>CM053787.1:262583412-263783412 GCA_028749045.1 Cupressus sempervirens | reverse complement strand
AAAGATCTCCTAGCTTAAGGAGAACTAGACTTAGACTCATCATATGAAAATCAAAAGAATGCCACTTTTGACTTGACATCTAAAGTTCATTTGTTTTATCATGGGAAGAACAAAAGTGGGAGCAACATCCCTCCCCCAACCAAAAAAAAAAGTGCAGACCCCTTTGAGAAAATTCATGCTCATGATCTCATATTCATAAGTAATATCTTAGAATGATGTTTATGGATTCAATTGTGTCGTTTTATTTTGCATCAATATCTTGAATCACACTCTATGATCCATCATCATTGTGAATAGTAGAGAACAAAAGTGATATCTTTTTTTCAAAAAGTTCTACTATCTAATAGTGTACAGCATTTTAAAAGGATGAAAGAAAATTCAGGTTTGATTTGGTTTGGTTAAATTAGTTTTATTATTTGGGTATAATTTATACTCAATATATTGATTACATTGAAGTGGAGATACCTTGTGTGGTGTGGTAATTCCATTAGTTTGTATCCAATATGAACTATTTCAAATATTATTTTTAGTGACTATAATGAATTGTTCATGATTGATCATTGATGACTCGTATTGGCCACTAAAGTTTGGTAAATTTTTAATATTGCATCCTAGACAAAACAAATAACAATATGAGACCCTTCAAAGTGCATGCTCATTATTAAAATTTGGAACTTGTCAAAGTAATAGACCCGTTATCAAAAATTGAAACCCTTCCAAAAGATAGACACATTATTGATATTTATCAAAACAATAGACTCATTATCAAAATTTCTCTAAATAGACTCACTTAAACATATTTAACACCCATCGTAATAACATATTTGTAAATTTTATAATTTTCTTTTCTATTTAGATAGTTATGTCACAAGTAAAACTATATTTTCAGTGACTATAATGAGTTGTTCATGATTGATCATTGATGACTCGTATGGGCCACAAAAGTTTGGTCAATTTTTAATATTGCATCCTAGACAAAACAAATAACAATATGAGACCCTTCAAAGTGCATGCTCATTATTAAAATTTGGAACTTGTCAAAGTAATAGACTTGTTATCAAAAACTGAAATCCTTCCAAAAAATAGACACATTATTGATATTTATCAAAACAATAGACTCATTATCAAAATTTCTCTAAACAAACTCACTTAAACATATTTAACACCTATCATAATAACATATTTGTAAATTTTGTAATTTTCTTTCCTATTTAGATAGTTATGTCACAATTAAAACTATATTTTCACCTACAAGATGAATTTAAGCATTTCTGCATTATGAACGGAGATATGTTAAAATTATATATCCTATCAGAAATTTAATGCAGTTGGTCGGTTGTTCCTAGAGCCAAATGCCCACCTACCCACCTGACAACATTTAACTCGATAGGTGAGTTTGAAATCCAAATGAGAGGGAAACATTTTGCTAGAAGACAAAAGCAATGAATCTCATTCATTTCAATAGATCAAATAGATTAGAGAGTAGTAGAAAAGTACAAAGCAAAGCACAAAGCAAAGAAGGAAAATGATCAACAGATCAAGTCAAAGGTCAGAGAATAGAAGGAAGGTTAGGAAGAGGATAGTGTTTGCAATGACATGGATCTTGACCATCTTGTTCTCTATGAGTTTGTATTGTTTTGTCCTGTGAAGCAATGATTGCTCTAGGCTCATTGTATGCAGCCTTTAGTGCTGTAAGTTTGAGTTTGAATTTAGTTTTATCAGTTTGAAGTTTCTAGTGTTTTCTGGTTAAAGCCGAATGCTCCCATATTTTTTAATAGTTTACCCTAGTTGAATAGAAAGCAAGCAAGCAAGCATACAAATCTTTTTTGTTTCCTCTCCATTTCTTATTGCATGGTATTTTGTATTTGAGAAGTTCATTATTGGAAGCTTTACTATTATGCTCTTTGTGCTTTAATTGTGGAAATGTTTAGACAAGAAGTTTATTAAAAGATCACTCAGTTTGTGTAAGACATGTTGTCTTTACTGAGTCCACCAAGTTTGTCTTTGTAGTCCTTACCGAGTTCACTTGGTTCCTTTCATTAATCGAGCTCACTCAACATCTTCTCTACTGAGCTCTATCTTGCAACAAGGACTGATCTCACTCAACATCCATATAACCGAGCTCAATTGGCATACACTGTGCTGAGTTTCCCTTGCTATCGAGCTCACTCGGATCCTTCTCATGCTGAGTAACTCGACACCATCTCCCTAGCACTCGACACCCTCTTATGTCGAGAAAAATTGTCACTTGACATTGTCTATTGCCAAGAAATTTTTTAGGGTTGTGATTTATTTTTCATATGGTATCAGAGCTATGAGTCCCCACATCCACAATGAATTAGGGAATTTTCTTTTTGGGTATATTTGACATGGTAGGAGATGTAGGAAAGATATGGTAGAAGCCACCATCCTTTAATGGACAAAATTATAATACATGGGAAAAGAAGATGAAAACCATAATGGTAGCTAATGACTTATTGATAATTTGTGACCAATGGATTCAATGATGTTACAGTCCTAGCACTGTATGTTGCCCTCACGAACCCACATAAGACTTAGTTGAAAGAATCAAGGAGAAAGGATGTGAAAGTATTAAGTTTGATTGAGGCAGCAATGACAAAAACAATCTTTCCCAAGATTGTAGGAAAAGATATCGAGGAGTTTACCTCAGAAATATGACAACCTTGTGATGACCATTGAGAAAGCAAAGGACCTCACCACATTGACCATGGATGAGTTGATGGGAACTCTTCAAACCTATGAGCACTGGATTAACTGATCAACAATAACTTCCCAAGAGTAGCCTTTTAAGGCTCAAGAGAATTCAAGAAGCAGGGTGATCAGTCAAAGAAAAATGCAAATGTGGGTAATGTGAACATGGGAAATCCAAACAATCCCACAACTTTCATCATGTGCAACATTGGTGAAGAAAGCAACCCTAAGGTATGGTACCTAAACAACAGTTGTAGCAACTATATGAGTGGTAATGGAAGTTTATTTTCTTTCATTAATAGGACTTTTAAGTCTGAAATTGAGATGGGAAATAATAGAACCATTCCCATAGTGGGCAAAGGATCTATCATGGTTCGCACCAAGCAAGGTGAGATGAAGGAGATACAAAATGTATACTTTTCCTTCAGTATGAAACACAACTTGATGAGTTTTGGACAGCTCATTGAAAATGGATACAAGGTGCTAATAGAAAATGACAAGTGTGTCATTCATGACAAGGATGAGAGTAATAGATTACTTGTAGCAATCCAAATGACAAAGAAATGGATGTTCCCTTTGAGGATAGAGACATGCTTCTCTTCTCAAGTTAGTATTGCACCTCCCATGCATGCATGTACAACAGTATATCAGCAATCAACTCTTAGGAGTGTGGTTGAAGACCCCTCCAAGCTTTGGCATCTCAGATATGGACATCTTGGCCTTGTTGGTTTAAATTCGTTGTCCAAGAAAAGAATGGCGGATAGTTTTTCAAACATAGTAGATTCATATGACAAGTGTGAGGCTTGTATTTTGGGTAAGCAACATAGGCTTCCCTTTAATTTTGAAAATTCTAGAAGGGCTAGAGCACCATTAGAGTTGGTGCATTCTAATTTAGTAGGCCCTGTGCAAACTACTTCTATTAGGGGGACTACTCATTTTATGACATTCATAGATGATTTCAGTCATAGACATGGGTTTATTTTTTGAAGAACAAATATAAAGCATTTGATAAATTTGTTGAATTTAAAGCCTTGGCTGAAAAGGAATGTGGACACTATGTTAAAGTCCTTAGATCAGATAGAGGAAGGGAGTATACCTCCAATTTGTTTGTAAATTGTTGTAGGAAAAATGGCATAAAGAAAGAGCTTACAGCCAGTTATACTCCACAAAAAAATGGAGTGGCTTAGAGGAAGAATATGACCATTGTTGAAATGGCAAGAAGCATGATGAAAGCAAAAGGACACCCAACTGAATATTGGGGAGAAGCTATAGCAACAATAGTATATTTGATTAACATGTATCCTACAAAGTCAGTTTGTGACAAGATTCCTCTTGAGGCTTGGTCAAGGAATAGATGGATAGTTGAACACTTGAGAGTGTTCAGATGTGTAGCATATGCACATGTACCTAAGGAACAAAGGCAGAAGCTAGATGACAAAGGTGTGAAGTGTATCTTCATAGGTTATAGCTTGAAATCAAAGGCTTATAGATTGTATGATCCTATCACCAAGAAGATCATCATTTCAAGAGATGTGGAATTTCTTGAAAATAAGTCATGGGATGGCTTAGTTGATGAATCTTCAAGCACTTCAAGCAAAGTGCCGAGTATTGATGAGGAAGAGGATGACATTGGTGATGAGTAGGATGATGGAGCAACAAACACGAAAAATTGTAGATAAAGGAAAAAAAGGCAAGCAACCCCTTACATGTTGAGTGATGGCTCCAAACACTTCTAGACAACAATAATACTAAGAATTCAAATCCCACTCTCGCCTCCCTATTGCCAAGAAAGACTAAAAGTCTAAAGGAGATATACCAAGAAACAATGTATGAGGAAGATTATGATGAGAATGTAAACTTTGCATTATTTTCTCATAGTGATCCAATTTATTTTGAAGAAGCTATGAAGAAAGAGAAATGGTGCAATGCCATTGATGAGGAAATAAATGCTATTGAAAGAAATGAAACATGTGAGTTAACTACATTGCCTCCCAAGAAGCAAGTAATTGGAGTGAAATGGGTTTATAAGACCAAGTGCAATTCTGAAGGAAAAATAGATAGGCACAAGGCACATTCAGTGGTCAAAGGGTACAAGCAACAGTATGGTAGAGATTATGATGAGACATAGGCCCTGGTTGCAAGAATGGAAACTATGCATGCAATCATAACAATTGCAACCCAACACAAATGGAAATTATATCAAATGGATGTGGAGTCCGCCTTCTTGAATGGTGTAGTGAAAGAAGAGGTTTATGTGGAGCAAACACCTAGTTATGAAGTTCCAGATGAAGAACACACGGTGTATAGATTGAAGACAGCTCTATATGGGCTTAAGCAAGCTCCACGAGCATGGTACAATAGGATTGTAAAGTTTTTAGAAATTCTGTGCCTTTGATCAGACTTATAAATCTATCCTCTATTACTGAAGAATGAACTTCTTAAATTCTGAAGTATGAAGTAGTTGTCAATCTTTATTCTGATCTGAAAGTAGTTTTATCTCTACAATAAATTGACTGGATATTGTTGCTTGAAGGAGCATACTTAAATGTATTTGTGTGTCCTTAAAACTACAACAATAACCTCCCTAAATATCATGACTAAAGGGCATGTCCCTCAAAGGGACATGTCCCTTCCGAAGTCAGCACATATAACCTCTCCTAGAAATCAACAATATGAAAGATAATTAATATTAATCGCTAACTAAAACAATGTGTTAGATTAGTATTGAATATCAAAGAAACCTTTAAGAAGTTGCCACCTCACAAGAGGAGTATATGAATATACTTAATTCCATATATATTATATTTAAGATGAGAAGATCAACTGTAGTCTGCACATTCAAACCTGTAGGTTATCTGGTTACAAACTTAACACTCCCTCTTAACTTGATAATCATACAGAGAGATATCATATCTAGCAACATTAGTAAAGATGAATAAGCAAGAATTGATACTCTATATCTATCTAAATCTTCTTAGTATGTGGTATCATAGAACACATGATACAATGTCATATTATTAAACCTGTGATATGACAAATCACTGCTACTAGTGATAAGATAGAGGATAAATCTGAAGAACAATTTAAGTTCTCCATTTATCCACGTTGTGACTCATAGATACTAGTATTATTATATCACAACATGATCCTAAGTTAAGATCTACCAAAACATAAGCTAAACTCCAGAGAATAATAAAATTCTTCCTTTATCCAAATTATGACTTATAGACATAGCAATGTCTACATCACAATATGATCTTGAACTCATCTAGATCTTACAATAGAACTCTATTGTTTAACACATTATCTAAGAGATTGCCATCTCTTATAATTTCTTTTATACAAGTGTTTATTGTCTCAGAGATCATCACCTCTTAAATAATGAATGCAAATGGTGGAGCCCATAATAGTCAATAGCCTGACAAATAAAATTGTTTTATTAATAATTTAAAGAATACAAATGGATTACAATTCAACCATACCAAGTCTTCTCTTGAAGTGGTTTATCTTCACTCTAGATAGAGGTTTGGTGAAAATGTCTGTTGTCTGATCTGCAGTGCACATGTATTCTAATTTTACAGAATTCATGTCTACCACATCTCTTACATAATGGTAAGGAATTTCAATATTCTTGGACCTGGCATGAAAAAATGGATTCACTGAAAGCTTGATGGAACTCTTATTATCACAATGAATAATTGTAAGATTCATGGCTTGTCCAAATAATTCACAAGTAACTTAGCCAAATTGCTTCTTGAGAGGCCATTGCTGCTACAATGTATTTGGCTTCTATGAAACTTTTAGCTATTGAAGACTACTTCCTGCATATCCAAGATATCATTGGTGATCCTAAACTAAAACAACATCCTGAAGTACTTTTCCTATCGTTAACACTTCCACCCCAATCCGAGTCAGTGAATCCATGTAAATCTAAGCCAACCTTCTCGTATTTGAGTCCAAAATTAAGAGTGTCTTGTAAGTATCTCATAATGTGTTTAACTACAACTAGGTGAATCCCCTTTGGCTAAACACATAAACTGGCTTAAGGCATTAATAACATAGCAAATATCAAGTCTTGTATTTACTAAGTACATAAGGGACCCAATCATCTATCTGTAGATAGTAGAAGATCTATGGAAGGTTATTCTGCAACTGCTTCCTTAAGTTTATGTAGATTAGTCTCCATTGAAGAAGACATAGATTTGTAATTGCACATTCCAAATCTCTTTAAAATGTTTAACGTATACTTCCCTCGATTAAGTATGATACTATCAAAATTTTGCCATACTTCCAGTCCTAGGAAGTAATGAAGGAGTCCCAAGTCTTTCATCTTGAATTCTCTAGTTAGATCTTTCTTGCATTGATCTATAAAATGATCATCACTTGTTATTAGTAAATCATCAACATATAGTATCAGAATTACCATATCATCTTTATCTCTTTTATAATATAAATTTGGATCATCTTCATTCTTGGAGAATTCTAAGTCAGTGAGATACTTATCAATTCTTTCATACCAGGCCCTTGGAGCCTATTTAAGCCCATAGAGAGCTTTTTTGAGCTTGCAAACAAAAACATTAGGATCATGAGTTTCAAATCCTTCAGGTTGCTCCATATATACTTCTTCTGTAATCTTTCCATTTAGGAATGCTATTTTTACATCCATCTGATGTACTTTCCATCCCTTCGATGTTGCAATTACTAAGACCACTTTTACGGAGGTATATCTAGCAACAAGAGCAAAGGTTTCTTCATAATCAATCCCTTCTTTCTGAAAAAATCCTCTAACAAATCTAGCTTTATACTTTTCAATGCTATTTTCATCAGCATGCTTTATTTTAAATATCCACTTGGAAGAAACAAAACATTTTCCTTTAGGTCTTCAAACAATTTCCCAAACATCATTATTCATAACAGATTGATATTCTTCTGTCATAGCTTCTTTCCAAGCTGTATGTTTAATATTATCAGAAGGATTGGTTGGTTCTGTTTTGGATAAATCACTCATGTTTGTTGTATAACTAGAGAATCTTTTAGGTCTTTTTCTTTCTCTGACTATTTTAGAAGGTGTAGAAAAGTCTTGAGTTGCCTCGACTATTTTAATGGCCCAAAGTGGTCTTTTCTTTGAATTTTGAGTTTCTTCAAGATTTAGATTTTTTCATCTTCAATTTCTTCTAAGTTCTCCCTCTAGGACCTAGATTCACTATTACTTTTAGAACTAGGTAAAGGAGAAGGTTCTTTAGAACATAGGGCTCTTTTGAATTCTAGATTTTCTTTAAAAATTACATCCCTACTAAGTTCAATACTTTTCTGTCCAGATATGAAAATCCTATATGCCTTAGATGTTTCACTATACTCTAAAAAAATACATTTCTTCTTAAAGGGTTCTAGTTTAGTTCTCGTTTCTTTTGGAACATGGATATATACGAGACACCCAAAAATATTAAGATGACTTATATTAGGTTTGACCTTAGTAAATACTTCTTCAGGGGTTTTATCTTTAAGGTAAGAATGCAAGCTTCTGTTTTGGATAGAGATAGTAGTACAAGAGGCTTATGCCCAAAGATAATATTCTAGATTTTGATTAAAAACCATAGCTCTAGCAGCTTCTATAATTGTTCTATTCTTTCTTTCTGCTACCCCATTTTATTCTAGATTATAAAGAGCAATGTACTCCCTCTTAATCCATGATTCTTTACAAAACCTTTTAAACAAATTTGAGCTGTATTCCCCTCTGTTATCAATTTTAAGGGTTTTAATTTTATGTCCTAATGAGTTTTCAGTTAATGTTTTGAATTCTTTAAATCTCTTTAAGATTTCTTCTAATTCTTTACATTTTAAGAAGTAAATTCATGCTTTCCTACAGAAGTCATTTATGAACAAAATATAATACTAGAATCCTCCAAGAGAAGGAATAGACATAAGTCCACAAAATTGAATGAATTAATTCCAAAAAATTATTTATTTTTCTAGTGCTATCATGAAATGGACTTTTGGCGTTCCTACCTAGAGCGCATCCTTTGCATATGCTTGAGTGGTCTTTATTTAGTTTAGGTAACCCAGTAACCATCTTCTCCATAATTGATAAGGTTTTAAAATTTAGATACCCTAATCTTCTATGCCATATTTCATTTATGTTTGTAGCTTCATGAATTAAGGCTTGAATAGGTCGACTAGATTCTGTATTCAATTCATACAAATATCCTTTTCTCTGACCAATCAACTTAGCTTTCTTGATTGAGGAGTTCTTTGCCCAAGTTATTACTTTGTCATCCATGAATGCAACATTATGCCCATCATCTTCTAGTGCTGTAATTGAGATTAGATTTCTTTTAATTTCTAATATGTAGAGTACACCTTTGAGAAGAAGAGAATTTCCAGATTTTAGATTCAAGGTGCAATTTTCAATTCCTTCAATGGAATGTGTTGAATTATCACCAATGGTAACTTTGCCATTAACCTTTTCTGATAAAGGGTCTAGTGCTTCTTTGTATCCCGTCATTTGTCTAGAAGATCCACTATCAATTACCCATGCTTTATTTGAGATTTCATTTGATAGAGATGAATACAATACATAATTCTTAGGATCATAAGTATCTTCTTCCCTAGTAACATTTGTACAGTTTTTTTGTTGTTTATCATTCTCAGGACAATTAGATCTATAGTGTCCAAACTTTTCACATCTGAAACATTTTATCTTGGATAGATCTTTCTTGGGTCTTCCATTCCTTTGATTTCCCTTTTTCTTCTTGAAATGCTTCCTCTTGCCCTTAGAGGAGTTTGTATTAAGGACATGTAGTTCTTCATCTTCGATTTGGGTAGAAGCAAGGAGTTGGGTCTCAATTCCATGGAAGTTTGCAATTTGAGATTGCACTCTTTTATAAACAAGTACCCGTTTAAAAAAAAATGGGTACCCATTTTAGGCTCAGGCGCTTGATCCAAAATTTATAAAATGGGCACCTATTTTTTTAAAAATCGGGTACCTATTTTTTATTTTGAAAAAACGGGTACCTATTTTTGAAAACATAAAAAATTTGTGTTTTACCCTTTTTTGAAAAGTAAAAAATGGGTACCCATTTTCAAAATGGGTAACCATTTCTAAAAGTTAAAATTTTTTTTGGGAGATTTTGTATGTTGATTTGACTTTTTCAAAATGGGTGCCTATTTGTTTAATTTCAAATAATGGGTGCCCGTTTCTTACAACATTAGGCAAGATTTTTTTCTCCTACCTCAGATTTTGGTTCAGGATAGGCTTGGTGAGACCAAGCCTATGCCTTGACCTCTCAAGATTTGGCTAAGGCATTGAACTCACAAATTCACACCTTGCCATAATTTTTAGAGGTTCTTCTCGATGAAATTTTTAAATGAAACAAAAACCCATTAGAGCTCTCACTGTCCTAATTTTAGAAATATAAGTTTTATAGTGCTATGATTTTATTTACTATTTTTTAATGAAAGGTGGTACCTAAATGTAAAATTGTGAAGTTCACTAAAACTTGAATAACTTTTTCATTTTATATTTTTTTCTTAAATTAATTTATATGTCATCAATCTACATACAATTCTTTTGAGGTTTAAATATTTTTTTGAAAAAAGTGAAATTTTGATCAAATTATAGTGTCCGTACATGAGATGTTTTAATTTTTTTCTTTATATCCATTTAATGATTAATAATAATAAAATTATTCAATAAAAAATTAAAGAAAAATATTTTCATCAATCTTAGGTGTATTAGGTAACTCCCTTTAAAAGGATTTATGAAAACTCATTTATTTGTGTCAAATTATGGTGTCTGTACACAAGTGTGGTATGATCATGAAACAGGTATTTTGAAAAAGTGGTTTTTAAAGATCCATACCAAAAATCAAATCTATCATATGGGTACACAGATAAATTACATATTCAAAAACTAGATTTCGGACACTAAATTTTTTATTTCTAAATATTTTTTATATTCAATACCTAAATGCCTCAAATTTTTACATCAATTGACAAGAAATTTCAAAAATATGAAAAACACTTCCACTTTTTGCCCAAAAGTGAGATCCAACTTCTTGCACTTACCTATTTTCAATTTCCCTCCCTTCTTTAGTTTTCTAGATTCTTCTTGAAGACATTCTATCTTAAGTCTATTCAAGTTAGGAAGATTATCTCTGGCACTTATTCCTTGTGCAAAAGTTTCCCATGAATCTGGTAATCCATCTATAGCCATTAATGTTAATTCTGTGTCATTAATAATGGTTCCTATACTTGACAATTCATCTCTAATGTTGGCAGCCCTTAGGAACTAAGAATTCATTGATTCTCCTTTCTTTATTTGAATGTGATTTAATTGTCTTTTCAGTGAGAGAACCCTAGTTGCATTGTTGACCTCATATACATTTCATAATGCTTTCATCATATCAAATGTAGTTTGATGTTTTGTAAGCATGGGTATGATATCATTTTTTACTCCATCTAATATGATTTGAATGGCTTTTCTATTTACTCTACTCCAGATAGATTTATGAGGTTCAATTGGAGCTTGTTTGGATGCTCTATCAACAAATTGTTTTACATCATTCTCTTCAAGAATCATCATGATTATGAATTTCTAGGCATCAAAGTGTTCTTTCCCATCAAACCTGTCCTCAAGTCTGATTGTGTATGCCATTGAAGATAGGAGATAGTTGCTAGATATATATGAAGTTTGATTACTAAATTTTTGTAGAGCCTAGGTTCAACTGCCAAAGCTCTGATACCATGTAAAGTTTCTGCAAATTCTGTGCCCTTGACCAAACTTGTAAATCTATCCTTTATTGCTAAAGAATGAACTTCTTAAATTCTGAAGTATGAAGTAGTTGTCAATCTTTATTCTGATATGAAAGCAGTTTTATCTCTGCAATAAATTGACTGAATATTGTTGCTTGAGGGAGAAAACTTAAATGTATTTGTGTGTCCTCAAAACTACAACAATAACCTCCCTAAATATCATGACTAGAGGGCATGTCACTCAAAGGGACATGTCCCTTCCTAAGTTGGCACATATAACCTCTCCCAGAAATCGGCGATCTGCAAGATAATTAATATTAATCACTAACTAACACAATGTGTTAGATTAGTATTGAATATCAAACAAACCTTTAAGAAGTTGCCACCTCACAAAAGGAGTATAGGAATATACTTAATGACATACATATAATATTTAAGATGAGAAGATTGAGTGTGGTCTACACATTCAAACCTATAGATTATCAATAACTCATGAATCTCTTAACAATGATATTTTAATAATGAGAGGAATCTAGATATAGTAAAAATTGCAGGCCTGTGTTTTGATTCTTCTAGGATATGAATCTAGTGAAATTTACAAGGCTACCAAAAATCTAAACTTATGTTAAGGAATGAATGCTTCAAAAAATGTGAGGTTGTCCATCTCTTTCATGCACCCTTTTCAAGATACCATTGAGAGACCTAAATGTAAGCAACTTCGTAAGAAATGAAAAGAGAGGAGATTTAAAGGGAAGGGATACCCAAATGTCTTATAACTCAACATATGATCTCTGTCTGTCTCTCACACACATATACACACATATCATATAATCACACACACAAACATACACACATATGTACAAAATATAATGAATTTTAAATTTTTTAATTTTCTTACAAATACAATTATTAAAAATAATCTATATTATTAATAGAATAAGCACCCAATGCTACAAGAACAATTTCTCTCAAATATAAATGCTTCCTTAAATACTTTAATCCTTGTATCCTTGTCTTCTAATTAATCTTTAATCGAAAACTTTTAACCATTTTAAAAAATATATATAATTTATTAACAATATGAAAAATAAGATAACATTGAAAAACCATGCAATCCCTAAAATCATCTTCAATTGTATATTACTCTATTCATGACAGAATAAATCTTTCCACTAGTGTGAATAGTTCCTCTATTATTGGTGTTGGCTCTAGAATATATAGAGACCACTCACAATGGTATAGGGCTTAACCATACAAATGAACAAATTTGGGAACTCTCACTTCGCTTGGCATCTTTAGATAAATGACTCAATTGTAGAGTGATATGAGAAATTGACATTTGTAATGAGCTCAACTTCATTAACAACTGTGAGTTGGGAAATCAGTCTGAAAGCGAAGTGAGGCATTGAAAAATCTCTGAGTATGCCTTGCTTTCAAAATGGTAGGCAATGGAAGTGATGACTCCTCTGTTGCAATTGTCCGTTGAGAGATGTTGGGTAACAGTGAAGAGTTCTTGGGAATCATAGAGGCTACTCCCACTATCTGACACAGGCGGTGACTCGATCTTAGGTTGTATTGATGTTGATATTCGTTTACAGTGGAAATTGTGTTGATGCACCATTGGATTTGTGTACTCTGATAGCGCAAATAAGAGACTACAGAATAGAGAGAAATGGAAGAGAATGATGTGCCCCATGTAATCACTTACTTCACAATCAGTTTTCCCTCCTTATGGGTCTTTGTAATACACTTCCCTTGTATTTGGTCCATTAACTAATAGTAGTCTTTAATGCTTGACCACTGTTTACAGCTTCATGATCGAATACTTGTGGAGGATGAATGCCCAGCTCATCATTAATCGTTAATTTATTTTGACCAATTCTACACTAACTTCTCCACAACATCTTACAATTACATAGAATTTACTGTAGAAGAGAACGCAAACAAAGATCAATCCAAAACACTAACTTCTCCACAACCTCCTTCAATAACACATAATTTCCTGCATAAGCAAAAGAAAACAAAGATCTTTCCCAAGCCTTAGCTACTCCACAACATCTTTCAATAACACAAAGTTGCAGAATAGAAACAAGACTTTTAGCTTTGCACTCACCGTCCCCAACTTTGCCAAACAAGTTGTACGCTTCCTTGAACTCATATACCTGCTTCTCCGTTAGCTGCAAATTTTTCTTGAAAGAGGGGCATTTAGTTATTTAGATGGGTAAGTATATACAAAACATGATTGAAAGTTGTCAACTTCTCTTTCAGTAAGTAGATGATAAGTAATGTATGTGGAAGAATTTAGAAGGTGAGAATCAAATTTAAAATTTGTGAAGCTCGACATCTAAAGGGAAAAACAAAGAATGAATGCTTCGAATCCTTTCAATGGTTGTCCTCCTCTTACTTAGCAAGATTTGTGATTGTTGGATTAAACATCAGAATGAATCAACGTTGCAGATGACTTCAATGGTAGTCATTCCACCTACACAACTTCTCACTGTTGGACGCAACATTTAGTATAGGGAATGCCTTCAACATAATTAACTTAACCGTTCAATGCATCCTATGAAAATTTATCTTTAGTTTGTGTTACTCCCACATTTTGTATAAAAGAATTGGGGATTTTTCCTTATGACTATTTTTACCTTTCTCATACTCTTTTAAGATGTAAATTGATGTGGTAGAGCTTACAAATTGATATATAATGTCAAGAGGCTTTAAATACAGATAGAGGGGTTGTATATAAGTTATCACTACACTATAAGGTGATTTCTAGGTGATTCCTAGGTGAGAATGAGATTACTAACACACATTTCAATTTTTCACTACTTTAGAGTGCAATTCAATTTATTTATTTTAAATCTGTGATGTAAGATTTTACAATATATATTTTTTTAAAAAATTGTATTTTTTAAAAGAATCATTGATAGCATAACACAAATAATTCAGAATATTGAGCTAAGATTTTTTTGAGTAGTTTAACTTCTTTAATTTTTATTTAGTCTATAGTAGTTTGGTTGGTTTTTTTTTGGTTTTTTTGTTTTTTCTTGTGATGTGATCTATGATTCTTTTCATATTTATATTTTTGGTTTATTTTTATGTGGAGAGACTTATACATATAGTGATAGTTTAAATGGAGAGTTGTGTATATAAAAAAGAAATGTTCCTTGCATAGATAAGAAATATTTACCCAAATTATAATTGAAATAGAAGAGAAACTAGTTCAACTCACATTTCAAATGGTTGATAAAAATGGAAGAAAAATAGTGTACATATCTATAAATATAAATTTTAAAGTTAGTCCGAAGATCTCTTCAAAGAAAATAAAGGTTTACATGTAGTTATTGGTATGCTCTGCTAGAGCAAAGATTTGTTTGTACCAAGTGGTAAGGCCATCAACTCTTAAGCTGTGAATATATAGAATCTAGATTTGGTGGGTGAAGATTCGAGTTTGATGCAAAAGCATCTTGGGTACTTTGGCAATCTTGCATTAACCAAAAATATTTCATGTTTTCCTTTACTAGTCTGTTGTTTGAGGCACAATGCTTGTTGTCTATGTTATTTCTTTCTAGGCAATTGGTTACTTGATGTGGACCTATCATGGATCACTCCCCTATGGTTGTGGAACTTAACTGAACCATCTTTTTAAGGAGTTATCTTTCTCTTTACTCGAGGCATGTTCATTTGTAATACCCCGCTTGGAGATCCTTGGAACACAAGGATAAAACATGCATTGAATAATTTTTTTCTTAAGATAATTACTTAACAATGACTTAAAGTAACCAAATGCAAGAATGAAATATCTACTCAAGATAATAAAGTAGGGAACATGATTAAACTCACATGTCTGCCTACACCAACAAAATTCTTATGAACACTTCCAAAGATCCCCAACCATTAAACTATAACTTACAATCCAAAGATCATATGAATCATGAGAATATACCAAGGAGATGTTCTTTTTAAACCCAAACTAAAATTTTGTAGCATGGTTAAACATACAAGTCCATTCCAAGTAATCATATCATAATCAAGAACTACAAGCACAGACCCTTAAATAGTCATGCACAAGATGAGGGTTCAAAGTTACAACCAGTCATCTACTATACACCATGTTGAATCCTGAAATTTAGCTAAGTCTAAAATCTTAAAACCCTAAAATATGAGGAAGCTTGAAATCCTGAAACCCTAAAATTTTCTCAAATGAATCGTCGCATATATTAGAATGTATCTTAAGTATAAGTAAGAGTATGTCCACTTATACTTAAACAATATATTTTATACACCCTATAGCTTATATGTTTTAATATGGGAAGATGCAAGACCCAAAAGGGTAATTGTTGAGATAATGGGTGTTGCACACATTGCATAATATTGTTATTTTATTATGTGATGTTGTGCCTAGATGGGCGTGCAACATGTAAAGATTCCCATGGAATATTCTTGATAAGTTGTATTGTAACATTGTGAAAATATTTTATGTAATTATTTAATATTGGGGAAAAGAATTAAATGCCCAATATTAAATGTGGGGTTAGTGGGTTAGGTAGCACATGGTTTTAGCACATGGTTTATGTAATACCACTTAGTGGTTTTGTGGGACTTGCTACTATATAAGCAGCCACAAGGGTAGTTGTTGTAGAGAGAGAGTAAGAGTGACAAGGAGAAGACAAAAGGCAAGAGTCGAGCGGAACAAGGCTTGACAGGTTAGCCAAGGGAGCATTTGTGAAAGTTGAAAGCATGGCATGGGATGTGTGGATTCATGCTTGTTCACATAGTTTGCTCGGTTGTAGCTATGGCCATGAAGGCTTCCATGGTTGTATAACAATAGTATTTTTTGCTGAATAATACATGGTGATGGATGCTTTTGGAGGCTGGGTTTTTTCCCTCAATGAGGGTTTCCCAGGGTATATCTTGTGTCACAATTTTGTGGGTATGTTGTCTATTCTCTTGCATGTGGATTTTAATTCCGTGTTTACTTTAGATCTATTATGGGTTATGTGGAAATGGTTATATTCTTTATTGCCAAGTTTCCTTACAAGTGGTATCAGAGCTATGATTTTATTATTGTAACCCTAGATTGAATCCATGGGAATGCATGAGAGGATAAAAGAAAATGGCAAGATATATGAATGATTTATTGCAGATCTAAGGACTTTGGATTTGTTGTTATGATGGGATGTTAAAAGATTTGGGCATGTGAAATTGTTGGACAAAATTTTTTTTTTCAGATGTTTCATTTAAAATGAGGGTTTTGGGGGGTAGCATGCAGAAATGACCTCCTGGGTAAAAACAGACCTCACCATTGGATCTGGGTTGACATTTCCATAAAATTTGATATATAATATGCCCTAGTTTGGCCATGTTAATGAATGAGTTTTTTGGTTTCAGCTCATGATGGCCGTCAAATTTAATCCCGTCGGAATTTTCGTCACTGAAAAAAAATTAAAAATGAAAAATCATACTGAAAATGGTAAAAAGACTGTCTTAGTAAAACGGCCATAACTTTCTCTCAAAATATCAGATTTCAGAGTTCTTATAGGTGTTGGAAAGCTAATTCAGAGCACTACAAGATGGTGTAGGTTTGGTTTTGTGATTTTGAGATTTTGTCAGGTTTTAAGAGCCCTAAAGTCAGATGTTGTTTATTTTGAGCACGGATTAGGGCATAACTTGGGCATATGGAGTCGGATTTTGGACTTCGAGTAGTCAATGGAAAGCTCTTAGAGAGGTCTACACATTGGTTTAGATTTGGTGCAAGTTTGGCATGATTTATTTGTTGATATATTTATCTGAACAATTTATAAGTATATTTTGACTATGGTAACATTGTGAGTTTATGGCATTGGAGATTTAAGTTTTGATGTCATTGTATACTCAGTTCATATTTTAGATTGGTCTCATGATGATATGGTTATTAGTATTTGGTTTGGATATGCATGATGACTTGTTGGGTCTACAAGTTGTGCAATGTTGTAAGCGGTCTATACTTACAGATTGCATTTATAGCTTGGTTATGGGTTGTCTTTGCCCATTGATCTTTCATTATTGATGCATATTCAGATTGGTGGCTTGGATTTGGGTTGTCTATGCCCTAAGTCACATGATTTTATCTTCATGTAGAAGGGATGAGATGTTGTTACCAGGTACAATCATGGTGGAGGATTGTGGTTGACTATTTTATGCTGACAAGTTAGACATATTGAGAGCCTGATGCTCAGTTCATGGATGTGATCATGGTGCCATGGATTTTGGCATGACATGATTAGATATACGGGTACATCCTTGATGTTCATTAGCTTGGATTTCTGATTTAGTTATGGTGGTATATCTTCTTGGTTGAGGATCATGGTTATTTGGTTTTCTTTTGAGGAGCTCATGATGTGCACTTTGAGTTCTTTGATGGTTTGATGCCTTGGTTGATTCTTATGGTTAGATTATTTTCATCATGATGTCATAGATAGCTTGGATGCACGGTTTAGTGGGAGCTTGTGACAGTGATGGGGTGACAGTGCAGGATTAGTTCTTGGCTTGGTTTATATCTTCTTGGTTTGGAGAGGATGGATTTTATGATGCCATAGGTGACTTGGTACCATGGTTGAGTGGAAGTTGTTGGCATTGGTATATTTATTGAGTGTTTGCAGATGTTGGAGGTTTGTCTTAGATCCTGTTGCTATAGAAGCGTCTTTGACATTTGCATGTTGCACTTGTTATCTTCATGGTGTATGAAGATGGTTAGATCTTGAGGACTCATGGAGTTCTTGTTTATCTTCATGGTGTATGGAGATGGTTCTTCATGGTGTGTGGAGATGGTTGCATCTTGAGGACTCACAGGGTTCTTGGCAAAGGTGCGGTTTATGCTTTTATTTGGCATGTTATCCTTGGTGTGAGGATGGTTTCATTATTATGTCATGGTATACTCTTGATGTGCATTTAGAGTTGTGACATGTTATGGTGTATTCATGTGGAGCATGTTATCTCTTTGGTTGAGATGGTTAGATCATGTTGTCATGTTTATGTTCCTGAGGCCATGGTTAGAACTTTGACATTGATCTTGGTTTAGTATCTTGGTATTGAGTACACTGATCATAAGCTGGATACTTCATGATATTGCTATGTTACATTTGGAGTTGGCATAGATTGATTGGTTACAGGTGCTCATGGATACTTAGAGATGGTGGTGATGCCGATTTCTCTTGGATTAGAGAAGTATTTGTTGGGACGGTTGATGGTTTCAGCAGGAAGTCCAAGGGGCAGTCACCTGATATGGACTTGAGAGGAGATTGTTCTTAGATGAGTCTTGGTTGGAGACTTGGGTATCTTGATGAGCATTCTCATTCCCCACTCTTGGTCTACTCGGTGGTTTGCTACTTGAGAGGTATAGCCCATTGTTTCTCTCAGTTGCATTATATTTATGCTTGTCTTTCATGGATATGGATCTTGAGCTATGGTACATGAGTTAGTTCTGGAGGGTTCATTTGAGAGATGGTTTAGCATTGGTTATCTCCATGTGCATATGTTGTTATGTTGGTTGAATTTGGGAGATGGTTTTATATTTGGGCATATTCCTTAGATTAGGAATGGTTATTCCTTGGTTTAGGAATGGTTTTATTGAGTTTGATCTTCTTGTGAGAGGCTTACATCCATGATGAGTTATATGGTATGGTTTGGGTGTTGTTGAGGCTTCTTGTTGGGGTTTTATGGAGGAGATCATACTTGCACAATTTACATCTAGAGGTGTGTGTAGAAGGACATGATACAGGTTATGATTTGCATGGTTTCTCTGGTCTTGGTTATCTTCCTGGATGTTTAGTTTTGCCTACATTGGATTTGAGATTGGTTAGAGATTGTGATCACTGGTTTGTGCTCATGTATTTCATGTGAGAGATGACATGGTTATTTCTTTCTCTTTCCTCTGTTGGTTGTGGTGAACTTGGGAGAGCATTGGAGACTTGTTATGAGAGTTGTTCTTGCAGGATATCAATTTATGTATTGTGGATGTCCTTGATGCTACATGGATTCACTTCTTTGAGATGTTGTGAGTGGATTGGTTATAGATTTGACATTATCTTTTGTAGTGGGAGCTTCTTGGTATATATGTGGTAGGTATTGCTCTTGAGGCTTGTGATTGCAGGTTATAGATTGGATATGTCGGTGATATAAGATTCACTTGTTATACCTTTGAGGTATGGATAGTTGGATGGGTTTGGCACTTGCTGTGGGTGCTATTTCAGCTATGGATATTTTGACAACTACGGATACATGTGATTACCTTTGGATCAGGTTATTTGTGCTTGGAATTTTAGTTGGTACAGGATTTTATGATCTTCTAATGCGACAGGTTGGGTGGTTTTCTCTTTGGATGGCTTCTATGTATGTCCAGTGGGAGTGGCATAATAGGAGGTGAGATCATTCATGTTTGAGATGCTGGATACTTTGATTTTGTTGCGGGTACCAGGATGGAGCACTTGGTGTATTTTGATCCATGATGGTGGATGTGCTGGGAGGGATTGTTCCCTTGTTCATTTATGTGGCTACGGATTGACCCTATGCAATGTATACAACAAGTGGGAGATTGTTGAGATAATGGGTGTTGCACACATTGCATAATATTGTTATTTTATTATTTTATTTTAATAGGTGATGTTGTGCCTAGATGGGCATGCAACATGTAAGGATTCCCATGGAATATTCTTGATGAGTTGTATTGTAACATTGTGAAAATATTTCATGTAATTATTTAATATTGGGAAAAAGAATTAAATGCCCAATATTAAATGTGGGGTCAGTGGGTTAGGTAGCACATGGTTTTAGCACATGGTTTATGTAATACCACTTAGTGGTTTTGTGGGACTTGCTACTATATAAGTAGCCACAAGGGTAGTTGTTGTAGAGAGAGAGTAAGAGTGACAAGGAGAAGACAAAAGGCAAGAGTCGAGCGGGACAAGGCTTGACAGGTTAGCCAAGGGAGCATTTGTGAAGGTTGAAAGCATGGCATGGGATGTGTGGATTCATGCTTGTTCACATAGTTTTCTCGGTTGTGGCTATGGCCATGAAGGCTTCCATGGTTGTATGGCAATGGTATTTTTTGCTGAATAATACATGGTGATGGATGCTTTTGGAGGCTGGGTTTTTTCCCTCAATGAGGGTTTCCCAGGGTATATCTTGTGTCACAATTTTGTGGGTATGTTGTCTATTCTCTTGCATGTGGATTTTAATTCTGTGTTTATTTTAGATCTATTATGGGTTATGTGGAAACGGTTATATTCTTTATTGCCAAGTATATATTTTATACACCCTATAGCTTATATGTTTTAATATGGGAAGATGCAAGACCCAAAAGGGTAATCAAAACTATAATTCACATCTTCTCGAAGTGCGTGCAAATATTTTGTTATGTCCCATATTTATAAGATTTTATAATAAATAAATTAATAATAGAATAAATAATAAATAATAATATAATTTATTATGATTTATAATTAACAAAGAAACTAAGAACATATAATATATATTGATCAATATAATCATATCATCTACTATATATAATTATAATATAATTAAATATAATAAATGAATGATAAATGGTAATTAGTTTGATCAAAATAATTATTAATAGCTAACATATAATAGATAATAACTATATTAAGAAATATATTAATTAAATATCAATTGAATAACAAAATATATAAATAAATAATAAATATATTCATATGTAATAATGAAAATTTAAGTAAAAAAGTAATTAACTAAAATAATGAGATCCAATCAGATGTGTCCTTTCAATATAGATATATTATTCCATATTTATACAAAGAGAAAGTTCAATCAAAAAGGGGAAAAAAGAAGAAGAAAAAGCACAAGAATTCACAGATGGAAATAAAAAATGGATAGGTTTTTTCCAAGCAATGAGAACGAAAGATAAGCTGATTAGAGGGATCTAGATGGGACAGAGACATCTGATAGAAGCATCTGCTAATAGAAGACAATTTGCATCACATTAGAATAGAGGTAGTTAGTAGATAAGAAGGACAATACTGAATAGATGTTGAGCATGGAAGATAGGAAACATAAGGATATAGATGATAATTTGTGAATAGAGTTATATGCTTAGCAATTGCAATGGCATATGGACAAAGAATATTATTACTCACTACTCTTAGACAATAAGGAAAATTTCCCATTTATATTTAGAAATGCAGTTGCACGTTAAATTCAACACCCATAGAATGTGGTTCATAAAATTGACAATCGAAGACATTAATTAAAGGAAGAATAGAAACTGCTTATATACCATTGGAATTCAGCTATTAAACCACTCATCAAAAATGATTGGAAGGAGTAGATCAATATCTATGCAAAACTATATAATTCAACGAACACATTATTGATGCTTAAAATGGTAAAATATGATAAATTGTTTCACACATACAAATAGACTGAGAATAGTCGATGAAGAGAGTTACAGATAATACATATCGTGAGCACCAAAATGGATTTGAGGCAATTGGTTATTCCATCTGACAATCACATGAATAAAAACTCATTTTCTTTGCAGACCAAAAAGGTAGATGTCAGTCATACACGTAATATAAGAGAATAGATTTTGAGCCATCAATTGATTAGGTGATCCAAGGTCTAGATGTAGAAATAAAAAATTTCACAGCTTAGTGAACCAATAAAACATTCATACCCATTCATGCAATCACTAAAACTTGTATGTTACTCTCAAATCAACTTGCAAAAATGTAAAGCATGAAACATAATAGATTCATCAACACACTTGACATGATGATTTATGTGGAAACCCAATTTGGGAAAGACCACCAGTAACATGATACTCCTTTTCACTCTTTTGAAGTGATGCCCTATGAAAGGTCAACCCTATTAAAGGTTACAATACACACTGTTAAATGTGACCCGGTTAAGAGATTTCAATCACCTTATTAGAAGTGAGCCTTGTTAGAGGACTTTAGGCCATTAACTTGGAATGCCACCTGGTTAAAGGATTTACAAATGATTTTTAGGTCAACCTTAATCTAAAGGATTTACCCTAGATTGATACAATTGTTAGAGAGTAATAGTAGAGCTTTGATCTGATACAACTTACAACTTCTCTTGCAAATTATAGATCTCTATTCAGTCCTCAATTTTTCTTGGCCTTCATACTTTGTAGCTCTGATAGCTTGTTCACCCTTCAAGCATTCATCTACTTAAGCCTTCTTTCTTAACATGCCATTATAGACTCTTCTCTTGGGTCACTTGATCAAGAAAAACCCTTGACTCCTCCTCCTTAGGTTCTCGCACATGACAATTTTTTGCTTCATGACTAGACATTCCTATAAATAGGAAATTAGGATATTTTTCCAGTGATTTTCCATCGTCAAAATTAGGGTTCAGATGGATTAGGTAGGAAACAATGTATCTACCCCATATCTTGTATCTCTTCTAGAAGCTTCTCCTAGAATCCATTTGAATTCACCTCAAAAATGGTTTACATCAAATTATGTGCCACTAGTTCATCAATCTTATCTTTCTCCTAGTTCAAAAGTTTCAAGAAAACAAACTTGTCGGCTTAGATTCGATGAATCTTTGATCTTTAACATAATGCAGCAACTCAACATTATTAACCTTCTGATGCTCGACACATACTGCATTGCTCAGCATCAACTATAAAATCACTTGGCACCAACTAAAGTTTATTGATGCTCGACATCAACTAAACTTTACTCGGCATCAACTATCTTACTCGACATCCACTAGTATTTTCTTTCACTTGACTCCAACTAACTTTCTAATCAGCTTGCACTGACTTTTCTCAACACCTACTATCCACTTAGTCAAGCTTAGCAAAAAAACTTTATGTAACTTGTTCTTCTAAACTATCTTAATTTAGCCAACATTTGTAACCTTAAGTAGACTATCAATACATCATATCATCACTGTCTTAACTAATCTTTCTACTTCATTACATAATCATAACTCAACCTTTTCTCTAGGTGCTATTGTTACCTCTTATTGATCAAATCCTCTTAATTAATCAACTAAGTGATAGTACTTGAATCCTATAAGTAGTTGTCTTACTAGCAAATAGCAGGTTTGACATTAGTGAAAAAATAATGATTGAAACATAGTCTTCTTCAACAATCTCCCTCTTTCAATAATCTTTTTTCAACAATGATCATATTTCAACAATCTACCTCTTTGGCATTAATGGCAAACCAAACTGATCAACCAAGTCAATCAAATGGTGAACATCTTGTTCAAGCAAACTGACTAGGTTAAAACCATAGGACAATACCAAAAAGAAAATTTGTATCAAAATTTCTCCCTCTATCAACAACTTCCAACTTCTGATTAGGTTACAAAATTATTTCTTATTAGTCCCTTAGAGTCCCTTCTTGTATCTCCCTCTTACTAGGTAGAAAAGGATTTCTCCCTCTTTCTTATGTACATGTGTCTTCTTCTAGTCAGCAACATCAACAATTATATGATCTCCCTCTAAGATCAATAGCTTCTCTAGCTTCTTTGAAAAAAATCTCTTATACTTTCTCCCTCAGTATTTATAAGAAATATCTCCCTCTATGATTATAAATTTTGGCTCTCTGATCAATATCTATTTTCTCTATTCTGACTCAACCCTTGATATCTTTCTCTAATTTACTTTCTCCTTTTGATGTACTTTCTCCTTTTAATGTACTTTCTCTCTTTCTGATCAATAGATCTCCCTTTTATGATGATGATTAGTTTAATGTACCCTCTCCCTCTTTGACAACAATGCCAAAGACATATACCAAAAACTTGTCATCTTAAAACATGCAGATATAAGCTTTTGCAGTTTCTTTAGCTTCTCCCTTTGTCACCTTGTTTGTGACTAATTTGGAGTTTCAACTCTGTGATTACTTTAGGTAGCTCCTAAAGTAAGATCCTCTATATCAATGTGTAACATATGAATATCATCTTTTTTGATGTAGGGAACTCCTCTTGCTATTTAGATAACCTTTGATAGGGGTATCACCCCTAGTTTACCTCTTAGATACTTGTGAGCATCCTTGGGTAAAGGTTTTGTGAAAATATCAGCAATTTGCTCCTTTGAGTTAACATACTCTATCTTCACCTCTTTATCTTGAACTAACTCTCTCAAGTAATGATACTTGATTGCAATGTGCTTTGTCTTGGTGTGCATCACTGGGTTTTTTTAATATATTGATAGCACTTGTATTATCACAATAAAGTATCAGTAGTTCTATGATTTCTTCCCTTCATTCCTTTGAGTAGCTATTTGATCCATACAATGTTTGTGCAGTTTATAGTAGTAACAACATATTCAGCTTCAACAGTAGATTGTGAAGTACAACTTTATTACTTGCTAGTCCATGTAACTAGTCTCTTGCCTAAGAAAAATACTCCTCCATTGGTGCTCTTTATGTCATCAATTTTTCTAGCCCAATCAACATTAGTGTAGACTCTTAATTCAAACTTGTTATTCTTCTTGTAGTATAGACCAAACTCTTTTGTTCTTTTTAGATATCTCATTATTCTCTTCACAACCATTAAGTGATTCTCCCTAGGATTAGCAAACAATCTTGCAACTATCCCTATAGATAATGCAATATGAGGTCTTCTATGTACTACATAGTGCAATTTGCCAATCATAGACCTGTATAATGTTTGATTCAATTTAGCAAAATCATCATTCTTTGACAACTTGTGTCCTGTCACCATAGGTGTACTTACTGGTTTGGAATCCTCTAAACTAAAAAAATTTAATATTTATTTAACATACTTTGACCGAGTGCTGTATATACCATACTTCATCTGATAGACTTGCAATCCCACAAAAAATTTGATTTCTTCAAACATAGACATTTCAAATTCTTGCTTTATCTGATTTGCAAAATTCTTACATAAAGCATCTTGACCTCCAAATATGATATCATCAACAAATATTTTAGATAGCAATATGTCTTTGCCTTTCTCTGTCTTTATGTACAAATTGTTGTTATCATCAATCCTTTCAAATCCAATCTTCATAAGATAAGTATGAAGTCTCTCATACCATGATCTAGGTGCTTATTTCAAACCATATAGAGCTTTGTGCAATCTACATACCATATTCTTATTGTTATCATCAACAAAACCTTCTAACTATTCTCTGTAAACTTCTTCCTTTAGTATGTCATTCAAAAATATAGATTTAACATCCATCTAATAAAGTTTGAAACCTTTGTATATAGAATAAGCAAGTAGAGTCCTCACTCCTTCTTGTGCATATCCCTTAAATACTAATCTTTTTTTGTTCCTTGTGACTTCACCATTTTTATCTAGTTTTTTTCAGAATACCCACTTGTGTTAATCACATTTTTGTCTTCTAGTCTAGGAACTAGACTCCATGTTTTATTCTTCTCTATCTATTCAATTTCTTCTTCCATGGCTTTGTACCAGTCCACATCTTCTAATGCATCTTTCACTATTTTGGGTTCCTTCATGCTCAACAAACATGATTCACTTCTCAATCTATTTCTTGTCATTGTTCTGACATCTCTATCTCCAATGATTTGATTAGTAGGATGATGTCTTTTGACATATTTGGACAATCTTAGCTCAATTCTTGTTTCTTCATTTTTTCTTTTAGCTTCAAAATCACTATGTACATTTTTGTTAGGTATCTTAGCATCTCTTTCATGTGTACTAATCTCATAATCAAAATGTACATCTTCTTCATTGTGTAACTCGACATCTGAATGCAACTCGGTTCCTAAATGCAACTCAACATTCACAAGATGTGACTCGGCAGTCACTAAAATTTACTATGGGTTTGTAACTTGATTTGCAACATATTCTTCAATAGGCATTCATTCATAAAAATATATAAATGATTTGTATTCTTCTAGTTCTTTCATATTTTCAGCCTCATGCACCTCTGTATACTCATCAAAATTCACATTTGCACTTTCCATAATTTTGTTAGTGTTAGTATTCAAACACTTGTAAGCTTTTCTTCTTATGAAATATCCTAGGAATATATCTTCTTCACTTTTTGTATCAAGCTTAATATTTCTAACATATTTAAAAATGTAACATTTACTTCCAAATACCTTAAAGTATTTTACATTTGGTGGATATCCATACCATAGTTCAAAAGGTGTTGAATGAGCACCTTTCTTGATTTCCACACAGTTTAAGGTATATACAACAACACTTACAACTTCTCTCCAGTATTTCATAGCAACATCTCCATCATGAGTGTTCTAGCATATTCCATTATAGATCTGTTTCTCCTTTTAGCAATCCCATTTTGTGGATGGTGTACGGTTCCATAATAGATGAAGATAATCCCACCATAATTCCTCTCAAGGATACTATGTCTATTTTGAAAACTATATATTCTATCATGAAATACACTTTAATTGTTAACCCAGGGATGTAGGACTTAAAATGGATCAGCATGATATGTGCACTTAGTTCCTTCAAGAATCTTAACACCTATGTTGTAGGAAGGTAAAATGCATGAAAAGAATCTATACTATTGATATATAATAGTAAACACAATCATACTAACAACAAATAATGGTAGAAAACTTCAGAAAATGAATTCTAAACTAGTTAACAATTCAAACATCCACCATAATCATTTTCCACGAGTGTTGTAGGAACTTTCATAGTAACAATGTTGTAGGACTAATATAGTAAATCTATCTTTAAACAAGAAATTAGAAGGAATGAATCTACTCTACCTAAATCTATTCCACCTCCCAAGTGGGCCCCCTTGGTAGCTTCAACTAACTAAAAACACAATAGGTATTTCAAAATCACTCTCTCATTAAAATATTTCTTTGATTACATCACTAAATAATTCATGAAGAATAGAAAAGAGTAACTTCTGAATCTTAAACTAGCATTGCCTATTTCTTCATTACTTTTTCTCTCCTTTTCAAAGACAATATGAAATCCATTATATGGAGGATTAGATACTTATTAAAAATATGACGTAAAAGCCACGAACAAACATTGCTAGAAAAGAAGGAGGAACATTAACCGTGACATAGAACATTGACTAAGCAACATAATTACAACTTGCAGGAAATATTTCAAGTCAAGTCTTCTTGGTTTTTCTGGAACTATAACTCCTTTGCAGGAGTGACTTATTCATAGGAACAAATATGTGCTTCCTTTGCCATGATCGGTCTTCATCATCTTATTCCTTTAATATGGTAATCACCACTCTTTGCACCACTTCTCCATTTCTTGAAATTTAGAAACATCTGGAACACATACACACAATAAAATTCCTACTCTTATTCAAATATTAGAACATAGCTTAAAATATTTATATGAAATACTACATTCTATGTATAATATTAAGCAAAGTATGTCATACTCACTATCCATCGATTTAATAGGTTCTAGCTGTATTCAGCATAAGTTCACAAGATATTTAAAATAAATATTTTGGAAATGTTTTTCACAAGGCTCAAAGAGTAAGTTCAAACTATAAAAACTATATCAAATTTGAGACATTAATATGCTTCATCAGAGGGGTCCTAGGGGAAAATGTTCATCTTTTGATTCCTCTATCTTTACAGAACATCTCAAACTCATTTGATATGAATTCTCCTCCTCTATCAGATCTCAAATATTTCAGACTTTTACCTATTTCTTTCTCAACTCTTGCCAAGTACCACTTAAACATTTGAAAGGCATCATATTTCTGTTTCAAAAACATAACTGTCATCATCCTAGAGTAATCATCAACAAATAGCATTGTGTACTTATCTCCCTTTGTAGATTTGCACTTCAATTGGTCCACACAAGTTAGTATGAACAATCTCTAGTATTTCATTAGAGGTATAAGCTTTACTCTTAAAGCTTGACTTTGCCATTTTGCCTAGCTGACATTATTTGTACACTACATTATCAGGCTTCTTCAAATTAGGCAAACCTCTAGCTTTCTTCATGTTACTGATACTAACTAAGTTATCAAAGTTAACATGACATGACCTTTTGTGCCAAAGCCATACATTATCAAATTTTGGAACTAGACAAGTAGCATCCTCTATATCAAGATAGAATAGATTACTTCTACTTTGATCACCTTTTCCAATCAGTTTCCCATTTGTGTCATATATCTTAGTAGTCTTATTTCCAAATTCAACCTTGCATCCCAAATTATTCAATTGTGACACACTCAACAAGTTATAGTTTAGTCCTTCAACATAGTAAGCATTATCATATGAAATCTTGTCTATGAATTTGATAGAACCTATTCCTTTTATCAAACATGGTCCATCATTACCAAATCTTACACTATTTCCATCATAACAATTTAAGGTAATGAACTTACTTTTGTCTCCAGTCATGTGATGTGAGCATCCACTGTCAATGATCCATCTATCATTTTTGTTTACACAAGTCACAAGTGTAGTCACCTCATCTTCATCATATTCATCCTTCATTGCAACATACACCACTTCATCACCATGTTTATTAGAATCATCCCTGGTTTCCTTTTCAGCAATATAGCATGACTTCTTGCCTTTATCTTTGTAATCTTTGTTGTCATCTTCTCTTCTGATCTTGTACTTGTCACCTCCTCTGTATTTCTTCTTCTGTGTACATCTTGTAGCAATATGACCAACCTCATTGCAATTAAAACAAATGATGAGTAACTTACCTTTGAACTTTCCTTTACCTCTGTGAAATCTTTTAGCTAGTGGTGCTTCCAAATGTTCAACATCCTCCTCATCTATATCACTGTCACTAGATACATATTTTATCTTTCTCTTCTTCTTCTTATACTTCACCTCATTAGAGCTCTTCAATAACCACTTAGCTTTGAAAGATGATTCAAGACTCTCAGGTTTGTAATTATCAAAATTAGATAGCTCAAAAGAAGTGAGTCTACCTACCAAACCTTCAAGGGTTAGATCATTTCCTAGAATACATCTTAGTTCTTGAGTTGTAGAAAATCTAATAGCATAGATAGGCAGTAATGTTTCATAGCTTTCTAAGCAGAGTAGAGAAGGAAGACGATCAACAGATCAAGTTAGATGTTAGAGAATAGAAGGAAGGTTCAAGAAGAAGACAATGTTTGCAACAACACGGATCCTAACCTCCTTGTTCTTTTTGAGTTTGTATTGTTTTATCTTGTGAAGTAGTGATTGCTCCAAGCTCATTATATGCAGTCTTTAGTGTTGTAAGTTTAAGTTTGAGTTTAGTATTATTAGTTTGAACTTTCTAGTGTTTTTTGGTTGAAGCCGAATGCTCCTAGATTTTTTAATAGTTTAACCTAGTTGAATAGAAAGCAAGAAAACAAGCATACAAATCTTTGTTGTCTCCTCTCCATTTCTTATTGCATGATATTTTGTATTTGAGAAGTTCATTCTTGGAAGCTTCATTGTTATACTCTCTATGTTTTAATGATGAAAATGTTCAAACAAGAAGTCTGTTAAAAGTCACTCAGTTTGTGTAAGATGTTCTATCCTTACTGAGTCTACCAAGTTTCTCTTTGTAGTCCTTACCAAGTTCACTTGGTTCCTTCTGTTGACCAAGCTCACTTGGCATCCTCTTTGCCAAGCTCTACCTTGCAACGGTGATTGAGCTCACTTGACATCCATACTATCGAGCTCATTCAACATACACTATGCCAAGTTTCCCTTGCTATTGAGCTCACTCGACTCCTTCTCATGTCAAGTAACTCGGCACCATCTCCTTGTCACTCGGCATCCTCTTGTGCCAAGCAAAACTGTCACTCGACATTGTCTATTGTCAAGCAAATTTTTTAGGGTTTTGATTTATTTTTCACATATCCATTTTGCTCTTACACCTAATGATAAATTCTAAAATTTGAAATATTAACTATGAGCACATAATAATCAATTGGGAATTTAATGCCATAAAAGTTACTCATGCCTTTGATGTATCTATAGCCCTCATCTGCTAAACTGGCATGACTATGTGCTAACAAAACACAAGTGAAGATTATATGGATAGGGTGTGAACAAGAGTGTGTTTGTAGCATGAAGAGTTTGAGAGAATTTGTCAAGAAAACTATCTTGTTCATATCTTGTTATCCTAGCATTCTATGAGATCACATTTCTTTAAAGTATTTTGTTAGATAGTTTATGCACATTAATATTTTTGTTTCCACATTTTGCAATCTTGTCTATCAGAGCACTCACAACAAAACTTGACTTAAATCCACATTTGACTATGCATTGATGGATGCTAATCTTCTATTCCAAAGATCCTTAGCATAGGCTAGAGGATGTTAGTGAAGGTTGTGGAATCTAGTGTTGCATCAACTAAATTGCATTTGTTTAAAGTTTGCAAGGCCTTTTCAAGAAACACATAGCTCATAACCTATAAGCATTGTGTTCCATGAAATCACATCCATTTGATGATATTCTTTTAAAAATTTCAAGGCATCATCATGGCCCCCATTTTGTGCACACCCTGTAATCAATGAATTACATTAAGTCACGAGTATGCAAGACATTTTGCCTAATAGTTGACATGCTTGGTGAATTCTTTGACATTTTAAATAAAAATCCACCGCACACAACTACAACTTCTATTATGATTCTATGGATATTTAAATCTTGTTCCAAACCTACCATATTGGTACAGGTTGATAGTATACTAGTAAACTAGCAACCACACCTTAGTGTGCAATGGGTACATCGTAGATATATTGAAGGTCAACTAAGTATTTGTCTCATGTTCAATCTCTCCCAATCATCCTCTCTATATCCCCTTAGATATCTTTACTAGTCTATCCCACACCCTATATCTCTTTCTGTATCTTCCTCTCTCTATATCTCCCTAGATTTATTTCTATATTGACCTCCTCCTCTCTCTCACACTCTCACATCCTCTCTTTGTATATCTCCCTCTACCTGCATCTCTACATTTTAGCTCTCCATTTCTCTCTAACTCTAAGATATCTCCCCTTTTTAAATGGTCATATTTCTTTTTCTTTTTCTTTCACATAAATTAGTATATCTATTTCTTCCTCCCCCCATCTATCGCCCCTATTTTTCTTCTTCCACTCTCTATCTCTCCCCTTCTTCATATCTATTTGTATATATGCATTTATCTATGTTTGGTGTCTCTCTCTATATATCTATTTTTTTCTGCCTCTCTCTCTCTCTCTCTCTCTCTCTCTCTCTCTCTCTCTCTCTCTCTCTCTCTCTCTCTCTCTCTATATATATATATATATATATATATATATATATATATATATATGTATGTATATATATATATGTATGTATATATATATATATGTATGTATATATATATATATGTATGTATATATATATGTATATGTATATATATATATGTATATATATATGTATATATATATATATATGTATATATATATGTATATATATATATATGTATATATATATATATATCTTCGTATCTCTCTATTAATCCTTCTCGCCATCTATATATTTCTATACATCTCTCTTCGTTCTCATCCTTAAATCTTTTCTTCTCTCCCCCTCTATATTTGTAGCTTTCATTATCTCTCTCTCTCTCTCTCTCTCTCTCTCTCTCTCTCTCTCTCTCTCTCTCTCTTTTCTCACTTCTCCCTCTTTCTCTATCTGCCCCTCTATACTTTTGACTTGTTTTCCAATATTTCACAAATGATTTTTATGACATTTATTTTCAAAGTTTCTATGTCAAATGTGAAAGCAATACTAACATCTTATCACTATTCATTTAGAAAAAGTTGGTTGATAGTTAGAATTGAATTAAACCTAACTAAGTTCTACTATTGAGATTTTATAATGATTCCTAATTGATTTCCATATTGAAGAAATACCAATATAAGTTGTAGCCATATTTAACACATTTATTTATTAAATAATAATCATCCCTAACCATTCTCCTATTCAAATCATTTGAATACTTTAGATAACAATCACAAATCATCACCTAGTTCAAGAATAAATATCTAGGTAAGACTATACTGAGATTTTTTTATTTACAATGACACATGATTATACTAAAGGTGGCATATTGAAAGTGTATTGTTCTCAAGGTTGGGATATTACTTCTCAACATAAAGTGCAATCTAGATGTTGGAAATGATTGGCCTTTACCCTTAGAAAGTAAGGGGTGGTTCCTTTAGACATAAATGTTAAGCTTGTAGTAAGAGATCTTTCACTCTTTAAATGTTACCTAATGTTATAGCTCTAAGATGAGCTTGGTAAGAATGTGGTGATTTCTATAGTAATTAGCTATTCGTTGAGTTGGAGATATTTTGAACTTATCCTCTTTATAAAGGTGGTGCCTAAATTATCTAAGCTAGAGACTATTTGGCTTATACTATTTTTAAAGCTAGGGTTTTTTCTTGTGGTATTAGGGAAATCCTTGTATTTAAATGAAACAATACTCTTCCAAAGATGGGTGCTTCTTCAGACATTTTAGATGTAATTGTAAATTGTAGACAAGTTATATATATTATTCATGAGACGAGCTCCCATCGATAACTCATGAATCTCTTAACAATGATATTTTAATAATCGAAGAAGTCTAGATAGAGTAAAAAATGTAGGCCCATGTTTTGATTCTTCTAGGGTATGAATCTAGTGAAATTTACAAGGCTACCAAAAATCTAAACTTATGTTGAGGAATGAATGTTTCAAAAACTATGAGGTTGTCCATCTCTTTCATGCACCCTTTTTAAGATACCACAGAGAGACCTAAATGTAAGCAACTCCGTAAGAGATGAAAAGAGAGGAGATTTAAAGGGAAGGAATACCCAAATGTCTTATAAGTAAACTTATGATCTCTATCTCTCTCTCACACACACATCATATAATTACACACACAAACATACATACATATGTACAAAATATAATGAATTTTAATTTTTTTAAATTTTCTTACAAATACAATTATTAAAAAAAATCTATATTATTAATAGAATAAGTGCCCAATGCTAAAAGAACAAGAGCTCTATGGGAGCTAAAGTCCCTGCCTAATTTGTGTTGTAGATATGTTTATATATTCTGTTTCAATATTGAAATAAATTTGATATATTTGAAATGGGTGAGTAAATATAAAGTTGGAAATAGAACCTTGCCTTTGATACGTATCAAGCTTAGTTTTTGAGCAAATATGCTTATTAAAAAATTGCTTGCAGGCAATTAATATGATGTGGAATTGTTAATATCATTTTCTAGATAGGAAATTTTAGGAGTCATCATATTTATAAAAATTATGGGATTTTTGTTATTGTTTCATAATTTAATTATTTGCAACACTTAAAACTTTCAACCTTAGAAACTATTCACCACACATCCATCTCACAATCTATGCATATAAACTGAAATACCAAATTAAACATATACATAAATGGCATGAAAGTAAAATATTCAACACATGTATGACACAAGATATTTGGTTACCTAAAAACCCTCCAAGGAGAAGGTAAAATTGGGGTGCGGATAACACCCACAAATCTTCACTACTACAGTAATAAAGTGTATCCAATGAAATTTATATTATGATGTGGAGACTAATCAAAATCAAAGGTTTATTCAGTGTAGTTTCCCTCCAGATTATTTCTATGGGGGTTTGGGGGTAGTGCCCCCAAGATAGGGTCAAGGGGTAGTGTCCCTATAGGGTCTTGGGGTAGCACCTCAGGTGCACTCCCTATTGAAGTACAGGGGTCAAGGGGCACCGCCCCCATGGGGGTTTCCCGAAGCCAAAAATAACCTTATATTGTAAAAGGTGTCAACTACTATTTTTATATTATTATAATCCTAATTTTTTAAGTGACAAAAATCTTGTATAAAAAGGCTTAGGGTCAGGGATTTTCAGAATGAGTGATGTAAAAATTGGTTCTTGCAGCGATATTGAGCTATAAGGGATTATGGATTGTAATCAGGTTGTAATCAATGGATCATAATAATATTGGACTTTCTGTTAGTGGACGTAGCCTAGGGATTGGGTTAACCACATTAAATCTTGGTGTCTTGTGTTCTCTTATGTGTAATCTATTACTTTTTGATATTGGCTATATTTGCATGTAACTGTTACTTCTATCTGAGGTTAATCCTAATAGGTTACAATGTTTGATTATGAAAAATGATATACCCTATGAAAGGTCTGCCCTATTAAAGGCTTACAAGTTTGTTAGACCTTACCCTATTAAAGGATTTAACACTCTGCTAAAAGTGTGCTTGGTAAGAGGACTTTAGCTTATAATGAAGTAAGCACCCTATCAAAGGATTTACAATAGCCTATTAAGACTACTCTATTAAGAGGTTTAACTGATTCACCTGTTAAAATGTCTTAGCAATGATCCTTTTTTTAGCACTCTATTGCTTGGTGTCAGATCACCTCCATACTGATGTGTACTTGATCCTTTCTGATCAGATGTATCTTTGTTGTCCTCTGATTCATTTCCTCTATTCTCCTTTTAACTAATTTTGCAAAGTAACTCAATTCATAACACCTTAATTTCTAGGAATGCTTTGTTTGCACATGAAAACTCTCTTCAATTCTCCTTAAGTATTCATAAAAAAATTATGGTTTTTCTTCCCAAAGAAGACTCAGGTGACTTAGGGTTAAGTATGAATCAATGGTTGTGATTCACCAATATTATCAATTAAACCTTCCCTTTTTCTGATTGGATGCATGTAATGCATAGGGATTCACATTTAAGACACATCCTTATCAACAAAGATCATAAAACAATCCTTTAGTCAGCCCAAAAATGTTTTACATAGAAGTTTGTGCCATTACAAACAACTATGTCAAAACTATGTAACTCGACACTTGAAGTCCCTAATGCTCGACATCAACTACAACTTCAATGTTGTAACTCAGCCTCTGAATGACTTGGCATCCACTAATCACTCAAAATCTAAATAGCTTGACACATACCATCTGCTCAGCACTTGAGTGACTTGACACTTACTAGTTACTTGGCTCACACTAAATATCTGTCACTCGACATATACTATCTGACAACTTATGCTCAGCATGTATTACTTTTTCAACATAAACTAAGTAAATGACTTCAGTATATTTTCACTCATATGTCAAAACAAATATGAGATTAACAATCTCCCCCTTTGATATGAGTGGAAAAATACTTGATCATGTATGAATAACCTTTAGCCTTTCAAGCATAACTCGTATAATATCCATATACATACAAAATTTCAAAAAAAAACTCCAAAATTTTGCAAAATCTTATGACTCATTAGTCATAGCTCAAAATTCAATAACTCCCCCTGAGTTGATTGTGTTTTTCTATATCCAAATCAAAGTTATTCCTCCTGTTGAGTAGATGTACTTCGTTTCTGTCATTGACATCTCTTTTCTTCAAAAATAGTGTCTCCCCCATACTTCTTATTTCTCCCTTCATATTTCTCCCCATTTCTCATTTCCTCATTTGTTATTCTCCCCTATTTTGACACTTAGGTGAAAGGGTTATACATTGAGAGTGTATTTGTCCAAAAATGATTTGTGGACCTCTAACATTATTTTCAAAGTTGCATCCCAATTATCACATGCTACCTCCAATGATTTGATCTGGATGGCCAGCTCGGCAGCAAGGTGAACTAAGCCTTCATGACTAGAAATATGTAGATCTTTCTTCATGAGTGTTTCTAAAAAGGCTAGTTCCTCATGCAATATCTCCATATGTGGAGTCAGAATAAACTAGATGGTGATCAGTTTAGCCTTGATGTTAGCTTCATCTGTGTGTAATGTGGCTAACTGACTCTGGGAGTTGAGAAGGTTTGTAAAATGTTTCTCACTCTAAGCTAGAGACTTAGGCAGAGTATTACTAGATGATTGTATATGACTCTCCAAACTCAGTATGTGACTCCTTATTTCTTGTGTGAAGAGTGTGGGATTACACAACTTGGTGTACAAAGAGAAAATGTTCTCTATTACCTTCTTCACACTGTCAATTTTGTTTGCTAACTCAACCTATGATAGTGCAATAGAACTTGATGTCTTTTCATCAACTTTATGCTGAAACTTCCTTTCAAACTATTCAAGTAGTTTAACATTTGATTCTAGGTTTGTGTCATTTAGCTTCTCTACTAAGTTGGTTAGCTGCTCTATGATCGACTTTGTTGCTTCTAGTGTTGGCAAACTAAATGCATCAATAAAAATGTTCTTGATATCTATCAAGGCTTTCTTCTACCTATGTTCATGTTTGAGTAGTTCTTAATTCTTCTTCTTCATAAGAGCATCTTGAAGTATGCTCATTTGTTATATAGTGATAGTTGCAAAATCAAATTTGGGAAACTCAATCACTTCATCCAAGTTCATATTAACAAATGATGTAACTTCAACTTCCTTGGATGTGCTTGGACTTGTCCATGATGATTATAGGGGTATAGCTTCTATACTTGGCCTATGAAGAGCTTGACTAGGAGGAGTAGCAGTTTTTGGTAAAGTTACCAGTGTTTGTATTGCTAATTGCTCCTCATGTTTGATAGTCATACCTATCTCTTTAGTCTTGTCCATTGCCTTCTCTACATTCATAGATGCACCTTGATCTTGTGCTATAGGTGTAGGAGTATCTATCTAACTTGTTAGTACTTGGGTTCCTTCATTCTTTTCTATCTCATCTTTGTGTTCTCCAACTATCTCACCCTTATCATTTTCATTTTCTTATATATTAACTAAGACTAGAGTACCTTACATCAATGCACTATCAGTGGAAGTTACTATCTCCTTCCTTTGATATACCATAATGGGTAATGTAGGTTGCATTAATGTGAAGTGAGGAGCGGTTGTAGATGTCTCTTTAGTTTGTACTTCCTCCACTGTAGATACTGTGTCTGCCTTCTTAATTTCATCAACACTCACCAGTATAGGATTTTTAGAAAGTTTGGCCTGGGTAGTGGATTCAACCAATATCTTCTTCAAGTCATCCTCTATCAGGGGATTGATGTTTTGAGTGACAGTATCAGAAACATCCTTAATCTTTACATTATCACATTTTGTATTCACCTCATGTTGAGGACTGGCACTCAACACTAGTGTATCTTGTGTACACTCTATTCTATCTATTGCTCTTCCTCAGTTGGTGCCTACATTTCTTCATTAGTTTTAGTGCCTTCCTCTTGTGTAATTGTCTCGATGTCAACTATGATTACCTTAGTTACATGTTGCACACTTTTTTCCTCACCTAGCTCAATAGGTTCTTGCATAATTGCCTTGGGTGTTGTCAAACAATATAATGATTTCCAAATCAAAGTGGTCTTTTTTACAACATCCTCAACCTTGTTCTGCAATATGTTGAGTGCCTTGTATTTTGGTGCAAATTTTCTAGAATGCTTCTTTAATTCCTTGGCCATTTTTTCCCTATCCAATTCTAGTGTTCCTTGTGCAAGTGTAGTCTCTCTAATTTTTCTTTCAATTCTTAGACTATACTGCCACTTCTGCTCAACTCTATCAGATCATTCCTTTGGTAGAGAGTTGGCAATCTCAATTGGAGTTTGTTTAAATGTTGCCATCATGGCATATATTGACTCCTCTACTTGGTTCATCTCAACTTTTCCAAGTGTATCAAATGTGTATCAAATTTAATATGTGAGAGACCAGATAAATCAACATAGTTCCTTATGTTCTCTCATATATTGTCTAAATTTGAAGAAGGACAGTAACTTACCACTTGAAATTGGTTGTTGTCATCAAATTTTTTCTTCTCTCCTTCATATTCAACTGGAGTTGTGTATTTTCTCCTTGATCTCTTCTTAGGCTTCTCTTCATTGCTAGTTGGTCTAGCCTTCTTCTCTTTTGGCTTGTATTCTTCTCTAGCCTTGTTTGTAGTAGCCCTTGTGTTTGCTCTTGTAGAGGGAACTATAGGGTTGGATTTTGCAACCTTCCTTGGTTTGCTAGCAATTCGGGTATTAGCTTTCCTCTTCTTTTTCTCAGGTGCTTAATTGGCTTCTTCTCCCTCAACACCTTCTTCAATTGCTACTTCTTCTACTTGATCTTCTCCTTTGACCTTGAGTTAAGGCCAATGGTTCTTGAGCTAGTATATCCTCTTCTTCTTCACCATCATCTTATTTTTCTCCATTATCATCCATCCCTTCACCAAATTTCTCTTTTAACTTCTTGATAATTTTTTCTTCTTCCTAATAACTGAGGCAATCTTCAAATCCATTGTTATCTTAGATTTGGCCATGTCATATTTTCTAAAGGTAGTAGCCTTAACATCGACAACTTTTGCAAGTATTGTTGTAATTGTTGCAGAGGCTTCATCAATATTGATTTCATAGCCTAGTGGCCTTAGCCACCTTACCCTTGGAACATAAGCTTGAACATATGTGAAATTAGTGTCAACTACAAAGAAAACATCATTGAAATATTTCTCAACTAGTGAAACTAGTATCCTTAGTCTTTTCTTCATTGATTGCTTGAAGTCCTCAAAGTAGCTAGTCATAACTAACTCAAAATTGCTTCCTAGTTTCTCAATAAACTCACCTATCTACACTGCAAAAGATCTATTTTTTTTCTAGGAAACTTTACCAAATGTGGGGAATGTATTATGTACCTAAAAGAATATACATACAATAATTGAACCAAATTTACATTGTGCACTTTTGGTCTTCCTTATAGCTCCCAAATTTTCTAACTATTGCATCTACAACTTGGCAAGGTCATTGGTATGATTCTTCTTTACTATCTTATAGCCCATGTCAACAATAATACATGGTACACTATTGAGCCTACTTGATCGGTAGAATTTATGTGTTATTATCCTCACTACAAATTCAGTTAGAGGATCAAAGATAGTGTAATTATCATGCCTCGTTTGTTCCACACCACCCCTGTATACTTCTCAATGACCTCTTTAGATTCACCTCTCATGGTTTTAGGTTGGTTAAGTGTTGGATACCCAGTTATTGTATGTACAATTTTCTTTGTGACTTTCACTGGTCCATTATCCAACCATATAGAATTATCATGAATTCTACTCAAGACTATTTTAATCCATTCAGTCTTGAAAACATTTGGAAAATCTAGGACACGGGTCAACACTTTTCTCTCTACTATTTTGAATTCATCCTTTAATGCTCCATTTTCACATAATTTCCCATGGATCTCCCTAAGCTCCATGTATCCTATACTACCCACCTTGCATATGTAGCAAAACCTTACGTCTTGAATCATCAAAACTCGAGGTGGTATCATTGACAATGCACCATATGGATCTTGCTTGTAAGCAATATCAAGAATGGCTCTAAAGTTTGGTTGTTTGATCTCATTTCTTAGTAATTACACATTCAAAAATTCTTTACCCTATTTAACCTTAGGAGCTAAAGAACTAGACATCATTATGTAAACTAGGGTTTTCAAAATTTTAAACTGTGTGGCTTAGCACACAATAAATACCTTTACAAATTTTTTGTTATTGTGTTGAGTGACTGTTTAATTATGCTTGCAAATGTAGGTATGATCTCTTTCAATTTTCCTTTTTCTCTTCATGCTCTCCTTCAAATTTGAATGATGTTAAATGAGTAGAAATTGATCATATAGACCTTAAAACCTTGCATTTAATGCTTAGTGCTTACACAACTATAAGCTCGGGTTTAGTTAAAGTTTTGACTAACTCGACTTCCATGAAGTTTCCTATTCACTCAAAAACCATTACAAGCTCAGTCAACACTATCACCTTTGATAGCTTGGCATCTACTAACATTTCACTCGGCGACCATAGTGAAACTTTTCATGCTAATAGTAACATGAAAACTACCAAAACTTAAAGATTTCTTCTAGATTATAATCAACACTTTACATCTTTCTTCATGCATATGTAATCTTTTCAAAACTTAATCCTTGAAACTAATGTATAGTATATCCTTTTATATATCAGTCCCACTTACCTCTTTATTGCTTAATTTGAGGAAGTGTGATCACCTGGCCCATTAGGTGAAGTGATCCGTTCTAAATTTGATGTGCTACAATCTTCCTTTCTCAACCATTTCTTGTTCATCTCATCTCTGACATTCTCAACATTTTCCTTTCATTTGCATTTATTGAACTCACTGCTTGGTTACTTTGACCTTGTTGGACAATTTATGCTTATTTGACCAGTCTCCAAACAACTAAAACATGTGGTTTGACTCAACCACCTTTTGTAGTCACTTCTAAAATGTGTTCTTATACAATTTTCAGCAACCTATCCATACTCTTGACAGTAGTGACAACTATACCTTGTATTATAATCCCAATTATAAGAGTTTCCATTGTGCTTTACCTTTCTCTTCTTGTTTGATGACCATTTAGGCTTGGATCTGCACTCATATGCTCTATGTCCATACTTATGATAGTTATAGCAGTATCCTTCAAATCTTTGTGTGATTATGGTCTTGGTTCTATATCGACATGCCTGATGTCCTTATTTGTTTCATTTATGGTAATGGCCCTTTAACTTCTGCTTAGGATTCTAATTTGCAGTCTTGCTCCTACAAACATTAACAGTATGACCTATCTTACCACAATTATGACAAGTAGATTTGGAGTTCTTACCTTTGTTACTTCTTTCTTCACCAATTTTGGATGATTCTCCTTCTTTATTACTATATATATCCCAATCCAAAAGAATCATTGTTAGATCTAAGGGATCTCATCAATTGTTCAAAGTACTTGATGGCTTCACTAGGTTTGTTGAAACTATCAACAAACTCTTTTTCTCTTTTTAGATCATTTCTTGGATGTTCATTCTACAACTTTAGTGTTGTGATCTCATTTCCCTTTGCATTTAGTTCATGATTTACAATCATCATTTGACCCAAAGTTTCCAATTGCATATTAACAATCCTAGTTACCTTTGATGTTTTCTCTTCCAATCTATTGGTCAAAATTCTTTTGTCATCTTCAATCATGACTTTGTCCTCTTCAACTTTCTTTTTTTGCCCAATCACCTCACATAGCAATACTAATTGAACTTCTTGTTCTTTGTTTAGATTTGTAACTTCTTTGGTTAGGATTCTATTCTTTTCCATCAAATCTACAATTGCTACATCAAATTCATTGGATTTTCTATTTGCAAATAATTCAATAGTGTCAATCTCTTGGTATTGTGTGTTATTCTCTTTAATAGCAATCTCCTTCCTTCTTTTCAATGATCTGTTTAACTCATCTCTTGATTTATTCAGCTGATGTAGGGAAAGTTATATTTCAATCATTTGGTTCTCAATAGTCTTTCCCAACTTATAGCTTCCATCTTCAAGATCTTTCCTCAAAGATGCAAAGCTTTACTTTCAGAGAACTGAGCTCTAATACCAATTGTTGGAAATACAATAGAGAAGTAAACTCTAAGGGAGGGGGGTGAATCAACACTTAAAACTTTCAACCTCAAAAAATATTCACCACACATCCATCTCACAATCTATGCATATAAAATAAAATACCAAATTAAACATATACATCCACAACATGAAAGTAAAATATTCAACACATGTATGACACAAAATATTTGGTTACTAAGCACCCTGCAAGGAGAAGGTAAAACTAGGGTGGGGATGACACCCACAAATCTTCACTACTATAGTAATAAAGTGTATCCAATGAAGGTTATAATGTTTGATCATGAAACATGATCTACCCTACAAAAGGTTTGCCTTGTTAAAGGCTTACAATATTGTTAAATCTTACCCTATTAAATGATTTAAACACCCTACTAAAAGTGTGCCTAGTAAGAGGACTCTAACTTACAATGAAGTAAGCACCATGTTAAAGGATTTACAACAGTATATTAAGACTACTCTATTAAGAGATTTAACTAATTCACCTATTAAAATGTCTTAGCAATGATCATTTGGTTAGCACTCTATTTCTTGATGTCAGATCACCTCTATACTAATGTGTACTTAATCCTTTTTTATCATATGTATCTTTATTATTCACTAATTTGTTTCCTTTGTTCTCATTTAATTGATTCTGCAATGTAATTCAATTCATAACATCTTAATCACCACAAATTCTTTGTTTATGTGTACAAACTCTCTTCAATTCTCCTTAAGCATTTCTAAAAAATTTAGGGTTTGTCTTCCTAAAAAAGACCTAGGTGACTTAGGGTTAGGTATGAATCAATGGTTGTGATTCACCCATATTACTGATAAACTTTCCCTTTTTATGATTGGATGCATGTAATGCATAAGGATTCATATTTAATAATTTTCCTTAATCAACAAAGACTGTAAAAAAATCCTTAAGTCATCCCAAAAATCATTTACATAGAATTTTGTGCCATTACAAACAACTATGTCAAAACTATGTAACTCGGCACTTGAAGTCCCTGATGCTCGACATCAACTACAACTTCAATGTTGTAACTTGATCTCTGAATGACTCAGCATCCATTGATCACTCGACATCTGGATAGCTCGACACATGCCATCTGCTTGACACTTGAGTGACTCGGCACTTACTAGTTACTCAGCTGACACTCAATATCTATCGCTTGGCATATACTATCTGACAAGTTATGCTCGGGATGTATTACTTTTTGGCATGAACTACATAAATGAATTAAGTATATTGTCACTCGTATGTCAACCAATCCGAGATTAAGAGGAAGGAGTTTCTCACTCTAAATTCAACAAGTTGATCCTCCCAATGATCCCACGGGTGTAGCTCTCACAATGAACAAATTATAATTTCTCACAAGAGGGTTTTGGAGCATTTGCTCCAAAATCTTGAATTTCCAACATGAGAAGTGAGTATAAACTCATTTTTAGCCAATATAAGAACTTTTTAGAAGTGAAATATAAATTAGATTATTTAAATTAAATAATCTAATTGGCTCCCTTAACCCAAATAAATTTGACAATTTCAATTGAATTGGAATTCAACTATGGCAAATTAGTTGATAAATTAAAATAAATTAAATCAATATAAAATTTGCAATAAACTATTAAAACATAATAATTGATCATTTCTATGACAACTATAGATTCCTAAATGCACAAATACTTCACTGGTTTAGTCACAAATGCATAAGGAATCCAAAATTACCAATTAATCAAAAGGTTTATTATTTAATTAAATAGGATACATCGCCCATATGGGGATGACATTCACTCGGCATGAATAGTCAAATCACTAACTCTACATGTCACTATCAGGGATAAAAGTCATGCACCATAATAATATAGCTGAAGTAATAGTGTACAAAATCGTGTAAATAATCATTTAATTAACTTCATTAAAATAATCTATTTAAATCATTAATTTTCACTATAACAAAATTTTATTGCAAGAACAATGTAAATATTTGTAGCATAAGCACATCACAATAAATCCAACAATATCCATCAAAGATCTTGAACCATAATTACATCAATTGAGAAAAAGCATAAACAACTGACTAAAGCAACAATATTCGAATCACCTCAAGGGTGTAGACCACTCGTAGGCCCCATTCATGATCACTCATAAAGCAAGATCATCAAGGTTGCATCCATCAAGATGAATTATCGAAATCAAATGGGAGAGGCACTACATTTCCTAGCATATTGAATAAAGTGTGATGATTGGCTTCAGCAAGGTTCATGTGACATCAAGGCTTTTTGCAGCCTTGGGGATATCTTCATGGATCCTGTGTGGACCTATCCTAGTTCATGTGGATGTTTGTTCTCCTAGTTGTGTGGTCTTTGATTTTCCCTTTGAGCTAGGAACTATATTTCATAATAATTGTAACTATCAAGCCAACTTGTGGTCTTTATGGCTATATATTTGAGAGCTAAATTGAGGTTATGTAGCATTAAGATAGTAAGAAGGGAGATAATAATATTTTGGCTCTATAAGCTTGAGCTTCTAAGCTCACTGATTAAATTTTGTTGTATATGGCTACAACCACATAGGCCTTATGCCTCACACATTTTAGTGGGACTATCTCAACATAGATGCATTGAAAATCAATATAAGTTGTTGGTCCTTCCATATTTTGTGTGGCTTTCATGTGTGACCCTAGTAGGGTGGTTGGTGAATTCTTCCTTGCCCTTTGGAATCATTGTACCCACACTACCTTGCATTGGGTGGTATCAAAATATAAGGTTTCCTTCCTTGTGGAGTCTTGGGATTGTGGAGAACCCTATTTGGATTGGTTGTAGGGTGGTAGATCTAATTTTTGACCTATAAATTGCAAAGAGTTATGATTCTTGCAGAAACTATTATCAAAATGGTTCGAGGTAGAAGGATGTATATTATGTTGTAATGGACATGTTAAGGCAAATTATAGGTAGACTTGGAGTTGTTGAGACAACCTAGATAAGTGAAGTACATCTTGATGATGTTAGTGATGAAGAAGAAGCAGTTGCACCTAATCTTGAACCTCAAGTGGAAAAAGATGAGGAGAGCCTCCTAAGAGATTTGAGTAGAGAGAATTCCACACCCTCTTTTGATCCTTCTAGCTATTGTGGAAAGTTGAGTATAGATACTTTTTTGGATTAGATCTCCAAAATAGAGAAGTACTTTGATTATGAAAGTGCCCCAAAAGGCAAAAAAGTGAGGATAGTAGCTACTAAATTGAGTGTATGTGCTTGTCTTTAGTGGGAATACTTGGAAATTGATACATAAGAAAGGAAAAGATTAAGACTTGGGTGAAAATGGTTGGTAAGTTGAAAAATAAACTTGTTCATGTTGATTATCGAGTTAATTTGTTGAGGATGCAAAATATAAGACAAAAAGACATGTCTGTGAAACATTATACTAAGGAATTCTATAAGTTGCACATTTGATCTGGACATGTTGATGGTGAGGTTAAAAATGTTGCTAGATATCTTAATGGGTTAAGGACTTTGTTAGTTTTCAGATATGTTGCAAATGTATTAAGCACTTCTTATATAGGGTACGTGAATTCCAAATGCAACATCCTCTTGGATTTATATATAGAGAATAGGCCATGAATAGACATGTCCCTTCATAAGACATGTCTATTCATTAATTAGATAATTAATAATAATAATGAATTTAATCTTTTATATATATGTATATATATCATATAACAATGATCTCATATCTTAATATAAAGAACACACACACACACACACACACACACACACATATAAATTATATCTCATACATAATTATATATAGGTTTATCCGATTGAAGCTATCAAACATCAACACTACTTCTTAGCTTATAAGGATAAACACATAAGAATAAATATTACTTCAACATAATATTACAAATAACAATTTTAAGAATATTTGATTTGATATCTCATAAAATTTCTACCATTTGATATCGCATTCGATATCATGAGTATTGGTCTTCCAGAATATCAACATATGATATTCACCAAGTACCCAAATAAGGTTTGATATTACATCTAATATCAAGAGTATTGGCATCCCAGAATATCAATGATATTCACCAAGTACTCTTTGAGTAATGACCTTCCAGAATGTTGAGATGTAAGACATTTTCCATATACTCAATTTATTTGATCTCATAATACAAGTTATTGCAAGATCATCACCTTACAATAACTTCTGCAAATGCAAGTGACATCATCTAGAAGTTGTCACTTTCTCATGATGTACATAGGGTTAGGCTCATTAAAATCACACAATCACAGGGTATATTCATGAATCACGGTCCTCTAGATTGCTACAATTTATTGATTACTAGGGAATCCATCTCAACATTTTTACTCCCTTCTGAATCAGTACAATCGTGATCATCAAAGGTTGGCTGAATTGTATTGTCTGTCTACTCCCTCTCTTTCAAGGTTACCTCTAATGAAATGTCAGTCTCTCTTTTTTTTCTACAATTACATTCTTAGAGGAAAAGATCAAGGCACATAGCTCTTATAGTATGCATTGAAATAAATAAGAGGGATTAATTTAATACTCAAGAATAATTCTACATAATAATAAAAGATCATTCCAATATAATATAAATAAATAATATCTAAATTAAATACATATTTAAAATATATATGCTTATAATATATATATATATATATATATATATATATATATATATATATATATATATTCTATCTTTTAGTATATCATCAATGTTATATATGTTTTCAACTATAAAATCCCAAAATAATATACTTCATAATAATATAAAAGAACCTTAAAAATAAATCACTGATACATATGATTCTATCGATGCCTTGGGTCGATGACCTTTCGCGAGCATCCAAAGTCAAAGTTGATAATTTTTTGTACATCTACTTACCCTATCTCAACGAAATTTGTGGTTTGTGAGTTATGGATTCCCAATGGTGAGTAAAGGGCTCATATCACTCCTTCATATTTTTGGCCACCCAAGATGATATGTAGTGACATGTTCCCTCTATTTCAGGTCACTGCCAGTGCTCAAATTTCAGTGATCACACTCTCACCCACACCCATGATTTTTGTCTCTGAATTTCAGGCAATCTAAAATGAACAAATCAGAATTCACAATGAAAGATTTGATTGAATGATTTATGAAAATACCATGGGTGGGAATAGGACTAGAGAGATGGTTATAGGAAAGATTTAGATAAAGGAGGGTTTCCATGTAGCCAAGGTAGGTTGGTATGGGACCAGACAAATTGTTCATAAAGAGATCCAAGTTTGGAAGAGTCATCTCCATGCATAAAAGCCTAATACTTCTTCATCAATGTCTCTCTCCTTCCTTTCAAGTTGTAGTCCTAATCAATCCCTCATTCTTCATGATATGTGAAAACATAGACAATTTACTACGATTTCTATCCAAGCTGGTGTAGACCATTTACTTCATTATCCATATATTAGTGTGTCCTCTAAATTTGTTGAGATGTATGTAGTTCCTCAACTTATTTTTTTGATAGTTGATTGATGGGATGATCCCTCCCTTATCTAAGACTAGATGCTTGATATATCTATTCACAATGATGACTAGATATGTATTTCTATTCATTTTGTGCAGATCCTCTTCCATATAATTTTTATATAGATTGTATCATTGTCTTCATAATTTTAAATTATTTTTGAAATCTCGTAGGGGGAGAGAGAGAGAGAGAGAGAGAGAGAGAGAGAGAGAGAGAGAGAGAGAGAGAGAGAATAGGTCATGAATAGATATGTCCCTTCATAGGACATGTCTATTCATTAATCAGATAATTAATATAAATAAAAAATTTAATCTAATATATATGTGTGTGTGTGTGTGTGTGTGTGTGTGTGTGTGTGTGTGTGTGTGTACATGTATATATATGTATATATAGTATGTATATATGTATATATATACATATGTATGCATATATATATATATATATACATATATATATATACATACATAGATATGTATATATATATATATATATATCTATACATATATATGTATATATACATATATATGTATATGTGTGTGTGTGTGTGTAGGTTTATTTGATTGAAGCTATGAAACATTGACATATTTTGATTGAAGATGAGATTAGTTTTGTGAAGATGGAAAGTGTGGATAATAATAATAATAAGAAATTTTAATAATGTCAACAAGGAAAAAGCAGCCTATGGGACCACCTAGAAACAACCAAACACTCGAAAACCTAGCTCTTTTGAAATTGTTTCTTGAGATCTGCTCTTCTATAGTGAATATTGACCACTAAGTTTCTCAACCTATCAAGATGTGGTTCCTCAAAAAGAGCAGTTAGGTTGCACATTTCTAAAATATCCCCATAGCTAGAGTGGATGTCGTTGTAGGTTAGGTAGTCTAAGATCAAATGTCACTCTATCTCCACCATGGTAGTGCTACAGAATAGGCTAAAGAGGCTAAAGAGATATTGGCAAAGAAACAAGAACATAGGAAAAGGACAAGAGGAGGAAGATTTTAGTGAAGTAGGGGTAGATCTTATGGAGAAAGTAGAAAATATGATAATACATCTCTTGATAAGGGTAAATCAAAATGGAAAGAAGAAAATGTAGGCATAGGAAGAGGTAACTACACGAGAGGTAATTCTTCTAATTACCCTAAGCTAATAGTAATGGAAAAAGGGAAGATAGATCTTGGTTTAAGGGCAATTGTTTTAAGTGTGGATAAGAAGGACATAAAGCCTTTGAATGTACCTTTTCTAGAAAACCAATGTATAAGAGAAAAATAAAAAGAGTGAACTTGAGGACATGGGGATCAATGGTAGGGATAAAGGGGAGGATCCCAGATCAGTGAAATCAAGGCCCAGAAAGAGGAAATGACTTTACCATCCTATAGGGTCTAGTGAGTGTTGACATGATAATCCTTTTCTCAGTAACAACTTGTGGAATTGGAACAACTTTAACATCAATTTATAACATAGATCAGATTGAAAGGGCCTTGCAATACACCCTATGAATATTAGCACATTTTTTTCCCTCATCAGTATTTGGAATTTCCTAGGCAAGGTAGTTGTAGGATTTTTCTCTGAGTTCCTCTTGTAGAAATATAAGTTTCCAAGGTCTCTCATGTTCAAACTAGTGTTGCTTTTAGGTTTTGTTGGGCATGCTTTTCTAGCATTTGCTCTGCCTAGTTATTTGTATGTAACATTCATAGCTATAGGCTTCTCTTTTGGTGCTCAATGGCATGTCTTTCTTGCTATCATCTTAGAGCTCTTTGGTCTAAAGTATTATGCCACCCTTTTAATTTTTGGAGTTGTTGTGAAGCCATTTGGATCATTTCTTCTCTTAGTGAGGATAGCTAGAGCTCTGTGTGATAAAGTAGCAAGAAAACAACATTTTTCTGAATCTTTTTTGCAAACAGCTCTTGAATCCTCGCCATCTCATAATAAGCTAACTTGTGTAGGACATGAGTGTCATCACCTTAGTTTTATCATAATGACTCTGGTAACATTGTTTGGTGTTCTCATTTTAGGCATTCTAGTTTTTAGAACAAGAAATTTTTATAGGATTGACATCTATGCTAAGTTTTGAGTTGAACCTGTAAAGTTTGAGGGAGATGATAATGATAGTTAATTAGGATTGTGTGCATTTCAAGTCATCAAAGAGATGGCAGACCAGAAACAAGTGAATGCATGTTACAAGAGATTTTTTCCATCGATTCCCAATTATGCTTATTAGTATGCATATTAAAATTCCATTTGTAGTAGCATATTCACTTAGCACCTTTAGAACAGATTGGTATTAGAATTTGTAGGTGATGGTTTTTTTAAATACATCTCCCTCCCCAACCAAAAAGTGTGGAGCCCTAAGAATATTTATGCTCATGATCTCATATTTATAAGTAATATTATGTTTTAAAAAATTTTATAGTCTAATATTCTACGATATTTTGAAGGGACAAAAAAATTTCAGAAGTGATTTGGTTTGGTTAAATTAGTTTTATTATTTGTGTATAAATTATACTTAATATATTGACTACATTGAAATGGAGATACCTTGTTCAGTGTGGTCATTGATTTGTATCTAGTATTTCAAATTTTATTTTTGGCGATGATATAAAGTTGTTCATGCTTGATAGTTGGTGGTTCGTATTGGCCACTAAAGTTTGTTAAATTTTTCAAAATGCATGCTCATTATTATAAATTGGTACTTGTCAAAGTAGTAGAGTCATTATCAAAATTTGACACCCATAAAAGAAACACACTATTGAACTTTGTCAAAATAATAGACTTGGTTAAACAGATTTAACAACTTCCAGAATAATATATTTGAAAAAAAATTAATTTTCTTTTCTATTTAGATATGTCACAATTCAAACTATATTTTTGTCTATATGATAAATATAAAGATTTCTGCATAATGAAGAAAGATTTGTCAAATTATATATATTTGCATATTAAATAGTCTAATGATAAATTCTAGAGTTTCTTAAGACACTCAACATTACAAAGAAGATTTGTCCATAAATGAGAAATATTTATCCATTCCTCTTGAAATAGAAGAGAAAATGGTTCAACTCATATTTCAAATGGTTCATGAAAATGAAAGAAGTTAAATAGATACATAACTATAAATACAAATGTTAAAGTTAGTTTCAAGAACTCTTCAAAGAAAAAGGAAAAAAGATTTAAAATATAGAAATCAACATGCTTTACTAGAGCAAATATTTGTTTGCCCCAAGTGGTAAGGCCATCAACTATAATAGTGAATAAGTAGAACTGAATTTGGTGGGTAAAGATCTGAGTTATCAATTAATATTGGCATGTCACATTGCTCTTCTGGATCTTGTTTAAAATGAAACCTTGAGAAATCCAATGGACTTGCCTTTGCATACTTACAAATTTTAAAAGAAGGAAGCTTAAATATCTTATCATTCTCATGATTCAAGTGACTTGGCCATTTTAAGAAGGCCTTGAATAATTGAGAATCCATGATTAATAGCACATATTCCAATCTTTCATTATTTTAACATATTAAGGTAAGTTTCTTCTAGTGTTTTTTTGATTTTTGATTTTTGAAATCTTTATCCAATTTGGTTGTTTTTTGTTTTTTTTTGTTTTTTTTGTTTTGTGATCTATGATTTTTTTTCATATATGAAACTTTGAGTTTTTTAAAAAATATTTTTATTATTATTAAAGTAATCTTTGCGAAAATTACTTTCACTTTTGTTTGTTTTTGTTTGATTTGAGGATTTGGGATTGTTTGTGCATTTAAATTTCTACATCAACATGTGAATGTAAATGTGACAATTATTGATTAATAAAAATAAATCTGATTTAGCACACATGAGGTTTGGCAGTTTTAGTAAAGGGCAACAATTTGCAAAAGAACATGGAGTAATATTTACCGAGGCTTCTACAAAAAATTGCTCAAAATGTTGAACAAGTATTAGAAGGTTTCTTACATGAAATTTGTGTCTTTATATCATCCATACATTTATTTGTATCTCCTACAATTTTTATCATTGTTAACGAATATATATATATATATATATATATATATATATATATATATATATATATATATATATATATATATATTTTTTTTAAAAATTTATTTATTAATTTTTTTAAACTATTATGAAATTTTGTCCATTAATTTTGCTTTCTCTTTTGATCTACTAAAACATTTCAAAAACTTTTTTGTATATCAAGAATGAGCAATGTTATTCTTTTAGTAAATTCTAAATGTGATTGTTAGATATTTTCATGTTTGTAATAAAATTTAATGTTGTTTAAAAAAAACACTATATGTTGAGGGTTAGTACTTAGGGTCTAGGGTTAAGGTGTAGTACTCCTCATGTATTGCCTACCCCTAGTTCACATTCTATTATTATTGCCGAACTCTTTTAAGCCAGTTATGTTTATGCTTGATAATTAATAGCACTATTTTCCAAATTATTGGATATTATTTTCATACTCAGTTGATTATATGATGAGACTACTTTGGTACTAGTTACTTCATGTATGCATGATTATACCTTGATGATGATTATTTATAGCGATTTCAGTTATTTGATGATGTTAGTTGGAGTATTTATACGTGTTTTCCTATGGATACTTACTCCATACTGCATGTGTATGTTTTCTTTATGTATGATGTTTCTGATGTGATTAAGGAAGGGGTCATAGTCACTTGCTAGTCGGGATCTACACGATGTACCACTTCCTACCATTGCCTATTTATTTTAGAATATATGTGTGTACATGCATGGATTTTATGTAGATCAAAGGTACTGGGTATTGACTTCCCTAAATTGCCAAGATGACAATGCCTTATCGCAATATCTCAATGGTATGAGAGGGGAGATAAATTCTTCAGTCCAAATCCTAAATTTTAAACCTATTGTCCTAGAAAATTAGGACAAATATCTAAGATGATTACACTTTCGAATTTGTCATAGGACGTAAATTCATGATTATAACCCTTAAGTTTGATTTTATATGTTATATTTAATGATGGGCTTCCACATTTCATCTTGTAGGTCTTTCGTGACTTTTCTATTAATTAAGTCAAATTAAAAGATTACTTAATAATCTAATTTAATGAAAAATTATCAAGATAATTTTAATATTTAATTAATTGGGAAATTAATTAAATAAAAAAATTAAATTTAAAGAGAAAAGTATAGTCTAATTTGAGAGCGTAATAATATTTATTTAATTTAATAATAATATATTAGGAAATCATTTTTTAAATGAATGCTAAATATTATTATTACTTAAGTAAATAAATATTTTATCAAAAATGCTTCAAAAATTAATTAAAGAGTGAAAGAGAAATTAATTTATTAAAGATATTTTAATTTGCAAAAAGTGTATGAATATCCAAAAAGTAAATAAAGAGTTAAAAGATTGTGATCAATGAGTTCCCTCATGTGATCACACAATCAGTGCCCCGAATTTAGGGAGAACTCCATATCAGAGATTGAGAGTTCTTTTCACAAGGATGGGGGATTTTTGGAGAAGGGATTTTTCAGAGAGAAGGTTTTGAGAGAAAAGAGAATTCTCTCACAATCTTTGGGTGGTTGCGTATTAGCATAAAATTTAGGTAGAATTTTGTGTTTTATTCGCATAATGAATTATGTAATTTAATATTCCTATCTACATTGTGTTTGTTGAATTATTTTTCCAAAATTTGTGTGTGATGAATCTTTCAATCTTTCATTTGAATTTACTAGTATTCATATCGAACTCTATCTATATATGACAATTGAAATTTAGGAAACTCTCATTCTATTTATTGAATAGTCATTATTTAATCAGAGTTAGTTTTGAAAAGAAATCAAATTTAGAATAAAAATTTGACTAGTTTATTTGAGTTTCCCTATCAGACTAAATTATACAGACACACACACACACACACACACACACACACACACACACATATATATATGTACATACATATATATGTGTGTGTGTGTGTGTGTGTGTGTGTGTGTGTGTGTGTGTACATATATATATAGGGGGGCTTGTTTTAAAAATGATTTATATTAAAATTTATTTAAAAATAAATTAAAAGGAATGGGAGCGAGGCAGGTTCCATCCTCCACCTCCCCTCTTGGCAGCGATTGCAAGTTGTGGTTGTCCATATTAAGGACTACGGCAGCAACCTTAATGGTTGCACAACACTTTCTAGGCTAGTGGGCCATAAACATGAGTTATTATGTTTTAAAAAACTGTTTAAAAAATTTTATTTTTTATAAAAAATTATTATTATGTTTTATTAATAAGTTTATTATTAATTAATTAATTAATTAATAATAGTGTATTTATATAGTTATTTTAAATAATTATTAATTTAATTTAATTGATTTAGTTTAATTAATAATAAATATTATTTAATAACACTTTAGTTATTTATGAAAATTTGTATTTAATAATTTTTATTGTTAACAAAATCATAGTGATTTTAATTAATGATCAATTATTATTATTTTAATAATTTATTGGAGATAATTATTTAAAAGTCATCTTATGATATTTAATAGTGAACTTTGAAATAAGGGTAATTGTGCAATTTGTTCAAATACAAGAAATGAGTTAAGTTGTAAGGGTTAAAATGTAAATCTTATATACTTAAAAACTTACATTGAAATGGAAACTTAAAACTTAATGTTAACTCAGACTATGTCTCTTCAAAATTAAGCAAAACTATGAAACTACACTGTTAACTATATGTTGTCTTATGTTTTGGGTTTGGGTTGACTAAAGTGTTGACTAGTCTTAGGATGTTTACTAGAGGCTTGGGAGTTTTGTATTTGCGATGTCATGATGATGATTTGATTTTTGATCATTTAAATTCAACCATGGTAATGTGTCTGGTATGCTCTATGATGAGTTTGGATCTATTGTTTGTTATTGCTTTCAGTGTTCTTGTGTGATAACGAGATGAACGGTATGACATATTTGACTTAACCTTTGAGTCTTCAATTAATTATTTTTTGATGCTTTCTAATTGCTTGTAAACCACTGAGATGTTATTGTGAATTATCTTTTGATGCTTTCCAGTCACTTGTATAGGGCTAAGGTGAAAATTGTGATTCTTTGATTTGTACTTTTATGAGCCTAGGGTAGGTAATATGTATGTTAAGTGGGGAAGTGGCTCGTAATGGAAGCCGAGGCCCTAAAGAGGCTGACAAGTAACCCATTGTAAGTAGTTAATAAGTGAAAATACTACACTAAATGAGAGTAAAATGAAACTAATAAGAGTCTTGACTTTCCTCACCCATGCCTCAAGTGCTAGTACAGACTAGGCTGGGAGTAGAGAGGATGCTTGGTTGTGACCATGCATCATTAGTATGTCTTGTCAGTATGAAAGGATACTAGTGTTGCATAGAGTCTCTAGGGGGGCAAAGAATTAAAAGACTAGCAGGGTAACCTTAGAGTTGGTTCATGCAATGACACTTGCACACTAGCTGTATAGATTCTCTACGTGTCTTTGTTTGCCTCTAAGTTTAGATGTTGATTTATCTTGGAACCTTTGGTTAGATTACTTTTAGGGTTTTCCTTGACCTAGATATTACTTTGATTTTTGGGATTGATATCCTATTTGGGAGTTGAGACTATCTCCTCAATGCAGTGGTAGTGGACCTTTTTTGATTACCAAGAGGTCAAGTGGTAGTGCTTTTTACTTTTACCTTTGAGATTGGTTTGTTGATAGTATGGTTGGAATTTCTTGTTCTGCTTTTCCTTTCATTCTATTTTTGTGTATTATGATGGATGGTTATATCTATATGATGGATAGATTTACTTATTGTACTGTATTTAATTTCATGGATTCAAAAGGGATGTTGTAATCTATTTGACAAATGTATATTCTTTCAACCTTTTATACCCTATGACATGTACTGTGGATGATTGCACATTCCAAATTAATGCCAAGTGGCATTTGGAACAAATGTATATTATTTAAATGGATTGGACTTGTAATTATTCTTTCATGTGGATGTGTTATTTATTTGACTTAGTAATATTTAAATCTAAATGTGATTCAACATCTTGGGATCCTTAAAGAATGTAATCTATTACATTTTCTTATGTATGATTGTGTGTTATTGCTTCTGCTATTTAATAATTGTTGTATATATTATTCTTAAAAGAAATGTTTGGCAAACTTAGTAAAACTTTAGGTTAGTTAATTTTGGTCCCTTGGCAGGGCATTACACTTCAAACCCTAAAATGGTTTGGATAGGCATGTTAGGAGTTAGGGAGATGTTGTAGGAAGTTTTGGTATGATATTTGTATGAACCATTTCACTCTACTTCTAGTTTAGGCAATGATAAATTTTTCCAAGTTTATTCATTTATGTATATCCATCTCTTTTCTTGAGTACATTATATTATAGGATCTAGATGGTTATAGATCACCTAATAGATCTATATAGTGTTATTTGAGATACTTCTTATCAATGGTCACATTATTTGTAATGATTGAAGAGTTTATTACAATATTTGGACACTATGCCCAAATTGATAAATAAAAAAATGTCATTTAGTATAGCTTCAAGATCTCATTGCTAGATAGGCTCATTAAAGGAATTTATGATTCAGTTTAACATGGTTATCATTCTTGATTATGTGCATGATTATGTTTGTAATTTATACATTATGATCTAAACTTTATTCTATTTATGTTCTAACAATACTGATGAATCATGTGATATACCTTGATGACATTTCTAGTTTTACTTGAGACTAGATCAAATTGTTATATTTGATTATTGTGGACCCTGTGGTTTCTTTGGTAGGTTAGATGATGCGATACTTTCAGATAATGTGTTGATAATGTGTTCATCTTTATGTTAGTTTAAACATTATTTAGAATGTTTGTAGTGCCTGCCCCTAGGTCGCAATTTTGTTATCATTGTCAAACTCTTTTAGAGCTAGTTTTATGTTGTTGGTTAGCAGCATTCTTTTGAGATTATTAGATGTTGTGCTATGGATTTAGTTTATTATGTGATGAGATTACTTAGACTCTACATTTCATTTATGCATGATGATTATTACATAATTTCAGTTATTGATGGTGATTAGTTAGATGGTTCATTATCACATGTGTTTTCTTATGGATACTTACCCCATACTTGCATGTGTATGGTGTGTGTGTTTGCTTTTGTATGGCGTGTCTGATGTGGTTAAGGAAGGGAGTCGTAGTCACCTGCTATTCGAGATCTACACGATGCACCTCTTCCTACCATTGCCTGTTTAGTTTAGTATATATTGTGCTTGTACATGCATGGTTTTTGTGCAAGTTGCAGGTACTGGGTATCGACTTCCCTGAATTGCCAGGATGAGTGTACCCTATCACATTATCTCAATGATAAGAGAGGGGAGATAAATTCTCAAGTCCAAATCCCAACCCTTTAAGCCATTTGTCCTAATTGGAAAATTAGGACAAGTATCCGAGTTGAGTACCCTTTGAATGCATCGGATAACGTAATTCACGATTTAAACCCTTGGTTTGATTTTGTATGTATTCTGGCTATGATGGGTTTTCATATTTTTACCTTGTGAGTCTTTGGAGTATTTTCTATTAATTAAGCCTAATTAAAAGATTTAATTGATGGTTTAATTAAATAGAAAATTAATATGGTATTTTAATATTTATTTTATTTAATTAATTGGGAAATTAATTAAATAAAATAATTAAATTTGAAAATAAAAAGTTAAAAGTTTAAATTTGGAATGTGACAATATTTATTTTAATAATAATATATTTGGAGCTCATTTTTAAATAAATGAAAATAATATTATTATTAAAGCTAATAAATATTTTAGCAATTAAGTTTTGAAAATAAAATTTAAAAGTGGAAAATATATTTAAAATTATTAAAAGATTCTAGATTCATGTGACTAAAATATAAATATATTGAGATTGAAAAGTGAAATTATTAAAGTTAGTGCATGAGATTTAATAAATAAATTAATTAAATTGGAAAGAGTAAATTAAATATTATATTAATATTTGCTCACATAGGAGTTGGCAAATTCTCGGGAGTTGTCATGTAGACAACACAGGGGTTTTTACTCTAAGAATGCACAAGTTGTCTACACTTAGAAGTTAGCATTTTATTTGAGCACATGGTGTCTACAACCTTAAGACTTATCTAGAAGGTTGGAGAAGACCCATGCTTGGTTGTCATACTTATCTTCTAGTTGTTTCTAGAGACACTTTAGATGCATCTTAGAGGCCTTTAAATAGAGGCTCTCCTAATGTGTTTGGACAAGCTTAATGGAAGCTACAAGCTTCAAGCTAAAATGGAAGCTTCAAAGCTTACATGATTTTGAGAAGCTCATATGCTTCTACATGCTCATATATTTTTACATATGCTTATGCTTCTTCCAGCACTTCTAGTCACTTGGAGGATTTGGTTGGCTTGGATCTTGGAGGAATTGCGAATGATGGAGAAGGAAGGGATTTTCTATTGACTTTTGAGGCATGGCAAATTAGCATCAGTGTCTAGGTGCACTCGTGATATTCACATATTCTCTTTGCACTCTTTCTCTTCCTGTCTTCATCATGTCTGATATATGTGTCTGAATACTCCTTGTGATTATTAGAAATCAGAATCTAGATATGTATTTAGTTGGTTGAGAAGAAAACATTAAGAAACCCTAGTTTTAGTAATGAAAGAAATTAGCTTAAACTCGGGTTTGGGTCTGAATTAAATAGAATTGAGAGTGATGATTTCAAATTATAGTTAAACCTGTTGGATGGATTAATGGATATGTTTAGAAAACAATTATTTAAAACGGGAAAATTCTTGTGTAGAAAGGCCCTTTAAATCTAAGTATATATTTTCTTTTGTAAATCTGCATATATATATGTGTGTGTGTGTGTGTGTGTGTGTGTGTGTGTGTGTGTGTGTGTGTGTGTGTGTGTGTGTGTGTGTGTATTTTAAATATAGTGATAGTTGATAACAAATTTTGTATATATATATATATATACATACATACATATACATATATACATATATATATACATATATGTATATATTTGTGTAAATGAGAAACTTTATTTACAAATCCGAATTTGCATATGGTGAAAGTGTTATTATAAATTGAATTAAGAAGAGGGAAAACATTTAATCAAAATCATTATACATATATAATAAAGTTAAACGATTGGGGGAGGGACGGACCTCTACCCCCCCTGTCTCTGTCCGTTGAGAGGTGGTCACAAAGCAGGGTACCTGCGGGTACCCCACACTGCAGAACACTTGCAATGGGGGCGGATCCCAAAATTGCCACATGCACACGTACCTCCGATAACGTCCACACCATTTGCAATATACCTATGCAGGCGCAGTGGACCTGCTGTGGGCAGTCAACAGCACGGCTTATTAAGCCAAAGCAATTTCATATCGCTCGATAATATGATTCAAATTGCAGCATATTTTTATATATTAAAGTCTTATTATTATAAAGTGTTGCTCGTAGGTTTATATATATATATAATTTATAATTTAATAAGTGATTTTTAATATTCTAATAAATTATTGATGTGTTATTAATAATAATTTTGATTTTGATTTAAAAAAAATTATTAAGTAATTTATTGTCGATTGATTAATAAGATTATTATCATAACTTGTTAATATAACTTGTTCATTTACAAGTTATTATTAAATTATTAATTGGAATATTAATGGGTTTAAATATGGTTGATTAATTTAGTCAAAAGTTAGTTGGCTAAACCAATGGTGAATCGGTGAGATTATTGATAATTTAAATCATTAGTGTTAAAATTATTAACAAGGTTGCTATTTGTTAAACTATTAATGGTTTCTTATAGTTATTGCTTAATTTGATTTAAGTTAAATAGAAGTTATGGAAGGGAAGTGTAATTAAGTTCTGAATCTATTCAAGATATCGAAGTGCATAACTTTAATATTTTAAACAAATGGGATTTATTTGAGAGCATGATAAGCAGGAAATAATGAAGGGAAGTTAATTCATTTTATTATGGTGACGATTGGTAGCTCTTAATGAATGAGTGGTTTAGAATATTTATCCGAGGAGAGTATTATAGGGGAAACATTTTATGGAAATCGATAGGTATCATTCTCATAATTTGAACAATGGAAATCATTTATTGGAATTAAGGGGGAGTATATTGCTCTTAGTAGTGCAACAAATTTATTCAATATAAACGGGAAGTTAGTTATATTATCATGATGTTATCTGTAATAAAACTTGGACCTAAATAATTGAGAAATTATTAATCCTAATGTTAATGAAATGAAATAGAGTTGATTGATAATTAGTTGAATCAAATGATACGGGTATGTTAAGAAAAAGTTAGTATTCATTGATAGAGTGACGAGTATGGTCATTATAGATTTATGGTTAAGATTTAATTGATATGATTCTTTTAACGAGGTTGTAAAATATTGATATCAAAGTTGATAGGCCTTATTTTCATGACTTGAATAATAACCTTAGATGTTTTAATGGTGAGACGTAGTAATATTGAATTGAAAACTATTAAATGACAAGAGTCATGGAATCATGTACCTATGTTAATTGGTAAATTAAATTGATCATTTTAATTAAGTTATAATCTTCTTAATCGAAGATTGATAATTGGTTTTTTTATAAATGAATAATGATCCTTTGATTATGTTGAAATGTAGAAGTAACATTAAGGAAGAGTTATTCAATTAGTAATATGGATCTTAGCAAATAAAGAAAATGATTTAATGAGTAAATAATTATCCTTAAGTTATTCTTAGGATAATGCTATCAGGGAAACAAATGGGTTGACTTGTAGGTCAAATGATGAAACTTAAGACACTTGAAGTATACTTGCAAACAAAAATCTGTAAACCTCTACACTTAACTCATTCATGTGATATTAGTAAACCAAAACATGTGTCTACATCGTGTATTTTCTATGCTTCTTGTTTTGGGTTTTTGGGTTGACTAGTGTTGACCAATCCTAGGTTGTTACCAGAGGCTCGCGGGTTATGAGATGTGTTGGCATGTTGATCTTATTTGGTCTCGATCTTTCTAAACCCAACCATGGTAATGTGATCATATGCTCTATGAAATGTTTGTATTTGTTCATTAGTCTTCATGTGTGAAGCTGAGATGTATGTGTATGAGACACTAGAGCTAACCATATTTTTGAGTCATCGATCAGTTATCCTTGGATTATTTTCTAGTTGCCATGATGGGACTAAAGTGTTGATATATTTCTTGATGATGTCATGTTGTGACATGTTTGACTCAACCATTTTGGAGTCTTCAATCAGTATGATTTTGAGATATTCTTGGTTGCTTGTTGAGAACCAATGGATACTTATGATTATCAGTGATGCCTTTAGTTGCCAATAGAGAACTATTGTGGTCATGATTTTCTATGGATGTTTTTTCAGATGCTCATGAAGATTTGATGATTCTTATCTTAGAGATTTGATGAACCTTATTGTGGATATTTGATGCTTTTATCATGGATATTTGATGATTCTTTTTATGGATTATCTTTTGGATTTTCTTTACAGTCGCTTGCACTAGACTGTGGTGATTTTATGATTCCATGAGCTTAGGGTAGGTAATCTACTTGTAGTGTCAAGAAGTGGCTTGCAATGGGGGCCGGGGCCCTAAGTGGCTACCAGGGTAACTCATTGTAAGTTTGGTTAATAAGTGATAACATTTACACACTAAATGGGGATTAAATGAACCTAAAAAGATAATTGTTTTGATGTTCTCGCCCATGCCTTGAGTGCTTGTACAGGCTAGGATGGGAGTAGTGAGAACGCATGGTTGCAACCGTGCATTTCGTAGTATGCCTCGTCAGTATGAGAGGATACTAGTGGCCACATGAGATTAGTATGGACCCGTGGAGTTTAGCTAACTACCAGGGTAACTTGTACGTGATAAATGTGATGACACTTTCTCGCTTGCATAGTAGGTTTCCTACATGTCATTGTGTGCCTCTGGGATTAGATGTTGATTTTGTGTGATGGAACCTTTGAGTTAGTATACTTTTAGGATTCTTGGACTTAGAGAGTAATTATGCTATGTGTTTTGGATAGCCTATTTGGGACTTGAGATTATCTCCTCAACACGGTGGGAGTGGACCACTTAGGTTCCACGTGGTCAGATGGTAGTTTCTTTCCACTCTTATCATTTGAGATCCATCCATAGACACCGTGGCTGGAGCATTCTTGGTTGGTATTTATCTTCATTATGTTCTTGGATCATTATGATAGATGATATACCTTGTGATGGATGTATTTGCTGGTATGTTCCTTACATTGATGATTTGCATATGTTAGTTGATGATTTATTATGCTTTACTTTGCATGTCAGTAGGATTTTTTTAGGAGTGACATTCCTACTATGTTAATAGCCGATGATCTCTTCAGTGCTTTGGAATGTTACGCACGGAGGGATGGCTAGGATCCACGATGGTCTAATGATGCTATTAACGGTTGGGAGGAACCGTGCACTTAGTTATTTATGTTTGTGATGTATGGTTATCTCTTATAATGGATGTTTATATCTTTTGTGATTTCATTTACTTTAGTTGCATAATGGATTAATATTGGATGATGATGTACTTCATTTACATAGATGTTTATTCTTTCAAGTTTTCATACCCTGTAACATGTACAGTGGATGATTGAGCAATCTGAAATGTAATTACAAAAAGGAACTTGTATATTGTTAGGAACATTAGATGTATCATTGTTATTTCATAAGGTATGTTTTGTTAGATGAATAGTTAATTTAGATGTGATTCAACATTAAGGGATCTTTAAAGAATGTAACTTGTTATGTATGTTATGTTATGTTTACTTTCCGTTGGATGTTACTATTTCTTCCGTGAATGTTATGAATGGTTTTACTTTAAAAAATTGTTTGGCAAAATTAGTGAAATTTTTTGGATCCCTTGGCGGGGCATTACAATGTTTTTTGATTGATAATTTTTTAAAAGTATTGAAATAGTGTTTTTTCTTATTCTCGTGAGTATATTATCTATGACAATGATTCACTCATTTTTACTATAGTATATGACTCTAATTATTTTGGGCTACCAACAATAACTCAATCATGTTCTATATGGAGATTATTTGATGTGTTTGTACGATTAGTGGAGATAGTTGTAGTCAATCTTGTAGGAGATCTACACAATGTCACGCTCCATCTCCTTGTCTTCTATTGTGTTTGTGTGTGTGTGTGTGTGTGTGTGTGTGTGTGTGTGTGTGTGTGTGTGTGTGTGTGTGTGTGTGTGTGTTGTTATTGTTGTTGTCCTGGTGATGCATGTAATTGTAGGTACTAGTCATCAACTTTGCCTAACTACACAAGTCTAAGTATGCCTTAAAATTCTTTAAAGTTGTTAATTCAAAGGTAGCACCAAAGTTATGCATAACCATTCCCTTTGGACATAGACTCCTATTTAGATATTTACCTTCATCATGTTTGATTATGATCTTTTCATTGATACTCATTCTTGTTTTATGGTTATGCCTAATATATTTTGAACGTTGTTTTTCAGGATGTCTAGTTGACTTGCTTCTCAACCATAAATTGGATTGTCAATATGCCTCTTGCATGATGGTATTTTTGTATTTGTGATCGTTGCATATTATCTTTGTGGTGATGTTAATATATACTAAGATAATAAGTAATTGTAATTTTACATGGCAATAAAGGAAGCTTATGTTTCAATATCTAATATTAATACAATGATATAGTATATATGTGTGTGATTAATTAGTATATTTGTTCATATCTAGGTGCACACAGCTATGCCTATGTATATGTATACCATTAGTTCAAAGGGGAGAATAATCACTAGAAGGTTTAATAAATTATTTATAAGATGAAAAATAACTATTTAAAAGGAATTAATTTGAGATTGAGAAAAAGGGTAAGAAAAATGGGTTCAATGAGATTTGAACCGAAGACCCTATGGATAACAAACTCACTAGTCAACATTGTGTTGTTGGTGGATGCTTGGTAACTCTACCCTTGCACAAATTACTGTTAAAAGTAAAGTTTATTTATTAAAAGAGAAATCATTATTTAGAATATTTTATTATTCTAATTGTAGGGAATTAGAACCCAAGACTTCATAGGAGTGAGGTTTTCTATTTACCATTGGGCTATGGAGATTTGCTTGATACCTTAACTCATAGTCAAAATATTTGAAAAAACCTATTTAAGAAATTCCATTCATTTAAAAAGAAAATTAAATAAGAATCAAAGTAATAGTAATATGAGTAAATGACCATTACCAATAAAAAATATTATAAGAATGGTATTTGTTAATTAATTAAACATAAATAATTCTTCCAACTATTATAGCTAGATTGGTTGTAACTCCTCCAACAACCCTTTTATTTTTAAATGGATGAAATTGTGATTATATAGGGTAGAGGAGAGATCCTCAAAGGGTAGGAGGAGAAAGTAGAGCATTCAAGTTGTGAGGCTTGGAAAAGGATTTAGGTAGAATTCTGGTAATTATCATTGAGGTTTCTAGGAGAGGTCTAAGAGATTTTTATAGAGCTTTCTTGGAATTCAATTGTGAGTTTATAAGGATATAATATATTAAATAATTGAAGAATAAAATTGGTTGGGAGGGGGAGAGAATAGTTTATAATTTAGCTAAGTTGAGGAATGTCAAGTTGAGAGAATTATGTATGAGGATATTCTAAGCTATACTAAGGGGAGTAGGATTATCATTTCAGGATATCTGGGGTCTTGTATATGTGAAATATAAGTGTTTTTGTGTTTTATTTGATTATTAGGTTTGTTGGATCAATTCCACAACAAGCTTTCTTCGTAGGACCCCAAGTAGGGTCTACTTCTTAGAAAGAGATCCTTATGTCTATTATCTGGCTTTTTTTATTGAATAATGTGTTGTGTAATAATTATATAACATGTATATAGGATAATGAAATAAGAATATGATGTTTGAATTATGTGTTTATAGAGTATATTTAGTAAATGAAATAAGATCATTTTAAATGTGGAAATTTGATTTTATAATATGTGTTTTCTCTATTGTAAATGTTTGATGTTTTGGGGAGTTAATCACTATCATTCAAGTACATGTTGGGAATACTTTATATGGATTTGATATGTGTTTTATTGTGGCTCAAAAATATTGAGTTACACCTTGCATCTCAACCTTTTATCTAGGTTATCAAAAGAAGATTTTTTTGTGGCTTTTTGTAACTAGTCTCCTCTTATCATAGATCAACTCCTCCATTGAATGAACAACTAAGAATGGTATAGTGAATATTTTTGGGGGAATATATGTAATGAATTTGACAATGACAATTAAATGAGATGAATTCATTAAATAACCACTTTCACACTAAGACATTCAATACAAGAGAAAGATAGGCTTCCAAACATAACTCTCAAAGTGATTCAAGCAAGATTAGAAAAACCCAAGCAAATAAAGGGAGGATAACGCTAAACCCAAATTACATCGAGTAAATTTGCAAATAAGTCCTCTTTCATGTAATGCAAATTTTACTAAGTACTTATCAATTTGAAAAGATAATTAATTAAATAGATTGAGAGAAAAGTGCAAGATAGGTTTAGGTGTTAAATGTAACCAACCAGCCCAATTAATTTATGAAAATAGGTATATGCTAAAAGATGAAATAAATTATAAAGTACCCACCTCAAAATGTGTCAAGGAATATGCTTTTTCAATCTTACAATTTTTGATTTGAAACTATGAGAGAACTTTTGACAATGAATTTGTGATCATGATGTAACACCCCACTTGGGAACCCAAGAGAAAAAAAAACCCAATATGTGACAAAGTTTACTGAACTATTTTTTTTTTTGAAGTTTAAACAACATCAAGATAACATTAATGCAGAAGCAATAAGAACATACACATCAAATACACATATGCAAATATAGATACAGTTTCAATTCCTCAAGAGTTCCTTTACATTGAGTCACATTTAATAATTTTTAAATTAATTAGTTTAAGTTCCAAGTACAATGTCTCAAGATCATAAAGAAATAATAGATACATAATCGCATAAGCAAATGCATAAGTATAAACAATACAATGAAAGTACATCCAATCAATAACATCCATTGCACATGTCGCAGGGTATGTGAGAATAGATATAATACATCGGAATACATGATAACATATATACATCATCTGAAAAGAAGTCTCTAAGATAACAAATAAGAATGATAAAGGTACATCTTCTGCAACGAACATCCAACAGCTAGCAATGTGAAGGGGGACCCAAATGGTAAGAAGACACTACCTCCCGACCGCGTGGTTACCTAGTCAAGCTTCCACTCCCATCGTGCAGGGAAGATAATGAACGATCCACATACGGCTATCAAACATAAAAAATTCCTAAGAAAGGTACCCCTAATAGCCAAAACTACCTCAAAGGTAACACATACTACTCAAGAAGATAAAATAATCCAAACGTAAGACCACTCAATCCAATATCGACACCACATAACCAAATATCAATCACGAAACAAGTATAAACCAAATACCAAGATCATAAGATAAAGTCAACGAAAGATAATCACCTCAAGTCAAAAGCCACATGTCAAAAGTACATCATCCATGAATCACCAATCATCATCAATGAAAGTAAATAACCATAATAAACACATCCGACAATAGATACACCACCAACAATAAGTACACTACCAGAGATACACAAATCTACAGAGATCTACAGAGGAGACTCAGGCTACATACTAGGGAGTGTCATCACATGGCTGCTTGAGTTACCTTGGACTGATCTCTTAATAGACCCCGGACCCTCAAGCGTTGAGTTACCCTGGACTGGTTACTTTGAACCCCGGACCCTCAACATCACACATATGGAAAACTAGAAAGCCCTCTCAAGAAGACGAGGCACTCATCTCATTCCCACCCTTAGTCTATACAAGCACTAAAGGCATGGGTAGATCAAAAATCTCTAACTTATCTTTTTAGTGTGTTTTCCCCCCAAAAGTTTTAATTACTAGATTATCACTTATTACATAACTTGCATTAGGTTACCCTAGCACTGACCACTTTGGGTCCCGGACCCCTATGCAAGCCACTCCCAAGTCACGTACCTAGACAACCTCTCCTAAGCACATAAAAAAATAGTTGTGTCCCATACCACAACACCCATAAAGATCAAACTTGGTTCCTCAATAGGCAACCTGATAATAAGATGGTTCTCCCATCCAAGAACACATAAATGCTTCTAAAAGTAAACCTCATAAATATAATCTCCAATATGAATCACAAAACACATCATGACATCTAGCCACATAAATGGTATAAATAAAATCCAACAAAGCCTCTGGTGTACATCCTAGACTGGTCAACATCTAATCAACACCAAAATCCCAAAGCATAGTCAATACAAACAAAACTGTACAGTTCATAGTTTGGGTTACAAGTAAAGCTTCAATTTTGTGTTCCATGTACGTTTCCAAGTGTACAAGATTCTCAGCTTATTAAAGTTGTTATTATCGATAATTTAAATAAGTTCAATACATGATTCAGATATCTTTCTTTTATTAATTAACCTTAGTTAAATAAGACTTTAACTAAATTAATTAATACATATATATTTTTAAACAAAACCATTCTAATATTATTTAATTATTATTTACTCAATAATATAAATGACAATACTTGTTAATTATAAAAAAATTTATAAATTTTATTAACATTTATTAATCAAATTCATTAATTAAAAATTTACTAAATTTTATTATAATTAAAAGTAAAATTATTTATTTAATAATAAAATTTTAATAATTAATAACAATATAAATTTCATTTCATTTAAAACTTAATAAAAACAATTTAATTTAATTCATAATATAAATTTAATAAAATTTATTACCTAACAAAAATTTTATATATAAAAAAAAATGCAATCTAAATTTGAATGTGAATTGTTTAAAATAATTGCATGCCTTTAATAAGGCCTCTGCCGGCGGCAGGCCTGCTGACGCAGGGCCTGCGGCAGCTCGCCTGTGCAGTACCTGCATCAGCAGGGACTGCCGGTGGCCGTACGCCAGGGGGGAGTGGGGGAGGTCATGACCCCCACTTTCCAATAGGATATATATATATTTTTTAAATTTTTTTTTTTTTTTAATAAAACAAAAAAAACCATTCCCCCAATACAATTAAATTTTAATAATATGTATATATATATATATATATTAATTTATTTTTTTAAAACATATCTTGCAAATATGGTCTAATAGAGGAATTTCTATTAACCATATATATAATATAATTTACAAAGTTCAATTTTAAATTTTCAATTTCTTCCCAAACCATCCGATAAAAAGGGTTTGTCTAACATCTGAATTTCTCAATTAAAATTTACTTTTAAACTTCAAACCCTATTTCAATTATCTAATAGATTCTCGTATTGTTTGATTTCTTATTCAATCTTATGCAATCCTCTAAAATAAATTCAACGAAGTATCCATCTAAGCCATGTACAGATATTTCTCAAACAAGAACAATATTGCATACCCGAAAAACAACACATGCAAAAGACACAGAGCAGACAAAAACTTGAAGGGTGAAAACCACTATACAGTCAAGCCACGAGATCCTACCTGGATCTGATGCTAACCTCTGACAACTAGATGCAAAATTCCTACCGCAAGCAAAATCTTTCAAGCCATGTAAAATCCTTTTCTTTTCAAACCCTTCGAATTGCTCTCCATAAACCTGTGTGTGCCCTGAAAACCTGTGTCTAAAAAACTTGTGTCCCCAATAATGACTCGAAAACCCTCTAATATAGACTCTAATTACCTTTTAGGGTTTTTGTCTCCACAACTCTAAATTAGAATAATTATTTAATTTAATTAATTCTTTCATGCACAATTAATTTTCTTTTTAAATTAAAATATTCTTTTATTATTCCTTCATGCACTTTAAGTGAATTGTTAAATTACTTTATTTAACTTTCCACTTTACTTTACTTTAAATTAATTTATTAACTTTAATCTCATGCGCACTATAATAAAATATCTTAATCAAGTTCACATATTTTATCTTTTAAATTAATCTCTTATATTTAAAACTCATTCATGCGAACTTAAATCTTTTCCATAAATTAATATCTTTTAACTTCTTAATTTATTTATGGAACGTTTAATTTGATAAATATTTATTAACTTAAATAACAATAATATTTAGCATTTATTTAAAAATGAACTCTAAATATATTATTATTAAATTAAATAAATATTATCACGTTCTAAATTTAATCTTAAAACTTTTATCTTCAATTTAATTCTTTATATTTAATTAATTTCTCAATTAATTAAATATAATTAAATATTCATAATATCATAATAATTTTCCATTAAATTAAATTATTAATTTAATCTATTAATTAAACTTAATTAATAGAAATTTCACCAAAGACTCACAAAACAACATACACATAAAATACTCACGGGTTTAAAAAGGTTAGACAGTCTGTTACGAGTCCTCCTTGCAGGACAAGTATTATAGGCTATGGCTAGGATTGGACCTAATCATTATCTTCCCATTTTCACCATTTGAATATTTGTAATAGGGCACGCTCATCTTGGCAATTCAGGAAAGTCGATGCTCGGTACCTGCATCCTGCATACAAGACAAGCATGTACATGTATATATCTAAACTAAACAGACAATGGCGGGGAGTGGTTCATCGTGTAGATCCCGACTAGCAGGTGACTATGACTCCCTCCCTTAACCACATCAAACACATCAGACAGAAAGATAAAATAAACATGCACACCATACACATGCAAGTATGGGGTAAGTATTGTAAAAATCACAAGTCTAACATCAAATGCGTACATATAATAATGCATCTCTATCAATACAACATAATCATCATTAAAGACATCATGTTAACATTTTTATGAAAGAAACCACATTTACTAATTAGGAATCATTAAGACATCATTAACGTCATGTGAAATGAAATCAACAAGTATATATGTAATCCAAAACATGAAATAATATCATAATATTGTAAATCCAATATCTCTAAACTAATCAAAGCATAAAATCAACCTAAAAGAATTTGACAATGATAACAGAAATGCGAACTAGGGGCAGGCACTACACATGACAAAAAAAACCCATAAAATATTATTTTTCTCAAATTCTTAGGAAGATATGAACCATGTTTTGGATGCTTTATGAAAAAATATCCATGTTACCAAAGGGTTATAGAAAAGTCAACCAAACTTCTTTGAAAATGGTTTGGTGAATGTTTTTTAGATCCTTGGTCACAATTTTAATGTCCTACTCTTGCACAAACAAAATTTTATTTTTTGTTTTGGGTGGGTGAGGGCTTGATTTGTTCAATCCCTAGATTGAGGAATCAACCTTGAAATTGAAAAGTGTAAATGAAAGCAAGATAATTGTATGAATTTACCTTTCTTGTAGAAACCCTTACAATGAAGGACATAGGAAATGTTCACAAATGAAATGGATCTACCAAAACTACATCATGGAGCCATGGATGTAAATGTGCATTAATGAAGAAAATGGTAAATTCATTAATACATACCTCCTTTTATATTCAACAAAGTGCTAGATCTTGAAGAGAAAATTCTCACAAAGGATCCTTCAGTCTTGAATTTACTTGATGGATAGTTGAACTACCTTAAGAAGTATTCTTGCTTAAGTTGCTTCTTGATGTCTTGTGATGTAAAAATGAGGCTCCCATGCTTCCTTTTATACCAATTTTTAGGCTTAAAAAAAAGCAAACTGACAGGATCACCTGATTATTAAAATTAACTCCTTGAGATAAAACTAACTCTAGGAGCCAAAATCTTTGGGGAATATGTTGACCAGGGTCAATATTTTATGGAATAGATTGACTTAGGAAAATATATTCCTCCCAAGTTGACATAGTTCTCCAATTCAACCTATTACTAGGCCATCTCAATGAAGAGAACTCTGGAGAGTCTCAAAAAATGTGGCGACAAAACTAGAAAATAGAAAACTGGATGGGAGAAAGAATTGATTGAGAATGAGTCCATTCATGGTCCATAAGTTCACTAAAGGATGGGTGATAAAAGGTCTTCAAAAATGGATGGACCCATTTTAAGATGGTACATTTAGCCCACACTTTAGCAAGAGTATTTATTGTCTCACACTTGTAGTAAAGTATATCAAAAGAAAGAGTTTATTTCATCATGACTAAGGAGATGGAGAAACTATCAAGCCCCCAATACACTTGAGTCTTCATCATATCCAAAATCATAGTAAGATATGTTTCACTAATAAGAAAGAGAGCGGGGAAGGGGTTTGTAATCAACTCACCCAATAAGATTTGTGTTCATTATTGTGAACCACACCAAAGGGATAAGATTGAATGGTCTAGTGGGTTAGTGTTCTTGGTAGTAAATCCTATTTTTAAAATAATGGGTAGGATCAAATGATATAACAATTTTTTGTTCTTGGTAGTAAATCCCACAAGAAAAAAAGAGGTAGCATCTAGCGGATTTGTGTGCCCAATAGTCAATCCCACAAAGTTTTCACCTTATGGAATATTTACACCCCCATATTATAGTACTCCTATACCATGATAATGGTTTGTGTTTGTGATAGGATAGGCCAAATGGTCTAGCAAGTGTATGTGGCATGTGCTAATCAACCAATCCAACATATATTAAAGGGGAGAATAATCCCTAGCATGTTGTGTTATGCTAGTATACTCTATATATTGTGCTATAAACATATGAAAACAAGGGGACTATGTATTCCCCCTTTAAGATAGAAAAATAAGTGCTTATTTTGGCATCTTAAGGAAGCGATGAAGAAGGATAAGGCAATTTTAACATTAAGATAGTATTTGCAAGAAACACTCATTCCAAACCAAAGAGGTCACAACTTTTATGAGGCCATGAAAGGGAATAATGTAATGAGACACCATGAAAAGAGTGAAAAATTAAATCCTTGTAAAGTATAAACAAATCTTATGAGGCTCCAAGGTAAGTGATTTATCTATCTATCACAAAGACCTAGTTGCAAATAATGTATGATTAGATGTCACATGATAAACAAATAACATACAACCAATGAAAAAAGTGGATCCTTGAGAAAATGAGAAAGATGAATGAGGTTCCCTTCCTCCCAAATTGTAGTAAAAAGGTAAGAGAAGACCTATTATGCTACTTGCAAAGAGGACCATGTATGAAAATGCATCCCCAAGAGATAGGCTAACAATGTTATATGACATGGAGAAACATAATAGGGACTTAGATGTTATTTATGTTGTAAATATAAGAGGAGTAATTGAGAGGGGAGTGGTGAATCAGTTACCACTAAAATAAATCACATATCCCTTAGATGTCAACACAAAACATAAACTTCACTAAAAACAATGATGCTCAGTAAACACACAGGCACACAATTTACACTAGAAAATATTGCAACTCAAAAAATTCTTAACATGTAAATCTTAAGATATTATCTGTGGCTAACCTTACTTAACTTAGTTGCATACACATGAAAGAAATAGCATGAACACAAGTGACACCAAGATTCAACAAGGAAACGTGATTTGGGAAAAACTACCAATTGCAACTAGTTACTGATTTTCACTCTTCTGAAGTGAGCCCTGTTAGAAGCCAACCCTATTAAAGGTTACAAAACACACTATTATGTGTCACCCTATTAGAGGATTTAATCACCTTGTTAGGAGTGGCCTTGTTAGAGGTCTTTAGACACTTCAATCTAGAAATGGCACCTGTTAGAGGATTTACAAATAGTTGTTAAGCCAACTCTATTAAGAGATTTAGATCACTGCTACAATGGTTAGAGAGTAACAATGAGATGACCTAATTTCTAATGCAACCAAATTTATAATTAGAGATCTCAATTCTAACTTGTATACTTGAACTTTTTTATCGAATGTATCTTTGCAACTCCACAAGGATATTTTTTTATCCTTCTAATTCTCTTCCTCTAAGCATCTTCAAATCTTCCATTCACTTGCACACATTCAATCCTCAAATTGACCTTATATTTATTTCTTACACATTTTCAAGTTGGCTTGAATACAACTTAGAATAATTAATATTCATCTCCTCAATTGGCTAGAACCAACAAACAAATCTATTACATTCAATATGCCAAAACAACAAAATCCTTTGTTAGCCAACCCTGCTCAATCAATACTAACTCAGAAATAATTTTCTCATGTTAACCAAGTGAACTCAGTTAATACTACATATTCACAAAGTTCCTTTGGTAACCGAGTGAGCTTGATTAACACTCAATCTCTTGTGAACTTCTCTTTGTTGCCTGAGTGAACTCGGTAGACACTATCTCCTAAACTAGGAAAACTATAGAATGCTTGACAAACACAGGAAACTATCTTCATCACCTAAGTGAGCTTAGTATATAGTGAATGATATGACATCTTGTGTAACATCAAAGACAATACACAATTAACCAATTATTTTCAACAATCTCCCTCTTTGGCATTGATGACAACACAACATGTCATAATACAATAAAATCTTAGACCAAGAATAAAGTAAGGAACATATCCTTAGTTTCATGCTAAATCTCATAGATGAGAACTCCCTCTACTAGTGTGAACTCCCTCTATCAGAAAACTCTGCCTCTTTTATATCAGACCAAGTTCATCTCTTCTTTATAAAATTTATATGAAATGTATACGCTCCCTAATTAGAAAATTTTTGTGATATGAAACCAAACTCTCCCTCTTTGAAATCTGATGCCAAAGAGAATATTCAATGAATATCAGTGTACATCAAGTACTAATTCATATGCAATATGCCCTTTTCAATACTACATCAATTGGTTGATCTTCAACATGCTCTGGTTGATGCATCACTAAACTTCATTTTAGTGAGCTTCAAATAGGGGAATGACCCCTAACTTACCTCTTAGATACAAAAATGAATCTTTAAGTAATGTCTTAGTGAATATGTCTACAATTTATTCTTTAGTATTCACATATTCCAATCTTACCTCTTTATCTTGCACTAATTCTCTCAATAAATGATATTTTATAGCAATATGCTTGGTTTTGATATGCATTACAAGATTCTTTGATATATTAATTGCACTAATTTGATCACAGAAGATAACCACTGGATCCTTGATTTCTATCTTCATACCTTCCAAAAATTTCTTGAACCAAACAACATTGGAACAATTAACTGCTGCTACCACATATTCTACCTTTTTTGTAGACTGAGAAATACAATTCTACTTCTTGCTTGTCCAAGACACTAATTTTTTACTAAGAAAGAATGCTCCACCGCTACTGCTCTTCCTTTCATCAACACTTCCTACCCAATCAGTATCTGTGAAGGCTTTCAAATTCAAATTACCTCCTTTCTTGTACCATAATCCATAGTCTTCAATACCTTTTAGATACCCCATGATTCTCTTGATTTCCATCATGTGATTTTCTTTAGGATTTGTTCAGAATCTTGCAACCATACCAACTACTAATGCAATATTAGGCCTTGTGTACACTACATACTACAATTTTCCAATCATTGAAATGTACGTGGTCTAATCTACCTCTTTGGAATAGTTATTCTTAGAAATCTTATGTCAAATAAACATAGGTGTTCAAACTAGTCTTGAACCTTCCATTCCAAACTTCTTTAGTATCTCCTTGATATATTTGGATTGAGTAATGTAGATACCATCTTTCTTCTACTGGATTTGCAATCCAACAAAGAATTTTATCTCTCCAAAAATGGACATCTCAAATTCTTTACTCACCTCTTCTGAGAAAACTTTGCATAAGTCATCATTCGTAGTAAATAAAGTGTCATCCAGAAAGATTTATGCCAACTCAATCTTCTTGTCTAGTCCTTTGATATACAGGTTGTTGTTATCATTTGTTCTTTGAAAACCAATCTTTATCAAGTAGTTATGAAGTATTTCATACCAAGCTCTTGGAGCTTGCTTGAGTCCATATAATGCCTTGTGTAATTTATAAGCCATATCTTTTTAAGTAGAATCTACAAAACCTTTTGGTTGTTCTATGTAAACTTCCTCTTCAATAATTCCATTTAAGAATGTAGATTTTACGTCTATTTGATAAAATGTAAATCCTTTATGTGTAGAATAAGAAAGTAAAGTTCTAACACCTTCTAATCTTACAACAGGAGAAAAAGTTTCACCATAATCAATACCTTCTTGAGAATAGCCTTTGCATACTAACCTTGCTTTGTTTCTTGAGACTTCTACATCTTCATTCAACTTATTTTTGAAAATCCACTTAGTTCCAATTACATTTTTATCTTTGGGTCTAGGAACCAGAGTCTAGGTCTTATTCCTCTCTATCTATTCTATCTCTTCATTCATAGCTTCAATACAAGTTTCATTATCCAAAGCATCTTTAACTGATCTAGGTCCAAATTCAACAAGCAAATATGTACTTTTCAATTTATTTCTTGTCATTGTTCCATTTGACTTGTCTCTAATGATCTGATTAGGTGCATGGTGCCTTCTGACATATATTGCTAACATAGGTACTTTGGATTTAGAATTTTTTCCATTGAGCCTCTCCATGATCTTCTTTATGAAGCTCAAGTCCCAATGTATATGACTCGGGTCTATTAGACTCAGTTTGCTCTAGCAACAGCTCGGTAGCTTCTCATTGCGATTTGGGTCCTTCAAACTATGACTTAGGTTGCATTGATTGCAACTTGGTGGCCTTTGGAGATTTTGGAGGCTTGGGAGATGAAGTCTGCTAACTTCTAATTCGATTTGTAAATGTATCAAGTTCATAGTAGACAAATTTTCTATAATTCTCAAGTTCCTTGTTGGTCTCTTCTTCACTCTTTTCTACAAACTCATCAATTCTTACATGTGCACTTTCTATGATCTTATGAGTTGACAAATTCAAATATTTATATGCTTTACTTCTACAGGAGTATCCTAGGAATATGCTTTCATCACCTTTAACATCAAATTTACCTTTCCTAGATTCCTTCAAGATTTGACATTTGCTACCAAATACTCTCAAGTAACTTACATTAGGTTTGTAGCCATATCATAGTTCATAAGGAGTTTGATTTGAATCTTTCTTCAACTATACTTTGTTTAAGGTATGCACTATAGTACTGATTACTTTCTTCTAGTATTTGATTGCAACATTATTTTCTATCATTAAGGTTCTTACACAATCCATGATGGATATGTTCCTTCTTTCAGTTATACCATTTTTTTGTGGTGTAACAAGGGCTAATACTTGTCTCTTAATTCCTCTTTTAATCCATAGTTCATTGAATTCACCACCTCTTTCTAATCTCAAACACTTTAGCTTCTTTCCAATTTCTTTCTCTACTCTTGTCAGATACCACTTAAACTATTAAAATGCTTCAAACTTATCTTTCAAATACATTACAATCATCATTCTAGAATAATCATCAACAAGAAGACTAAAATACTTATCTCCACTATAACTCTCTATTATAATAGGTCCACATAAGTTTGTATGAACTAGCTCCAAGACTTCTTCAGAATGATAATTTTTTCTTTTGAAACTTGTCTTGCCCATCTTACCAATTTGACTATCAAGTTTCCTCAAACTGGGAATACATCTCACTTTTTTGTTTTTGCTTATCTTGATCAAATTATCAAAGTTCACATGACATAGCCTTTTATGCCACAACCAACATTTTTCTACTTGAGCAATGAAACATGAACTTTCATTGAGATCTAGATAGAATAGGTTACCTTTTGTTTGTTTGTTAGACTCAACCAGATTTCCTTTTCCATCCAACAACTTGGCATTCCCATTCATGAATTCTACCTTGAATCCAATGTTATTCAACTGTGCCACATTCAATAGATTATGTTTTAGTCCTTCAACCCAATAAGCATTGTCACATCTAAGTTCATTGGTTAGTGAGATACAAAATTTTCCCTTTATGCAACATGGTTCATTGTTTCCAAATCTCACACTTACACCATTATTATGTTCAAACTTTGTTTTGTCACTTGTCATATGATGTGAGCAACCACTATCAATAATCCATGTATCATTTTTGCTAATATTTAGAGATAAGTGTCATTTTATCTCAGTTCATCTTTTATAGCAATATATACTAGATTCATCATATTCAAATTCATCTTTTGCAACAATATATATCATTTTATCATCTTCACTACTATCTCTTTAGCCATAAAACAAGATTTCTTACATTTTTTCTTGTAGTCCTTGAAGTTCTTGAAATCCTTCTTCCTTTAGTACTTGTTTTCCTTTTCATCTTTGTCTTCTTTGTTTGGGCATCTTGTAGCAATGTGTCCAACTTCTTCACAAGAGAAATAGATTAAAGAAATTTTACCTTTGTACTTTCTTTTGCCTTTAGGATACCTTCTTGCAAGAAATGCTTTAATGGCTTCAAGATCACTGTCTTCCTCTTCTTTTAGATTGTTTTCTTTTAGACATTTTAGCTTTCTTCTTGAGTGATACCTTGGTTTCAAATGCAGACTCAAGATTGATAGAACTAGGAGTATAATTTTCATAGTTATCTAGTTCAAATGTAGTCAATCTTCTAGCTAGAGCATCCAAAGTTATATTATTATTTGGATCACATCTAATCTCTTGAATAGTAAACACTTTGACTACCTAGATAGAAGGCTTTTGAGTACCTTTCTTACCACTATCACCTCTAAAAAATTTCCTCCAGAGGCTTTGATAGCATTGACACTGGCTTTGATTCTCTCAACATATTTTGCAATGTTTTCAACCTCTCTTATTTTCATCTGATCAAACTAACCTCTCAAGCTTTCTACCTTGGCTCTTTTTACATTATCATCACCTCCATAGATATCCTTTAGTTTGGTCCACATATCATGAGTAGTAGCACATCCTTTGACCTCATCAAATTCAACATAGTTAAGAGCTGATGCAATTTCAATTATCATAATGTTATGATTTTTCTTTTCAGCAATCTGTTCCACAGTCAATGTTCCAATAGAAGCCTTGTAAGAATTTTTGAATTATATCAAACTTGAATCACTGATGGTTACCAAGTGCAACTTCATTAGTTCCTACCATGCCTCAAAGTTATCTTTATGCAGCTTGAGAATCTCTTTTCTGTAAGATATCTTGATCTTTAGGTTAGGTCCTTGAAACCTTCTCTGCAAGCACTAAGAAGCTCTGATACCAATTGTTGGAAATATAAGAAGAGTAACTGAGAGAGTAGAGGTGAATTAGTTACCACTAAAATAAATCTCATATCCCTTAGATGTCAACACAGAACATAAACTTCACTAAAAATAATGATGCTCGATAAACACATAGGCACTCAGTTTACCATATCAAATGTTGTAACTTGGCAAATGCTTAACATGTAAATCTTAAGATTTTATCTATGATTAACCTTACTTAACTTAGTTGCATACACATGAAAGAAATAGCATGAACACAAGTGACACCAGGATTTAATGTGGAAACTGAATTTGGAAAAAAATTACCAATTGCAACTAGTTACTAATTTTCACTCTTCTGAAGTGAGCTCTATTAAGAGCCAACCCTATTAAAGGTTACAAAATACACTATTAGGTATGACCCTATTAGAGGATTTAATCACCCTATTAGGAGTGGATCTTGTTAGAGGTTTTTTGACACTTCAATCTAGAAATGCCACTCGTTAGAGGATTTACAAATAGTTGTTAAACCAACTTTTTAAGAGATTTAGATCACTACTACAATAGTTAGAAAGTAACAATGAGATGACCTGATTTCTGATGCAACTAAGTTGCTGATTATAGATCTCAATTCTGGCTTGTATACTTGATCCTTTTTTATTGAATGTATCTTTGAAGCTCCACAAGGATATTCTATTTATCCTTCTAATTTGATTCCTCTAAGCAGCTTCAAATCTTCTATTCACTTGCACACATTCAATCCTCAACTTGACCTTATATTTATATCTTACACATTATCAAGCTAGCTTGAATACAACTTAGAATAATCTCCTTAGTCTGATAGAACCAACAAACAAATCCATTACATTCAATATGCCAAAATAAGAAAATTCTTTGTTAGCCAAACCTGCTCAGTAGATACTAAATCAGAAATGATATTCATGTGTTAACCAAGTGAACTTGGTTAATACTGCATATTCACAAAGTTGCTTTGGTAACCAAGTGAGCTCAGTTAACACTAGTTCCATCCAACTTTCCTTCATTAACTAAGTGAGCTTAGTTAACACTCAGTCTCATGTGAACTTCTCTTTGTCACCCAAATGAACTTGGTAGACACTATCTTCTAAACTAGGAAAACTATGGAATGCTTAGCAAACACAGGAAAATGTCTTCATCACCCAAGTGAGCTCAGCATACACTGAATGATATGACATTTTGTGTAATGTCATCAAAGACTATATAGTTAACTAATAATTTTCAATAATTTAAAGAAATAAAGATTAAAATAGAGCTCATCATAAGGGAAAATGCGAATAAACTCATTATTTATGAGTTATTTAATCTTGCAATGTAAAGCTTTACAATCACTAGTAGAGTGATCATGTTAACAACGATAAATTCAAAATAGAAGATTCATAATTTGTTGACTATGTTTCTTTCTACATTTAGGTCTAGTAATCACCTTAGCACATAGAATTTTAGGTGAAACTATTTCTTGATTAACAGGAGAAGACATGTTGGATTATGGAGTGGATGTAGACAAACAAAATATTCTACACTTTTTTGTACACATTATGTATAATGATCCAGAATGGTATGGATAGCTTGTGGCATATAATAGTGCTCATGCCCCCTATTGCCTAAGGGAATTTTATGTCTTAGCTTTTTTTTACCACATCCATACTCAATGAATCCAATATATCCAAGACCATAACAAGAATATATATCACTAGGTTTGATAGATTCATCATGAGTGGAAGTAGCGACAAAGTTATTAGAAAGAGAAGTTGTTTTAGATTTCATAAATGAAATATCATTAACTATATATTCTCCAATAAATCTTGGTGTGAAATATAAGGATTGCCAATCATATTTGAAAAGGAGACTTGTATGAGGATTGCCATTATATTCTTGATCTTATTTTTCTTCAACATTTAAATAACTATTTGGGTTAGTATCTGCATGAAGAGTTTGCATCACATTATTGTAGATAAACTTGACATTTTTATGGAGAGTTGAAGGAATAGCATGTAACCAAGGTCTATCAAAAATAAGTTTATAGATTAGATGTCCAGTCATGACATGAATGGGAGTATTCAAAAAAATTGGACCTACTTTGGTATGTAAAGTAGTGATGCTTGAAGCTTTCTTAGAAACATTATCAAAGCCACATATAGGAACAATGTCAAGTTTAATATTTGAAGGGTTGAATTTAATTTCTTTGAGCATGTCTATACTACAAACATTAATCATGGACCCATTATCAATTAAGGTTCTATGAATGAGGCTATCATTGATAAGGTTTGTCTGGAATTTGATTGGGAATGTGTTAATACCTTATTTGGTTGTACAATAAGTGGAATTGGAATAAGGTTAAGTTTATATTTGTAACCCACACAAAGAATAGCACATCAATGCGATTTGAAATGCCCATTAAAAAAAATGCACAATTAAAATCAAAAGCAATCAATACTATATCCTTACATTGTAAAAAAACCTTAAAATCATTCCTTTCTCTACCACTCTCTAAATGTAATATCAATATAGACTCATTCACAAAAGCCCAAAATAGTAAGTAATTGAACCAGAAATAGAGAATTTTTAATGCGATTATTTGTATTCACATGTATGTTAAAAAGGTACTTGCAAAAGCTCAGAAGGATAAGAAGGCAGTGAGTATTAGCCTATCATAATTATGTTTTTATATAAATTGGGATAATGCTATACATTTTTTTAATCATCAAATGAAGTACATCTCATACTAAGTACAAGAGTAATAGTCTAAATTGCACATGTCCTAACATCATTACGAGTGGGTGTTTAAGTGAAGAAAAATAACATAACAATTGTATAAAACTTATCACTAAGAGGAACGTAATACACTATTTATGTTTACCATTATACATAGCTAAAAGTTGCAAACAACATTTGACAAGGTTGATCGATATAAATGGATCTTAAAATTTTATGGTTTTACCATATACTAAAGTTCATATCTAAAAATATAAAATGGTACATGATTGTGATATTGTTATCAGGATTTAACTGTGTAGTTTTTTAGTCAAACTCAGTGACCCATATATCATGAGTAGTGATTCACACATGAATTCATCTCTCATGAGAATAAATGGAACACTAAGCACTTATTGGATTAGGAGATGCTCATAGAGGTGACGCACTGGGACTTCCCAAGAGGTCATCCATCCCAATACATGATTATCTCAATCAGAACAACAAAGACATATTAATTACCAAATCTAGTTTTGAATTGTACAACAAATTTTATCATTATGATAATAATGATTAAGAACTATGTAAAAGTGAATAATAAGAAGTTAAAAACAATCATAATTCCCAAATATGTGTCAACTATTCATAAATGACAAATTGATCACTATGCAATGAATTTTGAAAGTAATATGTGCTCCTAGCTGAGGTGGACGACAAAAAAAATACGCTCTTCCATTATGCCTTGCTTCATACACAAGTCTTTCTCCTAGTTAAACAAACATATGGCGGTTCATACGATAGCAGAATATGTTGTGAAAGGGACGACCGTGGGAGGACCATGCTGCACATAGTTGCATTGAAAGGTGCTGGCGGAACAATCAAGACAAAAGAAGTCAAAAGTGGATTCATGCAACTAATTCCTCTGGTCAAGCGACGCTCCTAACGGCAGCCTGAACATGACGGATAGAAGAGAAAAACATTTCACCATTAGACACAAGTGAAGGATCCAAATGCAATACTTATCATGGACTTGAAAAAACTATATAACTTGGGAAGGTCATATTGAGAATAAGAATGGCCTATTTCAATAATAGGTATTTTTTGGAATGAACATATGTTCATTTTAGGGGTAAAATAGGAACACTTATTCCTATTCCCAATTCTAATTTGCTGCACCAAATAGAGAATACAAAACATATTCTAATTTCTTATTCTTATTGTAGTTTTATTCCAACAATGAAATGAACAATAAGGGCCCATTTGGCAACGGTAATACAAGTGGAATAGGCATATGTAAATTATTAAAATTTTGAATTCTTCGTTTGGATGCACCAAATCGGGATTAGAATATGAAGTAAAATAGGAATACGTATTCCAATTTTGGCCCAAAAATGAAATTTTGCAATTCCACCCAAATAAGTGTTATTGGAATACGTATTCCTATTCCACTTTTATTTATTTTAGAAAACATAAATTCTGGGGTCCGCAAATTCCCCATCAAATATTGGCTAAACCAAACAGAGAACAAGAATACATAGCCCCATCTTCTATTCCAAAATAGCTATTCCTATTCCCGCAACCAAACAGGCCCTAAAGGAATTGACAAAAACAATGGTGAACATACTAGAATTTGATTTACTTCAACAAATACAATTGATCTAGTCTAACAAAATAATATCTAAATCATGATTAGGCCAGTCATGAACAACAACCAAAGGATAGGATGAATGGATGCAACTCTTCAAACATGTAAAATATATCAAATGCATTCTTAAGAGTATATAAAAGGGATCCAAAATAGAAGATGGGGATATTGGGCTTTACATATAGATATAACAAAATAGTTTCAGCAAATGAAAATGAGGGTAAGAAGATAAGAAAAAATCTTAGGGAAGCAAACATATAGGTGACATGGAGAAGAATAGAATATATTGGCAAAGAGGAAAGTATAGGCAAAAGTATTGAGGGGTGTGACAGAATATAAAAGGACGATTACCCAAATTGAAAAGGGGCATACTTTGGTGGCAACATGTGTGTAAGGGGATACAAGGCATCAACAATGGTGAATGGGGACTATTAAAACATAAAATAAGCTATTAAAGGGATGAGGAATACATTAAGGCAACCATTAGAGTATAAAGGGAATCATGATAGGAACAAGAGACGCAATGGGTCAAATTTCCTACTAATGAAGATGTATAGATTAAAATAGAAATAAAGAATGTGTGGTAGTAGGACAAATAGAGACAAGAGAGAATGAGACTCAAAGTAATAATATGTAAGAGAGAAAAAGTGACAAATAGAAAAAATAATTATCTTCAATAAAAAAATTAATTTAAAAAACTATCAAGTTTTTTAAAATATAAATATTTTTAAAATACTATTGATCATTTTATACACAATATAAATTTAAGATTAATAAGTTTTTTGAGAAAAATATAGTTACTACAATAACAATAAGTTATAATCAAATAAAATGAATCATTAAATTTAATATCAACAAATTGTGTGATGGCGTATAAGACACAATAAATCATGACTTAGTGAATAAATATCTCACTAATTTTTTTATTAGTTGAACTATTTTGGAGATCTTGGCAAAAGCATAATGATAAAATATTAGTTATAATAAGAGACTTGACAAATAATGTAATGTGATAGATTGAATTATTTTAAATTTAAGAAAGCAAATTGGAGTGTTTAACCAATATATTATATGTTTAAAAAGATATATTAACTATAATAATAATATTTACTTTTAAAAATTATTATATATTTCTAATAAATTAAAAGAGAAGAATCATTAAATATGTAATTTTAAAATAATTATATTAATTATTTATTGTGTAATTATTTTATGTTCTTCTACTAATTAAAAAAGTTTTTGTTAAAAATTTAAAAATAACATTAATACCTCTCAAATTTTAATCTTTCTTTTATTTATAACTTAAATTATATTGTGCACATCTTAAGTTTTTATTTAATTGTAAGAAGTGTCTTAATCAATGAATTTTAAATGTAAGCAAACAATTTTTATGATCTAAGCTTTTAGTCTAATTTATATAACAATAAAAATTTGATGGATGTCATCTCACTTGATGCAAATTGAGAATTCATTTAATGTATTAAAAGTATTGAAATAATAATTTATTTAATAAATTGATTTAATGTATAGAAGTGTAGAAATTAGGTAATATTTTAATGTAAAAAATATTTTTCTTCTTACCTTTTTATTCTTTCATTCAATGGCATTCCAAATAATTAGTATTTAGTACAATTGAAAAATATGTAAAAATGTTAAAAACTATATAGCTTGTTTGACACATTCAAAAATTCTTTAATTCTACTGGTATGAAAAAAATATTATAATATATTTTAATTGAAAGTTTTAAAGGTAAGTACACTTTTTATTATCTAAGCTTTTAGTCCCATTTATTAAATTAAAAAAATTGGTGGACTCATGTCACTCAATGCAAATTGACAATTCATTTAATGAATAAATTTAATATATTGAAAGTATGGAAATGGCAACTCATTTAATAAATTGATTTAATGTATTGGGAGTGTGAAAATTAGGTAATTTTTTGATGTAATTTTTTTTTTTCTTTATCATTTTTTCTTCCATCCAATAGTATTTCAAATAATTCCCATTTAGTATAACTTAAAAATATGTAAAAAAAAGTGAAAGGGCCCTTGGTCTACTGGTGAAGTTAAAAGGCTCACAAAGAGCCCACTAGGGATCAAGTCTTGTTGAGTGCAAGGCCCTTGACATCTAAAAAGGATGAGGTCAGGGTCATGCCCTAGGTAATATTAGGAAAAATTTATTGTTACTATCCATTCACATTAGGGTTTATTATATAACAAAGATAATTAATATATATTACTACAATGTGCACCTTTAAATATATACATACATACAGATACACGCACGCACATATACATACATACATATGTGTGTGTGTATGTATACTTATGTGTGTGTGTGTGTGTGTGTGTGTGTACATATATATATATGTATATGTATATATGCACATACATACATACATACATATAGATAGATATGTATACATTCAGATATGCAATATATGTGTATATATACATATGTGTGTGTATACAGACACACACACACACATGTGTGTGTGTGTGTATGTCTTTATATTATATGTATGTATTCATATATCTTTATATCTTTCTTATACACACATGTAGACACTTTTTTTTCCTCCCTATTGCTATATTATCTTACCTCTCTATTTACCCTTCACTGTGATGACCCCTTAAGGGGTCCTACTTAATTTCTCTCAAATTTCTCAATTAGGGTTTAGATTGCATTTATTTCATTCTAAGAGAACTTTAACTCTTTATCATCATCATATATAGAATAAATAATAATTAAATTATAATACATACCAAAGTCTTAATTCCTTACTCTTCTCCTAATCACTAACCATAAGACAATTGGTAGAATTACCATGATTAAGGTGCAAAAACAATCTCCAAGGGGCTTGCTGATGAGCAAACCTCATTTTGGGAATCTTCTCCATTGTGACCGAATTACTCTACAACTCCTCTCATGAACTCCCTATCGGCTTAGTCATATTAGTAGGGGATTAAATAATTAAATTGAATAAGTATTATTACAACTATAATATATCTAATAATTAAATCATTTCTATATTTAGATACTTACATATATACATAGGTAGATATCTAATGACTAATTATATTGATTTATTTAATCATTATTTATTAAAACTATATCCTAATAATTTCATATTATATATAATAATTTTATTGATTACTCATATTAGAATATCTCATATTCAACCAAATTAATTCATAAATAACTATCTTATTTTCTATTAATCATATTCACAAAAGTTTTATATTCTAAAAACATGAATATTAAAAAAATCAACTTTACATACCCCCACATGGGATATTTTGTTTCCCATTTTCCAAGCTTTTTTTTAAAATAATTTTTCAATCTTGACTAATACTTATTTTTTCTGTAATTTTCTCCTATTTATATAATTTTTTTGATCGGTAAGAGGTCAAAGCCAAGATTAATTATTACTATGTGTTGTGATCAATTATTAGTATTTGTTAAGTTTGAGTATACTCAAACCCAAGACCTCCTAGATAAGAGGCTCATGATTTACCATTGTGTTGTAGGCTCTTACCTATATCTTATACATTATTAATGTACTTGTTCCTAAATGATTTTTTTTTATCAAATTATTATAATACTATTTTTTTATTAATTGCATGTAATGCTTTCTATATACATCAATTATGTGTTAATAATATATTATAATTATATTAGTAATATTTTATATCATTCGACTCAGGATAAATCATATTAGTTCCTATAGTTATTATCCAATATCTATCATTATTAGGGATCATGACAGGTCCATCCTTCCTCAAATTGCTTTCCCTAAAGCATTTTATATTTCTTATAAGACATATTTTAATATAACTTAGACAATATCCTACCTTAAATTCAAATCTAGTAGATTTGATTATTATTATTATTTTTAAATGATTACTATGCCTTTATTGTTTTAGTCTAGGTTATTAAAATAATGATCATACTAAGAAAAATTATACATGATGTATACACATGAATGCATGAAGAGACAAAGTAGGCAAAAAGTATACACATTGATGGATAAAGACATGAAGCAAGGACAAAGTATACACATGAAGTATATTTAATGTAGGAGGATATGTAATATACACATGAATACATAGAGACACAAATAGCATACTTAAATATTTATTTGATATGATTATATATCTACATGGGCATGTTCTTATAGTGAGTGGTTAGATTATTGTGGTTGGGAATGGAAACAATCACTCGAGGCTCCCTTATGAACAAAGCCCATTTTGGTAATCTTTACCTCAATGTGATCGAATTACTTCCCTCTCCCTTCATAAGATCCTTATTCACAATAAGACTTTAATGTAGGTAGATACTTTGAAACAATAATGTAATTACTATTTACCTACATTGCCTTGTTCCTATAGTGAATGGTAGAAAAATTGTGCTCATGCATGGAAATTGTCTACTTGAGGTTCCTTTGTGAACAAAGCCTGTTTTGGGAATTTTTGCTCGATATGACCAAATTATTCCACTCTCCCTTCATAAACTCCCTATTCACTATAAGAATTAGGGGTAGGTAGATCCTCACACATGGTGGTTGAATGTTGAACCTCAGTTGACTTATATATGTTCAATCTTGGGTAATCATTAGTTCCCTCTTAGTTATTGTCTTCTTTCTTTAATGTGTCTTTCCTACAAGATGGCAGGATCATGCCCTGGTACCACTTGTATTCCTAATAAGGTCCTACTAGATTTCTCTCAAAATTATCAATTAGGGTTGAGATTGCATTTATTTCATTCTAAAAAAACTTCAACACTTTATCATCATCATATATAGAAGAAATAATAAGTAAATTATAACTCATACTTAAGTCTTGATTCCTCACTCTTCTCATAATAACTATGCCTAAGAAAAATGGTAGTAGAATCATGATTAAGGTGCAAAAACAGTCTCCAAGAGGCTCCCTCATGAACAAAGCTCATTTTGAGAATTTTCTCCCCACTTTGACTGAATTATTCTACAACTCCTCTCGTGAACTCCCTATCTGCTTAGTCATATTAGTAAGGGATTAAATAATCAAATTGGATAAGTATTATTACAACTATAATAATTCTAATTATTAGATCATTTCTATATTTAGATACTTACACGTATACATATGTAGATATCTAAATGACTCATTAGATTGATTTATTTAATCATTATTTATTATCATTACATTTTAATAACTCCATATTGGACATAATGAATTTATTGATTACTCATATTAAAATATCTCATATGCCCAAACTAATTCATAAATAACTAGATCTATTTTATATTAATCATATTCATAAAAGTTTTATATTTTTAAAAAATATGAATTTTAAAAAAAATCAACTTTACATACTAGACTTATATTATATTTTTTCCCTCTATTTTTTCTCCTATTTATATAATTTTCCCACTTCCCACATGGGATGTTTTATTTCCCATTCTCCAAGCTTTTACTTTTTTAATCTTTTAGATGAGCAATGTGTTTCTTTCCTTTGTAATATAATAAGGTATATGTTGTTGTATTATGCGCCCTTTGGGGAAATGGCTCATGACCCTTTAGAGGGTTTAATTTAATTTAATATTTTATTAATTTTATTTTACCAATTAAGAATATATGGGGTAGTTTAGGTATTACTTTTCTTGTTTTTGATTAATTAAAATAGGTTTTACAAGGATCCTGAAACCTAATAGTTCTTACATAACATAGGGCAACGAAATTAAAATGCCTAGCAACAGAAACACAGCCAACAGAAAGGCCAAAACAAAAAAAGACTAAAAGACAAGCTTAAAGCCAATAGGAAAAAACTAGCAAAAATTGCAACAACTAGATACAGAACTTGTGTATTTTGTGCTTGCTCCTCAATCCTTCTCTCAAGATCCTGGATGGTCTCTATTGCATGCTTGATTCACTAAAGTTCTTCCTCCAGGTGTTCCTTGTCCTTCTCACAGCTTCAATCCATATGACTTTTAGTAATGTTCATTATGGAGCCTTCTTCCATCCTATCTTCATCATTGTCCTTATCCTCCTACCCCACAACAAGCCCCCTAGCTTTCAACTTCCCACTAAGGCTAACAATGTTATCATTCACAGATTTAAGGATAGTGAGCATCTAGATTTCCATAGTAAAGTTGAAATTCTCCATTTTTTTCATCTTGTTTTCAACCAACTTTATACAATCCCCCATATTGGTTTGGTTCCATTGTTTAATCTTCATGACCTAGCTTTCCATCTACCCTAACCTATCTTTAACTTCCTCCAACTCATGAAAAAGACATTTTATGGAATGGAAGTTATCAATCATGTTGTTTTTGGCATTGTTGAGTAAATTCATACCCCCCTTCCTAGCATTGTCAAAAATGGCCACCAAAATTGGATCAATGAGCTCATCTAGTTGGATTTTCCCCTCTTTCTCTTCAAGGATTTGAGGATTCATGACTTCACGAACTATCCCCATTTTGAATGTTCTGGCATTGAAGTTCTTCTAGGCCATTCACCTATCTCTAATTTCCACCATGCCGCTTGTCTTGACCTCCTCCATATTCACATTTTCCTCATGAGAAGTTTTGAAAGGGAGGTATTACTTTGCTTGTTAGTAATTTATTATTGATAATAATTTCTATTATTATTATTTCTTATTTGGTATTTCTTGTTTATAATTATATAATTGATTATGAATATTATTATTATTTAATTACAAATTTATTTTCATATGTATTATCAATTAATCATTGTTTCTCATATTCATAGTTCATTTATCTAATTGATTGTCTTATTATTATTAATGTACATGTCAGTAAATGAATTATTTTGATCGATTTATTTATAATACTAATTTTATATATTAATTATATGTAAAAAATTTTGTATACAAAAATTATGTGTTAATAAAATATTATGATAATATTAGTAACATATTATATCATTAGACTAAGGATAGAACATATTAGTTTATATCTTATAGTTATTATCTAGTATCTATCATTATTAGGGCTCATGACATTCACCTCTCTCCATTTATATCACATTTCCTTTATGTATCTTTGATTTACTATATCTATTTATAACCTTATAAATATTTATCGCCCTCCTCCTCCCTTCCTCTTTTTCTCTCCCTTCACAACTATCATCTACTTTGATCATTGACTCTCTCTCTCTCTCTCTCTCTCTCTCTCTCTCTCTCTCTCTCTCTCTCTCTCTCTCTCTCTCTCTCTCTCTCTGATCACTCTACATGTCTTTATATCCATCTAGCAACCATTTCCTATATAAAATGGACAACATGGCTTTTTGAAATCAATTTTACAAAATTGGCTTTATATCATTATCTCTATCTATTCATCTTTTTTATTCTCTATATCACTATATCTCTTTATCTCTTCCCCTTCCTTGTCCTCTATATCACTATATCTCTTTATCTCTATCACTGCTCTCTGTCTTGTCCCCCTCTGTTTCTTTCTACATCTTTATCTTTTTATAGCTATATGCATATATCTATTTGCATACACATTGTGTTAGGGGATTATTTTGATCTATCATCTATTACACTAAATGCATACAGAAATATAATTTAAAGTATTTATTATTTTAAAAAATAGGAGATTATTTTGATCTATCATCTATCACACTGAATGCATACAAAAAAACAATGTAAAGTACTTATTATTTTTAAAAATACAATGAAGCTATAGAATATAATAAATTGCAATCCTACAAATTTACTTTGTATGAAAAAATTAATTATTTTTAAACTTAAATGATTATTTTAAAATTAACATTTATTCTTTACAGAAAAATGTCACAAAGACTTACATTTACATAGAAATGGATGACAAATGCTTTTTTGTTAAACATTTTTTTTAAAGTTTAATCTAACACATAATCTGTAAATTTATTAGTAGGATACTTATAATATGAATTTATGTTTAAAGGTTGTGTTTTAATGAATATAAATCTTTCTAAAATAAATAGTTATAATTATTAAAAATTAATATAGGTATAACTTTCAATTTCGTAAATTGTGTAAAACAAGAGAGTTTTAAAATTAGTTTAAACATAAAATATGTAATATGCATAAATAAAATAAATTCACTTAGTTTTAGGGAAGATTAAATTTAAATATCTATTTTGTGATATATATAAAATAAATATTGATTATCTTTCACTTTCAAATAAAAATATAACTATCAATGCAAATGTTCAAGTAATCAATATTTTTGTGCCTTTTGTCTTTTGAATTGTTAATATAATTTTCTTACATGTATGCAATTTTCCATTTATATTCTGCGCTCACCTTTTAAATAATGCAGATATATGAAAAGACCTTTGTGTAATATTCATTTATACAATGCAAATCTTTAATTGTACGAAATGTTGTAAGAAAGATACCAACAAAACCCATATATTACAAACCCACATTCTTTCATTAATCCTTGTGTCTTGGTTCAATAACCATCTAGTATAAAAAACATTCTCCCATCTACTTTATTGGTTTGCAATAATCTTTTAGCAAGGTAATTTTGCTACTTGTGTCTTCTCTCTTATTGTTTTTCCTTGATTATCCTCATTTTCCTTAAAGCATTTCAATAATTCATCAATTTCAAGGTCATTTTCTATATATGTATTTGTCTTAGTCTCCTTGAGGGTTGAAGCTTAAAACCATCTTCCTTATTCTGGTGAGTTCTTAGATTGGAATGTATAGAATGAGCAACATTGACATGTTGGGGATCGATCAACTTCTTTATGACATTGTTGTCTTAACTAGCCACTTTCACATGCATTTCTTGGTGGGTAGGGGCTATTCTTAGAATCTAACTTCTTCACTCAAGCTTACTAATTGGAGGATCACAAGGCTCATTTATAGATGTGTTTCTAGCATACACTTTTTTCTCCACCTTTTTACTTTCTTTGAGTATTTCTTAGCCTAGTGTCTCGTCTTGTTCTAGACAAAGTAGCAAACAAGAGTGATTCAAATTCAATCTCTTGTAGCCACTTCCCCCAATTTTGAATTAATATTTAAATGAAATAATTGAAAATACTAAAAATATTATATATTCTAAAACCAAAGACAATAGAAAGCCACAAAATTAAGATATTGTCTTTTTAGCTTTTAATTTGGTTGCTTAGTTTAAGATAAAGAAAAGTTGAATTCAACATCATTGTATGTGGTCACGTTAAACAAATCTTCATATGAAACACCTTACTAATATGGTCATCAGCAATACAACCCACACTCTCTCAAGTTTTCTCTTTAAGGCACTATCAAAATTTGTTTCCATTTACCAATCCACTATTATATTAAACCAATTCACTCTCTTTTTTAGGATTTACAAGAGGATCAACCCCCTCTCTCTCTTTTTTTTATCAGTAAGAGGCCAAAGCCAAGATTCATTATTATTATGTGATGTGATTAATTATTATTATTCATTAAGCTTGTATAGATTCGAACCCAAGACCTCTCAGATAAGAGGCTCACAATTTAATGTTGTGTTGTAGGCTCTTGCCTCAACCCCCTTGTTATTAAAAGGGTAAGAGTTTTGAAATAATAATTGATAATAAATTTATTATTTGAATAAGATTAATTTTATTATCATAATTTTAATTTTTTTAAAATTTAATTAAATTAGTATCATATTTTTATGAAAAATTGTATATTTTCAATATAATATTTACAATATGTTATGATATTATTTTAACAAAGTGAGAATTGTAATATATTTTTTCTATTGATTTTTTTATTTCTTAAATAGTGTAAAATTGTGATTTGTTATTGCGTGAACAAGGGAAAAAATATTGAGAGAGTTAAAGAACAATGTTCTAACATTTGTAGAAGATAAAATGGGGGAAAGAATTGTTCCATTTGAAGAAACAAAAAGATAAAAAATACATTGTAGCCATGACTTCTCACAACGCATGATGAAGAATTTTATGAGTGTAATTAAATGAAAGCATGCTAATTATTGACTTATCATTCCTTTGTGAAGTTTTCTAAGACAAAGAGAGAATGATTAAAATATTGATCTCAATCAACACTATGAGTGAGGGTGAATCAGTAGGCTCGCTTTTACAAACTCCATTGGTTATTCTTATAATCTCTCCCACACACTTGGTTACTATATCTTTAACTATCTCTTTAATTTTGTTTTCTGTTAGTGTCAAACACCTAGTCATATAGAAGGAAGAGTTGGTCATTCAACATTGCAACTGAGCCACTCTACATAGGCCAAGTTGTGTATTTGTTTAAGACTAGTGAATAATATTATACATGTCAATCTCTATAGTAGCCAAAAAAGTCTATGGTCACCAAGCATCCCTATGCAAGTCAAGTTTAGTGAATGTTGAGTAAAGCATAATTAGTGAGTTGATACAAGTTATACAAAATGAGTCAAGATAGTTAAGGTTGAGTGTTAGAAGGCAAAATAGTTATGACCGAGTCTTAGATATAGTATGTGTCGAGTAACATAGTTTGAAAAAAATCTCTAGAATGGCACAAACTACAAGGTAAACCATTTTGAGTCAACATGTAAATAACATTTAATGATTGTAGAGTTTTTTACAGAGTTTGTAACATGTTTGGCATGGATCATCAATCCCTATAAAGAAAAGTTAGCCAATCATATTAAGAGGCAAAAGGGGAAGCATCCAGATCATTGATAATGTTCTAGAAGACTATGTAGATGTCTATTAAAGGGAAGATCCTAATCCTATTATGGTGTGATGTGAAGTGTTGTGATTGCACATGGTAAGGAATTGTATTTTAGAGCTACAAGTGAAGTTTAAAAAGTAGCAAAGTATAGCGACTTAGTGAAGCAGTGAAGAGAAAAGAAATGATGTATCAAATAGGAGATCAGATCAAAGAGTGGAAAGAGAATATATATAATCAGTATTATGAGTACAAACCAAAGGATCAGCTATTGATACTTTTTGGCATGTGAATCAGGGTAAATCTCCTAATGGAGTGGTCCTAATAGGCCTAAGTAAATCTCTTAATAGAGTGCTTGCTTCATTGTAAGTTTTAAATCCTTTAATTGATGCAATGCAAGATAAGAGGTTCCCCAAAGGAGATGTCCTAGCCCCTAGAAAATAACCACACAATGGAAACTCAACAACAATGCAAGATTTGAATATAAATGACAATAATTTATTCATAGATATAATTGATTGCGTGCAATGTGTCAAGTTGTAAAGCCTTCTAGATTATGGCCAAATATAAAGCAAGTAATAGTTCTACAATATCTCTCGAGATCCAATCCAAACCCTAGCTAGTCCAGATCCACACTCTGGTAGAAATTTCCAAGGAAAAACTAAGTTGGTACTTGTAAACCCACCAAGAAATTTCCTTGTTTCCCGAGCCTCAACTACTAGCCCTTCTCAAAATTTTATCCTCTGCCACCTTCTCTTCTTCAAGATGGATGAATAATCATAATCCTACTATAAATTTCCTCACATTCAATGCTTTTTCCATAGACTCAAGAAAAACTTTCCCTTTAGCTACTCCCCAGACTCACTCCTCCTCCAAATGAATGAATGAATAATGACAAGACAAGGCCCTCTACTTATACCAAACCAAGCCACAAGTCGGCCACTAGAAAGTTGCATTAAATAAACCCTCAAGCCTCAAGACATCTTAGCAAATTACATTAAATAAACCTTCTAGCCACAAGTTACATTCAATAATGCCACCTATTAAATACATTTTCCCTCTTTTCTCATTTTTTTTTTCTTCTAATTTTCTTCACTTTCTCTCTCCTCCACATTTTTTTTTTTCCTAAATAGAATTATTTCTCCCTTTATTTTCTAATGCAAGATGCTCTTACATCATTAATCAAGGTAGATCTAACAATCTTCTGAAGCTCTTAATAGGGTAGGCCCCTAAAAGGGCAGATCGTCAAAAGTGGTCACATTGTAGCCCTAACAAGTGAACTTTGTTACTACAATAGAAAATATTTGTGGATATCATCTCCACCCTAGTTTTACCTTCACCTTGGAGAGTTTCTAGGTAACAAAAATCTCTTGTGTTACATGTTTAATATGAAGCTTATGGATGTGATGAATAGTTAGACTTATTTCAACATTACAAGTTTAAGGTTATGTTATTCATGATCTAGACATGAGATGGATTAAGTGGTGGATACAATTAACTTATTATTTACTTTGAAGGATAAAAGTTTTAGTGATCCTGAATCATCCCACCCCCTCCCTCCCCACCCCCCCTCCCTCTTAGTATCTCACATTCCCAAAAAAAATCCAACAATTGGTATCAAATCTTTATTCTCTTAGAAGAAATTTAACCACTTGAGAGTTGAAGATCTTGGAGATGGAGGCTTACAAATTGGGAAAGACTATTGAGAATTAGATGATTGACATCTAGATCATACTACATCAACTTGAAACAACAAGAGAGGATTAAAGAAAATTCTTAAAGGAAAGGAAGGATATGGCCACTTAGAAAAATGATACACTCTATTAAGAAGTAAACACCAAAGGACCATTTGATAATGGAAATTCCAATGAGAGTAAGGCATCAATAGAAGACCTATTGGAAAAGAACAAAATTTTGAATGAAGAAGTCAAAGGATTAAAGAGAGAACATGAAATCCAATCAATAAGGATATGTAAGGTGACTAAACAGAAAAAGAAAGTTGAAGAAGAAAAGGTCATGGCAAAAGAAGATAAAAGATAAAAGGCTACCAGACTTGAAGAAAGGTCATCTAATGTGAAAAATATTACAAATACTCAATTAGACATGATGAATCAACTGCTACTTACAAATCAAGAACTAAATAAGAAGGACATGGAAATTGTAAATTTGAGATAACAAAGTGAAAAATTGAGGAATGAGTTAAGATTTGAGAAGAAATTCTTTGAAATGATGAACAAACCTAGTGAAGCTATATGATACTTTGAAGAGCTGATAAGATCACCAAGAATACCTAGTGAAACCTCTAGACTAGGACATATCAAGCACTCCTCATCTACCAAAGAACAAGAATCATCCAAGATTGGAGAGAAAAGGAATGCAAAACCAAAACACAAACCTACATAATATCACTATGGAAAACTTGGACACACAACAAACATCTCCAGAAGCAAGATTGGTAGGAGAAAACATAAGCCTAAGTCTACTGGTAATTGTTTTAATTGCAAGAAACAAGGACACCAAGAACTTGAAGGTGGATCAAAGGTTAGCAACACACCTATTGCACCTAGATTTTAGGGATATTATTATAATTTTCAAAAGTATGGACATAGAGAAAATAAATGTAGATCAAAGGCAAAATCTAATTAGACACCCAAAACACAAGTCAATGCACCAAAGAAAGATAACTCCTACAAGTGGGATTACAACACATAGTACATTTGTTATTATTGTGGAGAATATGGTCATATTCAAGAAAATTGCATAAGAACACACTTCAGTATCAATTACAAGAAATGGTTGAATGGAAGCTTAGCTTATTTTAGTTGTCATGAAACTAGACATGTGAGTAAGAACTACTAGACTAAGCACCAACACCAAACAACTAACATATCAAGGGAATAGGAAAAGTGGATGTAGAACAAATAAAAAAGAAGATGAATCAAACCTAGAAGAAGAAGGAAGAAGTTGGAAGCAATGGAACAAGTGAAGTCAAGATCACACAATCCAATCGAGAAGGTTATCACACTACCTCAACGTGATAGATAAAGGTATCTAAGGAACTACATATGTTGGAACTTACAATTGGAACAAAAAAAAAAAAATTCATTGATGTCAAATCTATGGATGAGACATATAGCTACCTAATCTAAATGTCATATCTATTTGATTGATAAAGAGGATTTGAGGAAATTGCTCATAATTATAGCACCTAGAGGAAAGGTTGAAGTTATCAAAAGGGAGTTACAATGGGCATTTGATTAGATAGAATTTGATAAAGAAAAGTAATTTTTTATGTCAAGAAAGCTAAACCAAGTTGAGAAAAAGAGTAAAATACTGAGTGTCGAGTAATGCTAGTGTCAATTGAGCTACAGTTAGTGTCAATCAAATCCATTCTTGATTGTGAAATAGCATTGACTAAGAAAGTTAGTTGGTGTCTAGCCAAAAATCTCTATAGCAACCAAGTGATAGAATTTAGTGATTGTCAAGTGATAGTAAGATAGAAAATTCAAAGAAATCATTAGATCAAGCCAACTCAGTTGATTTCTTGGGAGATGTAAAATATGTTGAAGATGAGATTGATGAGTTGGATCATTAAATTCAAGATGATGATTAGGCAGAAACCTAACAAAATTGAATTCTAGAGAAGTTTCTAGAGGATGATAAAGAAGATGAAAAGATACATTTAATAAAGTTGAATCTAATCACAAACCCTAAGATCTATGATGGATGTAAAAAATGGTAAAGCATAAACTACCTATTTAAAGAGATACATAGTTGAATATTTGGTGCCCAACTAGTGTGTGTGTGTGTGTGTGTGTGTGTGTGTGTGTGTGTGTGTGTGTGCAAGCTTGTGTGTAAAGAGATACATACAGTATAAAGATGATCAAAAGCACACAAGTGAGTGAATGTAAAGCTCAAGGAGAAAGCTTATAGATGTGACTTTTTTATTGATAAGTGAATTTGAGTAGAAGGCTTAAGTGATGATGAGAAAAGTGGACTGATTGCTTGAAGGGCATCCAAGAAGATCAAGATCAAAGATAAAAATGGAAGGCTTATCAGTGAATTAGCATAAGGACTTAACAATGATTTGAACCTATAAAAGTGAGTTGTAATTGCATAGATCAAAACCCATTATTTTCTTTCTTATTATTGTAAACAGTCTGTATTGAAATCCTTTTAACAAAGGTTGACCTAACAGCCATTTGAATACTTAACAGACTGTGTAAATCATTTAATTGGGTGACATTATAAATGGAATGATCAAATTTCTCTTACAAGTCCACTCCTAACAAGGTAATTAAATCCTCTAACCAAGTCAGATTTAACAATGTTTGTTTAACCTTTAACAAGGTTGGCTCCTAATAGAGCTCACTTTGAAAAAGTAAAAAAAAGTGACATGTTGTTGGTGGTTTTTCCCAAATTAGGTTTCTGCATAAAATTCTAGTGTCAAACTGTGATGAATTTCTTATGAATGTTTTATATGTGATAATGTTTTCATTATGCAATGTGAGTTATGTTTATGATAGTTTTATAGTAAAGACCAAGCAACAACAGGATAAGCAAAATAGTGAAGTGTTTAATGTATAATTGTTCAAGTGATACATATAGACCTTGAGTAACTGATTCACCCCCCCTGCTCTTAGTTATTCTAAACATTTTGAACAATTGGTATCAAAGTGCAATGCTTACAAAGAAAATTTTGAAGGTACTTAAAGCTAAAGATCATACAAATAAGAGAAATGTACCCAAGCTGAATAAGGAGAACTTTCCTGCATGGAAGACCCTGATGAAGTTGTACATATCTAGTATCAAATATCTTGTCATCAAATTTATGAGAAATGAATATGAAAATATAACAACTTCTCCTCTAATTGTTGAACAACTAAAATAGAAGTTAAAACGCAACAAAGCATAGAAGTTAGAACACAACCAAGTAATGTTGGAGATTGCCTCAGCCCTAGGCTATGTCAATTTTGATGACCTAAAAGACTATGACAATGCAAAGAAAATCTGGGATAGATTGAAGACCATATATGGAGGTGATGACAATGTTCTATGAGCAAAATCAAAAAGCCTAGGAGGTAAATTTGACGACATGAGAATGATGGAAGGTGAGAACATAGTACAATACTGCACATGAACTAAAGAGGCTTTTAATGTTATTTGAGGTGCAAATGGAGAAATCAAAGATTAAAAAGTGATAAGTAAGGAGGAATCTACTCCTTATCTATGCCATTAGAGTCTTTGCAATCCAAGAATTGAGATGCACACTAGGTAACAACTTTAACCTAGAAGGTATAATTGGTAAACTTACTACTCTTGAGATGTCTAACTTTGATAACTACACACCTGCTACCATTGAATCTACTTTCAAGTCACAACTTGTTCTTAGCAAGAAGAAAGGGAAACATGTGAAGAGTGAAAGTGATAGTTCTGATGATGAGATTGATGAATTGAATCCCTCATTACAAAAAGGTTTGGAAAAGGAAGAGGTAAATACAAAGGTAAATTACCTATCATTTTCTTTTCATGCAAAAAATTTGGTCATATTGCTACTAGATATCCTGATAGAGAAGATAAGGATGAAAGGAAGGAAAGAAAGTAAAAAGGAAGAAGAGATGACAAAGACTAAAGAAGAAGAAAGGATGAAAAAGGTGAGAAATCGTGTTATATTGTTGAAGAAAGAACTGATAATGAATTTGAGAGTAATGATGATGAAGTTGTATATGTTGCTATGAAAGAAGATTAAGATGAAGATGAGCAAACTGCACTAATTTCTTATGTGAACAAAAGTGATAGATGGATAATTGATAGTGAATGTTCCAATCATATGACTAGTGATAAAGCCAAATTTGGAGATGTTGGTCCATACAATGGTGGATGTATTAAATTTTGTAATGATATCCCATGTGTTATAAAAGGTAAATGCACTACTCAACTGACTAACAAGATAGCATGTGATGATGTTTACTAGGTTGAAGGACTTAACTACAATTTTTTGAATGTTTCACAATTGAACAAATCATGTTATAGAGTTGAATTTCACAAAAAAAAGGTCAAGATACATGATGGTGATGGTAAGTTGATTGGAACTAGTGAACAGACAAGAGGTATTCTTATTTATGCTTATGGTGAGATTGTGTGTAAGTTTATCAGCATCAACATTTCGGATCATACTTCATGATCCATCATTAGGATGAGATGAATCGTGAAGTATGATCCAAAATGTTGATGCTGATAAACTTACACACAATCTTAGGAGAAGCATAAGTAAGAATAGCATGGATTGTGGAAATATGTTACAGTTAGACAAGAGGTAACTTATTCTATCTAGACCTATCAAGTGAGACATGTGTATTCACACAACAAGAAGATGTTTGGTTGTGGCACAAAAGATTATGTCATGTGAACTTTGACAATTTGGTGAATATCAGCAAGTTAAAGAAAGTAAGAGGATTGCCTAAACTAAAAAAGCCTAACAATGCTATGTGTAAACAATGTCAATTAGGAAAGATGGAAAAGTCTAGTTTTAGGAGCAAAACATATATTGCTAGTGATATTGTGGAATGATTTCATACTAACCTATGTGGACCCATTGGTGTTAAAAGCTATTATGGACATCAATATTTCATTCTATTTTTGGATTACTACTCTAGAATGATGACTGTGATGTTTCTTAAAGCTAAATCTGATGATTTTCAGTTATTTAAGTGGTATTTAGCCAAAGTTGAAAAATAAATAGGAAAAAGTCTAAAGTGTTTGAGATCTGACAAAGGTAGTGAATTCATCTCACATGAGTTCAATACATTCTAAAATGACAGAGGAATCAAAAGATAGATGTCAGCACCAAGGATCTCTCCTCATAATGGAATAGCTGAAAGGAGAAATAAATCAATAATGGACTATGAAAGACCATTAATGATGGAGAAGGGCACATCATAGAAATATTGGATAGAAGTGGTTAGTACTACTCTCTATACCCTCAATAGAGTTCAAGTCAAGGAAGGTACAAATGCTACACCTTTTGAACTATCATATAGTTATGATCCTAATATTAAATATTTCAAAATGTTTGATAGTAGATGCTATATACTAAAAGATAATAGGAATGGAAATCTTGATGAAAAAAGTGATGAAGGAATATTCTTAAGTTACTCTACAAAAAGAAAATCTTTTAAGTGTTTAAATTCTAACACTAACAAAGTTGTGGAAAGTAAAAATGTAGAGTTGATGAGTTTGAAGAAGAAGGTGATACTACATGTAATGAAGAACCTAAAGGCTATAATGCATTCATCTATGTGGATGATGATGCTCCTAGCACTCAAAATGAATAGACAAGTCAAGCTACAATTTCCCATTAGAAAGGAAATGATCGAGTGCAAATGCAAACTATCAAACAACTAAGAGTGGTTGTTGAGCAACAGAGTAAAGATGTCAAGTCACAAACAAACAATTCTAACCATTAGATAGTAAATGTTGAGCATTCAAAACCTAAACCAAAACCAAAACAAGGAAGAGGAAATGAGTCTGAGATTATTTTTCAATATGAACTTGAAGAAGAACCAAGAAGAAAGCCACCTATATTAGCAAAATATGTGCGAACAAATCATAAACATGATCAAATCATTGGAGATGTTGAATCAAGTGTTATCACAAGGAGAAAACTCAAAGGTGACACATGCTTACTATGTGAGTTTGAGCCCAAGATAGTAAAATATGCTTTAGACAATGAAGATTGGATTCAAGAAATGAATGAAGAAATTGACCAAATTTAGAAGAATAATACTTAGACCCTAGTGCTAAGACCTAAAGATAAAAATATCATTGAGACAAAATGTGTTTTTAGGAACAAGCTCAATGAGAATGGTGAAGTAACAAGAAACAAGGTAAGATTGGTATGCAAGGGTTATGCATAAGAAGGAGTTGATTATGGAGAAAATTTTGCTCATGTAGCAAGACTTGAAGGAGTTAGACCTCTGCTTGCATACTCAGCCCACAAGAATTTCAAGGTATATCAAATGAATGTCAAATCTACATTTTAAAATGGTATACTAGAGGAAGAAGTATACATTGATCATCCTGAAGGATTTGTAGATCCAGAGAAAAATAACATGGTATGTAAACTGAACAAAGCTCTTTATGGATTTAAGCAAGCCCCAAGAGCATGATATGAAAGATTACATAACTATTTAGTGAAAATTGGTTTTGAAAAGACAAATGATAACAATAACCTATATTTGCATAATTGAAAGAACAATAAAGTATTGTTATCTAAATATTTGTTGATGATCTATTATATTTGGAGGAAGAGAAGCATTATGCAAATCGTTTGCTAATGAAGTGAAAAAGGAATTTGAAGTGTATTTTTTGGTGAAATCAAATTCTTTTTGTTGGATTACAAGTATGCCAAATGAAGTTTGGTATTTTCATTTTACAAACCAAATACATCAAGAAAATATTAAAGACTTTTGGTATGGAGGATTCAAGGCCAGTGAGTACACTACACAAAACATAAGCTATCCTAGAATGATGATTCTATTGATGTGAACCAAACCCTATACAAATTCATGATAGGAAATTTACAATGTCATGTTCACAACAGGCCAAATATTGCTTTGGCAGTTGGGATAGTTTCTAGATTTTCAACAAATCCTAAAGAGAATCACATGATGGCTATAAAAAGGATATTGAGATATCTGAAAGGTACATAAGACTATGGATTATATTATAGGAGAAGTGATAGATTTGAAATGATGGTTTTCACTAACTCAGATTGGGCAGGAAATATTGATGATAGGAAAAGCACTAGTGGAGGTGCATTAATTCTAGGAAAGAGATTGGTGTCATGGAAAAGTAAGAAGCAAAATTTTATTTCCCAATCAACAGCTGAAATTGAGTATGTGGCAGCTATAGTAAATTGTTCAAACATAATATGAATTAGGAAATTATTGAAAGGTGTGAAAGAAGAGATTGCATATCAAGTAGTTATCTATTGTGATAACACAAGTTCTATCAACATTTCAAATAATCCAGTGATGCACACTAAGACAAAGAACATGGCTATGAAGTATCACTCCTTGAGAGAATTAGTTCTAGACAAAGAAGTGAAGCTAGAATATGTGAATACAAAGTAACAGATTGCTAACATATTCACAAAAAAATTACCCAAAGATGCTCATGAATATCATAGAGGTAAACTAGGGTTGATTCCCTTAACTAAAGATATTTAAGAAGACAAGGGGAATTGCATCACATGTACTAATTAGAGCATTCTACAAAGTGGTGCAATATAGCTCTACTTTGGGACATGCCAAAGGTAGAATACTTCAATTTAGCATAAACAAATCAGTCATAGACAAATGACAAGTATTAGATAGATATGTAAAATCTACATAATTCAGATGTATGAAGAATTTGAAGCTAAGATAGTTACACTTCTTTGGCATTGTTATCAAAGAGGAAGAGATAACTAAGAAGTCAAATCTAAAGAAGGAAAGTATTAAAGGAGATATTACTGAGAAAAGAGAGAAAGATAAACCTTAGAGCGAGAGAATTATGAAAGAGATATTTGAATATAAAGAACGATGATAGAGGGAGTTTTCAAAAGTTGCATGGATGAGAATCAAAATGAAACTAAGGATATTGGTCACTCTTGGAAGTGAAATCTTTTGGATTTGTATGGTAACTTAGTTATTAGTATTTCAAATATTTGAGATGTTTCCAATAATGCCAAAGAGGGAGATTGTTGGAAAATTACAATTGGAACAATTATTGTTTTGTCATTGATGTCAAATCTATGGATGAGACATATTGTTGCCTAATCTAAATTTCATATATATTTGATTGATAAAGAGGGTTTGAGAAATTTCTCATAACTATAGCACATAGAGGAAAGGTGGAAGTTATGAAAAAGGATTTACAATGAACATTTGATTAGGTAGACTTTGATAAAGCAAAGTATTTTTTTATGTGAAAAAAGCTAACTCAAGCTGAGAAAAAAAGTAAAATACTAAGAAGTGTCAAGTAATGCTAGTGTCAACCAAGTTACAGTTAGTGTTGAGAAAATCCAGTGTTGACTGAACAATAGCATCAAACAAGAAATTTATTTGGTGTTGAGATAGAAAGCTCTATAGCAATTGAGTGACAAATTTAGTGATTGTCGAGTGACACTAAGAGAAAAAAATTCAAAGAAATTAGAAGATCAAGTTGACTTGGTTGATTTCTTAGGAGATGTAAAATGTGTTGAAGATAAGATTGATGAGTTGGATCATTAAATTCAAGGTGATAATTAGGCATAAATCTAACAAAAGGATTCTAGAGAATTTTCTAGAGGATGATCAAGAAGATGAATAGATACATTGAATCAAGTTGAATCTTATCACAAACACTAAGATCTATGGTGGATGTAGAAAATGGTAAAGCACAAATTGCCTATTTAAAGAGTTACAGAGAAAAACATTTGGTGCTCAGCTAGAGAGAGAGAGAGAGAGAGAGAGAGAGAGAGAGAGTGAAGAGAGACATACAGTGTAAAGGTGATCATAAAAACACAAGTGAGTGAATGTGAAGTTAAAGGAGAAAGTTGTTGAAAAAAATTATTCAATTATATATTGTCCTTGATGTTACACAAAATGTCAAGCCTTACTAAGTAGTCAATGATAGTCAAGCTCACTCAGGCATTGAAGGCATTTTTTTTATATGTCAAGTGTTTCAACCATAACCAAGCTTAGAGACAATATTGACCAAGCTCACTTAGGCATTGAAGGCAGATCCTGTGTTGATTGAGTTTACTTAGTTACTAAAGGAAAGTTAGTATGAATCATGTATTGATTGAGTTCACTTGATTACCAAAGGATAGTCAGCAAAAAGTTAGTATTGACTGAGTTGGATTGGTTAACAAAGGGTTCTTCATGTGTTCACCACGTACTCAATTTTGTATTTTTCGACTATCAACATATTGAGTCTAATAGATTTATTGGTTAATACTAGCTAACTTAAGGGATGATAATTATTTAATTAGAAGAGTATTCAAGTCAACTTGATAAGGTAAATCATATAAGTATAAGGTCAAGTTGAGGATTGAAATATGGAGTTGAAGAAGATGAATTAAGGAAGCGAATTGGAAGGATATCTACAAGAGGACAGAGTGTCTAAGTTGACAAAGTTGCAAAAAATATTTTCATCAAAGAGGATCAAGTAATCAAGCCAAAATAGAGATCTGAATCAGCAAAGTTAATTACATCAGCATTCAGGTCAAGTCATTGTTACTCTCTAATAATTGTAGCAGTGAATCAAATCTCCTAACAGAGTTATCTGAATAGCTATTTGTAAAATCCTCTAACAAAGTGGCATTTCTAGATTGAAGTGTCTGAAGACCTCTAACAAGGGCACTCCTAATAGGGTGATTTAAATCCTCTAACAAGGTCACACTGAGTTTTTTGTAACCTTTAACAGGGTTGGCTCCTAATAGGGCTCACTTTAGAAGAGTGAAAAATAGTAACTAGTTGCAATTGGTGGTTTTCCCAAATTGGGTTTCCATATTAAATCGTGATGTCTCATGTGTTCATCTTATTTGCTTTATGTTTCTTCAACTATGTTAATTAAGGTTAATCACATTTAATATCTTAAGGTCTATATATTTAGTGTTAATTGAGTGATATTAATATATCCAACATTAATTGAGTGACAGTGAGATATTCAGTGTTAGTCGAGTTTCAACAAGGATTTGTTTCAAAGTTGTGTTGACATCTTAAGGGATCTAGGATTTGTTTTTGTGGTAACTAATTCACCCCTCCCCTCTCAATTACTTCTTTTCATTTCAAAAAATTGGTACCAGAGTTATTGGTGCTTGTAGATAAGGTTTCAAGGACCTAAGCTAAAGATCAAGATGTCTTATAAAACAGAAATTCCTAAGTTGAATAAAGATAACTTCCAAGCATCGAAAGAACTCATGAAGCTACATTTCGAAAACATTGGAGATACAAGCCTAAAATACCTAGAGAACAAGTATGTGGAACTTGTTAGACCTTTTTCTATGGATAAAATTATTTAAAAGAAGAATCACAACATAATGATGATTGACATTACTTCTACTCTCAATTATGTTGAATTTGATGAAGTCAAAGATTGTCCTACTGCTCATGAAATGTAGATCAAGTTGAAAGATATCTATGGAGGAGATGATGATGTGAGGAGAACTAAGGCAAAAAGTCTAAGAGGTCAATTTGATCAAATAAGGATGAGAGAAGATGAAAACATTGCACAATACAGTAAAAGAATCATAGCAAGTGTGAGTGCAATCAAAGCCTCAGGAGGGAAAATAGATGATGTGACAATGGTCAGTAAGGTACTCAAAAATCTTCTTCCTATTTATGTGATTGGAGTTTCAAAAATTCAAGAAATGAGATGTGATCCCAAAAATATATAAATTTATATGCCCTAGTGGGAAGGTTGACAGCCTTTGAGTTAGACAACTTTGATAACTATGTTCCTAACTCTAGTAGCATTGTGTTTGCATTTGAAGCTAAACTATCACTCAAAAGGAAAGGTGGAAAATCTAAAGGAAAATAGTCTAATAGTGAAGATGAAGATGATTCTAATGATGACCTTAAAACCATTGATTCCCTACTTGCAAAAAGATTCCCTAAAAGCAAAGGAAAATACAAAGGTAAAATACCTCTAATCTATTTTTCTTGTGAAGAAGTTGGTCACATTGCTGCAAGGTTTCCAAACAAAGAAGGCAAAGAAGAAAAGAAGTATAGCAAGTAGAAAGGCAAGAAAGATTTCAAAAGCTACAAAGATAATAAGGATAAAGGTAAGAAATATTGTTACATGGCTAAATATTTTGGTAGTAGTGATGATGATGAAATGGTTTACATTGCTATTAAAGATGAATTAGATGATGAAAATGATAATATGACCCTCATTTCTTATATTAGAAAAAATGACACATGGGTCATAAATAGTGATTGTTCTCACCACATGACTGGTGATAAAATAAAATTTGAGCACTTGGTACACTATGATAGTGGGAGTGTCAAATTTGGAAGTGATGAACCTTGCCATGTAAAGGGAAAAGATTGCATTCCATTAACCAATGAACTCAGATATGATAATACATACAGGGTTGAAGGATTGAAACACAATCTACTTAGTGTGGTATAATTGAACAACATTGGATTCAAGGTAGAATTCATAAGTGGAAAGGCCAAGCCATTGGATGGGAAAGGAAATCTAGTTGGGATTGGCAATCAAACAAAAGGTAATCTATTGTATCTAGTTCTAACTAAAAGTTCATGTTTCCTAGCACAAGTGGAGGAAAGTTGGCTATGGCATAAAATATTGTGTCATGTAAATTTTGATAACCTGGTCAAAAATAAGCAAGAATAAAAGAGTGAGGCATTTCAAGCCTAAATAAAGTTGATATGGGCATGTGCAAAAATTGTCAAATTGAGAAGATGGGAAAGACAAGATTCAAAAGAAAGAATTATCATTCTAAAGAAGTTCTAGAGTTGGTTTATACATATCTTTGTGGACCTATTGGCATAGAAAGCTATTGTGGAGATAAGTACTTTATTTTATTTGTTGATGATTATTCTAGGATAATGACAGTAATGTGCTTGAAAGATAAATCTAAATCTTTTCAAAAATTTAAGTGGTATTTGGCTAGAGTGGAGAAAGAAATAGGAAAGAAACTAAAATGTATAAGGTTGGACAAAGGAGGAGAATTCATCTCAAATGAATTCAATGAATTCTGTAATGAAAGAGGAATCAAAAGACAAGTATCTTCACCTAGTACACCTTAGTAGAATGACATAGTAGAAAGAAGAAATAGATCCATCATGGATTGTGCAAGAATGCTGATGATAGAGAAAAATGTTGCAATCCAATACTGGAATGAAGCAATCAGTACAATAATTCATACCTCTAACTGAGTTCAACTGAAGAAAGATTCAGATCAAACACTTTATGAATTATGGTATGGCTATAAACCTAATGTTTATTATTTCAAAGTATTTGGAAGCAAATTTTATACCTTAAAAGAGACAAGGAAAGGAAAAATTGATGTGAAAAGTGATGAAGGCACATTCCTAGCATACTCCAATAAAAGTAAAGTATATAATTTTTGAATCTTACTACTCACAAGGTTATATAAAGCACACATATAAAAATTGGTGAGTTTGAAGAAAAGAGTGAAGGACAAAGCAGCAAAGAAATTGAAAACTACAAAACTTTGTCTACTATGAACTTGATACTTTACCTAAAGTTTAACAAAATGAAATTGGAAATTAGTAGTCCTCACCACCTAAGTTGCCTAAAACTCTAGCTTAAACCGGGTTACAACTAGTACAACCCAAGTCACATTCTAAGGGACTCGAGTCTTAGTTAGAAGGAGTCGAGTTTTAGATAGTGGAACTCGAGTTATAGTCTGAAGGGCCCGAGTCATAGATAGTGGGACCTGAGCATGATTTAGAAGATCATTTTGACCATGGTGAACTGAGTGAATCAAGTCCAAAATCCAGAAAGAAGGAACATGTACTTGCATGTCAGAAGACATCATGCACCTAAGAAAATCATTGGAGATCAGGCAAAAGGCACAATGACAAGGAACAAACTAAAAGTTATATGTTTTCTTACTAAGTTTGAACCTAGAATTGTTAAAGATGCATTAGAAAATGAAATTTGAATTGAGGTAATGAATGAAAAGATTGAACAAATTAAAAGGAATAAAAACTTGGACTCTTTTTCCTAGACCTAATGAATAAAATGCAATTGGCACAAAATGAATATTCAGAAATAATTTGAATGAAAATGGAGAAGTATCAAGAAACAAGGCAAGGCTAGTATGCAAAGGTTATGCTTAAGAAGAAGGTATTGATTATGGAGAAACATTTTCTCTTGTTGCAAGACTAGAAGGTGTTAGGAAACTACCTTCTTAAGCTACACATAAATGATTCAAAGTACATCAAATAGATGTAAAGTCAACTTTCTTGAATGGAATCCTAGAAGAAGTCTACATTGAGCAACTTGAAGATTTCATAGATCCTAACAAAAGGAATATGGTTTGTATATTACACAAAGCTTTATATGGTCTCAAACAATCTCCCAGAGCCTAGTATGAAATATTGCATAGTTATTTGGTAAAAATATGTTTTCAAAGAACAAATGACAACATCAGTCTATACATCAAGGAATGACTAGAAAAGAAGATATTGCTGGCAGAAATTTTTATAGATGATATATTATTCACTAGACATGATGACTTGTGAAAATATTTTTCTAAAGAAATGAGTAAAGAATTTGAAATGTTAATTTTTGGAGAAATTAAATTCCTTTTTGGCCTACAAATTCAATAGAAGAAGGATGGCATCTAAATTACTGAATCAAAGTATATCAAGGAGATATTCAAGAAATTTGGAATGGAGGATTTTAGGCCAATTGGAACACCTATGTCTACTGGACATAAGATTTCCAAAAATGATGATTCCATATATTAGAATACATATAGATCAATGATTGGAAAACCACAATATGTAGTACACACAACACCTAATATTGCATTGGCAGTTGGTATAAGGGAAAAAATTTCTATTAATCTAAAGGAAAATCATATGATGGCAATAAAAAGAATTATGGGGTATCTAAAAGGTACTGAAGACTATGGTTTGTGGTATAAGAAGGGAGAAAACCTTGAATTAAAATCCTTCACTTATGTTGATTAGGAAGGAAGTATTGATGACAAGAAAAGCACTAGTGGTGGAGCATTATTTCTTGGAAAGAAGTTAGAATCTTGGACAAGCAAGAAGTAGAATTACATCTCTCAGTCTATAGTAGAAGCAAAATATGTTGTAGTAGTAGTCAATTATTCCAACATCATTTGGTTCAAACAATTTTTGTCAAGTATGAAGGAAGAAATCAAGGATCTAGTAGTTATCTTTTGTGATAACACAGTGCAATTAACATATCCAAGAATCTAGCGATGCATACCAAGACAAATCACATTGTAATAAAATATCATTTTCTGAGATAATTAGTGTGAGAAAAGGAGGTGAGATTGGAATATGTGAATACAAAAGAACAAATTGTAGACATATTCACCAAGCCATTATCTAACGATGCATTTTTGTATCTAAGAGGTAAGCTAGGGGTCATTCTACTATCTGAAGTTCACTAAACAAAGATTTGTGATGCATCAACCAAGTATTTAAAGATCAGTCTTATTGATGTAGTATTGTTACAGCAGATTGCATATGAATTATTACATCAGGTACATAGCATATCCATTAAAAGTTTTCTTTTGCATGAGATGTCAAAGAGGGAGAGTTTTATGAGAAATGTTAAGGATCATATCATAGAAATTTTGGGAGAGTTTGTAGTCAAAGAAGTCAGAGAAAATCATTCTAGGGGGTGAGACTAATGTCAGAGGGAGTTCTCACTGATAGAGGGAACTCTCATAGATGAGAATCTGAATCAAACTAAGGATATTATCCTTACTTCTATTTTTCTCTAAAATTTCATTATACTATGACATGTTGTGTTTCCATCAATGCCAAAGAGGGAGATTATTGAAAATAATTATTCAATTGTATATTCTCTTTGATGTTACACAAAATGCCAAGCCCTACTAAGTAGTCAGTGATATCCAAGTTCACTTGAGCATTGAAGTTAGTTTCTATATATGTCAAGTATTCCATTTATAACCAAGTTCAAAGACAATATTGACCAAGCTAACTTGGGCATTGAAGGTGGACCTTGTGTTGACTGAGTTTACTTAGTTACCAAAGGAAAGTTAGTATAAAACTTGTATTGACTGAGTGCATTCAATTACCAAAGGATAGTCAACACAAAGTCAGTATTGAATGAGTTGGGTCAGTTAACAAAGTGTTTTCCTATGTTGACCAAGTACTTAATTATGTAGTAGTCGAATGTCATCATATTGAGTCTAGTATATTTATTGGTTAATACTAGTTAACTTAAGGGATGATAATTATTTGATTAAAAGAGTATTTAATCTGACTTGACAAGGTAAGTCATATAAATATAAGATCAAGTTGAGCATTGAAATATGGAATTGAAGAAGATGAATTAAGGAAGCAAATTGGAAGGATATTTGCAAGAGGACACAATATCCAAGTTAAATGAGGTGCAAAGAACATTTTGATTGAGGAGGATCAAATAATCAAGCTAGAATAGAGATCTAAATCAGCAAAGTCATTTGCATCAACAATTAGGTCAAGTCAATATTACTCTCTAATAATTGTAGCAGTGAATCAAATCTCCTAATAGAGTTAGCTTAATAGTTATTTGGCAAATCCTCTACCAAGGTGGCATTTCTAGATTGAAGTGTCTGAAGACCTCTAACAAGGCCACTCCTAATAGGGTGGATTAAATCCTTGAATAAGGTCACACCTAACAATGTGTCTTGTAACCTTTAACAAGGTTGGCTCCTAATAGAGCTCACTTCAAAAGAGTGAAAAATAGTGACTAGTTGCAATTGGTGGTTTCCCAAATTGGGTTTCCATGTTAGATCTTGGTGTCTCATATGTACATATTATTTTATTTATTTAATTAAGGTCAATCACATTTAATATCTTAAGATCTTTATGTTCAGTGTTAACTGACTGACAATAATATATTCAGTGTTAAACAAGTATAGTGACATATTTAGTATTAACCGAGTTTCAAAAAGGATTTGTTTTAAAGTTGTTTTCTTGGTAACTAGTTCACCCCTCCCCTCTCAGTTAGTCCTTTGCATTTCCAAAAAAATCTTGTAGATGTGATGTTGTTATTGAAAGTGAATTTGAGCATAAGGCTCAAGTGTTGATGAAAAGAGTGGATTGGTTGCTTGAAGGGTGTCCAAGAAAATCAAGATTAGAGATGAAAATGGAAGGCTTATCAGTGAATTAGCATGAGGACCAAAAAAATATCTAAACCTACAAAAATGAGTTGTAATCACATATATCAAAACCTATTATTTTCTTTAATATCATTGTAAATAGTTTGTATTGAAATCCATTTAATAGAGGTTGACCTAACATTCATTTCAAGACTTAATAGTCTATATAAATCCTTTAACTAGGTGACATTCTAAATTGAATGATCAAAGTACTCCTAAAAGGTCACTCCTAACAAGTTGATTAAATCCTCTAACCAGATCACATTTAATAGTGTGTATTGTAACCTTTAATAGTGTTGGCTCCTAATAGAGCTCACTTTATAAGACTGAAAAAGAGTGACATGTTGCTAGTGGTTTTTCCCAAATTGGGTTTCCACATAAAATCCTAGTGTCAAACTATGATGAATGTCTTATAAATGTTTTATATGTGATATTGTTTTCATTATGCAATTCAAGTTATGTTTATGATAGTTTTACAATAGAGATTGAGCAACAACATGATAAGGATAAAAATGAAGTGGTTGAAGTTTAATTTTTCAAGTGGTACATATAGATCTTGAGTAACTGATTCACCCCCCCCCCCCCCCCCCCTCTCCTAGTTTTTCTAAACATTTCTAATGGCATATTAAAAAGTCATATCATACAGCAATTCCTAAAACAAAGTGTGCCAAAGTTCATATTTGCATAAGACAAGATGCATTAGGACAGATTTGTGGAAAGAGTCAAGCAAATGAAATCAACTACACTGTCAGTATCAAGCATCAGTAATATTGTATATATTGTTCAATCATTGCAATATGTACAAAATGCCTACAATGATTGAGCTAATGACTTATCTAAGTTAAATAGTTTCAATCGAGTTGTATAGTGGAGATTGTTGTCACTTAGGTTTGCACCCTTGTCCAAAGCCTATGCATGAGGACAACCTAGTGAAACATGGAAACAACCTCCAAGCTGTGGGACTTGAACTGTGAGGTTGAGTCTCTGGAGAAGGCCGGCTTCCTCTTACTATCAGGGCACACCTAACTACTCTTGGAGAGGGAAAGGGAGAAGGGGAGCATGAAAGAAAATCTACCTAATCTAATCTAAAGAGGTGATGCACCAAAATAGAGTGTTTGGACCAAACTCTACCCATATATGCACTATTGAACCAAAATAAAAGTAAGGATATACACATTCAGACTTGCTTTAATCTAATAATCACATGCAGATCAGAAGACCAAGATGAATGACACAAGGAAAGATAGATTCACTTATATTATCATTCACAGGCCAAGGAGATACAGTCATGCAAATCATAGATCTCTACAAAACACTAGTAAGATGCAAAGAGTTCTTGCACTTTCATACCAATGGTTGAAAGAGATAAGACAGAAAATCATGTAGTTCAGAGGCACAGGGGAATTTACACTGAGAATTTGTAGAGCAGTAACAGAGAAAGGTTGACCCCTACAAAATTTACAAAAAATTATCTTTATAGTTCAGGCATAACTGAGATTTTCCCTTCAAACTATCCTGCAACCACTGCCATCAAGGTTCTGTCAATAACAATCATGGAGATCTGAAGAAAATTTGATCTGAATATAGCTTTTTGGTACCATGAAATCTAATTTTTAACTAAAATAAGGCCTCAAAAAGATAGAAATGGTGCCATAACTGTGCTTTGACTAGGTAGATAGGGTGGATCAGGGGGTAGAGTGTTCCTCTTTGTTTTGTATTTACTCTAAGGTGGTTGGAATCGATCATAAGATCAGATTATGCAAAAAACCTTAGTATCCCCTGTTCCCAGTTCACGAACCAGCGTGGTTAGCAGATCAACATAACCTTGGCACTAGAATGAGCCACGTGGACCAACGATCTCTTTTCACTTTTCCACCCCACAAGGTCTTCCCAAGGTTGACCAATCTTTCTTTACTAACTATGCCAATTCCTCAAACTCCAACTACGACGGTCTCATTAACTGCCAGCACATCTAACCATTACTACCTCCACCAAACCCACTGGGACACGTGTCACTGAGGCACTATGTTATTATGTGTATCTTTCAAATAATTTTCCATAGCAAGATAGCACCCACCGTGGATCTAGACTGATCTGACGATCATGAAGACTCGTCGTATTACTGCGCTCTACCCTTAAAACTTTTGGGCCCACAAACCAACATTAGCACACTTGGCATCCAACTCGACCCAATCTAGTACCATCCCTATGATTTCATAACACTCAACCCCACCCTGCTATGTGTTGCCGAGGTGTTATGTCCCTATGGGTAATATCCTCGCAACTTTCCATAGCGAGATAGCGCCCACCGTTGATTTTTCGAGATCTAGCGATGAGCAAAAATGGATCTGACCTATTAGTGTACCAACCAATAAGAAACTGGCCATGTGCCAACCTGTCTAACAAGTCCTCATAGTTTCATCTTACGGGAAAGCGTTGATCGTTGATCTCCACAAGATCAACGATTGTGGAAGATCCTCATAATACTGTGCTTGCCTCCTCAAAATTTTGGGCCCATGAAACACTTAGCAACCTCCTGGCGTAACCTAGCATCTTCATCATGGTGAGACCTGGCCCCACTGATCCACATGGCACAATGGCACTATATTACTATGGGTAATATCCTCGCATCTTTCCATAGTGAGATAGTGCCTACCGTCAATTTCCTTAGATCTATGGTGATCAACAAAATTGTACAATTGCACATCGAGTTGGCTAAATGGACCAATGAAATATCACCACTTTACTATGACCCACCTAACAACTTCCACTGAGGATGAGCCGTAATATTACTTTGGAGAAGGGCGGGCCCATTATGTCATCTATGCCATGCATCGTCGAGGTGCTATGTCACTATGGATAATATCCTCGCAGCTTTCCATAGTGAGATAGCACCTACTGTTGATCCAGACTGATCCGAGGGTGAGGAAATCTTCATGTGTTTGAAAGGGGCATGGATCTAGGTAACTGCTAACATCAACGAATTGCCCAGTTGATGATGAATCAAAGCCTCATTCCAAGCACAGTCATCCTTCCACGTTGCATGAGGTCCCACCATGTTTTTCCAAATTTCATCACCAATATCTGACGAGGCATACTTGGGACCCACCTTCCTTTTGATGTCACTAAAATAACATTTTCTGTCTAGGCACTATGTCGCTGACGGCAAGGAACATAGATTTTTTGATAGCACCATAGCGCCCACCATGGATCTATCAAAACTTGACACTGGAGAAACAACAAGGAAAAGGAGGACCCACCGGCCATGCAGCCAAAAGGTGTTATGTCTCTATGGTAAAATAACATGCAACTTCCCATAGCGAGATAGCGCCAACCATTGATCTTCCTCGATCTGACAATGGGGACTTGTGGGCCCACAGAAACATTAAAATGCATAGGGAAAGAAATATATAAGGTTAGCATAAAGTATTTTGTGCCCTTTTGAATATTTGAATATTTAAAACTTGTGAACGTAAATATGTCAAATTCAAATGCAGTGATTCTAGCAGGAAGGTAAAAATGACCAAAAAATCTGGCGACTCAGAGGGGACACAAGCCAGCTATGCGTAGACCAGTGACCTCATGCATGCATTGAGCTACAGAGTTAAAAGATGTAGATCTTGCGTACACTATGAAACCCTAACCCTACCTCTAAGAGGAAAAACCATGAAACCCCTATCTCTGTAACTGGAACCAGAGACCAAAACCTCCTCTGTGTCCTTCAAAATTGCAAAACCTACCATCTCGCAAAGAAATAGCTTGTCCTGGTGCACTTCTTGGAAAATAGGAGAGCTGAAAAAAAAAGAAACTACTCTACTTATATACATAAAACCTTCAACCTTTATCAAAAGCATGGTTTGAGATAAATCCCATTAACTAGGATGGGAAAAATTTCACCACTAGGCCTGCTTAACTGAAAAGCATTGGCCTGTTTGCAACTATTAATTAGATAGGATCCACTCCACAATGCATCAAACTTTGAGTGTCTTCCTAGTTTTGACCTATCTGCATCCCATTTCAAAACCAAATCTCCCTCCCTGAAGATTCTAACCCTAGCCTTCCTGTCAAAACTCCTTTTTACTTGCTACTGGTGTGTCGCTAGGGTCTACATGGCTTTACTTCTCTTCTCTTCCAGCACCATCAGCTCTGCCATTCTTACTATCATGGCATCATCTTCAATCAACTCCAGTTGATGAGCTAGCTCAAGGGATGGGAACTCCAATGAAATTGGAAGCCTTGCTTCTCTACCATATACCAACATGAATGGTGAGTTCCCTATTGATCTTTTAGGTGTTATCCTATCAGCCCACAGAGTTGTCCTTAACTTTTCATGCCAACACCTTTGGTTATCCTCAATTGTTCTCTTTATGATTCTAATCAGGTTCTTGTTGGAGGACTCAGCCAAACCATTACCCTGAGGATAGTAATTTGAGGATGTGCTCAAATAGATATTATGATCCACTACCCATGCACAAATCTGAGCTCCAAAAAAAGACTTTACATTATCTGAAATAATGGTTGAAGGGGCACCAAACTTGGTCACAATTCCATCAAGGAATTCCATAACTAAAGATTCAGTGGCATCCTTCAATGCAACTGCCTCTGTCCATCTGGTGAAGTAATATGTAGTAGCTAAAATCCATTTGTGACTTGAATTAGAAAGAGGATTGATAGGGCCTATGAAATCCAAACCCCACTAAGAAAAAGGTTGATCCACCTGGATAGGATGAAGGGGAAGAGATGCAAGTCTTTGTTTGCCAGAGAAGAAGGCACATTTTTCACACTTCCTTACATACCTATGACACTCATGGAACAAGGATGGCCAAAAGTAACCAGCCCTCATGATCTTCATTGCAGTTGTCCTTGCTGAGAAGTGGCCACCATTAGGACCATCATGAAGTTCTTTGATCATTATTTCAGCTTGGTCTGTATCAAGGCATCTTAATAGGGCTCCATTAAAATCTTTTCTAAAGAGGACACCATCAACTATGGCATAAGGAATTGACTGTAATCTATACTATCTCCTTTTAGTTCTATCTAATCCTTAAGGGTATCCATTGCCTAATAAGAAATTCATTATATCATCCATCCAACTCCTTGGGTCACTATTTCTTACCTCTTGTTGCTCTGTCAGTCTCATAGCAGATTCCTCATCAGGTTCTTGAGATGATAACATCTGTTTACACAACCCCCTCCCTCTTACCAACTTGGTAATCTGAATGTCAATATCATATTAATCACTTTAGTAATCTAGCTAGCTCTTTTCTCACTAATATCTTTGCTCAAAAGGAAATCCTTTACACTGGCATGGGGCACTAACAAATGAATCTTATTATGAGACAGGAGGTGTCTAAATTTCTTTAAAGCTCTGATGACCACAAGGGCTTGCTTCTCTACATAGCTATATTTATCTTCATACTCTTTAAGCCCTTCATTAAAGAAAGCTATGGGCTGGTCATCACCTTTATCATTTCTTTGAGTTAGGACAGCAAAAATGCTTGACTCCCCACCTAGGGTATAAAGGATGAAATCTTTCTCAAATTTTGGATTCATGAGAGTAGGAGTTGGGCTATGGATGTCTTGATCTCTTCAAAACTTTCCTTCCCTTCCTTGGTCCATGCAAAGACCATACCTTTCTTGAGCATAGCTGTAAGAGGTTTCACCATGGTAGCAAGATTAGGGATAAATCTTCTCGCAAAATTTATCCTGCCTAGGAAACTTTTCAGCCCTTTCTTGTATTTAGGAAGAGGGAGGGCAAGTATTGCTTTTGTTCTCTCTGGATCAATGGTTAAGCCATCCTCAGATACAATATGTCCTAATAATTTTCCTTGGTTAGTAACAAAGACACACTTGCTTGGGTTAAGGGAAACCCCAAACTCTTTGCATCTTAGGAATACCTGTCTTAGACGATCAAAATGATCTTGTACATCCTTTTAATACACAATGATATCATCAAGGTAAACTAAGACAAACTTGTCAATCAATCTTTTGAAGGCCATCTCCATTTCCTTCTAAAATGTAGCACCTACATTGGTTAGCCCAAATGGCATCTTATAATAAGCATAGGTACCCCATTTAGTGGTAAATGTAGTCTTGTACCTATCAGACTCTTTAACCATCACTTGATTGTAGCCAGAAAATCCATCAAGAAATGAAAATCTCTTTGAACCACTGACCTTGGACAAAATCTGCTCCATAAAAGGGAGAGGATGGTGATCTTTAAGGGAAGCTTGGTTAAGGTCCCTAAAGTCCAAACACAATCTAATTTCTCCATTCTTCTTCCTAATAGGGACAAGGTTTGCTACCCATGATGAGTGTTTGATAGAGAAAATTATGTGGGCCTCAATCAATTTGGATAGATCCTTTCTCATTAAGGGTTCAATTTTAGGATTCACTGGTCTCTATTTTTGTCTTACTGGTTTTACATCATCAATTAAATATATGGTATGCTGAAACAACCTTGGGTCAAAGCCCTTTAAGTCATCATATGTCCAGGCAAATATATCATTAAATTCTTGACATAGATGAATAAAACTCTCCTGCTCAATTTCAGAACATACCTTACCCATGTTCAAAGATTTTCCATCAACAACCATGATTGAAATGTGATCATCCTTTTCAGCAGCTAGGTTCAAACCTTTTCCTCTTGCCTTGTCATTAGGATTAAAAACACTCTCTAAGGTAATGAGACCCTTAGGAAATTTTTTAGAATTGAGATGAATGATCTGATCACCATACTAATCCTATAGTCTCAACTAGTTCCTACCTAAAAACTCTGCTTCATTCTGTAAGAAGCTTACAATTTTCTCATCAGATTCAAACACTTTGCAATGGATGTTGTTATTAGGGATGGCAAGCCTTACTACCACTCTTATTTGTTTCTTCTTCTCCTCCTCGAGATTCCCTGGCACATCATAAGATGCACCTATTGTTGCGAGTCTATCAGCATGCCTATTTTCTTTTCTAGGGATGCTTTGAATATTAAATGCATTAAAACCCTCAAGAAAATCCCATACCCTATGTTTATAAGACTTGAGCAAATCATTCTTGGTGGTATTCTGATTTCTCACTTGATTAACTACCAACTCGTTGTCTCCATACATCCTTAAGGCTTGGATTCCTCTTTTTCGAGCAAGTAGGAGACCTTGAATCAAGGATTCATACTCAGCTACATTATTAGTGCAACTGAATTGGAGCCTAAAGGAGTAGTACCTTACTTGTGTAGGAGAAATCAACATCACACCAGCCCCTGATCCATTTTCATTCCTTGATCCATCAAAGTACATACTTCATATCCCACTCATATCTTCTTTAGTCTCCACAAGATTGGGAACTAGAGCATCTTTCTCCAATATAAAATATGTATTGAGGCCTGTCTCAAGAGCTTTTGATGTAGAATCAAATTGATATGCATCAGCCCATTCATCCAAGAAAAAATTAGGTATCTCTACTAGGGAAGTGGTGGGTTCATTCACTATGTCATTCTCATCCATCTCTAGAATATGGAAATTCATGTTGATGAGGTTGGGGGTGTAAGATTCATTATGATGGAGGGCTTGAGGCTCTACTCTGATTGAAGCATTGGCTCCATATCTCATCTTGAAAGACATATATGACCAATGAAAAGATATGAAACCACCTATTTGGGCAATAAAGTCTCTTAATAGACAGATGGAAAAATATGGCTTGACCTCAGCAACAGAGATATCTTGGGTTACAGTACAACTAGGGCATGCATGTAAGGCCATCTCCACATTCCTAAGGATCCCTACAGTCTTGAAAGTACTACCATCCAACTGTAATACATCCCTAACAATGGGCTCATATTTCATCCCTAAAGCATCAGCAACACACCTAGGCATCACTAAACTACTAGCCCCTAAATCAATCATGCAATTATGGACTAGTTTGCCCCCTATAATTAGAGAGACATAGAATGGAGGAGGTCTAACCTTTTTACTTGTTTCTACCTCCCTTGATGGTTATACTAGGCTTGTGGCACTTTCCATGCTGAGTGTCTGATCCTTTGGTTCAATTCTTTCCAATTCTTGCTGCAGCAACCTCTTTTGCATGGGTATAGTAGCAATAGTATCCCACATGGAGATATTCAAATTTGTCTTCTTCATTTTCTCTACCACACTAAATGGCATAGTATGTGCTTTGGTAGAAGCTTTGGGAGCTACAATTGTATGAGGTTGAGATGGAATAACCTAAGGATCACTTGTATCTTTTCTGCCATGATTTTGCCTTTGTTGTTGAAAGGCACCTGATTGATTATTTTCTTCTTGCTCATGAGATATTGCATCTGAAGTTGAGGCCTACTTGGGAGGAGGGGGGACAACATCTTCCATAGCTGTTCTTTTGCTTCTAGTGTTATGGGCAATGGAATCCTAGTTTACATTACAATGCTCCTCCATCTGATGATTCATAAAAGAGCAATCGCCCTATCTTTGCATATCTAAGGCATCTTTAAATTGGTCCTCCTTGTATGATTGTTTTGCTACAGGTTCTTGGAATGTCAAAGCCATAAAAGATTCAGCCTTCTGACACATACAATAGGCATAGGAGTAGTTATAGGAGGGACAAAAATCTTGATCTTGAGCCATATTTTTTTGAGGGACTATGGCCCTACTTTGGTTTACATTTGAGGTCGAAACATGGCCACCCTGCCTACTCTGATCAAAAGAATTATTCCAATGATTAGGATTTGGAGGCCTACCACTGGTTGGAGTTTGATATTGCAATTGATGAGCCTAACTACCTTGAGCTTGTTGTCTTTCTAAAGTCACTTTCTAACTCATAGAGGAGTTATCCTCCAGCTTCTTCCCATAATCTTGCAATCTTTTCTCTAGGTTCTTTTCTCTTTTATCCATGTTCTGCATCAGAGATTGCATCATCTCTTTGATTTCATCTATCCCATTTGAAGATGTGGAAGCTTGAGGGACTAGGACAAGGGATTGTGATGTAGAAGTTGTGGGAAGAGGAGCCATCGCTGGTTGATGATTTGGAACATCAGGGAAGAAAGGCATAGGAGGCCTTGGAGCTAGCTTACCTCCTTGTATTAGGATGTTCTTTGATTTTATTGCTATGTCATAAGCATTAGGAAAGGTATCTCCTCCCATAGTTTGGATTGTAGTGGCAATATCGCTGTTAAAAGCTCTAAGGTAATGCAAGAAGGCATTACCAGGGGTAGGCTTCACTGAAGTAGGTATTCTATCCCATGTCTTTTGAAATCTATAATTAAAATCAGTCATACATTCATGGGGGGCTCTTTTTATAGTAGTCAATTTCTATAAAAGTGACAAATAGTCACTTTTATCCTCAAAATGTTTGCACAATCCTGCTCCTAATCCATCCCAATCTATTATAGAACCATGAGCTAAACCTCTATACCATTGTAGTGCTTTTCCTTTCAAGGATGAGGCTAGGAGCCTAACTACAACATCATCCTCTATAATACCATGGATATTGCAGACATTTGCAACCTCTTGAATGTGTTCTGAGGGAGAAAGAAGTTTCACCAGTAAACTTTGGTATACTTTTGAGGGCAGCTACTAGTATGTCATGTCTTTGGGCTAATAGGAGAGGGCTCCCACCATTAAAGGTGGCAAAAGTATGAGCTCTAGGCAACACCATATAGACAAGTGATCTATTGATATGTATTGATGGCAGTCTAGGCTGAGATCTAATAGTAGGAGGAGTAGAGATAGATCTTGTAGGTGTATTTGTTACTATTGCACTCCTAACTGGTGATAAAGATATTCTAGTCTTCCTTCTCCTAGGTTTTGAAAATGAAAGCTCTTGATACTAAAACTTACCTCTAGAAGATGCCCTTGTTTTGGCTCTGGACATGAATCACCGCAACTTTGGTCTAGAACTATATATGTATTTGAAGCTTAGAGTCGCCAAGTACTTTGAAGAATGAGCCTCTTGAAGGCTTAAACACTGAAGCCAGTACTACCTCCTTGGTATTGATCTTGAAATCTTCCCTTTTGACACCAGTAGGCTTGAATTTTTCTGAAAACTTGTCCCACCAGGAGTGCCAAAAACTATTGTCACTTAGGTTTGCATCCTTGTCCAAAGCCTATGCATGAGGACAACCTAGTGAAACATGGAAACAACCTCCAAGCTGTAGGACTTGAACTGTGAGGTTGAGTCTTTAGAGAAGGCTGGCTTCCTCTTACTATCAGGGCACACCTAACTACTCTTGGAGAGGAAAAGGGAGAAGGGGAGCATGAAAGCAAATCTACCTAATCTAATCTAAAGAGGTGATGCACCAAAACAGAGTGTTCGAACCAAATTCTTCCCATATATGCACTATTGAACTAGAATGAAACTAAGGATATACACATTCAGACTTGCTTTAATCTAATAATCACATGCAGATTAGAAGACCAAGATGAATGACACAAGGAAAGAGAGATTCACTTATATTATCATTCACAAGCCAAGGAGATATAGTCATGCAGATCATTGATCTCTACAAAACACCAGTAACAGGCAAAGATTTCTTGCACTTTCATACAAATGGTTGAAAGAGATAAGACAGAAAATCATGTAGTTCATAGGCACAGGGGAATTTACACTGAGAATCTACAGAGCAGTAACAAAGAAAATAGAGAAAGGTCGACCCCTACAAAATTTACAAAAAATTGCCTTTATAGTTTAGGCATAACTAAGATTTTCCCTCAAACTATCCTACAACCACCGCCATCAAGGCTGTGTCAATAACAATCATGGGGATCTGAAGAAAATTTGATCTAAATATAGCTTTTTGGTACCATGAAATCTGATTTTTAACTAAAATAGGGCCTTGAAAAGATAGAAACGGTGCTATAACTATGCTCTGACCAGGTAGATAGGTTGGATCGAGGGGTAGAGTGTTCCTCTTTATTTTGTATTTACTCTAGGGTGGTTGGAATCGATCATAAGATCGGATTATGCAAAAAACTTTGATATCCCCTATTTCCAGTTCATGAACTAGCATGGTTAGCAGGTCAACATAACCATGGCATCGAAATCAGCCACGTGGACCAACGATCTCTTTTCACTTTTCCACCCCATAAGGTCTTCCTGATGTTGACCAATCTTTCTTTACTAACTGTGCCAATTCCTCAAACTCCAACTACGATAGTCTCATTAACTGCCAGTGCATCTAACCGTTATTGCCTCCACCGAACCCATTGAGACACATGTCACCGAGGCGCTATGTCGCTATACATATCCTTTGAGCAATTTCCCATAGCAATATAGCGCCCACCGTGGATCCAAACTGATCTGACGATTGTGAAGACTCATCATATTATTGCACTCTACCCTTAAAACTTTTGGGCCCATGAACCAACATCAGCACACTTGGCATCTGATTCAGCCCAATCTAGTACCATCCTTGCAATTTCATAACACTCGGCCCCACCTTGCTACGTGTCACCGAGGCACTATGTCCCTATGGGTAATATCTTTGCAACTTTCCATAGCAAGATGGCACCCATTGTTGATTTTCCAAGATCTGGCGATGAGCAAAAATGGATCCAACCTATCAGTGTACCAACCAATAAGAAACTAGCCATGTGCCAACCTGTTTGACAAGTCCTCATAGTTTCATCTTACGGGAAAGCACTGATCGCGATCATGGAAGATCCTCATAATACTGCACTTGCCTCCTCAAAATTTTTGGCCCATGAAACGCTTGCAAACCTCCTAGCATGACCTGGCATCTTCATCATGGTGAGACCTGGCCCCACTGATCCACGTGGCACAATGGTGCTATGTTGCTATGGGTAATATCCTTGTAGCTTTCCATAGTGAGATAGCACCTACCGTCAATTTCCTTAGATCTATGGTGATCAACAAAATTGTACAACTGCACACTGAGTTAGCTGAATGGACTAATGAAATATCACCACTGTACTATGACCCACCTGATAACTGCCATCGAGGGTGAGCTATAATATTACTTTGGAGAAGGGCGAGCCCATTATGTCATCTGTGCCACATGTCGTCGAGGAGCTATGTCGCTATGGATAATATCCTCATAGCTTTCCATAGTGAAATAGTGCTTATTGTTGATCCAGACTAATCCGAGGGTGAGGAAATCTTCATGTGTTCAAAAGGGGCGTGGGTCTAGGTAACTGCTAACATCAACGAACTACTTAGTCGACGATTAATCAAAGCCTCGTTCCAAGCATAGTCATCCTTCCACGTTGCCTGAGGTCCTACCGTGTTTTTCCAAATTTCATCACCGATATCCGATGGGGCATACTTGGGACCCACCTTCCTTCTGATGTCATCGTAGTAACATTTTTCGTCTGGGTGCTATGTCGCTAATGGCGAGGAACACAGATTTTTTGATAGTGCCATAGTGCCCACCGTGGATCTATCAAAACCCGATGCTAGAGAAACAACAAGGAAAAGGAGGACCCACTGGCCATGCAGCCAAAAGGTACTATGTCACTAGGGCAAAACAACATGCAACTTCCCATAGCAAGATAGAGCCAACCGTTGATCTTCCTCGATCCAACGATGGGGACTTGCGAGCCCGCAGAAACATTAAAATGTGTAGGGAAAGAAATATATAAGGTTAGCATAAAGTATTTTGTGCCCTTTTGAATATTTGAATATTTAAAACTTGTGAACTTTAATATGTCAAATTCAAATGCGGTGATTCTAGTGGGAAGGTAAAAATGACCAATAGAGACCAAGTTAACAAAGGTGTAATAACAACTGAGATAGTTGGATTCCACCTAACAAAGTATGCAAAATTTATGAGTGCCCTAATTTGAATGAACATAGGCATATAGTGGAAATTCTAATGTATTTTACACACCTTTCATTTATATTTTGAGATATCAAATGATTTGAGAAAATTGTGAAGTGATTATTGATGATTGTGAGAAATAAATTTGGTGGAGTGCGATCAAACATTGATTGCTAGAAGTCTTGAGTTACTCAAGAAGTGAATTATAAAACCCTAAACAAAGTCATGGCATCTTGATCAACATCAATGATGGAGAATCAAGGAAAATAGGTTAGTAATGTCCAATTGGTGAAGAGTGACACTTGTCCTCCACCTAAATACCTATTTGTTCCTAACATTTCTATGAAAGGAGATTCAATGGGTGCATTATGGTGCAAGGGCACCTAGGAACAACGAGCAAGCCATGAAGACTATGAAGGAATGGAAGATACCTAATGGAAATCAGAGGTCTAAGGAGGTCAAAGTGATCCTAAATGATCAAATCATATAAATTATGATGTATTGGCTCTTATAATGGTTAAATACCATGAAATGGCATTTGAATGAAATAATATCCTTGAAATGATTAAACAAAGGTATCTTGGACCATTAGTGTCCCAATGTGTCTAGGAGGTTCTTGGAGATAAGTTGGGTTTAAATAAGTCTCCTAAGTGTTAGAAACACCTTAGTGATAAAATTTAATGAGTTTTAGTTCACTTTTGTAGTTTAAAGCTTCAAATACTCAATTCATAATGGCTAGTAGCCAATTAGGAGAGAAATAGAATTTTTCAATTAAAAGACTTAGCTAATCCCTGAAACTAGTTGGAAGAGATTGGGGAAGTTGAAATTTATTTCCTATTTGTGGTTGGGACTCTATTTTATGGATATGAAGCCTTGAGTGTACGGACAACACTGAGATTCAATGAGATATAAGTTTAGATCAGCAAATACATTGTTTTGGCACTGATATTTCTTCTTTTAGTTTAGAGATCTAACATAGAATAGGTGTAGAAGATTAAATAGGTTATTGGAAGGAATTGTTACATGTTTTAGATGATTTGAAAGTCATCTTACATGACTGACCTTAATTTCTAGTGGAATAGAATGATTTTTCTAAGTTTCCTTTCTTTGTTTTGAAGTTTATTTGGTGACTAATAACCATCCCATGGAATCAAAGTTGTAGAATCCATGGAATGATTATTAATAACCTTGTATCATATGAATATAACTTGGAACTTATAGAATATTGAATGCAAAGCATGATCACAGGCTGGGGCATAAAGTGTTCCATTGAAATTAATGGCACAAGTGTAGTGGCAGGAGTTTGGGTTGAATAGCATAGTTTTTTATGATTGGAATAATATTTTATGGTTGAGTGAATGGTGAATCAATCACCAATTGATCCAGGAAAGGCTTGGAAGGGTGAGATTGGAGAAACCCTCAAAACTAGGTTTGAAGTAACCAAATTGGGGCCTTTGGGGTTCCAAATGTTTTGGGTCTAATTCATATTAGGATTAGAGGTTTTGTGAAATTTCATGATATTTTCCAAGATTTGAGACCTTTTAGATTCTTCTAAGTGATAGTTGCTTTGTAAAATCACTAATTTTTTTTAGTGTGTTTGTAGGGGTGTAGGCTGAATACTTCTGTTTGGTCCAAATGACCAATACTTGAGTTTAAGATATGTTATTGCATGGCCAAAAGGGTGTCTGGATGTGGATTTAATTCTTCTTGTGTTTTGTTAAATTTGAGTGTTTAAAGACCAAAAAGGTCACTACAAGGTTAATTTCTAATTCATTAGGCCTCTAGGCTAGTTTGAAGAATTTTTGTCATTGTAAGTAAGAGATAGGTATATAACCTTGAAACAACTTTAATCTACCCTCATATACCTCAAATACATATATATCATTGGTTTTCATTTAGAGTAACCTTGGTTGAGTTGAGTCTCTTAAAACCATTTGAGCACTTTGGGAAGCAGTGGGATAATAAGCCAAATTTGAGTAACTTATCTTGTATATCAGGCCCATCACCCTTTCCTCTACATCATGTTATCATGATACTACCTAGGGTTATTATAATACATGATGTACAAATATGTTGTATGTGTAAGATTAGTGAAGTTGGAGATTACAAGATTTAAATGGCTTATCAGAAACTGTGTGATGAAGGAATTTTGAAAGATGAATTCAAGATTGTGGAGAAGAAAGGGTTAACACTTGCTCTAGATTTTTCTAAAAATTTTAAAATTGAATGGATTAAATCAATCTTGATCTAATTTAATGATATGGAATTATGGTTGGAGAATGGGCCGGTGAAAATCACAAAGAATATTATACACAAAGTCACAAGGTATCCTACATTTGATAAGAAGAAGATGCCGAAAAAAAAGAAAAAAGAAAAATTCATTGAGACAAACACCTTGGTCAAGTGGAATAGACGTGGCATGAAAAATTCAAGTATTATGAATCCATTGATAGATTTCTCTATGCGAGTGATTGCACATTTATTTTTCTAGTCAAGCCAACTGAATAGTGTGCATTGTATGGCAGTAGACCAAGCTTGGAATATTGTGATGAAAGACCATGGATATGGTATTGATGAGCTCCAATGCTTGCAATTGAAAGAAATCTCAAATCAATTAGGAAAGTGAAGAACTCAATTTGTAAATTTAGATCATTGATAATGTCTATCTTCTTTTATTTTCCTACTATTGGTGATGTTGTGTGGGAGCAAGGAAACCCTCTTACTAGGCAAATAAGTCAATATATTGCAAATCTGGGAGACTATTTTGAAAATGTATGAGATGGATATTTTGATGAGTTTAAATAGAAGATGATAAGTAGAACAATTATTCCTAAATCATTAGTAGATAAGTACTACAATGATGTGTGTTATCTAGTGGACACAAATTATACATATGTTTAGGTAGTTACGCCAAGAATAGCTTGGCTTAAACAATTTTCCTATGAGATTGATATTGATGATGTAAGTGTAGCAATCACTACATTACTAGTTGAAGAGATTAATGGAAAGGCTGAACCCTTTGGAAAATATGAGGAGGATTAAAGACCTAGAAGAGAAACTAGGAAAACAAACTGAAAGTGAAGGATTTTTAATTATTACACAAGGTCTTGGAGAAGATAAAGAAAGTGGTGATGCAGATAAAGAGGAAGAAAGTGAAGAGAAAAAGGGAGAAAGTGAAGAGAAAAATGGTAAAGAAGACTATAAAGAAAGCAATATCTAAACCCCTCTCTCCTCCTACATCACTCAAACCAAGAACCTGGGTAGCCACATCAACTATTGTTGAGCCACCCTTAAGAAATAGGGTTGCCAAGATAACAAAGCCAAGTGAGGGTTCAAGTGGCAGAAGTAGTTCAAAGAGGAAATTATCATCCACCAGAGGTCAACCTAAATACAAGAGAAGAAAATTTATTTCCCAAAAGGATGATGATGAAGATTTTGTAGATAAGACAAAGTCAAATGAGCCAGTCACTATGGAGTTACAGTACATACAAAACCCAAATTAATTGATGAGGTATGTGACAACATTAGGAATTTTGTAGGCATATCTCATTTTAAGTTCATAAAGCATGGAACATAAAGTGCAATAGATAAGACTTAGGTAGAAGAAGCCATGTTAGACATGATGGCTAAGTTTAAGACCACACCTATAGAGAAAGGTAATAATATTCCTAATGACTTGTACAATATAATTGATGCCAAATAGAAATATGCAATAAAGACTAAGAGGTAGATAAGAGAAGGAGCATTAGCAAACATAATGCCTAAATAATCAAGTAATAAAATTTTTTAAAATGGAGAATTTTAGGAATAAATGTGTTCCTAAGTATAGAGAATTTTTGGTTTTGTAACATAATATTGAAGATGTTGGAAAATAAAGTGAATTGATATGGAAGAGCATTTTTTATCTGACCATTAAAAAGGAAATTAATAAGGATGATAAAGGTAAGGGTATTGGAGATGTTGAAATGGATAATGAGAAAGATGCATATACTGACCTTAATACACTTAAAGAAGTTGTTAGACAAAAGGTCAAGGAAAGTAAGAAAGATAGTTTCAGAATTATAGAGAATGTACATAGTGATGAGGAAGACATGAGTGTACCAAGCTCACAAGACCAGGGTAATGTATCCCCTATTTGTTCAACCACACCTAACACTCTAGTATTGTAGAAAATAAAAGACTATCCTAGGATAGGAGAGATACTAGTTCAAGTTGTTGATTTCAATGTGTAGATCCAAAAAATACAACAACTCTAACAAGCATCCAGACAAAGACATTGGTAATTTATGTCAAGGAGCTAGAAAAAGGAAAAGAATCTACTAAGACACTAGAATAAAAGAAAGAGAAAGGCAAAGAGTATAAGGTAGATTAGTCTACCACAAGTCAACATGGACCACAAGTCTCAGGACCTCTATCTAAGGGAAACAAGGAGACCAATCCAAAAGAAAAGGAGAAGGAACTAAATAAAAGTGATGTATCATAGATAGAGCCAAATGTAAGAGACCACACTCTACCCACAGCTACTTCAAATTCCAAATCTGCATAACAAATTCAAGTCCCTCCTATACAAGTCATGCCAAGTTCTATTATTGCTTCCTCTAATAGTGATGCTCAGGATAGACCGAATGGTAAAACCCCTTGACCCACTCCAACCTTAGTTGTGTCAAGTAGCAACACACCTATAAAGAGAAAAGGGAAGAAGAAAAAGATAATTTTTCTAGGTAAATCTATTACCTTGGATGAAGTGATTGAATTACTAGATTGAGATTTGAGAAAACAATTATCTTGCAAGACATCTTGGCAAGAAATAAAAGACTAGAAGAAATGAGAAGAGAACAACAATAGAAAAAAGTGTTGCATGATATAAAAGATATATTTGTTGATGCATTTGACATTCATCATATTTATGAAAATATCCTATTATCTCTTAGTTAGTACAATTTTTTGAAAGAACAACCCTAAGGATATAGAGACAAATGAAAAAATGATGGTATGGTTAAAGAAAAAGTTTGAGAAGAAATTACTTGAGAAGATGTCTGGTGTAATTGCATTGAGGAAAGTTGAATTGTTAGAATTGGTACAAAATCTAGAAGAACTTGTGAAGAAAATCCAAGATCTATACAATACTCTATGTCATGTGCCTAAACACAAAAATGAATTTTAAGCTAGCATTCAAAAGATTGAGTGATTTAAAATCTTCAGGGAACTCTATCTCTCAATCTATTGGATCAAGTTCAATGCATTACAACTGACTATTTTTTGCACAAGAGAGGTTGGCCAAGCTACATATAGTAGATAGCCAAATGAGGGCCAAACTTTTCTTCATACAATCTATGTTAATAATTTATTTGGACGTAATGCAACATGAGTCAGCTTCAATAAAGAATCTAGTACAATCACCTCATAATATTTCTACTATTGACATCTTGATTGACTTGGTTGTGAATTTGGAGATCAAGATCTAGCTTTTGGAATCAGTTAGAACCACATGGGATCATACTCTTTCCATGATTAGAAAAACCCACAAGTAATTTTTTGATGAATATTATTTGATTCCATCCTTGCAACCCTAGTAGTAGACATGAGTAACAAAAACAAGGTTGATAGAAGAAGATTGTATGTAATTACTTGGCTCATGTAATATATGTAATGTGTACATAAGTATCATGTAAAAAAAAATTGTGTTCCTATATGGGTACAGTCATAGATATAGTGGGACTACAATCATTTTTTGGATTGTGCTGTAATAATGTAATCATGAAAAGTATTTTTGCCACTAATGTCAAAAGGGAAAATTGTTGATCTATTTAGTTTTGTTGTCTATTAGTGTCAAACACTTATTCATATAGAACATAGAGTTGGATGGTTATCACTGCGACGAGGTAACTCTACATAGGCTGAGTTATGTATTTATTTAAGACTTGTAAATAATCTTGTACATAACGAGCTCTGTAGGACATGATAAATTCTATGGTTGTTGAGCATCCATATCTAAGACAAGTCGATTTAATGTTGAGTAAATAAAAATTAATGAGTTGATGTCAAGTTATATAGGAGTCAAGCTAGTTAAGGTCAGGAGTCAGCAGGCAGAATAGTTATGACCGAGTGTCAAATACAATATGTGTTGAGTAACAGAGTTTGAAAAAAAATGTTTGGAATGGCACAAACTATGAGTTAAACCATTTTGATATGACATGTAAATAACATTTAATTATCCTAGAGTTTGTTACAAAGTTTTTATGTGTTTTGACATGGATCACCAATCCCTATGAAGGAAATTTAGTCGATCAGATTAAGAGGAAAAAAGGGAAGCATGCAAATCATAGATAATCTTCTAGAAGACTATGTAGATGTGTATTTAAGGGTAGATAATAATCATATTTTGGTGTGATGCGAAGTATTGTGATTACACATGCTAAGGAATTGAATTTTGGAGCAGCAAGTGAAGTTTTGAAGTAATAGATTATAATGACTGGGTGAAGCAGTGAAGAGTAGAGAAAAGATATATTAGATAGGAGATTAGATCATAGAGTGGAAAGAAAAGATCTATAATCAACATTGTGAGTGTAGATAGAAGGATTAGGTACTAATACATTTTGGCAAGTGAATTAGGGTAAATCTCTTAGTAGATTTTTCCTAACAAGCCTAAGCAAATCTCTTAACATAGTGCTTACTCATTGTAAGTTTTAAATCCTTTCATCAAGATAGACCTAATAGTATTGTAAATCTCTTAATAGGGAAGACCCCTCACAAGTTAGATCATCATATGTGATCACATTCATAGCCTTAATAGGTGAACTTTGTTACTACAGTAGTGAAGATTTGTGGTGGTCAACCCCACCCTACTTTTACCTTCACCTTGGAGGGTTTCTGTGTAACCAAAATCTCTTTGTTATATGTATAATTTGAAGCTTACAGATGTGATGAATAGCTAGATTTATTTCATCATTATAAGTTTATAGTTATGTTATTCATGATCTAAACATGAGATGGATTAAGTGGTAGATATAGTTAACTTGTTATTTTTTTGAAGGATAAAAGTTTTAGCGATCCTGATTCACCCCCTTGCCTCTTAATATATCACATTCCCGATAAACATCCAATATCAATGACATAAATATTTTTATGTGGAAATCCCCAATGTGAGGGTAAAAACCACAGTGGGATTAATGTACCCTCTAGTCTTTCCTTGTGAAAAAAAGGGTGGCCTATTAAAATATTACATCAATTCCTTCTAAGAATGCATCATGTTCAAGATGCCAGTAACCTATTAACATTACAACAACCTGTTAAGTCTACCTTGTAGAGGACTTAGATCCCTTTATAAGAGACACCTTGTTAGATGATTTTGAAGACTTCTTACAAGTCCTACCTATTAAAGGTTTATAATAGATGTGATGGTTAGAAATAAAACTTATGTAGTGATCTAAAAATATGGCACACCTTGCCTGGTAGATTCCTTGTTTTGTTCTCTTGAAGATGCTCTAATATTCCTCTATTACATTGTCTTGGGTGAGCTTCCTCCTAATCTTTGTCCTTGTTTTTCCTCATGCACTTGGCATTTATTGTATCTTAGTATTTGCAATTATCTTCCTTTGATGGAATCTTTGGCTTTCACAGTCATGGAGAAAATAGTTTTATTGGACCTCTTTTTTTAATGAACAATAATCATTTTCCACTTTTTCATTTCTAGTCAGCTTCTTTTCAAAATGTGTTGAGTGTTCCTTAAATAAATTCATCATACTACAAACGAAAACCATAAAGTTGTCCCTCTCAAACTGCAATTTGAATTATGAACTTCACAATGAGGATAGTGTTAGCATGAATGTTGATGATACTACATTGGAGGAGTATCTTGAGCACTATAGAGTATTGATATATTGCATTCATGACTCTATTTTCAATTGATGTCAATATAGCATTGTTTCTATGAAGACTATCAAAGTAGCAAACATAGATCTTGATTCTATGAACAATGGTTTGATTGTCTAGTCATGCATAGTTGTAGACATGTACAACATAGTGTCTTGATGATGTGATTAAGTGCACAATGTCTAATTCAATGGCATACAAAAGTTGTACCTGATTTATAGAGAGTAGTTCAGAGACATAGCATTAGGAAAGTAGTTTCTAATGATTATTGTCTATCATACATCGTAGATGTAATGAAGAGATGCACATTCAGGCAATGATAGAGGATAGTTAGATGATGATGTTAGTGAGTACATAAGACTTGGTATCGCAAATGTGAAGTTTTGTATAGACTATGAGCTGATAGTTCTATTGTAATTATAATTAATTAATTATCTTATTTTAATTAATTGGGAAAGCCTCAAGGTCAACTCAAGGAATTATTACTAAGATATGGTGTAAAGGAAAGATGTTTTCCTTAATTATAAGGTGTGATCAAGTGTATGATGTGTGTATCTATTGTTGCAAGAAGTAAAAAGTACAAAAAGGGGAAGAGTGCTTATTGAATGTGTATAAGCGATCCAAAGGATTATTGGATGTGAGATTCAAGATCTAGTTACAAGATCTGAAGGAGTAGAGGTTTGATTGAAAGGATGGAGATAGAGGAAGGAAGTACATTTCAATTCTATTATTCTAAAAGGAATAATACAGAGATCATTTGGACAGTTGGTTCATTGTTCTTGCCATTGAAGTTGTTTGGGCAGTGGGTCCAACTATCTTTGACAACTCCTAACAAAGTTGGCACAACTCCTAACATGGTTGGAATCTCCTAATAGGGATTCAAAGGCTCCTAACAGGGACTCATATGTGCTGAATGTAGTAACACGCTCCTAATAGGGTCTATCCTCTAACAAGGAATATTTATATTAGTACATCATTTTGTGGGTACCATCCCCACCAAGGTTTTACCTCTGATCAAGGGATTCCCTAGTTAACATATCTGGTGTTATTGTGTATGAGTATCTTGTTGTATTACTCATATGGTTAAGATTGTTTTAGATTATTAATATTGATATTAGTTGGATAACTGATTCACCCCCTCCCTTAGTTATATCAGTGGATTATATATTCTAACAATTGGTATCAGAGCCTTAGGTCCTTGAAGAATAAGCTTAATAACTTTGGGAGATTAATGGAAAATATGTTCAAGAAAGATAGTCCAAGATTTGATGAGGCCAACTATGATAGTTGGAAGGAGAAGATGAAGACTCATCTATTGTGCATGGGTATAGGATATTGGATCTTGACAAAAAGTCAAAAGTCAATCGTTGAAGAAGAAAAGCTTGAAGGATGCAATGAAGAAGAGAGATATGTATGCATGTGTAACATGAGAGCAAAATAATCCCTACTAACAACACTTCTAGAGAATGAGTACACTTAGGTAAAGTCACTTGTAACATCTCATGAAATTTGGAAAGCTTTAGAATCTACTTTTGAAGGTGATGATCATGCAAAAAGAATGAGATTACAGAATTGGATATACACATTTCAAGATGTTAGAATGATGGAAGATGAATCTATAAGAAGTTATATTAGTAGAATATCATAAATTGTTATAGGTATTTGGTCTCATGGTGTAATCAAGGAAAATGTTGAAGTCATACGGAAGGTCTTGAAAAGTTTGACACTAGCATTCAAGCCAATAACATAGATGATTTATCTAGTGATGGCTTGCACTAAGGATCTCACTATGGAAACATTACTTGGAAGATTAGAATCAGTTGGAGTAGATCTAAGATAGTTTGGTGAACTTGCAAGAGTCAAAAAAATCTTTAGTGCCCTAAACATTCAACCTAATTTGACAAGGAGTGCAAGCACCCGTGGAGATTTTTTTGGCATTAGAAAAGTTGATGAAGACAAGAAGATTGAGGAAGGAATAGCCCTTCTAGTGAGAAGAGAAAAATATTGTAAGAAAATCTTTAAATGTTGGACTTGTAATGAATTTGGTCATTATGCATCTAAATGTCCTAAAAGAGAGAAAAAATACAAAAGGGAAGTTTAACCCTAGAAGAGATAGAGATAGAAATTTTTTGTATTCAAATGAAGATGAAGAATCTGGTGAAAAAGGTCAAAGTGAAATTGATGATGAATTAGGATTTGTGGCTATCAAGGAAGATGACCTTGATAGAGAAATTAGAGAAGAAAGAGCTCTAGTTACCTAAGTGGAAAAGAAGTCTGATTGGATAATTGATAGTGGTTTTTTACATCACATGACTAGTGATATGAATAAGTTTGTCAAGTTTGAAAATCGTGATGGAGGCATTGTTAGAGTTGGTAACAATGTAGCCTGTCATATAATAGGAATTGGATCCATTACTCTTGATGGTAAAACTAACATTGTTGATGTCTATTTTATTGATGGATTGAAGTATAACTTATTGAGTGTTGGATAGTTAGTGGAAAAGGGTTATTTGTTGTAGTTCACGAAGAAGACTTGCACTATCAAAGACAGAGATGGTAAGAAGATTGGAACTAGTACTAGATCTAGAGGTAATGTATTTCAGTTGAATCCTACTGAGATGAGATGTTCGGTAGCTAAAGTGGATAATAGTTGGTTGTGGCATAGAATATTCTATCACATAAACTTTGATAATATTGTGAAAGTTAGTAGCACTTTTGCAATCAGAGACTTGCCTAAGATTGTTAAGCCTACTAATGCTAGGAATGTATTTTGGCTAAGAAGAAGAAAGTATCATTCCCTATAAAGAAGCTCACTACCACAGAGCAACTGAAGATCATTCACACAGATCTAAGTGATCCTTCTAGAATGAGAGGATTCTATGGTGAAAGGTATTTTATGATTTTTGTTGATGATTTCACTAGAATGACGTGGGTAGCATTTCTTAAAGAGAAATCTGAAGCTTTTGAGAAGTTTAAAATATTTAAGAATAGATTTGAAAATGAATCTGGTGTTAAGATTAAGTGTTTGAGATCTGACAAAGGAGGAGAATTCACCTTTAGATAATTTAACATATTTTGTGAAGAAAATGGAATCAAAGAAAAGGTATCTACACCTAGAACACCTAAGAAAAATGGGATTTCTGAGAGAAGAAATAAGTCTATAGAAAAAGCAACTAGACCAATGTTATTTGAGAATGGTGTTTCTAATACATTCAAGAGAGAAGCAGTTAATATAGTAGTATATAATCTAAACAAAGTATAGATCAAAAAAGGTATGGACAAGACATCTTATGAACTATGGTTTGGACATTCACCATCAGTCAAATATTTTAGGATATTTGGGAGAAAATGTTATATTAAGAGAGATGATGACATTGGTAATTTTGATCTAAGAAGTGATGAAGGTATATTTCTTAGCTACTCATTGAAAAGTAAGGCTTGTAGATGTTTCAACTATAGAAATAAGACAATAGTTGAATGCACAAATGTAAGGACTAGTGAGAAGTTTGGAATTAAAGAAAATATGATAGATTATAATTTAGATGAAGAAGACAGTAACCCTAGAATTGTTAAAAAGAATGTTGAAGTTTTGTTTAAGAATAATAATGACTTGTAGAATAATGTGCTAACTTTTGATCATAGAGGAGAAAAGAGTTATAAACCTAGAGAAGAGATAAGAGTTGAGATGTCAAATCCTATCCCTAACAAAAATCTAACATGGAATCACCTTCTTGAGAAGATAATTGGAAGTAACTTAGACAAAGGTGTTATGACAAGGAAAAAAGTAAATGAGGAGATATGCTTGATATCACAATTTGAACCCAAGTGTGCATATGAAGAAGTCAAAGATAATCATTAGATCTAAGCAATGAAGGAAGAGTTGGATCAGATAGTAAAGAATAATACATGGGAGTTAGTTCCTAGACCAAAAGACAAGAATGTGATAGGAACAAAATGGATTTTCAGGAATAAGATGAATGAGAAAGGAGAAGTTGTAAGGAATAAGGCCAGACTTGTTTGTAAAGGTTATTCATAGCAACAAGGCATTGATTATGAGGAAACATATGCACCTGTAGTAAGAAAGGAAGTAGTAAGGATGTTCCTAGCTAATGTTGTGAACAAGAAATTCAAGATTTATTAGATGGATGTTAAATCTTCCTTTCTAACTGGAGAACTAGAAGAGCAGGTATTGAGAAGCTTGAAGGTTTTCCTTTATCAGAAGACAAAGACATGGTATGCAAATTAAAGAAAACTCTTTATGGTCTAAAGCAAGCACTAAGAACTTGGTATGCAAGGTTGGACAATTACTTGGGAAAGCTTGGATTTGTGAAAGGTATGACAAACAATAACTTGTATCTAAAAGAAATTGAAGATGGTTTGTTGATTATTGTAATATTTGTTGATGATATCATTTTTGGAGGTAATGATGAAGCTAGTGATAAATTTTTTGAGGAGATAAAGGATGAATTTGAAATGAGTGTGATAGGAGAAATGAAGTTTTTCCTAGGTTTGCAAATTGTGCAGAATAATGATGGTATATTCATTTCACAAGCTAAGTATCTAAAAGATTTTTTGAAAAGGTTTGGTTTATAAAGTTATAAACCTATTGGCACACCTATGATAAGTGGTCACAAGTTATCTAGCAAAGATGAGACACCTGCATTTGAGAAAAAGATGTATAGATCAATGATTGGAGGTTTATAGTATCTGACTCACACCAGACTAGATATAGCAAATGCAATTGGGATTGTAGCTAGATTTCAAGCTGATCCTAAGGAATATCATTTGCAGCAGTAAAGAGAATATTTAGATATCTAAAAGGGACATCTGATTATGGAATTTGGTATGACAAATCAAGTGATTTAACTTTTTTTGCATATACTAATGTTGATTGGGTAGGCAGTATGGATGACAAAAAGAGCACCAGTGGTGGAGCATTCTTTCTTGGAGGAAGATTAGATTATTGGTTAAGCACGAAGCAAGATTGCATTTCATAGAATACTGTTGAGGTAGAGTATGTTACAGCAGCAAAAAACTATAATTAGGTTATGTGGATGAAGTAGATGTTGAAGGATATTAGAATTAAGATTGAAGAACCTATTATCATTTACTATGATAACACAAGTATAGTAAGTATGTCTAATAATCTTGTATTGCATTCTAAGAAAAAGCATATATATATTAAGTATCATGTGTTGAAAGAGAAAGTAGCAAAAAAGGAGATCAGATTAGAGTATGTAAGTACTAAGGATTAAATCGCAAATATCTTTATGAAGCCTCTTCCTAAGGATACATTTGAGTACTTGAGAGGTATGCTTGAGGTTATGCCCCTTCTTACTTCTAAATAGTTGATGCAAAGAGTGCATTAGTCTAGTAATATGAAGCATGATTATTTGACTAGATTGAATGATGATGCTTCTTGTATGGGGGAGTATCTGGTATGTATTGAGTCATTGAGAACTCTTGGTATTTGGTAGTGAATAATGTCTTCGGACACTTGAGCTAGTTGATGACTTGGAGTAGCTAATTAGCAACTAGTACATTAAGATTGAGGTCTTTGACATTGATTTCAATGGGGAGAGAATACGCATCAATGATACTTCCTAAATCATAGAGGAGAATATGCATAGGATGAGGACAGAAGTAGTAGCATATTTCTACTTGGTATTCTTGGAACATAGAGATATTTTTCATCTATGTTTCTGTCAATTTGAAAGGGGGAGATTGTTAGCATGAATGAACTAATGATACTACATCGGGGGAGTATCCTGAGCATTGGAGACTATTGATATGTTGCATTCAATGATTGTATTTGTCATTGATGTCAACATAGCATTGTTTCTATAAATGTTGTCAAAGTAACAGAAAAAGATCTTGATGTTATGGACAATAGTTTAATTTTTTGGTCATGCACAATTATGGACATGTACAACACAATGTCTTGATGATGTGGTTAAGTGCATAGAGTCTAAGTTGATGGCGTATTGAAGTTGTACTTGATTTATAGAGAGAAGTTCAGAGATAGAGTATTGGAAAAGTAGTTCTTAACAATTATTATATATCTTATATTCCAGATGTAATGAAGAGATGTGTAGTCAAATAGTGATAGAAGAAAGTTAGATGATGATGTCAGCAAGTGCACAAACCTTAGTATTGCACATGTGAAGCTTTGTATAGAATGTGAGCCGACAATGCTATTGTAATTATAATTAATTAATTATCTTATTTTAATTAATTGGGAAAGCCTCAAGACTGACTCAAGGAATTATTATGAAGATATGGTATAAAGGAAAGATGTTTTCCTTGATTATAAGGTGTGATCAAGTGTATGATGTGTGAAAAGGAGCAGAGTGCTTACTAAATGTGTGTAAGAGATCCAAGGGATTATTGGTTGTGAGATTTGAGATCTAGTTACAAGATTTGAAGGAGAAGAGGTTTGGTTGTCAGGACAAAGATAGAGGAAGGAAGTACATTTCAATTTTATTATTTTGTAAGGAATAATACAAAGATCATTTGGATAGTGGATTCATTAGTCTTGCCCTTGAAGTTGTTTGGGTAGTGGGTCTAGCTATCTTCCACAACTCCTAATAGGATTGGTACAACTTCTAACAGGGTTGGAATCTCCTAACAAGGACTCATATGTACTAAATGTTATAATAGACTTCTAACAGGGTTTGTCCTCTAACAAGGAATATTTATATTAGTACATCATCTTGTGGGTACCATCCCCACTAGGGTTTTCCCTCTGATCAAAGGTTTCCCTAGTTAACATATCTAGTGTTATTGTCTATGAGTATCTTGTTATGGTTTCAATTTACATTACTCATATGGTTAAGACTATTTAAGATTGTTAATAGTAATATTAGTTGGATAACTAATTCACCCTCCCCCCCCTCTCAACTATATCAGTGGACTATATATTCTAATAGATAGTCATAAGAGACTCATGACTACCTATTCATAGATGCCTATGCTTATAGGTTGTCTTGAGAATTTGCAAGTCTATAGCTAGACTTGTGACCTTGCATGCTTTAGTCACATTCTGACACAATACTTTGCTACATGTCTTTGTTAGGTTCTAAACTTCCTCTTGTATTATCACATAATTATGAATAGATTCTGAAAAGTTGGCATTAATGCTTCTCTCTTCACTCCACTATCTTGACCAATATGCCAATTTACCAATGGTTGCACTTGCAATTCTTTGAGACTTCTTGTTAACCAATTTCCAATCAATGACAACACAATCTTTTAACTCAATACTCTAATTGCATCATTCACCACTTTCCTATTTGAAATGAATTAGTCCAACATAAAATGGGAACATAAAGTTTTTGTTCCATTTTTTTTATATCATATTGTGTCCATTTTTCAACTCTCATAGGTTGGATTAACGTTAAGATTGGTTTCTACAACTTTTATCATTTTCTCAATTTGATGCGTAAATTTTTTACTTTTGAAGATGAAATTTTGAGTCAATTGTGATTAGTTTGTGGCTTATATTCAAAACAATAGAAAGGAATTATCAATGCATGGTTAATTTACAGTTTTGATTAAGATTTGTACATGTAGAATCTCAACATTGATTTTTTTTTTAGCTTCAAGATTATTTTATTTCATTACAAATACTAAAATACAATACAATTTTTTTAATTAAAATAATTATACAAAAGATAATATGAAAGTAACATCATTTTTTTTTGGCAATAATACATCAAAATTTTAATATGTCAATGTAATGCTCATTATTTACTTTTAGTAAATTATATACTACTTTTTCTCTTTGTTAAAATATTTATAATAGATTATCGTGTAACAAGATTCAAGTTTCCAAATTTTAAAAATAATAAGGAAACTTTAATTTCCTAATATTAGTAATATTTTTTTTTTTTTAAATGGTATAGTACTTTATATTTTAAAAATTAGGTTAAAATCTTTCATTTTTATGTGTCAATTGCATTTTATATCCATCCATGCAACTTACAACAACATGCACTCAAAAAAAATCATATGTAACATTAAAATTCAATCTTATTGCCAAATTTTATTTATTAAAAGAATAATCCCTCAATCACAAAGTATGGAAACTCAATCAATAGTTTGAAGAATAATCCCAGTAATGGGAGGGACATGATTTCTAATCACTCTAAGAACCATAATGAATATTCATCAACTAAGGTACCTAGACCTCAGTTTTTACCAAGAAAGGAAATATTGAGAGAGGAAGAGAGAGTTGAATGACCCACAAATAACACTGTAGAAAATGCTAGAGCATATACTAGTCTAAAACAAGAGATTAGAGAACTTTTAACATTACATGACTTTTGTAAAGGCCAAAAATAAGAAGTGCAAAAAAGGACAGACTCAAATAAGGATCTCAAACACAAAGTAAATATTCCAAACTTTGATTTATTGGGATAAATCATAGCATATGATTGGTTGTAAACACTAAACACTTAGCTCACCCCTGGTCATGTAATAGAGAAAGATTCACTCCAATTTTCTATTTTACACCTAAAGGGCATAGTGGATGAATTATGCTGCCACAAAATTCACACATAAGGACACCAAAATGTTACTTCCTTTGAGGAATTTCCACATAGGCTTATCAAAAGGTTTGATAGATGTCACCCCTAGGAAGACTTCAAAAAGTTAACACATATTAAGAAACAAGGGATAGTTGAAAGTTATATTAATGAGTTCTAGAGAATTTGAATATCGAGTTGCTTATCTATTCATGAACAGGTTTAAGGAACCACTAGGAGGGTTGGTAAATTCTTTAAAACCAAAATATGTTGAAGATTCCTTTCAAGAATATTTAAATTTAGAAACCTCGTCTACAAACAACAAACCTTGAGAAAACACACAAAATAATTTCATGATATAGATGAGCAACATATGGAGCACCCTAAAAGAAAATGTTTCCATTCTAATGAGAACTTTGAAAGTAGACACATATGCTAAAATGAGAAAGCTCAAAAATAATGAGAAGAGTTGAGAAAGAGGAAGTTATGCTTTTGATGTAAAGAATCATGGGAATAGGGACATAAGCACATAGAAAGAGGTCATGTTCATACAATAGAAGAAATATTCAACACAAAAATAGAAGGAAAATCATGAAAGAAAATGGAAGTATGATCAAGGAAATCTCAACAACATCAAATCAACAAACAAAGAAGAAAGCTAATGTAGTTTTGAGGAGTTTTGACTGTAGTTGCAACAACAATTGAAAACTATTTTTATTAGTAATATACTAATAACATATTTATGTAACCTGATGTTTATCATTATTATAATTAAGAAATAAATAAATCAAATTGAAAGAGATCCAATTAAGGGAGAACCACTAGGGTGTGCTATTGTAGAGGTAGTTAAGGGAGAATTATTGTGAAGGCACCCTACTACAATATAATCAAGGGGGAATTTTGATGGCACCCTAGTACAAAAATAGTTAAGGCATAATTTCTAAGAAAGCATCCTACTACTTTGTGACAAAGGGAGAACAACTAGGTCACCCTATTATAGTACTATTTAAGGGAAAGATAACTTAATGTAACCTAATGCAATTAGATTTCCTATAGAGTCTACAAAGGGAGAAGCACTAGGATGCCCTATTTTAGTACTAGTTAAGGTAAAGGCACTAAGGGAGCCTTTTTTTTAAATACCTATAACGAAGGAAAGGAGGCATGAATAGGAACAAGCAGCCCACTAAGTGGACCACCCATGTGGGTGCCTAACACTTTCCACTAAAGTAAGGGGAGGAGTGGGGTGATTTTCACTCTTAAGATTAGTATAAGATGAGCTTGGACTAACTTATCATGAATTGGTTTTTCTTTGAAGCTTATATATGTATGTATCGATGTTCACTCTGCGGTTGCAAGATACATAATGATGAAAATCATAATAAAGAAGAGAATTTTATAAATAGGATGAGCATACATTGTATGTCTTCTCACATGAACACAATTTCAATGTGTGTGTGTGGGTGTGTGTGTGCGTGCGCGCGCGCGCGCGCATGTGTGTGTGTGTGTGTGTGTGTGTGTGTGTGTGTGTGTGTGTGTGTGTGTGTGTGTGTGTGTGTGTGTGTGTGTGTGTGTGTGTGTGTGTGTGTGTGTGTGTGTGTATAAGAAAATTAGTTCTAGCAAGGGTGAGAAGATAAAGAGAAAAACTTAAGGAAGTAGAGGTATAGGTGATGAGAGAAGAATAGAATACATCATCAAAGAGTAAAGTTGGGAACAAGTATTGAGGAGTGTAAAGGTAATATAAAAGGAGCATCAACCAAATTTAAAAGGGGCATACAATAAATTATTATTATTATTTTAAAACCCATCAACTAAATATACTTTGGTGTTAACATGTATGTAAGTGGATACAAGGCATCAAAGATGGTGAATGAGAAAATTAAAACATAAACTCTTCTATTAAAGGGACGGGGAATAAATTAAGGCAACCATTACACTATAAAGGGAATCAAAATAGGAATAAGGATATTAAGGAGCAGTGAATTGTAATGAAGCTTAAAATAGGAAAAACTAATGTGTGTGTCAATTTACATTAGGGTTTATTATATAATGAAGGTAATATATATATATATATATATATATAATCATTGATTAAAAGATATATTTTAAGGAAGATTAATCATATTGAATGGAATTGAGTACACTAAGTAAATTAAGTGGCAATTAAGACCTATAGAAAATAAGAACCTTTATAAAGAAATTGAAGCTAAATCTATCATTAGTGACACCTTTCTTCAAGTAACCTTATATTTACATTATAAAAATCTAAGGTTCAAATGGCTCATTACAATGTGTTAGGAGAAGAAACATCAAGCTTGTCATGTTGAAAAGAAAAGATATCAATCATCATGTTATATTTTTTATGAGCAAGAGATTATTGATAAGTAGGAGATAATTTCCACTACAAGTCAAATTGTGATTTTGCTATTAGGATTTAAAAGTGTGATTTTGAGCCAAACTCATTGACCCATGTTTCATGAGAAGTGATTCAACATGAATCAATCTCTCATGAGAATAAATGGAACACTAATCACTCATTGGATCTAGGTGATGCTCATAGGGGTGAAGCATTGGGACTTCCCAAGAGGTCACCCATCCCAATACTACTTCAGCCTGAGCATGCTTAACTACAAAGTTTCCTCCATATGGTTTCAAGCTTTGGGTTTAACCATGGAGGAAACTCTGTAGTTAAGCGCGCTCAAGTTGGAATAGTATTGGGATAGGGTGACCTCTCGAGAAGTCCCAGTGCTTCACCCCTGTAAGCATCACCTAGATCCAATGAGAGCTAAGTGTTCCATTTATTCTCGTGAGAGATGGATTCATGTTGAATCACTACTCATGAAACATGGGTCAATGAGTTTGGCTCAAAATCACACAGTTAAATCATAATAGCAATATCACAGCAAGAGAATAGTCAACATCATTACCTAGAGGTTCATCCAAAATAGTAATATTATGAATGAAAGGAACATCTCTATCAATAAATCACATCATAGAAGAGGAATAGTCATGAGTTAATGTGAGGTCCATAAAGGTATGAGAATATAAAGAAGTTATAAGATTGCCTTTAACCAATGCATCCCCATAGTCAAGGCCCATATTAGGTGAAGGGCCAATATGATTCTACCACTTATCTCCATAAAGAGGAATATCATGTGGTAAAGCTAAGTTGATAGGAGGCTAATGTTTTATGTCAAAGATAAAGGAATGATGTTTGGAGAATGCTTTAAATAACTCGTGCAACATGAGTAAAATATAAGTCCATATAAACTAGATCCATCTAATCAATTTTTCATTAAAATTTATTAAAGATCCAATGAACATTTAAAAAATAAAGCATGAAAAATACATACTCAACGTTGAAAAATCCATTAAAAAGAGATCTATCTAAATACTATTAATTCAAAAAAGATTAGATCTAGATACACAAAGAAGCAACCTAACTCCAAAAACAAGACATTACCAAAACAAGGTAGTAAAATCTAAACTTCAAGGTGAAATAAAGAGTTTTAAGATATCAGGTTCATGAAAAGAAGGTAAACATCCAATACAAAAACACAATCCAAGAGAGTTTTGGAAATCTTAATTGGGAAGCTAAGATACTAAGGTTGGGGGGGGGGGGGGGGGGGGGGGGTTGAATTAGGATCTATAACACTTTTTACCTTTTAACAATTCTTTAGTGCATTCACCACATTTACCATCTCATATCTAATGCATGCATAACATAGCTTATAAAATCAAACTGCAGTAACATATAGATCCAATCTATCATCACATGCATGAAATATAAGCACATAACACAGCTAGATTTGGTTACCTAGAAACCCTCCAAGGTGAAGGTAAAATTGGGGTGGCAATGACACCCACAAAAATTTTCACTACTAAAGTAATAAAGTTAACCTATTAGGGTTATTGTGTTTGACCATATTTGGTGATCTAATTTGTGAGGGGTTTTCCCTATAAAAAGTTTTTAACACTTTTAGGTCTTACCTAGTGAGAGGATTTTACACTTACAACAAAGTAACGACTCCGTTAAGAGATTTACAAAGATCTGTTAAGACCACTCTATTAAGAGATTATCCCTGACTCAATCTATTAAAACTGATTTAGTACCTAATCCTCGATCTACTCTGATGAGCTAGTTTTGAATCTCCTCTCTTCAATCTGATATGATTTATGATCTGATATAGCTTTATCCTTCTTTGCTTTGATTAGGTTGCTTGCACTTGTTCTACAATAACAAAACTCTTTTGCCTCCTCTGCAATGTTCACACATTCACAATTGAATTACACAAATAACTTGTTCGCTCCTTCTCATCATTATCATTATACACCAACCTATATCTAAATAGATTTAGATATGCTCTATTTAAATATTTCATAAAAATTTTTCTAGATGCATCCTTATATTGCTTCTTCATCTAATTGGTTGATCACAGCACATAGGGATATGTGATCCATGTCATAAAATGTGTAATAACCCCTGTAACAACCTCTATAGGTATTAAATATCTTGTCAATGTAGTCTTGGAATAATTTATCTCAAATTTTGCATCATTCTTGACTTGAATGTTAATTATGTGTTACTCAACACTTACTATCTTTGATACGCAGCATTCATTGTACATGCTACTGACGCTCCTCTACTATGCTTAGCACCTTCTGTGTAACCCAACATCAATATGCTCAAACTTCTTGGTAAACATTAGACTCATCTTATACTAAAAATACTTGGTAACAAAAGACTTTCTTGACTCCTATAGAGCTTGGTATGTACATGTTTATTTACAAGTCTTTATATGACTCAGCCTATATAGAGTAGCTCGGTCACAGTGACGACCTACTAACTCTACCAAGTATATGAGTAAGTGTTTGACACTAATAGACAAAAATAGTTAGAGATACCAATAATCTCCCCCTTTGACATTAGTGGAAAAAAGACTTTGTCATAATTACAACATTACAATTATAATAAGAGTACTCCCCCTAAGCCTATGACTTAGTTCTTATAGAACTATAAAAATTTTGTTGAATAAACAAATTATGAATAATATATACACATGAATCTAAGTAGTCTAATTGTTTTAGTGTCATGCATGTTTTCTTTCTAAACTCTTATATCTGAATGTTGATCCTAAATCTGACTCTTTTGATCAAAAATTCCCCTCTAATCATTATTGTAATGCCCCACCAAGGATTCCAAAAGAAATAACCTAAAGTTTTACTAAGTTTGCCAACATTTTTTTTTTTTTAAAGAAAGAATAATATACACATCAAACATAAAGTAGCGGAAGCAATAACATACAATCAACTATAAGCATACATAATAGGTTACATTCCTTAAATATCCTATGACATTGAATCACATATAAATTTAATTAATACTAAGTCTAACCAACTACCACATCCACATGAAAGAATAATTAGAAAGTCCAATGTCCATTAAATAATATACATTTTTTTCAAATGCCTCTTGGCAAATTAAATTTGGAATGCTCAATCATCCACTATACATGTCATAGGGTATGAAAAGTTTAAAAGAATATACATATGTAGAAATAGAAATACATCATCCTCTTCAGATGCATGATTCAAGTACAATAAAATAAATGAAACCATCCACCACACATGATACATCCATCCATCATAAAAGATATAGCATCCATCATGAAATATAACCATCCATCATAATGATACATAGAAAGAATGAAAGTAAATATAGACAAGGAAGCTCCAACCATGGTGACTACGGACGGATCTCAATGGTAAGAGTAAAAAAGCACTACCACCCAACCGCGTGGAACCTATATGGCCCACTCCCACCACACTGAGGAGACAGTCTCAAGTCCCAAATAGGATATCAAACCACATATTAAAAGTACACTCTAAGTCCAAGAAATCCTAAAAGCAATCTAACTCAAAGGTGCTAAAATAGGTCAACATCTAATTCCCAAAGGCACACAAGACATGTAGGAAACCTACTATCTAGGCGAAAAAGTGTCATCGCACAAATCATATTGAATTTACCATGGCAATCTCTTAGGACCCCAGGGTCCCTAGTGATCCCTATGTGGCCACTAGTATCCTCTCATACTGACAAGGCATACTACGGTATGCAAGGTCACAACCAAGCATTCTCTCTACTCCCATCCTAGTCTATACTAGCACTCGAGGCATAGGCGAGAACATACAAAGACTCTTATTAGGTTCATTTTATTCCCATTTAGTGTAATGTTTTCACTTATTAAACAACTTAGAATGGGTTACCCTCAAAACCACTTAGGGCCCCCGGCCCCCATTGCATGCCACTTCGCGACACTACATATAGATAACCTACCCTAGGCTCGATAAAAGCACAAATCAATAATCATATAAAAATCACATCAATCATACACAAATGACTAGAAAGCATCAAAAGATAATCCACAATAATCACATTACTTCTCAGCAAGCAACTGGAAAGCATCAAAGATAAATCACAATATCCATCGATTCTCAACAAGCAATCGAAAAGTATCCCAATAATACTAATCAATGACTCAAATGGTTAAGTCAAACATATCACAACATGAAATCACCCAAATCAAAGAAAACACTTCAGTCCCATCAAGGTGACTGGAAAGTAACCCAAGTATAACTGATCGAGGACTCAAAAATGGTTAAGTTAGATATCTCATATACATACACCTCAATGTCACACAAGATCACTAGAAAGCAATAACAATCAATAAATACAAACATATCATAGAGCATACCATCACATTACCTAAAAAAAATTGAGATCAAAACATCACAATCACACAACCCTTAAGCCTCTGGTAACATCCTAAAACTAGTCAAGGCTAGGTCAAACCCAAAAACCCAAAAACACAGACAGTGCATAGAAAACATAATGGTCTCATAGTTCGATTTGATTTTAAAACATAAACTTTCAGTTTATAGTAAGGTTTTCAATTTTGTTTCAGTATAAGTTTTTGAGTACATAATATTAACGTTTTAACCCTTACTATTTAACCCGTTCTTGTATTTGAACATATCACATTATTACCCTTATTTCAAAGTTCACCATTAAATCCCATTAATGACTTTAAAATATTTATCACCAATAAATTTTTATAATAATAATAATAGATCGTTCAATAAAATTACTGTGACTTTATAAATAATCAAGACTATAAGATAATAATTTCAATATAAAAAAAAAAAAAAAATTAATGCTATTAATTAATATATACTATCTTCCCATAAAACTCATTCTCAACTAAATTCACTAAATATCCCTATGCAATAATTAAACTTAACTAAATTTAATTAATTTAATTAATGATTGTGGAACATATTAATCTTAATCTTTTATTATAAATTACTAAATGACTTTGAAGTAACAATTCTTTACACTTTCATTAAGAGTCGAAGTTATTAATAATAACTAAATAAATTCTACTACTTTATTGCATAACTTCAATTATTATCTAATCTTAATCAAATTACATTTAATTAAATTAATTAATAATTATACAAACTAATTATATTAAATAAAATTATATTATGTTAAATTAATTTTATATATATATATATATATATATATATATATATATATATATATATATATATATATATATATATATATATATATATATATATTTCAGTTAATTATTAATAATTAAAAACATTTATTAATTTATAAAACTTTATATTTTAAAAAAACTTATTAATAAATCAATTTTATTTAAATTATAATTTAAAGTATCACATAATATATAATGTTATTAAAATTTTAAAAAATTAAATATAAAAAAAAGTGCATATAATATCAAGCGTTTATAAAGGCCCGCGCAGCCTGGCCTATGACAGCAGGTCTTATTGTCACCACTAGCAGTAGTATTAACTGCTACAGTGGAATGTAGCAAGGCCTGCTGCTACAACCTTTACATAGACTACAAGCGGTATGGGAGGAGGAGTGTGGTGGCCCCACCTCCCTCCATTATTTTATATTTTTTAAAATAAAAAAAATTTTATTATATTTTTTTATTTAAAATTTATAAAATATGTTTTAAAACAATCCCCCCGCTTAAGATTTTAATTTTTTTTTTTTTTTATAAACAATTGCCATTTAAATCTGGTAGGAGAATTATGATTAACCATTCAAATTTCTAATTTAAAATTTATCTTTCTTTTTTTTTTTAACCAATAAAAGATTCAAACAATACCTAGATAGGAAAAATTACAGCAAATCTATCAGATTTATAACCAAGTTACAATTTCATTTCAAGCCCTCCCTATTTAAAATACTAAATTCTTTAATTCACAAAAATGAGGGTCTTTAATTACCTTTCTAATCTCCACGTATACAAAAGGTATTGACATGCATTCAACAAATACATCATTGAAATGTTCAAGGATTCATCGTAGAGAATTTTGAATTTACATTCCATAGTCACGAACAAGACAGGATTATTCAAATAACGTAATTGACTATGCAATTCAAAACATAAGAATCTACTTGGATTCTAATGCTAAAATCGCAACGCCCAAAAGATTTGTGAGAGAATTCACTTCTATCCAAGAACTTCTCTCTGAAATTTTCCCAAAATTCCCCTTCCAAAATTTGCTTCCAAAATTTGATGTCCCTCGAACATGAACCCTCAATTGGTGATAAGGAGTTCTCTCCTAAAATTAGGGCACTAATTGTGCATTCACCTGAGAGGACTCCTTGCTCACAACCCTTAACTCTAAATTAATCTTTTTTAATCTTTTTCATGCATGTCAAATGAATTATTACTTATTTTAATTTTCACTTGACTTCTTTTTCATTGATTTATTGAATTTTAAACTCATGCAAACTTTATGCAATTAAAATACATTTTAATTAATTTCCTATATTTTCAACTCATGCACGCATCATGCGAACTTAAAACTTCTAATATATTTTCACTTTTTAATTCATTTTCAAAACTTAATTGATAAAATATTTATTAACTTAAATAATAATAATATTTGACATTTATTTAAAAATGAACTCTAGATATATTATTATTAAATTAAATAAATATTATCACGTTCTAAATTTATTCTTATAACTTTTATCTTCAAATTTAATTCTTTATTTATTTATTTATTTAATTTCTCAATTAATTAAATATAATTAAATATTAAAATATCATAATAAAATTAAACCATTAATTTAATCTTTTAATTAGACTTAATTAATAGAAAATTCACCAAAGACTCATAAAATAAAATATGAAAACTCATCATAGAGAAAAACATATAAAATTAGACTAAAGGGTTATAATCACAAATTAACGTCATTTGACAGATTTGGAGGGTACTCAACTCAGATACTTGTCCTAATTTTCAATTAGGACAAACGGACCAAAGGTTTAGGATTTGGACTTAAGAATTTATCTCCCCTCTCTTACCATTGAGATAATGCAATAGGATACGCTCATCCTAGCAATTCAAGGACGTCGATACCCAGTACTTGCAACCTACATAAAATCTACGCATGTACAAACACAATATTCTAAGCTAAACAGGCAATGATAGGAAGTGGTGTATTGTGTAGATCTCAACTAGTAGGTGACTACGACTCCCTTCCTTAACCACATCAGAAATGCCATACATAAAGAAAAACAAACATGCACACCATACACATGCAGTATGGGGTAAGTATCCATAAGAAAACACATAACAATCTATCTAACTAATCATCATCAATAACTAAAAATATTATAATAATCATTATGCATACATGAAGTGTAGAGTACCAAGTAATCTCATCATAAAATCAACTGAATCTATAACAACATTGGATAATCTTAAAACAATGCCACTAATCATAAGTATAAAACTAGCCTAAAAAAGTTTAGAAATTATAAGAAAAATGCAAACTAGGGGTAGGCACTACAATTATTCCATTCAAAATATGTATTCATCATGTAATCATCATTACATCCCTGCTTTCCCCCTTGATTTTGCCACTTATGACTTTTGTTGGGGTTTAATGGGTGGAATCAATTTGTATTCTTCAATGAATAATTTGTGTACTTGGTTAATCATAGAAAGTGTATGATCCCAAGTGGTTCTTTCTTATTCCAAAATATGATTTTGTAACTCCAATTTAGCTGCCAAATCAATCAAAATTTTAGAAATCAAAAGATCATTATCTTCATGAATAAGATCTTGTGTTGATTTCAGCTCTTGTTGCATAACCTCCAAATGAGGTATCAACATGGATTGGATGGAGATCAATTTTGACCTTATGTTTTTATCAATTGACTGAAGCTTGGCCAATTTTCCTTGAGAAAATAATAACTTATTGTAAAATTGTGATCTAGATTCAAATGACTGTAAAATAATGCTACTTATTCTCTGCATATTAGCCTGAATCTATTGGATGTTTTTCTAAATATCATTGGTGAATCTTGGCGCATCACACAAAATATTGTACAAATATTATAATTTATATATAAGTTCCTTGGTATTCTATACACTTTCTTGTAATGTAACCTTTTTCTCAATGATGGTTGTTGAGACTTTCTCCACAACCTTATTCTTAAATTTCTTGGCTGACCAAGCCATCAACTTCTCATTTGCTTCTATACCCTCAGCATTTATTTGTTAAACAATAGTTACAAGCTAGAAAATCATTGAGGCTTTCCCATAAATATGTTGTCTATCAAATGCTTCTACAAAAATGTCCTTAACATCATGTAATACTTGCCTCTTTTGATGTTCTCTTCTTAGCTCCTTTGGTTTCTTTTTCTTCACCATAATTTTCTGCAACAAAATTTTGTGTTCAAGTGATGCAGGAGCATCCAAAGGTATAAGGGCAATCCTGTGTCACCCAAAAAAATATACTTAGACTTAGTTTCTATTTCATGTGTTTTCATTTTTGGATACCCATTTGGGTCAAATAAAGGTTCCAACTCTCACAATTCCACTATCAATGTTTGTGTAAATCTTGAAAAAATAGGAGTATGTAATTGAGCCATCATTTTGGTGAACTAGGAGGTGTAAATTGGCTAGATGAATGTAATTGTAATTTAGAGCATTCCAGAAAAAGAATCAAGTCAAAAGGCCCCACGGTTTGAAATTTATTGCAGTTTTTTGAGTTTTGGAGACCTCCTAAGAATGCTTCAAAGTCAAGTTAGGGGCATTAAATGACCTCAAAAATGGCCAAAAAATGGGGGATGAGTGAATCTGGTCCCTAGGGCTATAGAGCACTTTGAGAGCTTTCCAAAAATGTAAATTGTTCATCAATCGGAGCTACGATTCAAAAGTTATGCCTCCTGAAAGTTCGGTTACCGTTTCTAGATTCTTCTAGATTTGCGCCAACTTCTAACGCAGCTTTTGGAGCCTTCTATTTGGTCGGTGGATTCCTACTAGCACTTTCTAGAATGTATTCCTAATCCTTAACCCTCTGGGGTCTATTTAAGGAGATTCCTGGCATTGTAAAAGGCAGTTTGAGAGGAGGTACTGACAGGAGAAATTATCTCCAAATTTATGCTATTGTAAGCCCTTAGGGCATGTTTTGAAGTTTATTTTCTCTGTACTATTTCTACTAGCTTATTTTCTTAGTTAATATAATTTCCCCTTTTCTATTGTGTCCATTCTATTCTTGGGTTGTGTCCCCATCAAGTGGTATCAGAGCTGGTTTTCCTGAGTGTGTAGACAGAGCGCCGACTGTGAGGCAGTTTGCACCAGGACTGTGTGGTTGTGGGTTCGAGTTAGAAGATGCCTCCATGAAGAGAGTGTGGAAAAAGGGCCAGAGCTATTAATTTTGAGGAGATTAGAGCCCTCCAAAGGCAGGTATAGGTATTGCAAGAGGAGCTCCGTAGAGGAGCAAATGTTGCCGCAAGTGACGACAGTGAGGATGACAATGAAGAAGAAGAAATGGGACTAGAAGGGGAATTTGATGAGAAAGTTCTGAATCATGCAGAGGAAAGGCTTTTTAGGGCCATTACCAAGTTTGGGAAAATACCTACAATTGAAGTGGGTGTATTTTCAGGAAATCTGAAACCAGATGAGTTGATCGATTGGATCAATGAACTGAAAGAATACTTTGAGTATGAGGATATTAGGGACCCAGATAGGGTTAAGTTTGCAAAGGCCAAACTGAAAGGCCATGCCAAAATCTGGTGGCAAGAGGTTCAATTGGAAAGAAATAGAAGAGGAAAGGAGAAGATCACAAGATGAGATCGCATGGTGAACAAATTGAAGAAGCAGTTTATTCCTATGGACTACGAGATTGATTTGTTTAACAAGATGCATGGGTTAAAGCAAGCAGGAAGATCAGTCCAAGAATATAGAGAGGAATTTTACCAACTCTTGATTAGAGCGAGGCATGCAGAAGAAAATAAGGAGAAGGTTGCTCGTTATATCAGTGGGTTGTGACCTAGCATCCAGGAGGAATTAAGTTTGGTAAGAATGACTAGCGTTGAAGAGGCATACCAATTTTCCCTACAAGTTGAAGAGAAGCTGAATAAAAGGTTTGAAGGAAGACAAAGAGGGCGCAGTCAAGGAGGAAGGGGAAGTGATAGATCATCTGGAGGCCGCAATGAAATCGAAAAGAAAAATGAAGATGTGGGTACTAGCAGGAACCAGAGGAATGAGGGTTTCAACTACTCCCATGATCAAGACGTTGGAAATCAGAGAGGAAGAGGTAGAGGACGTGGACAAGGAAGAGGAGGCTTCCATGGTACCTATTTCCATTGCAATGAAGAAGGTCATCATGCCTTTGAATGCCCTCAACGACAAGGAAGGACAGATAGGAGAGCTGAGGGCCAAGCTAGGGTTGCTCATGTGGATGAGGATGCACAATCATCACATTCAAAGGATGCAGAAAGAGGAGAGACCTAGGTAAATAAAGGAGTCCTACTAAGTGGTGAGATTGAACCAAGATAATGGAGGAGTTTGTTCTGTACCAGATGCAAGTGTGAGGATAAATGTTGTGATGTGATCATTGATGGTGGTAGCACTGATAACTTGGTATCAGAAGAGATGGTCTCTAAGCTGAAGCTCAAGAGGGAGAAACATCCCCAGCCCTATCGGATTGCTTGGGTAAAAGATTATCATAAGGTCCTAATAAGTGAACAATGTTTAGTATAATTCAAAATTGGGAGTTACCATGATGAAGTTCTCTGTGATGTTATTCTGATGGATGTTTTCCATCTATTGTTGGGTAGACCATGGCAGTTTGATAGACATGCAGTACATGATGGGCATGCAAACACATACTCTCTGACAAAAGATGGAGATCGCCACAAATTGAAGCCCATGAAAAAGGAAGGTGAAAAGGTATGTAGCAGTGCTAGGATTTGTCTTGTTGATGGAAGGAAGTTTTTAGATGGCATGAAACATCAGCATATGTGCTATGCTTTGATTCCTAAGAAAGATAAAGAAGGTAGTAGTGAAATACCACTTGAAGTTTCAGATTTACTAGGTGAGTTTGGAGATATTATCTCTGATAATGTTCCAGATGGATTGCCACCAGTAAGGCAAATCAGTCATCAGATAGATTTGATTCTAGGAGCTAGTTTTCCTAACAAGGCTACTCACAAGATGACTCTTACTGAAACAAAGGAGCTAAATAGACAGATTCAGGAGTTGTTGAGGAAGGGCTTGATTCGAGAGAGCCTGAGTCCATGTGCAGTACCTGCAGTACTCGCACCAAAAAAGGATGGAGAGTGGAGGATGTGTACAAATTCTTGAGCTATAAATAGGATAACCATCAAGTACCAGTTTCCTTTGCCAAGGATGGATGATCTTATGGACTACTTGAGTGGAGCTCAGTACTTCACAAAGATAGATCTCAAGAGTGGCTATCATTAGATACGGATTCAAGAAGGAGATGAGTGGAAAACAGCCTTCAATACCAAGGAGGGTCTTTATGAGTGGTTATTCATGCTCTTTCGATTGATGAACACCCCAAGCACCTTCATGCGGCTCATGAATGAGGTACTTAAGAAGTTCTTGGGAAATTTTGTTATTGTCTATTTGGATGATATTTTAATTTTCAGCAAGACTTTGGAAGAATATTTATTGCAAATTCATAGTGTCCTTGAAAGGCTAAGGGAAGAGAAACTGTTAATTAATCTAAAGAAGTGTATCTTTGCAAAAAGGGAGTTAGTCTATTTGGGGTTTGTTATATCACCTGAAGGCCTCAAAATGGATCTAGAGAAGGTAAAAGCCATCTTGGAATGGCCTACTCCAAGGTTTACTACTGAGGTAAGATCATTTCATGGTCTAGTTAGTTTTTATAGGAAGTTTATTAAGAATTTCAGTGGCATATGTGCACCCCTAACTAATACAACAAGAGGGGATAGAAAAGAGTTCAAATGGACTGCAGCAGTTGCGAGAAGTTTTGAATTGCTGAAGAAGAAGGTAACAGAACAACCTGTGTTGGCACTTCCAAATTTTAGAAAGGTTTTCCAGGTGGATTGTGATGCCAGTGGCAGCACTATTGGGGTTGTATTAAGCCAAGAAGGTAAGCCTATTGCATATTTTAGTGAAAAATTGAATGATGCAAAGAAGAAGTATTTTGTTTATGATCAAGAGTTCTATGCAATAGTTTAGGCCTTAAAGAAATGGAGGCATTATTTATTGTCAAAGGAATTTGTTTTGTATACTGATCATCAGGCAATACAGTACCTAAATAGCCAAGGTAAATTGAATCAGAGGCATATGAAGTGGGTAGAGTTCTTGCAGAGTTATACATTTGTGTTGAAGCATAGAAGTGGAAAATCTAACAGGGTTACAGATGTACTAAGTAGGAGACAGTTGTTGCTTACAGTAATGCGGGTTGAAGTAGTTGGGTTTAATGAACTCAAGAATTTGTACCCCGAGGATCCTAATTTTTCTGAAGCATGGAAAGCTTGTAAAGAGCTTGTTGCTGTAGATAGAATCAAGTGGTTAGACTATTTGATTCAGGATGGCATGTTGTTCAAGGGTAGTCAATTGTGCATTCCAAGGAGTTCCATGAGGGAAAATTTGATTAAGGAGAAACATAGTGGAGGGATGGCAGGACATTTTGGTCGAGATAAGACCATTGCCATTCTGAGAGAACATTATTTTTGGCCTCAAATGTCACAAGATGTGAAAAGGTTTGTACAGAACTGTCAAGTTTATCAAGTTGCTAATGGATTTAGCCACAATACTGGACTATATCAGCCATTGCCTATTCCATCAAGGCCATGGGAGGACATAAGTATGGATTTTGTTCTTGGATTGCCAAGGACACAAAGGGGTAATGACTTAGTATTTGTGGTGGTTGATAGGTTCTCCAAAATGGCACATTTCATTCCATGCCACAAAACTCATGATGCTATCCATATTGCAGACTTGTTTTTCAAAGAGGTGGTAAGACTACATGGTCTTCCAAGGATTATAGTTTCTGACAGAGATACTAAGTTTGTGGGGTATTTTTGGAGGACATTGTGGAAAAAGTTGAGAACAGACTTGAAATTCAGTTCCACGCATCACCCACAAACTGACGGCCAAACAGAAGTGGCAAACAGAAGTCTAGGCAATTTGCTGAGATGTTTAGTTGGGGATAAGCCCAAGGGATGGGATTTGATTCTACCACAAGCAAAGTTTGCTTACAATAACTCTATAAATAGGAGTACTAGAAAATCACCATTCCAAATTGTATATGGGAATAGCCCAAGGACTACACTAGAATTGAGGAAGATAGAGCAAGGGGAGAGGACAAGTGTTGAAGCGAAAGAATTTGCTGAACATATCAAGCGTCTACATGAGGAGGTTCAGGCACACATTACCAAGATGAATCAATAGTATAAAGCTAGGGCTGATCAAAGGAGAAAACATAAGGAATTCCAAGTAGGGGATCTAGTCATGGTGCACTTACGAAAAGAAATATTTCTAGCTGGTACTTACAACAAGCTGAAAATGAAGAAATTTGGCCCCTACAAAATTTTGAAGAAACATGACTCAAGAAATGCATACGAGGTGGAGCTGCCAAATGGTGTTCACATTTCTTTTATTTTCAACATTACAGACTTAACAGAGTATCATGATGATGGTGCAAATGAGGAGCTGGTGTTAGAGCAATGTCCAATTGCTACTTCTAAGAAGGAGGAGATAGAAGACATTCTAGATCATCGTGTGGGTAGGAGTACCAGAAACATGCAGTATGAAGAGTATTTGGTCAAATGGAAAGGACGATTGATCGAGGACCCAACTTGGATTTTAGCAGCTAAGGTTTTCCATTTGGGATTTCCTCTACCATTCATAAAGTGACAGGGTTACTTTTCAATCTACCCTGGGTGTCTGATGCAGGACCATCTAGAGGTATAAGGGCAATCCTGTGTCACCCAAAAAAATATAATTAGACTTATTTTCTGTTTCATGTGTTTTCATTTTTGGATACCCATTTGGGTCAAATAAAGGTTCCAACTCTCACAGTTCCACTATCAATGTTCGTGTAAATCCAAAAAAAATAGGAGTATGTAATTGAGCCATCATTTTGGTGAACTAGGAGGTGTAAATTGTCTAGATGAATGTAATTGTAATTTAGAGCATTCCAAAAAAAGAATCAGGTCAAAAGGCCCCACGGTTTGAAAGTTATTGCAATTTTTCGAGTTTTGGAGACCTCCTAAGAATGCTTCAAAGTCAAGTTAGGGGCATTAAATGACCTTGAAAAGGGCTGAAAAATGGGGGACAATCGAAGTTGGTTCCTAGGGCTATAGAGCACTTCGAGAGCTTTTTGAAAATGTAAACGGTTCGTCAATCGAAGCTACAGTTCAAAAGTTATGCCTCTCGAAAGTTCGATTACCGTTTCTAGATTCTTCTAGATTTGCGCCGACTTCTAACGCAACTTCTGGAGCCTTCTATTTGATCAGTGGATGCCTACTAGCACTTTCTAGAATGTATTCCTAGTCCTTAACCCTCTGGGGTCTATTTAAGGAGATTCTTGGCATTGTAAAAGGCAATTCGGAGTGGAGTTTGAGAGGAGGTACTGACAGGAGAAATTATCTCCAAATTTATGCTATTGTAAGCCCTTAGGGCATGTTTTGAAGTTTATTTTCTCTATACTATTTGTACTAGCTTATTTTCTCAATTAATATAATTTCCCCTTTTCTATTGTGTCCATTCTGTTCTTGGGTTGTGTCCCCATCATCAAGAGTGAGATTTTTCGAATCCAATTTTGGCATCTCAATAACTTTTCTAGACTAACTTGAATATCTAGGAACTATCATTTATTACTTTCTCTTTGCAAGATGAAGGAGTGTTTCTACTCAGCACTACTTTAGGAGATGGTGAAGGGGTATCACTACTCAGTCTAACTTATATATCAGTGCTAGACATAGCAATAGTAGCACTCAACACTATTTTATTTTCCTAAATTAGAGGTTCTAACACATTTGGTCCTTCTTGACATCTACACTTTTGTCTTTATTTGAGTCATCTACCTCTTGCTCCTCCTTATCTACATCTGAGGGATTCTCTTGCCTGGCAATTGGACTATCAAGGGTGTCAACATGAATTGGTGAAATGTTGCCTTGTGGAATCAGCTAACCTAAACTCATTTCATCACTTTTATCATCTTGGATGGTTATTGTATTAATGTTTTTATCATATGTCACTTCTTTACTTATGAGATCAAAAATTTTGTTCCATAGTAATTCATTCTATTAAACTATAGATTCAATCTTGTTTTGTAAAATCATAAAGATTTTGAACTTAGGAACAAATTGGTTCCTATATTTTTCTAAGAATGTTTCCTTCTACTCCTTTGATAGATTAGGCATAACCTTGGCTAATGTGCTTCTCTAATATCTTTCTTTACTAATGATGTATGTTCCCATCATTTTTTTAGTCTATATAACAAATCAATAGGAATACCAATAGGAATCTTCTTTCCTACTTCATTAGGATCCAATTTATTACTTGTCATCATATCAATCATGGCCTCCTCAACTATTGTTCTATCAACATTATCCAATGTGTCATATTTTGCAAATCTAAAACAAGATAAGCCTATAGAGCTTCTTAAGTTGGCACATACCTTATCAATATTCTTTTCTCTTCTAGGTACTATAGTTATTTTGTCTAATTTTATCCTCTCTACATTGTCTTCTTCAACTTCTTTTATCTTTACCAATCTTTTCCTCTTTGGATGGCTTGCAAGGACTTGTGATGATTTCTTCTTCTGTGCACTAGAGCCACTTGGTTTAGTGATTTTTACTACTCCTTTCTTTGCAGATGTCTTAGCTCTCACTACTACTACCCTAGTCCTTGGTTTGGTTGGTGATGGAGGAGATAAGGGATGCCACCACTTTCTTCTTTATAGCTCCCTTTTCTTTAGGCTTGATAGATTTAGCCTTCTTGGTGGGTGGTGCAATAACAACTAGGGCTTTACCCTAATTTCCTTCTTCTTCTTCCTCTTCCTCATCACCACTATCTTTTTCATCATCTTCTCCAAGATCCTGAGTGAACTACAAAAGCTCCTTGTCTTTGTTGTGTGTGCCTAGTTTTGCCTCTAGGTCTTTAATCATTCTCTTTTTTGTCCTCTCCTTAGAACCTGTTGTGATGTCAATAGTAATTATTTCCTTATCTTCTTCATATTTTCTAAAAGGTTCAACTTTAGTATCAATTTATTCTTTTAATAATACAATAACATTTACATTAACCATATCACTATCAATTTCATAATCAAATTCTTGTATCCATGCCTTTCTTGGCTTCACTCCCTATACAAATGTGTTATCTATGTCCACCAAAAAGCATACATCATTGTGATGTTTCATTACCAAATCTTCTAGTATTTTCATCCTTATCTTCATTCTCTATTTAAATTCCTCAAAACATATGTCCATGACATTCTCAAAATTCTCTCCTAATTGGGTTATGTATTCACTGATTTTATTTGTCACTGGTTTTCATTGTTTCCAAAAAAAATTCTCAATACCAAGAAAATATTCCTAAACATAAGAGAAAATACACATGATAAGCGATCCAAACTTACATGTAGAATTTTTTCCCTTCCTGATGGGTATCATATTCTCTACTAATTGAGGTTTCTACAACTTAGCAAGATCATATTCATGATCTTTCATAACAATCTTCCATGCCTAGTCAACTGCCATACACAATACATTATTCAGTCTACTTGATTGATAGAATTTGTGAGAAATTACTCTTACTACAAATTCAATCAATGGATTAGAGATGTTTGAGATGGACAACCCTCATCCATTCTACTTGACTCTTGTGTTAGCCTCAACTTCCCCATGACTCAGACATCGCATAGTTTTCTTCTTGTCTAGAGTGGGATAACTAGTCCATTGTGTAGCCAAAATTCTATATTATGGATTTGTTATGATAAACCATAGACAGAAATAACAATTACATGAAAATATAAACAATATTAGAAAATAATAAATCGAATAGAAGAGAACACAAGACACCAATATTTAACATGGTTCACCCAATTCTTGGGCTATGTCCACCAAACAGTCAGTCTAATATTATTATGATCTAGTGATTACAACTTGATTACAATTTGTAGTCCCTTACAGCTCAATATTGTTGCAAGAAGCAATTTATGCATCACACCTTATGAAAATCCCTAATTGTAAGCCCTTTTATACAAGTATTTTTGCCACTTTAGGGTTAAAATTAGTTACAACATGTCAACCCAAAAATGTATGTATAGTACTTCCCTGATCAATCACCACAAATTAAAGAAATTTTTCTTAGTACAACCTTGATCCATTCGATCTTAAAATTCCTTGGAAACTTTAGGGTAGGATTTGACCCTTTCCTTTCAATAATTTTGAATTCATCCTTCAAGATTCCTTCATCACACAATTTCTCATATGCCTCTCGAATCTCATAGTCACCAACTTCTAAAAATGTAGTAACTTCACACATCGTGTATCATGATTATCTTAGGTGGTATCAAGGATAACACACTAATTGAGTGATCTGTCATTGCAATCTCTAGAATAGCATGAAATTTAGGTGGAGGAAAATTATCACTTCTCACCAATTGGATGTTACTAACCTCTACTCCTTGAATCTTTCCTATGGATGATGAAGCTACCATGTTTCTGTGTGTTAGTGCTCATATGGATATGGACCCTCATTTCAAAGTTTCACCATTATTTGATTGTCACACTTGCATGAAATGTTTTTAGAAACTATCTCCTTTCTAGTTAGCACATTAAATTCAAATCAAATATGGGAAAGGAATTTGAACCTCTTCGAACTTAGTTCAAATCAGCTCAAAGTTGTTCAATCGGGTTCAACAAGTTTGATATGGTTTAAATTGGTTTAGAAGGATAAGTTTGGCTCAGTATGGTATAATACACATAAACCAGCTCAATCAAAATTTAGTAATTCATAGCGCAAAATTGGATATAAATTTGCAATTAGTCCAGTGGTCTTAGTTCAACAAGTTCAAAAGTTTTATTGAGTTCAAATATGGACTAGTTCATTGCAGAAGTTTAGTGATTTGAAGATCAAGTTTGAAGGCCCATTTTAGTGGTTCAATTTGCTATAATTTGCACAAATTAAGCAAATGGTGTCTATAACCTTGTGACTCATCTAGAAGGTTGGAAAAGACTCATGCTTAGTTGTCAATACCTTCTGGTTGTTTCTAGAGACATTCTAGGTGCTTCTTGAGAGTTCTTTATATTCAAGCACTCCTAGAAGCTTAGGGAGAGCGTTTGGAACATTTTGGAGAGCGTGTTTGGATGACCTAGGAACATTGGAGAAGGAAGGAGCTTGCTTTGTGATTTCTAAGGAGAAATGATTTAGCATCAATGTCCGGGTAGACACTTGTGATTTTGCTTATGTTATTTTCGCTTCTTGCACTCCCTGTCTTCTCCGTGTCTTCTGAATGCTTTCTGAGGATTTTTATATCTTGGTTGTATGCATTTTGGTTATGAGTAGTTAAATTCTATATAAGGAAATTTTCATATGCATAGATCTAAGGAAACTATGGGGCTAGGGTTTTTAGATGCCTATGGAAAAACCTATTAGAAAGACCAATTAGGCAAATCTGAAGAATGATCATTATAGAGAGAATTCCTAATTTATAAAATTAAAAAGCTCTACTTGTTTAAAAACTATGTTTATGCTCGTAAGTATTATTGTAAATGTTTATCTTTAAGCATATATGTTCATGAATTTTGTGTGTGTGTGTGTATACACACACACACACACACACACACACACACACACACACACACACACACACACACACACACACACACACACACACACACACACACACATATACATATATATGTATATTCATCAAATGATGTTTAAGATATTCAAATTTATATATATATTTAAAAAAATTGAAACACGTATGTTAAAAACGTTTTATAAAAATGATATAATAAAAAAATGTTATAAATTCACAGTGCATTGAAATCGTTTTTAAATAAAAATAAACAATAATGTATATATTATTATTATGGGGAGGGCGGATTACACCCCCCCTCGGTACCCCATACTTATGTTTGTAGGTTGCGCACCGTACCTGCAGTCGCAGGCCCTATGACGGCAAGCATGGTCGCATGGCCCGCTGCCAATGGCAGCGTTTTTTCTTTTGAAAAAAAAACTTTTAAATAAAATGCCTCCGTTTGTATATATATAGCGCATGTATTATATATTGCGTCATTTTATATATACGAATTTTGTTGTAATTCGATTTTATAATGTTAAAATGTAAATATTATTATATATTATATAAAGTTTAACATTATATATGTTATTGAATATATATATATATATATATGTTAATATTTGTTATTATTTTTATTTTACAAAAATAAATGTGGAACATTAATTTAATAATAGTTGTTAATTATTATTAAGTTAAAAAGATATTAGTTGTTTTGAATTAATGAAATATTTGGTTTGAAATAAATTCATTCATGATCAATTGACTAATGTAGTTGTATAATTGTTGGTGATTATTATATTTGTCAATAAAGATTATTTCAGATAAATAATTTGCCTTGAAGTGCTTCAGGAAATTATAAATTAATTATCTGATTATTCCTATGCTAATTACTCATATAAAGGGGAACACTTCTGAAGGAAGTTATATTTAATAATTCGTGATATTGTTGTTAGCAAATAACACAATGATTATCGATAATACGAATTTGTTAAGAAAATATTAGTATTCATTGAAAAGAGTGACGAATGTGGTCATTATAGATTATTAATAAGATTTCCAATATAACTTGTTATTAAATCATAACAAGTCATTATTAAACTACTAATATTAGAGAATTGGATTATGGTTGGCCTTTAACTTACAAATTATGGCTAGTTATTAATTGGGTCGTTGATATGGATATGTAATTATTAACTAAATTAATTAATTAGAGTCAATTAAATTTAATTAATAATTAAGTTATGTAATAGAGTTTTAATTGATATGCTAATATCGATTCTTCTAGCAAAGTTGTAAAGTATTTACATCGAAGTTGATAAGTCTTACTCTAATGACTTGAATAATGACCTTAGGTATTTTAATGGTTGTTAGTGATGATTTAATCAAGAGACTTAAGTTTTAGTGATATTTAATTGAGTTTTAATTAAGAACTATTAGAATGATATAGAGTCTTGGATTGTGTACATTATTAATTAATTTAATTATATGATTTAATTAAGATTAATTAATAAAGCATGGCATTTAAAGTAAGACTAGTTAATTTTGTTGTTATAATCTTCTTATTCGAAGATCGATAACTGGCTTTCTTATAATTTAAAAGAATAATGATCCTTTGGTTTTGTTTGGAGAAGTTGAATTAATGATAAGGAAGAGTTATTCAAATTGTAACATTGATCTTAGCAAAATAAAGCGTTCATGATTTTATTAAGTGTCAAATGATTTAATGAGTAAATATTTATCCTTTAGTTATTCTTAGAATGTAATTTTAAATAATGGAAGGATAATGTTATCAAGGGAACAAACGGGTTGACTTGTAGGTCAAATGATTAATCTTATATACTTGAAGTATACTTGCAAACAGAAACTGAAACCTCCATACTTAATTCTTGTGTTTTCTCTATGCTTCTTGTTTTGGATTTTTGGGTTGACTAGATTGTTGACTAGTCTTAGGTTGTTACCAAAGGCTCAGGGGTTATGATTGTGATGTCATGATGATGTCTTTTGATCTCGATTCTTTATAAACCCAACCATGGTAATGTGATGATATGCTCTATGAGATGTTTGTATTTACTAATTGTTATTGTTCAACAGTCTTCTTAAGTGAAGCTGAGTTATATGTATCTGAGACACTTGACTTAACCATTTTTGAGTCATCAATCAATTATCCTTGGATTACTTTCCAGTCGCCATGATGGGACTGAAATGTTTATTTATTTCTTGATGATGTCATGTTGTGACATGTTTTGACTCAACCATTTTGGAGTCTTCAATCAATATGATTTTGAGATATATTTTGGTTATTGAGAACCAATGGATACTTTTGATTATCAGTGATACCTTTAGTTGCCAATAGAGAACTGTTGTGATCATGATTATTAATGGATGCTTTTCTTGTGCTCATGGAGATTTAATGCTCTTATTATGGATATTCTTTTGGTATTTTTCCAGTCGCTTGTATAGGACTGTGGTGATTTTGTGATTTATGATTCTATGAGCTTAGGGTAGGTTATCTACTTGTAGTGTCGGAAAGTGGCTTGCAATGGGGGTCGGGGCCCTAAGTGGCTACCAAGGTAACTCATTGTAAGTTTTTTTAATAAGTAAAAACATTTACACTAAATGGGGATTAAATGAACCTAATAAGATAATTGTATGTTCTCGCCCATGCCTTGAGTGCTAGTACAGACTAGGATGGGAGTAGAGAGAACGCTTGGTTATGACCTTACATTCTGTAGTATGCCTCGTCTGTATGAGAAGATACTAGTGGCCACACAGGGATCACTAGGGGGTTGAGGTCTATTGAGAGACTGCTAGGGTAACTCTAGCGTGATCTATGTGATGACACTTTGTCGCTTGCATAATAGGTTTCCTACATGTCTTTGTTGTGCCTCTGGGATTAGATGTTGTTTTGTGATTGGAACCTTTGAGTTAGTAAACTTTTAGGATTCTTGGACTTAGAGAGTATTTATGCTATGTGATTTTGATAACCTATTTGGGACTTGAGATTATCTCCTCAACACGGTGGGAGTGGACCATTTAGGTTCCACGCGGTCGAGTGGTAGTGCTTTATCACTCTTATCATTTGAGATCCATCTGAGACACTGTGGCTAATGCATTCTTTGTTGGCATCTATCTTTATGGATTATGATGGTGGACATGTATCCTCACATTGATGATTTTCATATGTTTGATGATGTTATCTTATGCTTTACTTTGCATGTTAGATTTCCTTCTGCGTATGATGTAGGATGTTTTAGGAGTGACATTCCTACTATGATAATATCAATGATCTCTTCAGTGACTTGGGATGTTACGCACGGAGGGATGGCTAGGATCCATAATGATCTAATGATGCTATTTATGGTTGGGAGGAACCGTGCACTTAGTTAATTATATTAGATGATTTATGGTTATGATGATGTATCATGTATGGTTTGTGGTTTCATTTATGTTATTGCATCATGGATTAGAGTTAGTATGATGATGTACTTTATTTACACGGATGTATATTCTTTTAAGCCTTTCATACCCTGTGACATGTGCAGTGGATGATTGAGCATTCGGAAATGTAAATTAAGAACATTGGACTTTGCATTATTATTTTATGTGGATGTAGTATTAGATGGAATCATTAATAGTTAGTAACTCAATGTTAAGGGATCCATGAAAAATGTAACCTGTTATGTGTGCTATGTTTACTTTCATTTAGATTGTTGCTATTGCTTCTGTTGCTATGGATAAGTTGTAAATGGTTTTTACTTTCATGATTTTTTTAAAAAAGTTGCCAAACTTAGAATCCCTTGGCGGGCCATTACATAATAAATTCTAAATGGTTGATATGGATCATTTGGTTTATAAGGTTGAAAAGTTCAAATATAGCCAGGTTCAGTGCTAAGGTACAATAGTTCAAGGTTCAAGGCTTAGAGGTTAAAAGTTTATGTTCATTGCTTCAAAAATGCTAATTTAGTTTTAGATTTGAAATCCAAAGGTGAATCAAGGTCCCCAAGCCATGAACATAGTTCAAAATCATCATGGTCAAAATTTTAGGTTCACAGGTTCAATTTTATAATGTTCAAGATGAATAGGTTTAGGTTCACAAGTTCAAATGTTTCAGTTTTAATAACAACAATAGATTTTCTAAAATCTTAAAAATGGGTCATAGTGCAAGGGTTTTAACTTTTAATGTAATTGTTAGAATGAGGTTATTTTTGGATATGTTTTATAAATACTAGTTTTCTAAATCCTTCCTAAACATTTTTATTAGATTCATTACAAATCAAAATTTATATATGTTTTCATGTAGCACTATCAAAATTTTCAATAATAAAAACAAAGGATGATAGAAAAATTAGTCTCAGTGTGAGGGCCATATATCTTAATCTAACTATTGGAATGAGCTTATTTTTGGATATGTTTTATAGATGCTAGTTTTATAAATAATTCCCAAACCATTTTTTTAGATTCATTATAGATCAAAAGCTATGCATGTTTGAATGTAGAACTATCAAAAATATCACTAATAGCAACAAAGGATGGCAGAAACATTAGACTTGGTGCGAGGTGCATGTCTCCTAATCCAACCATTGGATCAAGATTAATTTTAGATATGTTTTCAAAAACCTAATTTTAAATATCCTTTCCTAACATTTTTTACATTTTAGATACGGATTAAAAGTTATCAGCATTGGCGTGAACTATCAAAACTGTCAATGACAGTTATAAAAAGAAGACATCTCATCACTATGCCACCTGCCCAAATTGTATATGTCCTTAATTTGATAGATGTATTTATTATTATATTTATAAGAATAATGTTTATAAAGCATAAAAAAAAGGTAGAGGAAGTAATAAGAATGGACACGATGGGGGAATACTATTAAAAGACATTATAAAAAATGGGGATTATCAAAAGCATAAGTGATCTAGGGATAAAATTAAAAGAAAATCCAAGAATCAATTATAGGACTGACAAGTCACAAGTAAAGGATTATTTATTCTACTATTTTCAAGAAGGGGCCAAGTTTTTTTTGTTTTTTGTTGTAGGGGAGGAAGAGTATTTTTATTTCTAGATTGTAATTTGTGGGCATATAAATATCAAGATCTTTGATATCTTTTGAATTTTCATGGAAGAAAGATTTGTGTGCCCAAAATTTGAGTTTGGACATTTTTTTTCTGATTGAAATTGATCTTTGAATCAATTCAATTCTTTGTGAATTTAATTATGTCTCAAGTGTCTACATGCACGATTATCATTTGGACTTTGAGCCATGGTTATTTGTGTGTTTGGAAGTAGATGGCTTATCTTTCTTCTTGCATTCTTTGTATAATGTAAATGTTGGATGAATGGACTTTGAGTCGTTCATTTTTCATTTACTTTCAGCCTTTTTGTTTTTCGCATTTATTCCATATTTATGGATAAGTGTGTGTGTGCCTTTTATACTTTCCAATTAAAAGCATTTCAATTGTAAGTTAGATAATTCATTGTAAATCTTGCATGGGGAGCTATACCCAAATAATTCAAAAGATGCTTACGTATTCCAATCATGAAGTGACCCACCTATTAGTAGAGTTTGTACTTCTATCTGGGCATTGAGTCATTATGTGTTGACTTCTTGAAGTGTAAATCTATTTACTAACAAATTTTTGGTGACTCTACTAGCGAATTCAAAGTCAAAAACTAGTGTCATATTGATTTTCTCTATTATTTTGTAAAAATATCTTTGTATTTGTAGGGTTCATGACTTTGATGTATCCATCATGTTGAAGGGAATATTTGTAAGGCAAACAAGACCAGATCTATCTTTCGTGGAAATCTATCAGAGATATGATAAAGTATTGCATGAGTTCATGGATTTTTTTAAAGAAATTGTCCCTCAAGATGTGAGAGAAAGTATCAGTCTTGAAGACAACTACAACTCTATCTTGTTGTGAAGAATATTGGACATCATATTTCACAAGCTAAAAGACCTCCAAGAACATAGGATAAGGGCACAACAACTTGAGGAGGAGTTGGAAATCGACGACAAAGAACCTTTGGTAATATCATCTCACTTCATTTCTCACAATTATACAATATTTGATCATTGAGATAGCATCAAAGTGCCAATAGATTAGAAAAAAATGAAATTGCATCAGGATATCTCTCATTTCCTGAGCTAGAAAGCTTCAAATTTGAAATAGATGGTAGTGATCTTTCTTTAGAAAACCTAGTTTGGATAGAAGTTCATAACAACATCTCACTATAATTTGAATCTTTCACTTTTAGTGAGATGTTGGAAAATGATTCTTCATTTTTTTAAATCTATGAACAACCCATTCAAGCTTCTTGTTATTATAAAAATAAAGGGTTGCACATTGGCAAGAACTCCTTACATGATAAAAATTCTATTGATGAAATGAGTTCCAAAGTAAATCCTCAACCCATAGAGAATCTGGTGAAAATACAAAATAATTTTATGCTTGGTGAAGAAGAAGAAGTCATAGGCAAGTTTTGTCATCTATTCAATGAGAGGACTTTTCTCAGCATGACTCAGGTATCAATTTAAATTGGTTTGACAATGAGATATTATTGAATAAATCATTCTCTCATTCTTATTTATGTCACTTTGATGGTCTTCACCATGAAAGTTGTGTTGAAAAATATAATGAGACATTTAAGGAACTGAAAGTTGAAATAGGTTATATATTTGACGATAATTGTATTCTAGGAAGAAAACAAGAGAAAATATATTCAAGAATTGATCCCATGTTGGATGAATCTTCCTTCTTTCTTAAAATTAAATATGATGCACATGATTGTGGAAAGGAATGTGCCCTTGTTAAAAACAACCATAAGGCCCTCTTTGTTTCAGATCAAGGAGAGGTTCTTGAATATTGTTTTTTTGGGTTGGATATGAAATCTGGCCTGAAAGATGTTATAGAAAAACCTTTGGAAGGTAAAGAATACTATGATGAAATGTGGTTATTTGGGAAGAAGTACTTGGCCCACATATTATTGCAGGCAATTATCTTGACATTCAACATTGAAGAAGTCACCAAAGAGCTCTATTTTGAGGAAACTTCATTGAGGTGTCATTTGTTGCTCTGAAAGGGTTCTTTTTCTCCCAACTAGTGATGGGTATACATGAGTTTTTATTGCTTTTGGTTCTCATGGTAGGTTTTCTTACTACCTATGTACATGTTGTAAATATTGTTCTGGTGTGTGTGGTGTTAGTTTGAACAATGCCCAAGCCTTGGGTTTTCTACTAGTTTAAGTGTTTTGATGGTTAGCTTCCTTCATTTTTAAATTTTGGCTTGACATTAGTTTAGGAGTTTTGGCATGTAGTTTCCCTAATCCCCTCCTCCTACTCTGCAAGTAGCTCCCTTTGTTCCTTTCTTGTTGACTTTATTTCCCAATGGATAATGAACTTGTCCTCAACCAAGAAATTATTGTATTTTTCTACTTTTGGGCCAAAAATAGTCCCACAGCTAGAGCCAATGTTAGTGCCCATATGGATATGGAACCTAATTTCAAAATTTCTCCAACATTTGATTGTCACACTTGCATGACATATTTTTAGCAAGTATCTCCTTTCTCATTAGCACATTAAAGTTAAATAAAACATGGGAAAAGACTTTGAAACTCTTCAAACTTAGTTCAAATTGGCCCAAAGTGGTTCAATTAGGTTCAACAATTTTGATATAGTTTAAGTTGTCTTAGAAGGATCAGTCTAGCACATTATGGTATGATACAATCCAATCTAACTCAATTAGAATTTAGTAATGCATAGTGCCAACTTAGGTATAAAGTTATAAGTAGTCTAGTAGTCTTAGTTCAACAAGTTTACAAGTTTTATTAAGTTCAAATATGGACTAGTTCATTGCAGAAATTCAATGATTTGAAACACAAGTTCGAAGGCCCATTTGAGTGGATCAATCTGGTATAATTGGTACAAGTGTATGTGAATTAAATATAATTAAAATTAGTTCAAAATGATTCATATGGATCATCTGGTTCACACGTTTGACGAGTTCAAAAACAACAAGTTTCAGTGTAGAGGTTCAACAATTCAAGTTTCAAGGTTCAGAAGTTAAAAGTTTATGTTCATTGGTTCAAAAGTGTAGATTTAGTTTTAGATTTGAAATCCAAAGGTGAATCAAGGATCCCAAACCATGAATGTAGTTTAGAATCATCATGATCAAAATTTTAGGTTCATGAGTTCAATTTTAAAAGGTTCAAGATGAATAGGTTTAGGTTCGCAAGTTCAAATGTTTTAGTTTTAACAACAACAACATATTTTCTAAAAACTAGGTCATAGTGAGGGGGTTTTAAATTTTAATCTAACCATTGAAATGAGCTTTTTTTTTATATGTTTTATAAATAATAGTTTTCTAAATCCTCCCTAAAAAAAATTTCTAGTTGCATTACAAATCAAAAGTTACACATTTCTAAGTACAATACTATCAAAATTGTCAATAATAGAGACAAAGGATGATAGAAAAATTAGTCTAGGTGCGGGGGAAATATCTCTTAATATAACATTTGCAATGAGCTTATTTTTGGATATGGTTTATAAATAATAATTTTCTAAATTCTCCCTACATGGTGTTTTATGATTCATTACAAATCAAAATTTACACATGTTTGAGTGCAGCACTATCAAAATTATCAATAATAGAAACAAAGGATGAAAAAAACATTAGTCTTGGTGTGGGTGCCATATCTCCTAATCCAACCATTGGATCAGGCTAATTTTTGGATATGTTTTGAAACCCTAATTTCAAAGATCCTCTCTTAATGGTTTTTCTAGACAAGTTACATATCAAAATTCATCAACATTGGCATGAACTATCAAAACTATCAATGATAGTTATGGAAAGATGACCTTAATTTGACCTAACCACCTAACCAAATTGCATATGACCTTAATTTGATAGATATATTTACTCTTATATTTATAAGAATAATGTTTATAAAGCATAAAACAAAGGTAGAGGAAGTAATAAGAATGTACATGATGGGAAAATACTTTTAAAAGATATTATAAAAAAATGCAGATTGTCGAAAGCATAAGTGATCCAAGGATAAAATTAAAAGAAAATCCAAGAATCAGTGATGGGAATAAAAAAGTCATAAGGAAAGAATTATTTATTCTACTATTTTGAAGAAATGGAGGGATTTTTTTGTTGGACTTCTTGGCTGCATACTTTGAGCTATAGGAAGCGACCAAGTTTTCTTTTGTTTTTCTTTGTAGGGGAGAAAGAGTATTTTTATTTCCTTATTGTATTTTGTGAGCATAGAAACATTAAGATATTTGTTATCTTTTAAATTTTCATAGAAAGAAGATTTGTGTGCCAAAACTTTGAGTTTGGACTCTTTTTTTCTTATTGAAATCAATCTTTGAATCAATTTAGTTCTTTGTGAATGTAATTTTATCTCATGAGACTACATGCATGATTATCATTTGGACTTTCAGCCATAGCTATTTGTGTTTTTTCTTTCTTCTTGTATTATTTGTATAATTTAAAAGTTGGATGAATGGACTTTGAGCCATTCATTTTTCATTACTTTAAGTCTTTTAGCTTTTTTCATTTATTCCATATATATGGATAAGCATGTTAGTGCCTTTTCTGCTTTCTAGTTAAAAGCATTTAAGTTGTAAGTTAGATAATTCATTGTAAATCTTGCATGGGGAGTTGTCACTGTATAATTGAGAGGGTGCTTACACATTTTAATCATGAAGTGACCCAACTTTTAGTAGAGCCTGTACTTCTCTTTGGGTAGCATGAGTCATTATGTGTTGATTTCCTAAAGTGCAAATATGTTTACTAATACTATGTTAGGGTTTGAAACTTCTTCTTTTTAGATAACTCAGCACCACTCAAATCTTCACACGATCAAGCTTCTATTCCAAATTTTCTCTTAATTTCTCGAGGATCTCTTTTTTAAATCACTCAAATTTCTTTGTGCTCTCATAATATGTATGCAAGGTATGAAACAATACCTTCCAATCTTGATATATAATTCCTTTTGCTCAATCTAGGGTCTCCATTAATGTTGTGTGCTCAGGTAGGTGGAAGTCAGTTGTCTCAATCAATATTGTGCCTTATGAACTGAGTCTTTACTATACAGCTCAGTCTCTTCCCTCTAACTTGACCTATACACTAGTTTTCTATCTGAATTACTTGATCCAAATCACAATTCTCGATCAATATAGACAATTTTATTAATTTTTGGCACCAAATCCGTAAAGAATTTCTTTTGCACTAGTCCTTTCATAGATTTGTTCTTATGTATCTTTACTTATGCAAATATGAACTTTAGCACATTTTATGTTTGGAAATGATGTAGGATATATCATTAAATATACAATTCCTTATACACCTTTCTCAATTAGTTTGAGCTTATATGATCACCTCCTCCATTGGATTAGGTGATCTCAACTCCATTTGTTTCATTGTTTCCATCTTCTACCTTTTTCTTCCATGTTTATTTCATATCCTTTTTGGTTTAATCAATGTACACTTTTCCTTTACCCTTAGTGTTATTTTTATTTTCTATTGGTACTCGAGTCTTGCAGTATTTTCTTGAATGTCCAAACTTGTGACATTTAGAACATACATTGTTAGGTGCATAATTCTGCCTTTAGTTAGTCCAATAGGGCCTTGTCTATGATTTGCATTCATATGCTCTATGTCCATACTTTTGAAAATTGTAACAATAGCCTTCAAATTAGGTTTACAGTTTTGTAGACCATTTTTGCTTCAGCAAATGTTTTCTATATGACCAAGTTTTCCACAATGATAACACGTTGGTTTTCCTTTTTACTTTGCATTTCTCAATTCTCCACTCTTGGATGACTCTCCTTGCTTGGTATATGAATATCCTAATCCAAAAGTGTTTCCAGATGACTTCATTAGTTCTTTAAATTATTTCATTGCTTCATTAGGCTTATTGAATTTTTTGACAAGTTATTTCTCAATTTTTAGTTCATTTTTTTAAATCCTTCTGTGATGTCAGATTTTCTATTTCCACAACCTTTCTATTCAACTCTTGATTTGCAAGCATCATTTGATTCATCTGTTGAAAATAATTGATCAATTGTATATTATTTTTGATGTTACACAAAATCTCATATCTTTACCAGTCAGTGTCTATTGAGCTCACTCATGCGATGAAGACAGTTCTTAATGGCTATCGAGCATTCCAGTGTAAACCAAGTTTAGGAAGATAGTGTCTACCGAGTTCACTCAGGAGACAAAGAAAAGATGGAAAGTAACAAGTATTAATCAAGCTCACTCAGTTATGAAAGGAAGTTTACAAACTTGTAGTATTAACCGAGTTCAAGTTGACTAACTACGGATTTTCTTGTTTTGGCATATTGATTTTAATGGATTTGTGTGTTGGTTCTAGTCGACTAAGGAGATGAATATTTTTAATTTGTATTCAAGCCAACTTGAAAATGTATATGATATAAGTATAAGGTCAAGTTGAGGGATTAAAAGTGAGAATGTGTGAAGATAAGAAGATTCTTAGAGGAAGCGAATTAGAAGGATAAGTATAATATCCTTGTTGGGCTGCAAAGATTTATCTAATCAAGAAAGATTGAGTATTCAAGCTAGAATCAAGATCTAAAATCAGCAAAGATAGTTGCATCAAAAATAAGGTCAAGTCATTGTTACTCTCTAACCATTGTAGCAATGAATCAAATCTCTAAACTAAGATAGCCTTACAACTATTTGTAAATCTTCTAACAAGGTGGCATTTCTAGATTGAAGTGTCTAAAAACCTCTAACAAGGACACTTGTAATAGGGTGATTAAAACTTTTAATAGGGTCACACCTAATAATGTTTTTTGTAACCTTTAATAGGGCTCACTTCAAAAGAGTGAAAAATAGTAACTAGTTGCAATTGGTGGTTTTTCCCATACTGGGTTTCCACGTTAAATCTTGGTGTCACTTGTGTTCATGCTATTACTTTTATGTGTATGCAACTAAATTAATTGAGGTTAATCACACTTAATATCATAAGATCTAAATGTTTAGTATTTACCAAGTTATAGTTGATATTACAGTTCTTGTTGAGTGACAGTAAATTGTTAGTGTTAATTGAGTTACTCTAGATAAATTAGTTTAAGCTGAGTTTATGTTTTGATTTCTATTGACATTTAAGGGATCTGGGATTTATTTTGTGGTAAATAATTCACCCCTCCCCTCTTAGTTACTCCTCTTATATTTCCAACCTCATCATGTATAGTTGAGTGTTTGTAAGCGTTTGCACATCAGATGACCTTTCTTCAAGTCTGATTACCATTTTTCTTTTGTCTTACTAAGTGACAACCTTGTCTTCCTTAGCTTTCTTTTTTTTTTCTTAGTCACTTCACATAGCCTTACTGATTGAATCTCATATTCCCTTTGTAGTCCTCTGACTTGTTCATTCAAGATTCAGTTCTTTCCTAGTAGATCTATAACAACTACATCACGGTTACTCGAATTTCCAGTTCCAAATAATCCTTGAGTATTAACTTCATAATTCAACTATTCTATCTAAATAGCCAACTCCTTTCTCCTTTTTATGGATTTCTTCAGTTCCTATCTTGCTGCCTCAAGTTGTTCCAGTATGAGTTGGATGTCAATCACTTGACTGTCAATAACCTTTCCCAATTTATAAGCCTCCAATTTCATGATCTGATCTCCAAGTTGCTAGAATTCTTTAAGATAAACTTATCTCTATTATCAATTGTTGGAATTCTTAATTAGGAAGCTAAGAATTGAGAGGGGGTGAATCAAGATCTATAACACTTTTTACCTTTTAACAATCCTTCAATGCATTCATGACATTTACCATCTCATATCTAATGCATTCATAACATAGCTTATAAAATCAAACTATAATAACATATAGATCTAATCTATCAATCATGAGCATGAAATTAAGCACATAACACAATATTTAGTTACCCAAAAACCCTCCATGGTGGAGGTAAAACTGGGGTGGGGATGACATCCACAAATCTTCACTATTGCATTAATAAAGATAACCTATTAGGGTTACAATGTTTGACCATATATGATGATCTATCCTATCAAGGGTCTATCCTGTTTAAAGTTGTTAAGACTATTAGGTCTTAACTTGTGAGAGGATTTTACACTTACAACAAAGTAAGGACTCAATTAAGAGATTTAAAAATATCTGCTAAGACCAATCTATTAAGAGATTATCCCTAACTCAATTTGTCAAAACTAATTCAAAAACTGATCCTCGGTATGCAATAACAATACTCTTTTGCCTCCTTTGCAATGTTCGCACATTCATACTTGAGTTACTCAAATAGCTTCTTTTCTCCTTCTCATCATTATCATCATACACCATCCTAGATCAAAATAGTTTTAGATCTTCTCTAGTTAAAGATTTCATAAAGGTTTTTCTAGATGCTTCCTTATTTCACCTCTTCATCTGATTGGTTGATCACAAAATATAGGGATATGTGATCTACATCATAAAATGTGTAATAACCTCTATAAATACCTCTACAAGTATCAAATATCTTGTCAATATCATCTTTAAACAATTTACCTCAAAGTTTGTACCATTCCTAACTTGAATGTTAATTCTACATTGCTTGGCACTTATTATCTCTGATATTTGGCATTCACTATACACACTACTAAAGCTTAGTCTCTACTATGCTCAACACCTTCTATGTAACTCGACATTAAAATGCTTGAACTTCTCGGTAAACATTAGACTTGGCTTATACTAAAAATACTTGGTGACCAAAGACTTTCTTGGCTCTTATAGAACTTGGTATGTACATGTTTATTTATAAGTCTATATGACTCAGCCTATTAGAGTAGCTCGATGATAGTGATGACTTACTAACTCTTCCTAGTATATGACTAAGTGTTTGAAACTAATACACAAAAATAGTTAGATATACCAAAAGAGAGACCAAAAGGGTAAAAGATAGAACTCTGAGAAAGATGCATAGAACATCAGGTTCACAAGAAGAGGTGAATACCTAACAATAAAGATCAAAGGATCTAACTCCAAAATACAAATGAGGGGACTTTTTGGGATTATGAAATTGTTTAAGTGAAGCCGATACAAAATAAGAGAGATCTCAAGAAAGAAAGATCTAACTCCAAGAAAGAGTTATAGGACAATAGGCTCACTAAAATAAGTGAACACCCAAAAATATATATTAAGAGATCTAACTCCAAAATAAAATAGGGGACTCATTGGATTCACCAAAAAAATTAGGCAAAACTGATGCAAAATAAGAGAGATCTCATGAGAGAAAGATATAACTCCAAGAAAGAGGCATAGGACATTGGGTTAACCAAAATGTTTAGGGAGGAAATAAATTTAACAATGTCATTTATATGATATGAACTAATTAAGTAAGCACTTTCACACTAATTCATTCAATACAAGAGAAAGAGGGGCTCCAAATATATCTCTCAATGTAATTCAAGCTAGATTAGAAAAACCCAAGGGGATAAAGGGATGCTAATGCTAAACCCAAATTACATCAAGGAAGTATGCAAGAAAGTCCTCTTTCATGCAATGTATATTTGATAAAAATGTGTAAATATAAAAAGGTAATTGATTTAATAGGTTGAATGAGAAGTGTAAAATAGGTCTTGGTGTTAAATGTGAGCAATCAACCCAATTAATATATGAAAATAGGTCTATTCTAAAAGATCAAAATTTTGATGAAGTACTCACCTCAAAATGTGTAGAGAAATATGCTTTTTTTGCTCCAAAAATTTTAGATCTAAATATGTGAGGGGACTTTAACTATGAATTTGAAATCACAACCAAAAACCCAAAAAATGTTATTTTTCTCAAGGTCTTTGGAAGATGTCGAATAGGTCACCATGTTTCAAATACTTCATGACCAATTCACCATGTTCTTGGGATGTGTGGAAAAGTTGACTTAGCTTCTTCAAAATAGTTTAGTGAAAAAAATCAGATTTATGGTCATAATTCTGATATTATGCTCTTGCACACAAAAAATCTTATTTTTGGTTTTGGGTGGAAAAGGGCTTGCCTTAGTCAAGCCCTAGATTAAAGAATCAACCTTGAAATCTAAATATGTAAATGAAATAAAGGAAAATGTATTAATTTTCCTTACATGTAGAAACCCTTGTCAATAAGGAACTGCAACACTTGTATGTTATAGATGTCAAATTCATAATGAAGGATGTAGGAAATCTATATAAATGCAATGAATCTAAAAAAAACATCATGGATCTATGCATTTAAATTTGCATCAATAAATAATATTATGAATGCTTCATTGTAGATATCCACCCTTATGGCCAACAAAGTTCTATATATTGAAGATGAAATGCTTACAAATGATCCTTAAATCATGAATGTTTGATGCATACTTGACATGTCTTAATAAATCAACTTGATTGAGTTCTCAAAGTTTCTTCTTGATGTCTTCCAATGTTAAAAAGAGTTCCCTAGGCATCCTTTTATGACAAAATTTTGAGCTATAAAATAAAGCAAGTTGACAAGATCACTTATTAAAATTAACTCCCTAAGACAAAATTGGCCCTAGGATGCAAAATCTTTGGGGAACACATCAAATTAGGTTGACATGTTCATCAAAAGTCAATCTAACCTTCCAAGTTGACCTACTCCTAAGTCATCTACAAAAAGAGAGATCTTGAGGGTCTCAAAAATTATAGTGACATAATTGGAAAATAAAAAATTATGGGAGAAATTGTTGATTGAGCACAAGTCCATCCATGGTCGATAAGGTTACTAAAGGATGAGTATTAAAAGGTCTTAAATGATGGGTGCATCTATTTTAATGTAGTAAAATGGGTGTTCAATATTGAAAATGACAAGATCTCAACCAGCTCTTCCTTTTATTGTTCTTCTAAAGTCTGCATCATCCCCAATTTGGGTCACTAACTCAATCTCAAATTATGTTTGAGCCTTTTACATAGTCATTGACCAACTACAAGTTTTTGAGGACCAAGTGTATAGCTATATGGCCCAAATGTGTAGCTCTATTACCCAAGTGTGCACCTTTATGAACCAAGCATGCAAGGCCTCCTATAATTTGGTACAATTAGCTTTCTTAGTTTCTAAGTTCTCGGGGGTCACCAAAGGTTGATAGGTCCTATTTTCAATCATGTTTGGATAATTTCATGTCTGATTCCACATATTTTATGGTGTATTTTATGCCTTCACTTAAGTTTTAGATGGTTTTGAGGGATGGATTAGGGTTTATAATTGCTCAATGGACTAAGGACAACTAAACATCTCCTAAACCTAAATAATGGATGCCCTAATTTCATTATGAGTTGTGTGGCTTTTATATTTATAATTTATAATTTTATTTGAGGGTAGAGAACCAGGGTACTCTAGATGAGTGGTTTATCATAGGTGCCAAAGCCCAAAGTGGTTGCTAGGATGATTCCTACTAGTGAGTTCTTAATTAAGTGGAAATGTTTATTAAATTAACTAGGAAAGGGGGTTTTGAGAACAAACACACTAAACAAGATAATGATGTTGCATAGTTTTTATATGTTTATTGGAATATCAAGGTCATGTGTGAGTACTAGGGAAAAGTTATGCAGCTCAAGAATGGAGAATCCCCAAAGGAGATATCCAAAACCTACAAAAAGGAGTCACACAATGGACAACACAAAGATATAACTAGAAAATATAAAAAATTTACTATCAAAATATATATTATTGCATCAAGAGAACATCAAACATGTTGGGTTATAAGGCCTTCCTAGTTATGACCACTATGAAGAAAACCAAACTCAAATCTTCCTAATAATCCCTCATCACCCAAGAGATAACTTCTACTAGCCCCTCACCTATCTCTCCTATATCTAGATATCATGTTATATTATAATTATACACCACCTTCAACATTTTGGATCAAAAAGATTCATATTCCCCATTAACATGAAAACATGTTACAAAAAATACAAAAATCCCTAAAGACAAAATTATCAATTGATCCAACTAGAACATAGAGACATGTAACTTAAGATAATAGTCCATACACATTCCATAAATCTCCACCTCAAGCCATGTTCATCATAAACTACAAACACTATGTCACACAATGAAATTCCAATTCATGCTCAAGTACCAATGAAGAACACACTACCCGAGGGAAAAACCATTAGAACTCATCAAGTAGGAATCCAAATCATGTGTGGTCATAGGATAATTATCATCAATAGGTCCACAATAAGACACTATAATTAGGCAAGATGGGATGAATTATCAAATAATTTCACACTTGATCATCTAGATTAGTTAATATGAACAAAACAAAAAACTTGACAAAATAATGCAAGATCACCAAGAACCCAAGATACTTCTACATCAGATACCCTAGGTAACAAAAGATGTTCCATAAGAAAGAATTATTTGTGGAATATTTAAAATAACTGGGGGGGTGAATTAGTTATCCAAGGTCCAAATGTACAAATATAAATTTCCAATTCTCACCAAACATATAAGTGCATGCATTGATTAGATCATCCAATAACTTTTTAACTTAGTAGGTCATTGTCCTAGGTCAAAATAACTTTGTAGTAATATAAACATGAAACATAGCATAATCATTCACACAATTTGACACAAGGATTTAATGTGGAAACCCAATTTGGGAAAACCACCAATAACATGCTATCAATTTTCACTCTTCTGAAGTGAGCCCTATGAGGAGTGCTAGAAATAATAGTCCTCCAAGATAAAGATAACTAAGAGGTGAGGGTGAATCAGCAACAACTCTAGCTTCTCAACAACACTCGGACTCACATTTTCTTCTGGCCTTGTATCCCTTTAAAAATATAATTTTGATCTTTTTTTGCTTAACAACAATTGACCATTTAAGGACTAGATTAGATTCATCGAATCCTCCTTCTTTCCATTAGGTTCCCTCGCAAAAAATTTCTTCCTCCTTAGATTCACCTTAAAATGGTTTACTTTGAATTCTGTGCCATCAGCTCATCATACTTATCTTCAAAATGCTTTACAGAATTCAAGAAATCAACTTTGTCAGCTCAGATTGTTTAAATCTTTGATTAAACTCTTTTTACTATCACTATGCATCCACACTGTTAACTCGGCAATAACAATCTTCTAATGTTTGGCCAACACTGGGTTGCTCAGCATCAACTAAATCTTCCTTACTTGGTCACCACTATTATTTACCTAATGCTTAGCACCTATAATATTTTATTGGCATCTTGCACCTCCTAACTTTCTTTCCTCACTGTATACCAACTTTCTGCTCAACCTAAACTGAATTTTCTTAGCTTACACTATTTACTCAATTTAGCTTGGTAGACACTTTTTATGAAAACACTTCTTAGCTAAAGTAAGCATTCACTTTAGTCTTAAGTAGATAAGAAATACATCATATCATCAATGTCTTACTTGGTCTTAGTGCTCCTTTTATACACCATATAACTCAATCTTTCTCTAAGTACTCTTGTTATCCTTTCTTTTCAAATGCTCTTCACCAATCAATCAAATGATAGCATTCAGACCAAAAAGAAATTATCTCACCAACAAATAGCAAGTTTGACATCAACGAAAAAATGATAATTATTCCATGATAGGTTCCACACTTCAAACAATCTCTTTTCAACAATCTCCCTCTTTGGCATTGATGGCAAACCAATACCACCAACAATACCAAAAAGAAACTTAATATCTTGTATTAAAATCTCTCCCTCTATCAATATGTGTTCTTCCTTTGTATATCAGTTTCTAACTTCTATCAGCATATTCTCCCTAATAAACTCATGCAATCCCTCCTTCTAAATTCATAGTAAATTCTCTCTCTTTTTGTCTTGTTTCTTAAGATGTTTCATTGTATATCTCCCTCTTTGACAATAATGCCAAATACTTTTCATCTTATTATGTAGATATTGTCAATTCAAGTTCTCCCTCTATCACCTTTCTTGTGACTATAAATCTTTTGTTTCAGCTCCTTCATTACTTTAGGTAGATCCTAAAGTAAAATCCATTACACCAAGTTGTAAAATATGACATTCAACTTAGTTTATGTAGGGTACCACTCTTTCTTCTCAAGTATCTTGAGATAGGGGTATCACTCCTATCTTACCTCTTAGATATTCATATGCATCCTTAGGTGAAGTCTTTGTGAATATATCAACTATTTGTTCCTTTTTATTCACATATTCTATTCTTGCTTCTTTTCTTGAACCAATTCTCTCGAATAATGATATTTGAGTGCAATGTGCTTTGTCTTTGTATGCATCACAAGGTTTGTAGAAATGTTTATAGCACTTGTATTATCACAATATATTGCCACAAGTTTAGTGATTTCTTCTTTCATAACTTTGAGTAACTGTTTAATCCATACCACATTAGTATAATTCACTACATTAGTCACATATTTAGCTTCTACAATAGATTGTGAAATATAATTTTGTTTCTTATTAGTCTAGGTAACTAGTCTTTTTCCTAAGAAAAATGCTCCACCACTTGTATTGTTCCTATCATCAATGTTTTTATCCCAATCAACATTTGTATAGGCTCTCAATTCCAATTTTTCATTCTTATTATAGTACAAACCATAATCATTTGTCCCTTTAAGATATCTCGTTATCCTCTTGATAGCCATTAAGTGATTCTTCTTAGGATTGGAAGAAAATCTTGCAATAATCCCAATAGCTAAAGCAATATCAAGTCTGGTATGAACTACATATTAAAATTTTCCAATCATAGACCTGTACAATGCTTGATTTACCTTAGCAGAATCATCAATTTTGGACAATTTGTGTCCTCTCACCATAGGTATGCTAATTAGTCTTGAATCTTCCATACCAAAAGATTTCAATATTTCCTTTACATACTTAGACTGAGAAATGTAAATAACATATTTCATCTAATACATTTGCTAACCAACAAAGAATTTAATCTCTCCAAACATAGACATCTCAAATTATTTCATCTACAAATCTCTTACATAATGCATTTTGTCCTTCAAATATGATATCATCAATAAATATTTCAGCCAGTAAAATTCTTTTACCTCCTTCATTCTTCAATTATATGCTGTTGTTTTCATCACTCTTCTCAAAATCAATCTTTACAAGATAATTATGCAGTCTTTCATAGCATGCTCTGGGAGCTTGCTTTAAACCATATAAAGCTTTATGAAATTTACATACCATGTTCCTAATCTTAGGATCAACAAATCTGTTAGCATGTTCAATGAAAACCTCCTCTTCCAATATATCATTCAAAAATGTTGATTTAACATCCATTTGATAAATTTTGAAACCTTTGTATTTAGAGTAAGCAAGTAGAGTTCTCACTCCTTCTAATCTTGCAACTAGGGCAAATGTCTCCCCATAGTCAATTTCCTCTTCTTAAGTATAACCTTTACAAACTAAGCTTTCCTTATTCCTTGTCATTTCACCACTCTCATCCAATTTGTTTATGTACACCCACTTGGTTCCAATAACATTCTTATCCTCTGGTCTAGGTACGAGTGACCAGGTTTTTTTCTTCTCAATCTACTTAATCTCTTCATTTATAGCTTTAATCTAGTCTTCATTTTCTAATGCATCCTTCACAGATCTAGGTTCACATATACTCAGTGAGGAGATATCATTTTTCAATCTATTCCTTTTCATTGGCCCTTCTTCTCTTCCACCAATGATTTTCTCTACAAGGTGATGTCTTCTTACATATTTTGATAGTCTTGGCTCTATTCTTATTTATTTGTCAATAGGTCTTTCAGGAGATTCAATCTCAGGTTCATTGTGTGCATCTCTATCAGGTAACTTGATATTCCTTTCTTGTAGTCTGTTCTCAACATCAGTTTGCAACTCAACTTATGAATGCAACTGGACATCCATTGGATGTAACTCGGTAGTCATTGATTCATGTTGATTACTAGCTTGATTTAAAAAATCATCAACAGTCATTCATTTATAGTAGTATACAAATTTCTTGTAATTTTTAGGTTCTTTCTTTGGTCCATCTTCATGTGTATCTGTATACTCATCAACTTTTACATTTGCACTTTCCACAATTTTGTTAGTATTAATATTTAAATACTTATAAGATTTTCTTCTTTTGGAATAATCTAAAAATATGCCTTCTTCACTTTTAGCATCAAATTTACCTTTCATGTTGTCCTTAAGAATGTAACACTTGCTTCCAAATACCTTAATATATTTGACAATGGGTGAGTATCCATACCATAATACAAAAGGTGTGATATTGATACCTTTCTTCACTTGTACTTAGTTTAGGGTATAGATAGTTGTATTTATAGCTTCAATATTTCAAAGCAACATTCTTCTCCATCATCAGTTTCCTAGCACAATCCATCACAAATTTGTTCCTCTTTCAGCTATCCCATTTTGTGTAGGGGTTCTTGGTGTAGAAATCTATTTCTTGATTCCTTTATCATTATAGAAAATTTCAAATTAATTTGATGTAAACTCTCTTTGCCTTTGTTAGATCTCAGACACTTTAGACTTTTACTAGTTTCCTTTCAACTCTTTCTAAGTACCACTTAAACATTTGAAAAGCATATGTTTTCTCTCTAAAAAACATAACAACCATCATTCTAGAATAATCATCAACAAATAGCATGAAGTATTTATCACCTTTGTAGCTTTTCACATTAATTGACCCACATAGATCAGTATGAACTAGTTCCAAAATTGCATTTGAATTATGAGTCTTGCTTTTAAAACTAGACTTTTTCATCTTACCTAACTAACATTGTGTAAAAATCACATCATCAAGTTTCTTCAATTCTGGAAAACCTCTAACTCTCTTCATTTTACTAATACTGACAAAGTTATCAAGATTAATATGACATAACATTTTATTCCATAACCACACATCATCATTTTGTATAACAAGACAAGTATCTTCACTCGTGTCAAGATAAAATAGATTACCTCTAATCTGATCAACACTACCATTGAGTTCACCATTAGCATCATAAATCTTAGCCTTTCTATTTCCAAATTCAACCTTACATACTAAACTATTCAATTGTGACACCTTCAAAATATTATAGTTAAGTCCTTCCACATAGTAAGCATTGTCACACATGATCTTATTTATCAATTTTATTGATCCTTTACCCTTTTTGACAGGGTTCATCATTACCAAATCCAACACTATTTCCATCATAGTGTACAAGATATTTGAACTTAATTTTTTTGCCAATGATATGATTAGAACAACCACTATCAATTATCCATCTACCACTCTTGTTCACATGAGATACTATTGCAGTTACCTCATATTCATCAGAATCATCTTTCATACCAACATAGACAACTTCATCATCATGATAATCTGATTCTTCATTGCATTCTTCTTTAGCAATGTAGAAAGCCTTCTTTCCTTTATCTTTATAATATTTATTACTCGCATCTCTTTTACCTCTTTATTTATCTCCACTTATATTGTTCTTCTTCTCTAGACACCTTGCTTTAATATGACCAACTGTTGGTGTAAATAAGTATTTACTATTTACACTTTACTTAAGTTTACTTAGGTTAATGCATTTTCATATTAGTTTTCATGTAGACACCTAGGACTTTGCATATTTATATGAGTTGTCATGTAGACAACATAGTAGTTTGCACTCCAATTGAGCACATGTTGTCTACTACATCTCTTTATGAGATACACCTTTACATTATTATCCTCTCATTGTTGCATGTACATTCATGCACAATGGAGGATAATCCACTCTTGGTGGACATATACTTAGTTGTTGCTTATCTCTTTGCATGACTCCTAGGCATATCAATTGCCTTTATATACAAGGCACTTCTTTGATGTAATTATCCAATTATTTGATATCCAATTATTTGATTAATCCATTCTCCTTTGATCATAGCTTGAATCTCTTGTGCTATCTCTTGAGCTTCTAGATCTTGGCATTTCATTTTTGTCTTAGGAAAATTATTTCATGTTATCATAGCTATACCAAATTCTTACATGGTATCAGAGCCATAGGAGTTTCATTGCATAGCCATTGGAGTGATTTTTTTGTGCAGGTTAAGATTGGAGCTTGGTGGTGCAAATCAGATGTTGGTATCACATTCAGAAGGTCAGAAAAAATCCAAATCGACTTTTGTTTCATCAAAATTAGACATCTGAGGTAAAATCTAGAGTCATTTGATTTTTGAAGGTGTGACAGCAGTGATTCAGGAAAAGTAATACAGAGGTGATTTTCAAATAGCGATATCCCCCTTATACAAACTCCTTTTTTTGAGCAATTTTTTTCGTTTTGAGGTAGAATTTCATGATCTACACATTGCTACAAGTTTTTTGCAATGCATGTTCCTAATATTTTTTGAAAATCAAAAATCCCAATTTTTGCAACTTCAGAGGCTTAGTTCGAGCTCATCAAGACACATTTAGATGCTATTTTTTTCAAAGTGCATGATTTCTTCTCTACTTTTCAGATTTGGTATCATTTTGGAGTAATTCTGAGTAGACATAGTACTTTCAAATTTTGGTCTCATTTTGGCCTATTGGCTCTTGTAATTAATTATATCCTTGAGAGGTCTTGTGTCTTATCTTGTTGAGTTTGATATAGCTTCATATTTGTTGTTGTAACCATCAAAATCAGAACTCCACTTTGGTTCATTTTGACAAGTGGTAGTTGTACATGCACTAAGTATAAAGTGCCAAAGTATCTATTTTGAGGGGGGTTCCTTCATTCTTTTTTTTGCATTTTGGAGAGTGCATTAATTTTTTTTTTCTTGAGATAAGCACATCATAAGCAAAGTCATGGAAATGAAAATCCATCCTGTAGTTATATTTTTTTAATAGGGATAATTATGCATCATGGGAAAAGGGAATCATTACATATTGTAGATGGATAAAATTATTGCCTAATCTTTATGGACTTATTCCTAAGCCCAAGTCAAAGTCAAAAAGTTAGCTTGGTGTGATAGGAATATGCATATAAGGGGATTAATTGCTTATAGCCTTGGTCCATCTTTCTTCACTAAAGTTGATAGCAAGCTAGAAGGTATTAAGTGCCTACACACACATTGGATTATTATTTGGGATCACTTTGGAGATCTTTGTGTTCCTCCATTACTAGAAGATCTAGTTGTAGATTGTCTCCTTCCACTTAATGATGTAGATAACATTCCCTATGATGAGCACACCTTATGGAAGATTCAAACTTTTTTTGATATTGAGAGTATTGATGATCCAAAGACTCTAGTTGTAGCTACTAATTCTCCTACTGATATTCTATCTATTGTTGTTCCTAATGATAATTGTATTTACATAGCCATGGATTCAAGTCATTTAGTGCAGCAGGATATTCATTGTCTTCCAAACTCAGTTCCATAGGATGACTACTTGACAGACATTTCTAGTTTGTTTGTGGAGTCCTACATTGTAGATTTGAGAGAAACTATTGATGATATTCATCTTCTCTTTGATGAAGATGATCCTTCTTCATTTTTTGTGAGGTAGCATGTTGACCCTCATCTTTATTCTCTACTCCATCAATCTTTTGAGGTTGACATGATGGTGGATCCTTTGATACAGTAGTTGGAGCAAGTCACTTTATTTTTAGAGGAGATATTTGAGTCTTTGATACATGTTCTACATTCATCCTCAGTTGAGCTTCATTTTTTTTTTTTAGTAAAGTGGCATAGTACACATGATTTGGAGGAGGCGCCTTTCAGTATTGACATGGGGACACTTGAGCAAGTTTCAGAGATTTCATACATTTTGAGGTTTCTTCCTAGAGATGGGATAGGCTTCATTGGTACACCTTTGGTTTTGTTTCTTCCTAAGGGTAGGAATGTTGTTCTACACTCATGGAGAAGTTTCTACATTGAGCCTTGTGCATCTACCACAAGTGTACACTATACATTGAGGGGAGGTTACTTGGTCTATCTTCCTCTTCTTCTCTCTTATGGGTGGGATCTTTTCCTTGCATGAGGTCTTCTTCTCTCTCATTTTCTTTTATTGTACATATCTCTCTTTTTGGAGGGGGGTTTTTCCCATCTGGTTTTCCCTCTTTCTTTGCTTTATGAGAGAATTTTTTGTATATATTTTGCACTTGCATATTGTACATGGGTAACTAACATGGCCTAGTAGCTGGGACCCATCTTGCATTATTATCTAGCTTTTGTAAGCTTAAGTAAATTTCCCTAAGTTCCACTTAAGGGGGGGTGTTGGTGTAAATAAATATTTACCATTTACACTTTACTTAAGTTTACTTAGGTTAATGCATTTTCATATTAGTTGTCATGTAGACACCTAGGAGTTTGCATATTTACATGAGTTGTCATGTAGACAACACAATAGTTTGCACTCTAATTGAGCACATGTTGTCCACTAGATTTCTTTATGAGATACATCTTTACATTTTTATCCTCTCATTATTGCTCATACATTCATGCACAATGGAAGATAATCCACTCTTGGTGGACATGTACTTATTTGTTGCTTATCTCTTTGCATGACTCCTAGACATATCAATTGCCTTTATATACAAGGCACTTCTTTGATGTAATCATCCAGTTATCTAATTAATTCATTCTCCTTTGAACATATCTTGTCTCTCTTGTGCTATCTCTTGAGCTTCTAGATCTTAGCATTTCATTGTTGTCTTAGGAAAATTCTTTCATGGTATCAGAGCTATACCAAATTCTTACACCAACCTCATTACAACTGAAACATGTGATAGGTAACTTACCTTTGTACTTTCCTTTTCCTCTATGAAATATCCTTTCTATTAATGCTTCAAGATCTTCTACATTATCTTCATCTATATCACTATTACTAGAAACATGTTTGACCTTTTTCTTTATCTTATCTTTAGGATCTTTTAGTGACAATTTAGCTTTGAAAGTAGATTCAACATTCTCTATTTTTAAATTATCAAAATTTGAAAGCTCAAAAGTAGTAAGTCTACCAACCAATCCATCAAGGGTCAAATCATTACCAAGAGTACATCTTAGTTCTTATATAGAAGAGACTCTAATAGCGTAGATAGGCAATAGGGTTCTCAACACTTTGCTAATCACAGTCATCCTCAATTTTTCCAATTCATCCTCTAATGGCATTAACAACTTCCTTGACTTTGGAACAATATTGGACTATACTCTTACCTTCTTACTATTGAAAATTGGCTAATTGTGATATATAATTGTTCTCATTAATGGCAATACATGATGTACATGTTGACAAGAAACTTCAAAAATAAAGATACTTAGTGTTTGGTAATCAGAAAACTGTCTAAGTATAGAATCTATTTACAACAGTGTATTATTTTGTTTATAAAATGTTGCAAACATCATATTATGACAAGTGAAGTTACATGGAGATAGTATACATGTTGGTGATGATGTGTATAACCTTGAAAGTTTGTATGGACTATACAGAACAGATATAATCATGTTTTGATGATGTAGGATAGCAAAATTGAAGGAAAGAATTGTTTTGTTTACAAAACAATTACTTGTCCAATTAGGGTCGACATCTTAAATGTTTACTCTAACTTGGAAAAGTGAATTGTTGTCCTAACTGACCTAGCAGTAACTTATGTAAAGGCATGGTATTTATGCAAAAGACTTCTTGTGATAAGAAGTGTTCTATCTTGATATTATGTGGAAGTGAAGTGCAAGTGTGAATTGCAAATTGTGACTATATGTGAAAGCAATATATGTGAAGTTATTTTGTGATCTGAGATTGAGTTGAAGATCAGAGATTAGTTAAGGAAAGAAGAAATATAACAGTAAGTTACTTGTTTGAGCATTGAGGTCTTCTTGTAGTTGAAATTGCATGTTTGGGCAGTGGGCTCTTCTTGCATACATTGTACTACAACTCCTAGTGGGGTTGGCACAACTCCTAACAAGGTTGGAATCTCTTAACAGGGATTCAAAGTCTCCTAAAAGGGACTACTTATACTGAATTTTCTCATTGACTCCTAACAGGGTCCATCCTCTAACAAGAAACTTATATATCAGTATATTATCTAGTGGGTATCATCACCACCAGGGTTTTCCCTTGGCCGAGGTTTCCCTAGTTAACAAAATATGGTGTTATGAGTTATCTTTGTGCATTTCTATTGTTACTATTTAGCATTACTTTATTGCTTAGTTATCTATGGTTTAAAGTAATAATATCTAGTTGACAACTAAAGTTTTTAGATTACTAATTCACCCACCCCCCTCCCCCCCCCCCCCCCCCCTGCCTTGCCCCCCTCAGTAATCCCTATTTCTAACAATTGGTATCAGAGCATAGTTACTTTGAAAAGGCTTAAAAACTTAAGTAAGATCCCTATGGATATCGAACAATTGAAGAAGAACCTTGAAGAACCTCTTGAACAAATTGATCTCCTTACTGAAGAAAGTAATAAGCTGAAAGACAGATATGAAGATTCCAAAGTATACATTGCTCAATTGAGGGAAAAGATTGAACATCTAAAATCGAAGCCTAAATCTACTAAATCTGGAACTATTGATGATGATTATTCAAAGTGTATGAGTTGAAAATTACAAATCTGAAGTTGACTCTGGGAAATGAACCTAGCAAAAGTGAATCTGATTTGAAGACTAAAAATGCAAATCTGAAAGCAAGTCTGGCAAAGAAAACATCTAAACTTGAAACATCAAAAGAATATCATGAAGAACTCCTTAAGTAAAATACTATTGTGAAAGGTGAATTGACATAGTGTAAACAACAGTTTGAGAAACTTTATTCTAGCAGAGAAAACCTTGATGATTCAATGTCTATACAGAAACCTTCTTATGACAAGACTGATCTTGGCTATCTAATTAACATGTATGCGAAGAAACATGAGATTAGATTAGATCCAAAAGAAATAGACAAATCTGATGACAAGATTGAATCTAGTCTATCTTCTAAGTTGAGCAAAACAAGGAAGTTGAAATCTTAGATGAATCAAAGCATATGGAAACTCCTAAGGAAACCAGGTATAAATTTAGAGGTAAGTTTTTTTTATGTAATGAAATAGGTCATATGAAAAGAGATTGTACTAATAATTCATTTAATCATGTTAAGGACTTTTATTGTCATAATTGTCATGGTATCTAGGTCATAATGCAATTGATTGTAGGAAACCTAAGTATGATAATGATAGAAGAAATATTAGAATGTCTAGATATACTAATCCTATAGGTAGAAGAAGATTTAATGAAAGGACATTGAGTAAAGGAAGATCTTATGAAGACAGAAGACAAATCATGTATTATAAGTGTAACAACTTAGGACATATTGCTCATAATTGTCTTGCACCTGATGATCAATAGAATTCTAGAAGCAGAGCACTTGTATGCCAGTTATGCAAAAACTTCGAACACATAGTGAAGTACTGCAAAATGGACAGAAACTTTAGAGATAGAAGAAACAATGGAAGAAACTTCAAGAATAGAAGGAACCATGAAAGGAACTCTGGAACTAGCAAAGACAATGAAGTACAAAGAAACATTGTGAGTGAATTTCGAGAAGAACTTAATGAAGCATTCGTGAAAGTAATAAACATCTCAAAAGAAAAGTGAGATAATGATGAAATAGGAAGATTGAAGTCAATCATTGAGTTTGATTCAATTAAGTTGAATTAAGCTTGTTCACAGCATCAGAATTTGAGAACTTCAATCAGATACCAAATTAGAGGTAGCAAAGTTGGGAAAAGGTGTATCTTGTTATGTTTAGATGGTACCTAAGCTTGCTTGTGATTTAGAGCTCATTTAAAGAAGTTATGATGGAATTCAAGTTACTAGTATTTTAGTAAAAGCTAATTCTATAATAGAAGATGAAAAGTAAGCTTTTGTAGAGAATTTTGTGATGCAAAGTCTTGAGGATATTTTTCATGATTAATGGAGGCTATAGTAAAGAAGATGATCCTGAGTAGTTAACTGATTACAGATTGCAAGTAATAACTTTTTCATATTTGCAAAAGTACGCAATTAATACAAGTTCAAGTTGAGGGATAAATGGAGTATAGAATTAATTTTACTTGATTGCAAACACATTCGAAGTGAAGAGCATTTTGAAGTGACTTGCTAGAGTGATTTCAAATCAAACCCTATGTTTGGAAAGAGCTTACCTTGAAGATGTAGAAAATTATTTGAATTGCAAGTTTGAGTCAATTGGCAGTGAATATATGAATAAGGATATGGAACTAGTCTTTAACCTCGACATGACTATGAAGCTTGAATTTGAACACTTAAAGGAACTTGACTTATTTAAGTATCATTTCTATCGTGAGCTAGATACAGATGAATGGACTCAAATCATATTGAGTAGGATATATGATGGAAAATTGTGGATGCAAGATAATATAATAGACATCTCTGTTGACCTTATACATGAGGTAACTAGTCTTAGCAAACAAGGTAGTGTATCCATTAGTGAGAAGATGGTTAAGAAGAAAGTGGAAAGTTGCACTAAGGCAGTATACAATGGCAAGGACATGGTAATCAGCTCCATCAAGCAAGATGATGTGATATTTCTTAGTAGAATTATTGCTGATTTAATTTATGCAAATTCTAAGATAGATGAACTTTTAGCATGATTCAAGTATGCAGCTTATAGGATATGTGTTGAGAAAGAGCTAGTGAATCTAAGTGAAATATTGAGGATGCAACTCTTGGAAAACCTTGAAAAGATTAAGAGAACCAAGAATGGTGTGTTTATATTCTAGTCATTGATAAATCACATATTCCTCCATGTATTGAAGAGCTTTCTTTACTTGTCAGTAACAGATATAATGAGTAGTGATAGATGCACTATGGAGAAGATCACAGAGGTATGCAGAAGACCTCTTGCAAACAAAATATTGGATAGAGAAAACCTAATTATGAGGACTTTTCAAAATGAGATGAAACATAGATTTAGGATTTCACCAACAATTATGGATTGATTCAAGGAGGATATATGTATATTGGTTGATACAAATCACACTTGTATTCAAATAGTGGAACCTTGGGAGACATTTTTAGATCCTTTGAGCTATGAACTAAATGATGATGTTACAATTGGTTATAGTGATTTGTTGTTAAATTTAGAAAAAGACAAAGTAGAATATAGATTTGGCACCCATGATGAGATCACACAATATGCTCATCAAGAAACCTTGGAGAAGGTGTCTCACAAGAAGGTTGAATCTATTGTGAACAAGACATTCTTAGAGGCCAGAATGATAAAGAGTGAATTTGAGGCAATGAGACAAACATTGAAACAAGGTATATTGAACATACAACCCTTTTCATTATCAATTGCTGAGACAACTTTGTGGAAGAGCATACCATATGTGGTAGTATCTAATGTGTAGCCCAATAAGTAGAAAAGAAAATCAAAGAGATTAGTGGAAGCAGTATCCTCAAAGACTAAGAGAGTCAAATAGCTAGCCACTAGACCCGGTAAGAGGTAGAAAACATTGTTGACAATTGATTCTAGTGATGAAGAAGAGAAGGAATAGGAGACCCAACAAGCTGAAAAGGTGACTCCACCTAAGCAGGCAATAGGAAAAGCTAGACAACCATGGAAGTTGAAGATTGAGAAGATTAACACAATGATTTCCAATGAGGGAAACTCTGTTTAGATGAACAAATTTTATGACTTAGACAACAATTGTGAGAAGGATTAGATTAATATATCTACTATGAGATATATTATAGAAAATGATCTTAGTATGAAAGATATCAAAGGAGTAGTGAACCAGAAAGTTTATGAGAGACTTGTAGATAAGAAGACTCCTGCAAGGGAAGAAGACCTTGAACTTTGGAAGTCTATGCTAAGGACTATCTACAAGACTGATGATGAAGATGAAATAAAAGGACTGTTGAATAACCTTGCACCATATCTAAGGAATAAGTTGAGGCCATTTTTATTCATGGTTGGAGAAAAGGATAAGTTGAGAAAGGAGACTATAGTAGCTATCAATAAGATGTTGACAGAGTTGCAAGTAGCATCTCCTCCAACTCCTAGAACCTCGAAAGTGTCAGTAAGTGGTGACGCTATGCATATCAATCAAACCAATGTTACTATTAACATTTATGGCACCAATCTATTTGGTGCTTCTGAACCAAATGAACCAGATACTGAAGATATTGAGGAAAAGTTGAAACAAATAGAGGCAGAGAAGAGGTTACTAGAAGAAGAAAAGTAGAAGATAGAGGAAGCCAAGTAGCAATTGCTTGAGGAAGAAAGGAAAAGAAAGGAGGATGAAGAAAAGAGAAAGATTATAGAAGAAGAGAAGAAAAAGAAAAATGAGAAAGAAGCTAGGAAAAGATCAAAAGAGAAGAGAGAAAAAGAAGAAAAAGAAAGGAAAGAAGAGGAAGAGAAAAGAGCACAAGAAGCAAAAAAGAAATAGAGGGAGGATGAGACTAAACCATCTTGTTCATCCACTTTTCTCTCTTGCTAGATACTAATGATGATGATCAAAGATCATTAATGGAAGTAATTGACAAACTACATAGTACTTTGACAGTACAACATACTAAGTTAGACCCCAAATAAAGAGCACATGCAATGCTAAAATCCTTTGATGAAGAGTTTACTAATTTTATAAACATTGTAGAGGTGAAGGCTCAAATTTCCCATGATGCTAACTTGTTTAGCACCATCTGTCAGAATATCAAGAATGACTTAGTCAATCTTGATACATGCATAAAATAACTTCAAAAATGTTACCAAGAAGGGAAAGCTTTGTATGTTAAGTGTACCTTATCATACAATATGACTACAAATTTGGATAGTTAGTTAGAGACTAAGATGATTGAACTAGAGGATCTATGCAACCAAATCTAGCATCCATCTCGCAAAGTTGATGATTTTGAGAGTCAAGTTGCTAATGTTCATAGTGAAATCAAGAAATTGGAACTTTGGAAAGAGATCATTTTGAAGAGAACATCTGATTTTAGAGAATCTATTGCTCTAAAGTTATCTTTTGTTGAGAAGCAACTAGAGGAATGTGTCAAGGCCAAGGACACATATACAAACTTTTTCTATTCAAATATCAATGCAATTGAGATTGCATCATATGCTTTATGTGCAATTCTCACATCAGCTGAGTCTACCAAAAAAACATGGAACAAAGGTATGGACAATCTGAAGACCATTTTTGATGATTGTATGAAGATAATATCAGCATATGGAAGGACAAAAATTTTGATAATTTTTGGATAGAATCTTGACATTTTGACCTTTTGCATTGACGTTAAAGGGGAAGAGATGTGAAAATTTTATACATGACAAAAAGAGAGATTGTTGGGAGAGATGAAATGGGGAGAAATATATGTGAAGATTGTAAAAGTATAAAGTATATTGAAATGGGGAGCATATATATAAAGTTGAACAAGTTGTAATAGATGTAATGTTTATATGTTGTTTATGTTATGTTTTTTGTCACTTAGCCAATTTTCCCTATTTTGTTGCCATCAATGCCAAAGGGGGAGATTGTTGAAAATTGGATAATTGTGATATATAATTTATTTCATTAATGGCAACACATGTTGTACATGTTGACAAGAAACCTCAAAAATAAAGATACTTAGTGTTTGGTAATCAGAAAATTGCTAAGTATAGAATCTATTTACAGTAGTGTATTGTTTTGTTAATAACATGTTGCAGATGTCATATTATGATAAGAAAAGTTACATGGAGATAGAATACATGTTAGTGATGGTTTGTATAACCTTGGAAGTTTTACATACTATGTGAAATAGATATAATCATGTTTTGATGATGCAGGACAATGGAATTGAAGGAAAGAATTGTTTTGTTTACAAAAAAATTACTTGTCCAATTAGGGCCAACATCGTAGATGTTTACTCTAACTTGGAAAAGTGAATTGTGGTCCTAGTGGACCCAACATTAATTTTATGTAAAGGAATGGTATTTGTGCAAAAGACTTCTTGTGATAAGAAGTGTGCTATATTGATATTATTTGGAAGTGAAGTGCAAGTGTGACTTGCAAATTCTAACCATATGTGAAAGCAATTATTGCAAAGTTATCTGGTGGTCCAAGATCAAGTTGAAGATCAAATATTAGTCAAGGAAAGAAGAAAAATAATAGTAAATTACTTGTTTGAGTAGTGAGCTCTTCTTGTAGTTGAAATTGCATGTTTTGGCAATGGGTTGTTCTAGCATACATTGTACTACAACTCCTAATAGGGCTGGCACAACTCCTAACAGGGTCAAAATCTCCTAGTAGTGATTCAAAGTCTCCTAATAGGGACTACTTATACTAAATTTTCTCATTGACTCCTAATAGGTTCTTTCCTCTAACAAGTAACTTATATATCAGTATATTATCTAGTGGGTATCATCCCCATCGAGGTTTTTCCTTGGCCAAGGTTTTCCTAGTTAACAAAATATGGTGTTATGAGTTATCTTTGTGCATTACTATTGTTACTATTAAGCATTAATTTATTTCTTTGTTATGCATAGTTTAAAGTAAGTAATAATATCCAACTGGCAACTAAAGTTTGTAGATTATTGATTCACCCCCCCTAGTAATCCTGATTTCTAACACTTACATTCTCATTTGACCAAACTTTCCTTTGAGCCTTTCAAATTTGGCTCTCAACACATTCTTATCTTCTCCATAGATCTTTTGTAGAGCATTCCACATCTATCTGGAAGAAGTACACTCTTTGACTTTGTCAAACTCAAAATAAATTAGGGAAGATGTAATCTTCAACATTGCCCAATTGTGTTCTTTCTTTTATTTCAGTTCTTTTGTAGTCATAGCTCTAGCAATTTCTACATACTCAGTAGTTATAGTTGATAGTGAAAAATCTCCAAGCCTTCCTAGATGTAGCTTTATCAGACTTTTCCAAGCAGGAAAGTTGTCCTTGTTAAGTTGGGTACCTCCTTTTTGCACATCTTGATCTTTAACTTCTAGTACCTTCAAATTGTTCCCTCACAAGAGCCAATTATTGTGATACCATTTGTTGGAATATTTAGAATAACTGGGGGAGAGTTAGTTATCCAAGGTAAAAGTGTACAAATAAAACTTTACAATTCTCACCAAACATATAAGTGCATGTATTGATTAGATCATGCAATAACTCATTAACTTAGTAGGTCATTTTCCTCAGACAAAATAACTTTGCAGTAATGTAAACATAAAACTTATCAGAATCATTCACATAATTTGACACAAGGATTTAATGTGGAAGCCAAATTTGGGAAAAATTGCCAATAACATGCTACCAATTTTTACTCTTCTAAAGGGAGCCCTATGAGGAGCCAACCCTATTAAAGGTTACAATGCACACTATTAAATGTGACCTTGATTAAATTATTTCTATCACCCTGTTAAGAGTGAGCCTTGTTAGAGGATTTAGAACATTCCATTAGAATGTCACATGGTTAAAGGATCTATAAATGACTGCTAGGTCAACCTTAATCCAAAGGATTTATCCAAATTGATACAATGATTATAAAGTAGCAATTGGACTTTATCTAATATCTTAAACAACTCACTTGTAGAGTATAGATCTTTAGTTTAGTCCTCCATTCTTCTTGGTATTCATACTCTTCATCTCTGATTTCTTGTTCACCCTTCAAGCCTTCAACTCATTAAGTCTTCTTTCTTAGTATGCCAATTGCAGATTCACCCCTTTGGCCACCATGTGAAGCAACACCTCTAGCTTCTCAACAATACTCAAAGTCACTCTTTTTTTTGGCCTTGTATCCCCTTATAAAGAGAATTTTGATATTTTGACACTTAACCACAATCATCCATTTTAGGGTTAGGTTAGATTCATCAAATCCTTCATCTTTCCCTTAGGTTTCCTCTAGAAACTTTTCTTACAATCCTCCTTAGATTTGTCTCAAAATGGTTTACCTTGAATTCTATGCCACTAGCTCATCATACTTATCTTCAACACACTTCACACAATTCAAGAAATCAACTTTCTCAGCTCAGATTCATCAAATCTTCAATTAAACTATTTTTGTTATCACTTAGCATCCACACTGTTCACTCATCAATAACAATCTTCTAATGCTTGGCCAACACTGGGTTGCTCAGTATCAACTAAGTCTTCCTTACTCAGTCACCACTGTTATTCCCCTAACGCTTGGCACTTACAATATTTTACTGACATTTGGCAGCTACTAACTTTCTTTGCTCAATATATATCAACTTTCTGCTTGGATTGAACTAAATTTGCTTGCCTTACACTATTTTCTCAATCAAGCTTGGCAAACACTTTTTATGTAAACACTTCTTCTTGGCTTAGCTAAAGTAACCATTCACTTTAGCCTTAAGCAGATAAACAATACATCATATCATTGTTTTCTTACTTGATCTTAGTGATCTTTTTACACACCATATAATTCAACCTTTCTCTAGGTACTTTTTTTATCCTTTCTTTTCAAATCCTCTTCATCAATCAATCAAATGATAGCATTCAAACCAAAAAGAAATTGCCTTACTAGCAAATTGCAAGCTTTACATTAGTGACAAAATAATTATTGTTCCATGATAGGTTCTACACTTCAAACAATCTCTTTTCAACATTATGAACATATTGTAAGATTTAAAACATGAATCGCATGCTCATTCTTTATCCTAAAGTGTTCTTTGTCTACAACCTAAACTTTATGTTTCCTCCCCCTTCTCAGGTTCAACCAATCATTATTTCAATCATTCCCTTTAGATATCTCATCGATAAAATATAATAAATTATCCTTACTTTCATCATTTATATACTATACAAAATAGGTAACCTCATTACTATTCTCCTTTCTTGTTCTTCCACTATTGTGATTCATTGTGACTACTTTATTAGTAGACCTTTCTATAGGATTCTTATGCATTCTAGTATCAACATCATAATTTTGTTCAGCACTCACCATTTCCATTATTATTTTCACTAATGAGGTAAAAGATGTCAAGTATTCCTTAACCTCCTCAAGTTCTTAAAGAATATCCTTCTCCCTAATTCTCTCCCCAAAGTTCAAAGTTTCATGCCTTAATTTGTTAACTAGACTAATCCTAATGACTCCACATATTTGATCCCCTCTCTCTTGAAATGGTAAAAACTTATGTTTAGGTCCTCCTTTCCTTACCACATAAAACATAAGTGTTATTATCACCATAAAACAATACTTTCCCATCAAAATTCTATGGTGTTCCCAACAATAAGAGACAAGCATCCATAAGCAATACATCACACAATATCTCATCAATATAAACTAACTTTGCAATGCTCATCAACCCTAGCCTTAGAATCATCTTGTAACCAAATAACTAGATAAGGAATTAAATGTCTTCTCTTTTCCAACTTTAGTTCAATAACTATTTTCTTTGAAATAAAGTTAGTAGAACTTCCAGCATCAACAATAACATTGCATGCCTTATCCTTACACACACACTTGGTTTAGAACAAGTTTCTTCTCTATACCAATTTTTAAACATGTATAGAAACTCTTTTACTGATAAGGACTTCACCATCTTCAACAACATGCAATATATCTTCCTTTGACTTAATCACTCCATCTAAATATGCAATCCTTCTTTTGAGACACTAAAAATCCCTATGCCTTATTTCTCCACATTGAAAACAAGTACCCTTGAATTCATCTTTTCTTCGTTGTCCATCATTATAACCCTTAGTGGTCTAACTTTTTCTTGATCCTTCACTAGCCTCCTTAGGACTATTTTCTAAGTCACTCCCAAAACACTATTCAAGTTACTTTTTATACCTTCAAATCTCTTACTAAACTTCTCTTAACCCTTAATTTCATTTGATAAGTATCACCAATTATTGTCATTTGAATGGTAAGAAAACTCCTCTTGAATACTAGGTCTCAAATCAAAGATATTAGAAACTTTTTCCTTATCATCTTCAAAATGACCAACCCTAATAATGATCCTATAGAACTCTTTGGTATACTCCTATACTAGTTTGGCATCTTTCTTCAATCCGTCCATCTTCTTGAACTTTTCCAATTCATAATCTATTGGTATGAATTATCATTTTGAATTTCCATAAATGGGTTGGACCTTTATTTCTCTTAAATATTGTGTCCTCATTTATTAATCAATTTCTAAAAATATTTAAAATGGTTCCTATCTTAGATAATATTTAATCTCTGCTATTGCTTGATGTTAACTCTCTATTTAACAGCCAACCTTAAGTTAACTCTTTGTTTCCTAAGTCAATCTTCAACTATTTTCCCACCAAAAGAAAGTATAGAAGGAGGTTTGTGGGATTTATTTTAGAATTAACTCTTTACTATGCATTCACAATATTAAACACTCCTACTCAAACACTAAATTTCTCAAGCATCCTTCAAGAATTCATCCATTGAAGATCAAGGATTCAAGCATTCAAGTAGTTGTGGGATTAATTTTCAATATCTCATTTAATCCATTCAAGATTGTATCTTCTACATCTATTCATCTTCATCCTCTTCATCTATTCAATTAGTGAAATGAGCACACTACATGTGATTTGAAAGATCTTGCTATTGTGAGGTGAATTTGTACATTTAATTTACATTCCAAAAATATCAATTATTTCAATTCAAGGTTAATTCCTAAATTGGGGTTTCACCAAGGAACCTCCCTCTCCCCCCAACACAAAAACAAAAAACAAAAAAAAGAATTGCAAGTGGTAGATCTCGAATTAGCGAACAGGTTATAGCTCAGAGTACCCTTTTGACTTTTTATGGAACTATGAAATTAGATTTAATGTCACAAAAAATCCATCAAGGTTGTAGTGCACCCTTGATGGGCTAATCAAGGTTAAAATGTGCCCCTGAGGTACCTAGGTCACTATTGATATCTCGCCTAACAATTTGTGGGTTTTGTCTACATTGCAATTTTCAGTTTTAAAAAATGGAATCAACCCTTTTAAAGGTCATTTGATAGCTCATTTTTCCAGTTTTTTACAAGTTATATCATTTCCTCTCTTTAATAATAATATACTTTATCATTGCTTTACATATCTTAGTTCTAGATTGCACATCCCCTTAGTTTCTCTTCATAACTCTTGTTACATTAAGGTTTCAAGGACTTCTATATCCTTTCTCAAACCCTATAACCATTAGATATTTTTTTGCACTAGCATTCCTTTATTACTTAGTTGGCACTAATCTTCCTAGATCTAGATACTAGAGTTGGGATCAAAAGGATTAATCTCTTGACTCCCTCCTTGATTCACCTTTCCCCCCATACACTTTTCTTCTCTTGTTCCTTTTTAGTGTGACTTTTTTTCACCAAATAGTTGTATCTCCTTTCAACTTGGTCTTTGAAAAATGAATCTAGCCAAGATCCTCCACTTCTTCACACTCAAAGTATTCATCCATCTCATTGATCCAATCAAGAAATCTTTTAGCTTAAGGCTATCGACAAATATTGAAAGTTAAACTTTAGGTCTCTTTCCTATCTTAGACATAACTTTCAAATACTTGGCCTCCTCAAGATCTATGTCATCTTCTAGCTTCTTCTAAATTGTCTTCTTCCTCAAAATCTTCATTACTATATTGATCAAATTATAATGCAATGTTTATTAACAATTAGCGTTGAATGCTTGTACTTGCCTCTTTAAAGCCTTAAAACTTTCATCAAAAATACCTTTGACTCTTCTTAATTACATATTTAATTGCTTTAAAGCCTATGTGAAAATATCCTATAATGGCAAGTCAAATCCACACTCCACCACCCCTCAACAAATCAAACTAGGGTTTACAACAAGATCCAATTCTACAAGGAACACAATATTTCTCTAATACCTTTTAATGTAGCTCAAGGATGGATAATTCCCTAAGGATATTTCCAAACCTTGTAGAAAAGAGTCACACAAAAATATAACTGAAAAAAAAAAACACTTTTATCATTAGAAGATATCTTATTAGATCGAGTAAATATTTAAAATGTCAAGTTGTAAGACCTTCCAGATTATGGCTACTATGAAGAGAACCAAACTTAGATCTTCCTTATGATCCCTTCGGACCCAAGAGATAACTTATAATCGCCCCTTACCTTTCTCTAGATAACTCTATTACATTGCATTTAGCCCATAAGTATCACATTCTCCAATAACATGAAAACATGTTACAATAAATAGAACAAGCCTTAAGACAAGATCAGTAGTTGATCAAACCAAAACATAGAGATGCATGACTCAAGGTAACAATCCATACATGACCCATAAATCTCCATTTCAAGCCACAAGAATTACAAAATATGAAAATGTGTCATACAAAGAAATCCTAATTCAAACTCATGCATTAATAAAGAAAATGCTACCCGAGGGTCAAATTATAAGAACTCATCAAGTAGGAATATAAATGATACGATATCATAGGAGAATGATCCTCAAATAATCCACTATAATTATGCAAGATAAAATTCATGTTTAAAGAATCACACACTCGATTATCTAGACTGGCTAACATGAACATAAAAGAATAAAAATCCACAAAATGATGCAAGATCGCCAAGCACCTGAGATGCTTCTGCATGAAAAAGTCCTGTGTGAGAGGGTACTAGGAGCCATGGTAGCTAGGAAGGATACCAAAAATAAAGGATATTTGATGATACTCACCTAGCCAGTACTCTATAGCTTTTACTCTTGTGATGTGATATTTTGGTACCTTATTAATCTATTTTTTTCCCCTCCTTTTTTCCATGATATGGTTCGTTTTGGGAAGGGATACCTATTGGCTTTATGTTTCCTTAGTGCTTGTGTAGACCTTGGTTCTATTTCCTAGTTCAAGGGAGTAGGCCTTTGTCATTCTACATGATTGAATGGAAAATATTATCAAGGTACTATTTGTGGTATTCTTGGATGACTTTATTTTTAATCCTTTAATGGTGATTTTAGAAGATATTTCTAGTATATCATGTACTTCAAAACTATGTAACACAAATGTACTAAAAATGATACTATGTAAATAGAATTTGAAAGAAAAAGAAAAGTGTTGGGGAAGGGTAGATTTAGGAATGTTGAAAGGGAATGATCATTATGTATCAATATGTGTAATGAAAAATTCATGTTGAAACTTCTACTTTATCTCTTTACAAAATTGTGTTTCAAATATGGAAAGTAATTAGGAGAATATTAATGGTTCTTTAATGCAAAAGTCTATTTCTTAATTGGTGAATGCATATATATTTGGAAAGAAAATGAAAAGTTAAGTGTTTTATTTGAAGCTATATAAAATATATTTTTGACGTAATTTTTTATTTTATATAAAATGTTAAGTGGATTATATTTTGTGAAAATAAAGAAAGAAATGGAATAAAGTTTTATCATATTAAAAGTAATTTGTGTACTTATAAAATTCAAAGTTAACGATTTCTTTTACACTTATTAGTATAAATATAAAGATTAATGAGAAATGGTTAAATCACTTGAATTATATCTACTTGCTAAGGAATTTCAAAGAAATTGTTAAATAGATGGTTAAGTTGGTAATAGCATCAAGGAAATTGTAGGAACTGTATGCGTGAAAATGCGGCCTATACTAACACACACACTTCAACACGGTCCTTATTTGCGGATTCATCGCGGAATGAACATTGAATTGTACATCCAAAATTTGCCCTGCAAAGCGACCTGTTGCCTTCTATCTAAAGGGATTAAACCTGTTAATATCCTCAAAATCGAGGTGTAGGCAACCAGACCCTCTAAGAATGAAGGATTTGACAATGGAATTAAGCTAAGAATGAGTATACAGATTAAACTAAGAAAATGAAAGATGCAATGTAATCTAAGAACAAATGAAGCAAACTAGATTAAGCATATGCATGATTAAACTAAAATGAGATTAAACTAAAAATGAGAATGTGTGCAAGAAATGGAAGTAAATATGAGCATGAATTTCAACAACAATTCAATAGCAAATCAATTCATCCTCCCCCAAATGAAGACATGAGGGTCTCTTAAATAGAGTTTCCTGGAATCCATCAACAGTTGAGATCGATTCAGATCAACGGTCAAGATTGAAGATGAGTTTCAGTCATAAAGGGAGATCCCTAAGTTAAAGGGAGTTAACAGACTTAATTTGAGATAAATAAGGAGTTAACTGTTTTAATTTGAGTAGAAAAAGGAGTTAACTATTTTAATTTGAGTAGAAAAAGGAGTTAACTGTGTTAACTCATTTTTTATCAATAGTGAACTGGAAATTCCCCTTTTTTGAACTGAAGAGAGATTTTGTTGAGATATTTAATTTAATAAAATGAAATATGCTCTCATAATTACTTTTTCTATTTAATTAAATAATCTTTAATTAATTAGAGACACTTTTGTTTAATTAAATAACTTTATTTAATTAATTAGGAATGTCTTCTCATTTAATTAAATAACTTTGTTTAATTATTTACAAGTAAGTACTCTATTTAATTAAATAATTTCTTTTAATTAATTAGAAATACCTTTCTCATTTAATTAAATAATTACATTTAATTAATTAAGATAGGCGTATTTATTAAATTAAATAAATTTAATTCCATAGTATATTAGCCTTAGGATTTAATTTAATTTAATTAAAGTATAAATACTTAATAATTAAATTAAATATTAATCAAGTAGGTTTAATGCAACTAATATGAGTATGTACTATAGGAATTAAATAAGAAATATGATGAATGCAGATTATGGTTTTTTTGCATCTGACAATTAAGTCAAGTAGCGAATAGCAGAATGAGAATTGCCTATTAGAAGAGGACTTTGAAATTATCAGAAATAGACTAGAATTGGTATAATGGCAATGAGCCAATTTTGGGGTATTACATTTTGCCCCTCTTTGAATGAATGTGTGAACAACGCGTTCAATTCAAAGATAATCAGAAAGCATGATGTGAACATGAGATTGGTTCCGAAGGTGATGACACGGAGACCAATTGATAAGCTTTTTAAGGACCTTCTCTAGAGCAGAGCTTAATCCTAAGGAATTTAAGCAGAGCACTTAGATACCTAAGATCGATAGCATTTAAAAGACTATCTTCAGAACGAAGCATAATCTTTAAGGATCTAGACAGAATGTCTAGATACCTAAAATTGATAAGCATTTAAAAAGTTTCTTCATAACAAAGTTTAACCTTTAAGGATCCAGATAGAACACCTAGATACCTGAAATTAATAGCATTTAGAAATTTATCCAGGATGAAGCTTAACCTTCAAGGATCCAGATAAAACACCTAGATACCCGAAATTAATAGCATTTAGAAAGTTATCTCCAGAATGAAGCTTAACCTTCAAGGCTCTAGATAGAACACCTAGATACCCAAAATTAATAGCATTTAGGAATTTATCTCCAGAATGAAGCTTAACCTTCAAGGATCCAGGTAGAACACCTAGATACCCGAAATTGATAAAAGATAACAAGGTCTCATTAGAGTCATAGAATCATCCCCAGAACGAGGTTTGATCCTCAAGAGTCAAGGTTTAGACTATCCCAATATCTGTCCATTGAACTCTGAGAAGAGTTGTTATAAGGTTGATCAATTGATGAAAAGATAAGATAGATGGCAGAAATGTCAGATAGAAGGGAACAAAAAGCCCCAAGTGATGAGATGCCCCAAGTGACGAGATGCCCCAAGTGACTAGGACATAAGATGGGAACTAAATGTCCTGAGCAATAAGTATTTAATGATGTAATCATCATGCCCCCTCGGGAGCAAAATTGAAAGATGACACACTAGAAATATGATTTGAAGCAGTAAAGTTGACTTCAGTTGACTATTTTCAAAATGAATTTTGAAAATATGGAGAATGTAAAGTTGAAAAGATTCCAAGAATTATAAAGTATCAGAAAGATTAACTGCACAAGCGTTCGATCACATTGGTCCCTAAAATTTTAAAATGCATTTTTAAGGCTTTTGGGTGTGTCAGATCTTGAATTTGATCCCGAAAATGAATCCAGAATGGTCCAATTAGCCAAGGGTGCAATTTTTGCGCAAATCCGAGCACTTTTGAAAAATTTGGTCAACACCTATATAATGGCTTGAAGGATCATTTTCAATTCATTTGTGTTTTTTTCTTTTAGTGATTTTGAGCTCTGATATAGACATGGCAGTGAACTTGAGATATCATCATTTTGAGCGCTCTAGACGACACAGCCAGCCAGCAGACTACGGACCACCGGTGAGTCATCGATCTCCCATCTTCGTACTTTTGATTACACATTTTTTGAGATCATTTATGCACGTTTTTAGCATGTTTTAGGATGTGCAATTCTTTCTTCGCGCAAGACCAATCTCTTCTCGCGCGAAGATATTCTTTCTTCGCGCGAAGAAACAGGATGTGCTGTTCCTTCACGCGCAGTCGAAATATCTTCGCACGAGGCGATTTTGGCTTCGCGCGAAGATGTAGATTCTTCGTGCGTGGCAAATCCTGTTTCGCGCGAGAACCTCTTTTCTCACGCGAGACGATCTATCTTCGCACGAGGAGATATATTTTTGCGCGAAAGAGAGTTTCTTCACGCGAGGAGAGAACTATTTCGTGCGAAACCATATGTATTCGTGCGAGATTTCAGCAATCTCGCGCAAAATTCTGTGCCATTTTTGTAATTTTTGCATTTAGAAATCGCATTGTATTTTGTTTTGATGCTTCGATTCGACTTGATACTGATGCTTCCATTTTTTGCGTGCAGGAGGTATTCAGAGACGTATCATTTAGATCTCATTATTCACCTTATGGAGAGTTATTGTAGAGTTTGGATGACGTAGATCGGGCACACATTGCCCAATTGGGTTTGTCTTCACTATGTCAGATTCCAGCCGTGATGGTGAATCACGGTTTACTGACTGCATTGGTAGAGCGTTTCCATTCGGAGATGAACACATTTCATTTGCCGATGGGTGAGATGACCATCACACCAGAGGACATTTGGAGGATCTTGAGGATTCCCTTTCACGGTGCCCGAGTTGTATATGATACAGTGCCTCGATTAGGGACAGAGGCACTATCCATTGTTTTTGAGAGAGAGCTACCGAGGGGCAGGGCCATCAGCTGGGATGAGTTGATGCATACTTATGGACCTACACACAGGTTGGCATCTGTGTTGGGTATTTTCTTGAGCTACTTCCTATGTCTTGACAGGGGACAGCATGGGTTGGAGTGTGGATGGGGTGTCATGCTCCATAGGATGGTTGAGGCACCTGAGATCTTTGGGTGGGGTCAGTGTATGTTGGCCCATCTTTTTCATGAGATGCATGAGGTCATCTTCCATGAGAAGAAGACCATGGCAGCAGGTGTTTATGTATTACAGATCTGGGCCTGGGAGCATCTCCCTGTATGTAGACCAATTTTTGACGATTCTCGGGAGCCCATGGAGCCCTACATTTGCAGATATCGAGGGCATATTACCCAGGCCCACCTGGGTAAGACTGAGCATTGGCAGGCACATCTCGATGACCTAGTGTTCGTTATATGGCGACCCTAGAGAGAGACAGAGGATTGGGATGATGCCCCAAGAGAGCTGCCCTGGATGTTTAGTTCTCGACCGCTGGCAGGCAGGACGATATCTATTATAGAGAGATTTGTCATCTCTCGAGTGTGGCGACAGTATGGTAGACCACAGGACATTGCGGCTGAGTACTATACCTATGCCAGGGCATAGAAGGATATAGAGCGGGGATGGCCTCCACGGATGGATCCAGGATGATCCATGATAGATATTCGTAGTTTGGTTGCAGTTCAGTGGGACTACCTGCCAGAGGTAGTAGATGCTGGGATGACGCCTGCATATCAGGCATTTTTGATGAGCCATCCATTCCCATGCTTCACAGATCCATTAGGGATGGCAAGGAAGGTACAGGGGTAGGGACAGGGATCACAGCAGCAGCAGGCACAGCCACAGGTGCCACCACAGGTCCAGCACCGAGTATAGAAAATGCCTATTCCCCCACGACAGATGGGATCAGACCCAGGCGCTAGGGTAGTGGAGCAGGACACAGTCGACGGAGGAGGTAGAGGACAGAGGAGCAAGTTCTTCAGCAGGAGGTCCCACAGTGACAGGCACCTCCACCTCAGCATGCACCAGAGATGGTTGATGAGGATATGTCGGATCAGCTGGTAGGTGGAGTATAGGATGCGGTACGGCGGTACCAAGAGCGAGTTCATGCAGCCTCCCGACAGTTGGGAGAGTTGCAGATTGCAGTGGCAGTCAGGGATGCGCAGCTGGTAGAGAGACAGAGAGAGCAGATTGCCAGAGAGAGCGCGTGGAGGCTGCAGAGCGGAGGCTAGAGTTGGCACAGGATGAGATCTGCTTCCAGTTTGCTCGAGCCACATATTATTATGCTGCATACACTAGTGCAGTACCTGATGAGACATTGCAGGTGCAGTGATTCTCTCAGTACGCACGAGAGTTCGGAGGTGCATGACCTCCTGTCAGGCCGGATATGCCACCACCGCCTCCACCACATGTTGCCCTTGTCCCTCCTGCTCCTCCAGGAGGCGAGGGTTCAAGACAGAGTTAGATGCTCTGTGCCTGACTTTCATTTTGATCTCTGGCTATGTATCGATTGGTGTGCCAGCACCAGATGTATCATTTTTTTGATCGATTGCGCTCAAGTAGCGCCCATTTTATTTGTACTGACCCATTCTTTGATATATAAATATACAAGATTTTGAGCCGAGTATTCCTGTGTACATGTCATTGTCTGTTTTGTTTTGCTCTGATGTTCATGAGATGTATGTTTAGATAGAACGTATATGTATGAACTGACATCTGACATAGTTTTGTGCATTTTTTATTTGACAGTCACAAGTATTCCATGGAGGAACGAGAATCGATGAACCAAACGCTTGTGCAGCTGTGGAGGAATCTGATGTATGTGGAGTATGAATAGGATTACTGTTGAATTGCATGCTAATGCCAATGAAGTATGCAAGATTATGATAAATGCAGCCTTAGGTCTTGTCACCAAGCCTCGATGATTTATCATCATTGGATATAAAACAAAGCTCGTATGTTACACAACTTCCAATGACATTGCAATCATGAAAATATGAATGTAACATACGTTATTGGAATGTCGAGATTAAATGTAAGCATTCGAGGCACAAGAAGCCAGAATGACCAGAACATTTGTTCCTTTTAATGTAACAAGTTAACATAAGCATCAAAGCATGAATGCTAGGATGACCTGAATGTTTCTTGTATGACAGACACACCAAACACATAGGAGATTCCTCTTATGCAAAGTATTCAATATTCATGATGTCTGCAATGACCCTTGCATTCGTAACCTGAGACAGAAGTGTGCTAAATATACTCGCAGTGACCCGTACGTTCACTTAATAGGACAAGTATCAATATGTACTATAGCATGAAGAGTTCACTCCAACAAACAAGGAGAAGAACCAATATCATTGACATATCTGTATAAAAGGAGTCAAGGTACACACGGCCATCCAATACGGAATGGAGGCTCTTATAGTGGACACCCCTCTTATAGGAATGTATCAACGTATTGGAAGTAAATCGCAAACAAAAAAAATATGAAAAGATCATGCCCCCAGTCATTACTTCTCTAGTCGGAGATGACATCATCGATGTTGCTCGAGGAGATATGATAAAGCAAAACAAAGCAATAAGAGAAAATGCTCAGAAGATCCAAACAAGTATATCATTGAGATTAATGTTTTCGGGATAATTTCAAGTGTCAATGTCCAGAATATGTAAGAAAGAAATCTCTTCAGTAGGGTGACACTAGTGATAGCAGGCAGACGCAGTCAGAACAACTGGTGACTGTCACGAAGGAGATTCTATGAGAAAAATCTCGAAAAGAGTGACACTGGTGACAGTAGGCAGATGTAGTTAGAACAACTAGTGATTGTCATGAAGGAGATTCTATGAGGAAAATCTCGAAAAGAGTGACACTGGTGATAGTAGGCAGACGCAGTTAGAACAACTGGTGACTGTCACGAAGGAGATTCTATGAGGAAAATCTCGAAAAGAGTGACACTGTTGACAGTAGGCAGATCCAGTCAGAACGACTGGTGACTTTCACGAAGGAGATTCTATGAGGAAAATCTCGAAAAGAGTGACACTAGAGGGGAATGCCCTCGACCTATGACAAAACTCAGTCCATGGATACATGAGCAGGATAAGTAGGAAAGCAAAAGCATGAAAGTGACTAACAAGAGGCGCTTGTTTACCAGGTTCTCACCTTCTCGAATTTTTTTTTTTTTTAAGACTTTTTCTAATTTTTAGGATTTTTTTTAGGACATTTAGATATGTACAGAGAGCTTGCTGAGATTGAATCAACTGAAAAACAGCTTCAGGTGGAGAGTGTTCATAGGCTCTTTAAGCACTTCTCCTTCAGTTGTAGAAAGTTGATAGGCGCCAGATCCATATACTGCAGTAATGATGTAAGGACCTAGCCAGTTTGGTTCAAACTTTCCCTTTTGTATTTGTTGTTGTTGATTCTTAGGATTCTCTCTTAGGACGAGATCACCCAGTTGGAAGTGACGTGGCCTAATCCTCCTATTGTAGCTTCGTGCCATTCTTTGTTGATATGCTCATAGATGATCACAGGCCACTTGTCGTCGTTCATCCAGCAAAATAAGTTCTTGAAGCCGGGCTATCCTACAGTCATCATCTATGATAAGGCCTTTCATAGAGATTCTCAAGGTAGGAATCTCAATCTCTATCGGGAGCACAGCATCTGCCCCATATACCAACGTAAAAGGAGTCATGCCCGTTGGAGTTCTAATGCTTGTTCTATATGCCCACAGGGCTGGATTGATCTGGAGATGCCAATCTCGCCCTGACTTATTGACTATGCGATGAAGAATTTTGAGAATTGCCTTATTTGATGCCTCAGCTTGCCCATTACCCTGGGGGTAATAAATGGAAGACCAATGTTGTGTAATTTTAAATTTCTTGCACAGTTCCTTAAGGTCTTTATTTTTGAATTGTCCTCCATTATCAGTGATGATTGAGGACGGTATACCATATCTACAGATGATGTAGTTTGTAATAAAAAGCGCTACAGTTTTGCCATCAGCAATTGTGAGAGGGACTGCCTCTACCCATTTCGTGAAATAATCTGTAGCAGTGATAATGAACTTATGTCCATTAGAAGAGGTTGGGTGAATCTGTCCTACCAAGTCAAAGGCCCATTGTTGAAATGGCCATGTTGAAGCAGAGGGAATCAACTCTCTAGCTGGAGCGTGAATGAGATTCTCGTGTAGTTGACACTGTTTGCAGGACCTAGCATATTTAATAGCTTCTTGCTCCATTTTAGGCCAGTAGTAACCAGCACGAAGGAGTTTGCGAGCTAGTGTTAGGCCAATTGAATGAGATCCACAAATGCCTTGGTGAACATCAATTAGTGCACGTTTGGACTCGTCGGGTTCTAAACACCTAAGGAGTGTTCCATCGAGATCTCTCCTATATAGATCGTCAGCAATAATGACATAATGTGAAGCATTACGGATTAGGTAATGTTTCTCATTCTGGGTCAGACCTTCCGGAATGGTTTGATTACGAAGGTAGGAATAGATGTGATGGTAGTGGGATGATTCTTGTCCTATAATAGAATAGATCATCTTGGAATCAGGTGTGTCATAGGTTGGGTAGTGTAACGCTTCCACCAAGAACTCGTGTCAGAGATCATTTTCTGGCATTTGTAGAAGGGAAGCCAGAGTGGCCATAGCATCAGCCGCTTTATTATCTGCACGTGGAACCTGTTGGAAGGTTATGTGTGCAAAATATTTTGTCAATTCATCAACCATGTGCTTATAAGGAATTAGTTTTTCATCCTTTGTTTGATACACATCATTTACTTGGTTGATGACAAGCTGGGAGTCACCGAAGATATCCAATTGATCTACTCTCCATTCAGCTGCAATTTTCATACCATTGATCAAAGTTTCATATTCAGCAATGTTATTTGTACAAGGAAACAAAATCTTGTATGCTTTGGGCAATGAGTATTTCTGTGGTGTAATGAAAAGCAATCCAGCACCTGATCCTTGTTGTGTGAAGGATCCATCGAAGAACATAACCCATGTATGGTGAGTGAGTGTTAGAATTGACTCATCTGAAAAACCAATGTTTATTGGTAGGAGACTCGATATGGGTGCCTCAGCTAGCTGGTCTGCAATTGCTTGTCCCTTTATAGCTTTGCGTTCAACATATTGGATGTCGAACTCACTTAGTATCATAACCCATTTAGCCAATCTTCCTGTGAGAGCTGTCTTACTGAGTAAATACTTTAAGGGATCTATTTTAGCCACAAGCCGTGTAGTGTGGGCAAGCATGTAGTGTCTCAACTTTTGGGAAGCAAAGACAACTTCCAAGCAAGCTTTCTCAATAATATTGTAGTTTTTCTCATAAGAGACCAATGTTCGGCTCAAGTAATAAATAGCTCTTTCTTTGTTATCATTGTCTTCCTGAGCCAACAGGATTCCCAAAGATTTTTCAGTAGCTGAAATGTATAAAAGAAAAGGTTTCCCATGCATAGGAGGCATCAGTATTTGTGGATTGACAAGATACTATTTAATCTATGTTAAGCTTTGCTCACAATCCTGGCTCCAATTGAATTTCACACCCTTATGTAAAGTCTTTGTGAAGGGTTGTGATTTATCCGCCAATTGTGAGATAAATCTGCAAATAGATTGAAGCCTTCCTTGTAGTCCTCTCATCTGACTGATGTTTCAAGGTGGTGGCATGTCCATTATTGCTTGTACTTTTTCTGGATCTACTTCAATTCCCTTTGCAGAAACAATATATCCTAACAGTTTTGCTAATGTGACACCAAATGCACACTTCTTAGGATTGAGCCGAAGACTAAACTTTTCCATACGATCTAGGATTGGTCCCAAATCGTGCAAATGGGTATTGCGTTTAGCGCTTTTGAATAAAGTATCATCAACATAGTCCTCCATAGTTCTATGCATCATGTCATGGAAGATTGTAGTAACAGCCCACTGATATGTAGCTCTAGCATTCTTTAAACCAAATGGCATTACATTCCAACAAAAGGTTCCCCATGCACATGTGAAGGCTGTTTTCTCTTGATCTTCTAGTGCAATTTTTATCTGATTGTATCCAGAAAAACCATCCATAAGTGAGTACATCTCATAGCCAGCTGTCATGTCCACAATCATATCAATATTAGGGAGTGGGAAGTCATCTTTAGGACATGCCAAGTTAAGATCACGAAAATCTGTACAAACTCTGATAGACTTATCATGCTTGGACACAGGGACAATATTGGATATCCATTCAGCATAATAAATTTCACGAATGAAACCAGCCTTCAAAAGTCTCTCCAATTCGGCTTTGACTAGCAATGCAACATGAGGATGCATTTTGCGGAGCTTCTGTTTAACTGGTTTTATGCCTGGCATTATGGACAAGTGGTGCATAATAAGATCAGGATCCAATCCTGGCATGTCAGAATATGTCCAGGCAAAATTTATTTTCTTTCCCTTGAAAAAGGCAATGAATTGTTCCTTTTCTTCAGTTGACAATGACTGAGCCAAATGTATCACATGAGGATGTTCTTCTGTGCCTAGGTTAATCGGCTGTGTTGGCTCTATTAACACTGATGATCTCTCCTGAAAGTGACTGGGAAGGACATCAAATATCTCATCTGCGGGCACCTCAGAGAGGTTTTCACCCTTGGATACGTCTTTTATTTTTACTATTTTTGGATCCGACACTGCCACAATGTGGTTTTCACCATCGGACCTCTTGCAATTTTTCTTTTTAATTATGTGACTAAGATATTTGATGTCGGCCTCAGTCATCTTGATGCTTTGCTCATTGGTGGAAGACGTTACAAGTTCGATAGCATTTAGGTAACAGGCAAGAGTATAGTCATTCTGGAATGTGGGGACTTCGTTAGATGCATTGGGGTTCCAGTCTATAAGCTCAGGATGTGCGAGTGAGAGAGTAGTGGCTGGTTCAATTGCGTTCACAGTATAGTTATTAAATGTGTGGACTAACAATTCGAGACCTACAGCGACCTCACCCACAGGTGTATTCAAACGTCTCAGAGTACGAACATTAGTAATTGATGAATCTAAGACACTAGTTGGACCAGACCCCTGTGACCTATCCCTAGACATTTCACCCACTTCGATTTGATTTTCATAGACATGCACTTGGTCAATGTCTTTATCAGTAGTCGCTTCTGAAAGATTGTCAAATTCATATTCATGAGAATCGGTGCTACATGGTGAGAGACTATAGAACTCCCCAACAGTGATAGGGACATACTCTCCTTCAGCCTCTGGATTCTTACACAAATACTCAACATGACATGATTGACTAGATTCTCCCTTTTCTGAATGATATTCGAGTTGCTCAGTATTGTCCCCAGAAGAATCACTAGTATCATCTAGAGTACTAACACGTGGCACAAAGTCATCTGGCTCAGCAAAGAATTTAGCAAGATCATAAGGAATAGGATGAGGGTAACAATCCTCATCATCAGATTCTTCCTTTTGAGTACCTGATTTAGATTGTGACTCATTTTCAGATGAACTCTCAGGTACAGGTATGAATTTATTGGATCCCAAATGGAAAGGGACCTTCTTGAACCCTAGGCCAGTTGTGTCACTGTTGCTTCGAGTTGTTGCTTTGACAGGATCTATTAAACCATTGTTATTGCACCCAATAAGGCCAGTTCCCTTGTAGCCAAAACACTTCATAAGCTTAAGACCAGGTCCATACTTCTTAGGAGTGATTTCTTGAACTTTTTCTGTTAGGTCTACTGGAGACTCTTCTTTGTAAAGCCATGCAGCAATGGCTCTATTTTCACTTTCATCCTCTAAGGGAACTGTAGCTTTGACAAAAGAACCATTAAACTTGGTATGAGGTGTCAATATGAATGGCTTCTTTGCTAGTGAGGGTCTCCCAAAATGTCGAGGGGATTCTGGAATTAATGTTAATGATAACACTGGTTCCATGTGGTACTCTCCCATACCAATTTCTTTCAATTTAAATGACTGCTCAATTTGTTTCATCTTATTGTTGTGACAATCAGTAGACTCACGGTTAGCAGGGACAAAAGATTCAGCAGCTTTGAGCATATTGCAAGTGTAGCTAGTAGTTGCTGGAATAGTAACTTCAGAGCCATGAAATGGGAATTTAATGCATTGGTGGTATGTGGATGGCACAGCGCGCATCTCATGTATCCATGGCCATCCTAACAGAATGTTGTAGGCTAAGGGAATGTCGAGCACCTAACAGGTGACATCCCTTTCGACAGGACCGACACAAATTGGTAAAGTCACAAGACCTAGTGACTTTTGTTCTACTTCATCGTATGCTTTAATAGTGATCTTTCATCAAGGATCGATAGAGTCCTCAGAATAACTCAATTGTCTAAGCAGAGCTGCAGAAACAATATTTAGGCCAGCGCCATTGTCAATGAGTACCCGACGAACACGTGTCTGGTGGATCATAACCTCAATGTGTAGAGGCTGATTGTGTGGGTGATTTAGTGAGTTGTCATCCTCCTCAGAGAAGGTCATAAGATGATGTGAGGTCAGGTGACCTACCATGGATTGAAATCATTCAAGATCAAGATCCTAAGGAACGTTTGTCTTAGTGAGGGCTCTGTCCAGAATTTGCTTATGAGCGGGCGAGATTTTAAGGAGCTTAAATATAGAAATGTGAGCATTGGTTCGTTTCAATTGATCTAGAACACTATATCTGGTTACAATCAAGTTCGTCATGTGTTTTGCACCTTTATCGGATGGACCAGCAAGGGCTTTGTCCTTGTGTTGTTCGAGATTTGAAGTAGGAGATGTAGGACCTTTGAGCACCAATTTCGCATGAGAGCAAGTAACAGCATTAGCACAGTGTTGCGAAGATGTATTATCCATGTTATTGAAAGTAGGGCCTCTCAAGACAAATGGTGTCTTGGGTTTATCATTATCTTGTTTCCCCTTTATGGTAATAACGTCACAGTATTGAAAATCTACAGGTTCAACCATGTGAATGGCATTGTCATCATTGGAATACATATAGTTGACCTTATTGTAGGGTTCTGGTTTTAAAGTCTCTCCTTTTTCATAAGGTGGGAAAGGCTCTTTGAACGCCTTGTGGTCCGAGTTTTTGTTATGTCCATCTACCACAAGTTCACCAGCATCAATCATGTCTTGGACTTTATGATGTAAGTTTATACAGTTGATGGTTTTATGACCCTTATTTTGGTGATACTCACAAAATGAGGTCTCATTCCACCATGGTGGACGTGGTTGTGGATCATAGGGATGAGGGTTATCCATTGGTGAGATAAGTTTGTGTTGTAGCAATGTTTTGTAAACCACATCCAAAGGTTCTCCTAAAGGCATACACTCTTGCTTGGGTCATGCTGCCCATGAGTTTCTCAATTTATTCCCAAACATTTTATTGTCAGGAGGAGGTTTCTCAGCACTTTTGGCTGCTTTGAAGTAGTCTGTGAGATTAAATGTTGCTTTAGCAGGTTTTGGTGTGACATTATCAACAACCCCATCATGTACAATTTCTCGATTCTTGTTGACATGTTTGATTTTATCCTTGTTGGAAGTGGAACCTTGTTTTGAGTCTCTCTGAAGAGTGAGCTCACCCTTCTTGACCATAAATTCTTCGATACGGATAGCCTGTGTAATCATGTCTTCAAAGGTACGCAGACCTTCTAGTTGGACTCTATACTCGAAATCAGGTAAGAGGTTATCGGTGAAAATGTTGAGCTTCTCCGTTTCTGGGATTTTACGAGAGTACTTGGTATAAAGTTGTCTCCACCGTTGGAGGAAAGTGAGAAAAGGCTCACCCACCTTCTATTTAAGGTTGCATAGATCTCGAATATTCACAGGGTGTTGAATGTTATGAGAATATTGATGAACAAATGAATTAGCAATTTCGTCAAATGTCTTGATGCCAGGAGGTAAATGTGAAAACCACTCCAAAGCTTGACCACCTAGGCTTCTAGGGAATAAACGCATGAGGTACGTTTGATTGTGTATAAACTCCATAGATAAAGCACCAAATTCCCGCAAGTGATCTTGGGGATCAGTAGTACCAAAGTACTTGTCATATTTGGGTAGTTCTACACCTCTTGGGAAAGGCGGCATGTTTATACTTTTGTCAAATGGAAATGAACAAAGAGTGTCCAATGTGTATGTCTTTTTAGGTTTCTCTTTCTCATGCATCATCTGAGCCAATTGATCTTGCATAATTTTCAGTTTTTTTTGGAGTTTAGTGGTCTCGGTTTCTTCTTCACGTGTGATAATGGTCTCCACATCGAAATGTGTGGGCAGTTTAGCTCCCTCTTGGGCGAGTTTGAGAAAGTACTTTTCTTTCTCTTCGTTGATTAGGATTCCCATGACCTTCTGAAAGTTTTTGTCTCGTCGACATCTTGCTATGTGTTCAGGAAGGATTTCCACCTCCTCTTGTTCTTCATCAATGTCATTTTCTTTCTCTTTCTCCTTGTCATCCCTAGGTTGTTCTTGATATCGACTATGGCTACCCCGTTCAGGTTCACGATTAGGCAGTATAGGAACTTGTTCAGTTTTCGTATGTTGTGTTTGAAAAGGGTCCGTGGAGAAAGGGACATGTTCGTTGTTCTTGAGATGACCTTGCAGGTGAGGAAGACCGTGAAGATGCCTCACTAGCCAAACTAGATATGGATTGCGTAGCAAAAGGTAAGCTACCTCTGCTGCGATTACAACCCCTAACACGACCACGTCTAATGTTATCAGGATAAAACACGTTGCCACTTCTGGTTGTGACAGTCATAGGCAAGGACACGAAGCTAGAACCTAGACAAGGACTATACTAAGACTGAGTCTCAAAAAGGACAAGATAGTAACAAGAATGTTGTTCACTAAGGCACAAATGCTCTAATTTAAAGGCTAAAACAGCCAAAGATTATGACCACTGCAACACAAAGTATGGCAAGCATTAAGACGAGGATGTATGAGACAAGACTAGTCAAGGTATAAGACACAGGTTTTCAATTGAGCAAAGTGTCGTTGTTCCAGGACTGATTGCAAACAGAGAGCGATAAATGGATGCAAAAAAGGACAGCGTGCAAGCTACAGATAGCTAACACAGACCCAGATTGTAAATGCTGATACAAAACTTCGTACAAAAAACCTTTACGGGTCGCGCGAAGAAGTTTTACGGCACACGTGAAGATGTTTATGTCTCGCACGAAGATCAGTAATAGTTTTTAATTTCGCAGGAGAATGTTTCTGTATCGCACAAAGATGCACAATAGAACTTTAATTTTGCACGAGGGCAAAATGGCTTCGCGCGAGATCCAAATGATTTCGCGCAAGAGAAAATGATTTCGCGCGAAATCAAAATGATTTCGCGCGAACGGACAGAACAGTTTCACAACAGCGACTAATTTTGACAAAAATTTTGATCAATCCAATAACCAGGCAGATAAACAAGCACGTAGAACAGCAAGCAAGTGATTTCAAGCACGTCCGAAAATAATGAGCAAGGGCAAAAGCAACCTTGCGCACGAACAATCAATTGACTTAGTTTGTGTTTAATCCATAAGAGAGCTATTTGTGTACATTTTCAAAGATTTTTGCAATCATCGCACATGTTCCTTAGAAAAATAAAAGTTGGCTTCTCTAAGGCATTTAATCATGGTTTGACTCTGCAACTTTTATGGCTCATAGGGGTGACCTCCAATCCTAGTGCACCGAGGTTTTGACACAGTCTGAGAACTTAATCTTCAAGAGCTGCTAGGGAGATCTGACAACCCACAGTGAACCACACCCGTGGAGATATCTTCCACAAGGATATTTATATAGCGGTTGTCACTACCATGGTGAAAATGGCTATTACTGCTTGAGGTTCTGTCATCACAGTTTTCCCTGTAGAGGGATTGTCTGCTACAGTTAACCCTCTCTAAAGGTGACCGACTCACAGTAGTATACCACAAGGGGACTTAGCTTCAAGATTCAAGGTTCTGACACCTTTTCACCTTTAGCTCAATCAAAGAAAATAGATTAATCCGACACGCTAGACTAAGATTATCCCTTAAAGATCTATGATATCATCTTCCTGTGATCTATCAACCTCTCCGGAGAAAGGATGCCTTAATCAACAAGTCAAAGATTCATCTATCTACGAGATGCTCAAAGTATCCTCCCCACCCATAAGGAATCCGTCTTAGAGAGGAGTTTTACTAGGAACCCACTCCCTCAAGATCCATGAATAGTGTTCATGGGGGCTTAATTACTATGTGTGTACAGATGTTAATTCCTGAAAGCAAATCTATCTAAAAGTAATCAAAAAGCCCAAGGTGGTACACTTAACACTTTAACTAATGTGAGGTGAGTCCAAAGATGTGGAACATTTAACCCCTCACACAAGCCAAAACGAGTCCACAACTCAAAAATTAGTGAGTTCTAAAAAAAACACAAAAGGGTTGCCTTGTGGAGCCTTCAACGCTTATGTCCTGTAGAACCCTCCCCTATTTAATGTGGCGCTGAGCTTGTAACCACAGGGTGGAACGAGGGGCCGGTGGATTAGCGAGTCCAATAACCCAAGATAGTTAATCAGATCTATCACTAAAGACTAAGCTTGCTAAATGAATACTAATAGAGATTACACCCTAGTATGAGTTTATGCATGTGTTGTAAAATGGAAGTACAGAAGGAAACACACAAGCTCGACACAAAAGATGTTTGTTTTAGATCCAAATGAAATGCTTAGTAGATTCTTACCTATTCCTTACAACTTTAGCACGCTTTTCCCATTATTCCTGAAACCGCTACTATGTTATTCAAAAAAAATCAAGACAAAACACAGAAACACTAGAAACTACTAGCAGTCAACAGAAAAATCAGAAAAACACGCAAATCAATGCCAAAAAAAAAAATTTGCCTCTGTCAGCAGAGTTTCACGCAAAATTCCTGACAGTTCGCACGAAGAAGTTTTACGGCCCGCGTGAAATCAAATCTGGCTCGCACGAGATTAAATTTAGCTCACGCGAAAAAATAAAGTCTCGCGCGAAGATTTGCATACCGAAGAACTTTCTCGCGCGATGCGAAAAGAATCTTCGCGCGAAGATTCTATATCTTCGCACGAAAATGAACAGTTTCGCGTGAAGATTCTAACCTATACGGAACAGTACGGACAAAGAACAAAAAAATGATTTAAAAAATACAAAAAGCAGCCAGAAAATTTGATTTTCTCTGCCCCACGGTGGGCGCCAGAAATGTATGCGTGAAAATGCGGCCTATACTAACACACACACTTCAACACGGTCCTTATTTGCGGATTCATCGCAGAATGAACATTGAATTGTACATCCAAAATTTGCCCTGTAAAGCGACCTGTTGCCTTCTATCTAAAGGGATTTTGCCTGTTAATATCCTCAGAATCGAGGTGTAGGCAACCAGACCCTCTAAGAACGAAGGATTTGACAATGGAATTAAGCTAAGAATGAGTATACAAATTAATCTAAGAAAATGAAAGATGCAATGTAATCTAAGAACAAATGAAGCAAACTAGATTAAGCATATGCATGATTAAACTAAAAATGAGAATGTGTGCAAGAAATGGAAGTAAATATGAGCATGAATTTCAACAGCAATTCAATAGCAAATCAATTCATCCTCCCCCAAATGAAGAGATGAGGGTCTCTTAAATAGAGTTTCCTGGAATCCATCAACGGTTGAGATCGATTTAGATCAACGGTCAGGATTGAAGATGAGTTTCAGTCATAAAGGGAGATCCCTAAGTTAAAGGGAGTTAACAGACTTAATTTGAGATAAATAAGGAGTTAACTATTTTAATTTGAGTAGAAAAAGGAGTTAACTGTTTTAATTTGAGTAGAAAAAGGAGTTAACTGTGTTAACTCATTTTTGATCAATAGTGAACTGGAAATTCCCCTTTTTTGAACTGAAGAGAGATTTTGTTGAGATATTTAATTTGATAAAATGAAATATGCTCTCATAATTACTTTTTCTATTTAATTAAATAATCTTTAATTAATTAGAGACACTTTTGTTTAATTAAATAACTTTATTTAATTAATTAGGAATGTCTTCCCATTTAATTAAATAACTTTGTTTAATTATTTAGAAGTAAGTACTCTATTTAATTAAATAATTTCTTTTAATTAATTAGAAATACCTTTCTCATTTAATTAAATAATTACATTTAATTAATTAAGATAGGCGTATTTATTAAATTAAATAAATTTAATTCCATAGTATATTAGCCTTAGGATATAATTTAATTTAATTAAAGTATAAATACTTAATAATTAAATTAAATATTAATCAAGTAGGTTTAATGCAACTAATATGAGTATGTACTATAGGAATTAAATAAGAAATATGATGAATGCAGATTATGGTTTTTCTACATCTGACAATTAAGTCAAGTAGCGAATAGCAGAATGAGAATTGCCTATTCGAATAGGACTTTGGAATTATCAGAAATAGACTAGAATTGGTATAATGGCAATGAGCCAATTTTGGGGTATTACAGGAACATGTTATACTTATAGAACATGTAATGAGTTGGATAAACTTAGTTGAAAACAAAATTAGTCACTTTATTTGGCAATTTTAGGCCTTGTCCTTCTAGATTCCTTGGCAAAGTGTAACATGAGGATTAGAATTATTATTGGGGTTAAGGTTTGTATTATGTTTAAAATTTTGGCTAGAGTTTTTTTTACTAGGGTTAGTATCTAAGGATATGGTTAGAATTAGGATTAGAATTTAGGTATTGTGACTAGGATTATAGTTAAGGTTAGGGTTTAGGATTAGGATTATTTTTAGTGTTAGGGTTTACCTCATGGTTAATATTATGGAACTAGAATTGGTAAGTGTTAATGTTAGGATCATGGTTTGAGTTAAAGGATTAGAATTATCATTAGGGTTAGGTTTTAACTTTACATCATGATTAATATAATGGTTAGAGTTGGGGTTAGACTTGGTATTATAGTTAGGATGATGATAAGGGATAGATTTTATATCATGGTTGGTATTGTTAGGGTTAGGAATATAGCTATGATTGTGGTTAGTATTAGGATTTACATAATAGTTAGTATTATGATTATGGTTAGGTTTTTGATTAGGGTTTAGGATTAAGATTAGGATTTAGGATTATTGGTTAGAGTTAGTATTTTAGTCAAGGGTAGGGGTAGGATTGGGGTTACTGTTTAGGGTTAAGAATTAGGAGTATTAGGGTTTACATTATTATTTTTTATCAGTAAAAGGCTATTGCAAAAATATTTTTTTATTTTTTAAAATATTAAATTTATGTTTTAACTCTTTTGAAAGTGAAAGAACCAAGATAAAAAGAATGGGGAAGAAAACCCCCAATTTAGCCTGAGATGTTCATCTTATTTGAGGGGGTACATAAGCCCCTATATGAATTTGGGGACTTAAGAAGGCATATCTTCTCCATAAATTTAATATATACATTATTTGATCATCTCTCGCCATTGAGAGTTAGAAGGAATTCCTTATAAATAGTATAAGAACTAATTTATTAAAATGAATTTATTTTTGAAACTTTAAAAAAAAATTGTGTTGTCACCTTGCATGTTGCTTGAAGATTAGATCCTAAACAATTATCAGAACATAGGACTAAGATCATTGTCAGTGTGTTGTTATATAAATAGGATCAGATTTTGATTTTATCATGGGATTTCTTATTATATTAGAATAAAAACTAAATACTTTTTACACATTAACTAATTAGATCATTCTCCTTGATATGCTTTCTTGATCTGCAATTTCCTTTGATAAAAACATATTTTAACTTCTTAAAATTTAGATAAACATAACTATGAAAGATAAAAAATCATGGATAGGTTATTATATGCATGTTATTAAGGTTTCATTAATTTTTAAATAAATGGTCATATTCAAACTTAATATTTTGCTAAAGTTATGCAAGATAACCATAAAAATAGAACCAAGACACAAGTAATGCTTCCCATTGGGTCATTAAAACCTTATAATATCTTCCTAAAAGATGAAGAATATTATCGAGGCTACAATATCCCAGGAAGAATATTAGATAATAAATATAGATATACTATAAAGAAATGCAAATAATCAAATAACTTCAAAAAATTGAAATTTTTCAACTAAGTGTGAGAACACAATAAAACAATAGATAGAAACTAAAACCTAACAAATATGAGAGAAAGGAAAAATGATAGAAGGAGAGGATTGAAAAGAAGGTGAGATGATACACCATGAAACCAATAAATAAGAGAGAAAGGACTTAAATGCAATGTATGTGTCAAATTGACCAACAAGAAGGTAATAGACTATGATAGCAAGGGTAGGGAAAGAGGCCAAGGTGTCAAGAAGAGAAAGATGATTCATAAAAAGAAAGGTTTATAGGTGTTCCCCACATAGAGAAAATATATTATGGAAGAGGTTTGATGAGATGGGGTAGAAGAATTAAAGGATTAAAAATATTGAAGATAATTAACATTAACAGTATTTGTTAAAAGCATCTTTCGATGCAGAGCATCTATCAAAATCCTTCTAGGACTTCAAATAAGCCATAATGTCTAATCAAAAGCATAAAATATTTACATTTTTAGAGGCATTATCCATAAACATCATCATATTCCATAATTAGTCAACTAATGTTCCTTAAGGTGACCAATGAAACATCAAATTAGCATGACAGAAGATTTCTTCATAGTAGATCTTGATGATATGGAGGTTATTCTAGGCATATAGTGGATGGAGACACTTGATGAATACACTCAAAGTTTCAAATGGATGAACTCCATTTTTGTTGTTGATGGAAAGAAGGTTGTTCTTTGTGGAATGGAAAATGAAGGTCTGAAGGAGTTTCTATGCATCAAATGGAGGCAATTTTTTAGTGTGATGATGTTGCTTGGCCTTCATATTGTATTGTCTTGGCAGAACCTATAAAAGAGCAATGGACACCTCCCTAAGATGATGATCTCTAGAATATTTTGAGTAAAATGATAAATTTTTCATTGACATTCCTCCTAGCATATCACCTCATCAAGGGATTGAACATACTATTGAGTTGGAAGCTGGAGCCAAGCCAGTCATAACCACACCCTACTATCATCCCAAGAAATTCAAAGATGAGATTGAAAAGACAATTCAAGAATTACTAGAGAAAGGATGGACCCATCTCAGTTCTAGCCCTTTCACTTCATTAGTGGTATTGGTCAAAAAGAAGGACGGGACAATGCGCATGTGTGTGGACTACCATGAGTTGAATAAAATAATAATAAAGAATAGATATCCCATTCCAAGGATAGATGAGCTACTGGATGAATTGCATGGTGCGGTCTATTTTTTGAAAATAGATCTTCATTCTAGATACCATCAGATCCGCATGTGAAGGAAGATGTGGAAAAGATGTCTTTTCATTGTCACTACAGGCATTATGAGTTCCTCATCATGTCATTCAGATTAACAAATGTACCTACTACATTTCAATCATGCATGAATCACACCTTCAAAAAAGAATTACGTAAGTACTTATTGGTATTTTTTGATGATCTCCTTATTTATAGCATGACATGGGAGGAGCCCTTGAAGCATCTGGATGAAGTCCTAAGGATTATGAAGGAGTAATCCTTATTCGCCAAGCAATTCAACTCTAAATTTGGTATGACAAAAATATTGTACCTGGGGCATGTTGTCAGTAAATATGGACTTCAAGTTCATCAGGAGAAGATTCAAGCTATCCTTGATTGGTCTCCCCCAAAATCACTCACAAAATTGCAAGGGTTCTTCAGACTGTATAGTTACCTGAGGGTTCGTTAAAGGATTCTCTCAACTTAGCGTGCCCTTAACAAATCTAACAAGGAAGGGGTCTTTCCAATGGAATGAAAGTGCACAACTCATTTTTGATAAGCTGAAAGAGGCAATGAGCACTTGTCCCATACTTGCATATCCTGATTTCACTCGACCATTCATTTTGGAGTGTGACACATCTGGAGAAGGCATTGGTGTGGTGTTGATGTAGGATAGACACCCCATAGCTTATGAGAGTAGAAAGCTTACACAAATGGAATGCTTATATTCCATCTATGACAAAGAAATTTTTACCATCATACATGCACTAACCAAGCTTCAATAGTATTTGGTGGGTGCCAAGTTTGTCATCTATACAGATCACAATAGTTTGAGATATTTTCTAGAGCAATGAGATTTGAACGAGAGGAACCAAAAATGGGTAAGAAAGGTTCAAACCTTTGATTTTGACATTGAATATGTAAAAATAAAGAACAATGTGGTTGCAGATGTTTTGCCCATGAAACTTCCCATCTATTTACTAACCCAGATTTCAGCCAATTAGAAAGAATATTTGTTGGTAAGATATTCCAAAAACACATTTTCATGTGAGTTGATGGATGGTAACACCAAGGATGATCAGTAAAAAGTGGTGGATGACATCATTTACTATAAGAGTCAAATATTTTTAGTGCCAAAATCTAAACTGAAGCAAAAAATCCTTAAGGAGGTACAAGACTTACCCTTGGCAAGACACCTGGGTTTCCTCAAAACTTATAGAAGTCTCCGGGAGAGGTTTTCATGGAAAGTACTTAAAGGAGACATATTACAATATGTCAGAGAGTGTTTGGTTTTCTAATAGAACAAATCTTAACATACTTTACCTATTAGGTTACTACAACCTTTGCCGATTTCAAAACATAAGTGGGAAAGTATCTCAATGGATTTCATAACAGGGCTTCCCAAGGTAAATGAAAAGGACTATATTTTCATGGTGGTTGATAGATTAAAAAAGTATGCACATTTCTTTGCCATCCCCTCAAATTTTTAGGCTGCATAAGTTGTTGATCTATTTTTTAGAGAAGTCTTTCATCTACATGAGTTACCCCGAAACATTGCCAGTGATCGGGATGGGCAATTCATTAGTATCTTCTAGATAGAACTATTTTAGATGATAGGGATAGAATTGTCACCAAATACTAGTTACTGCCTATAGATAGATAGACAAATAGAGATTTTGAACAAGTGGCTCAAAGATTACCTTCAAAACCATGTTTCAGCACAACAACGAGTGTGGGTCAAATGGATACATCTAGGGGAATATTGCTACAATACCACATACCATGTGTACATTGTAATGACACCATTCAAAGATCTAGATGGGTACAAACCCCTTTCCTTCATCAACATGTTTCAAGGTGATAGTCACACACTAAGGGCGAGGGACTGGCTTCAGGAAGGTCAAGACATACTGAGGTGCTTGAAGGAAAACTTACAGTGGACACAAAGTCAACTGAAGATGTATGCCAATCGACACATAATGGAGAGGAGTTTCAAAGTAGGGGACTTTTCTATCTTAGGCTCCAGCCATATCGACAATCCTCATTGAAGGAAAAGGAAAAAGAAAAATTGAAGCCATAATTTGATGGTCCCTATCATGTAGTTCATCGCATTGGTGAAGTTGTGTGCAAGCTAGAACTTCTAGAGGGAAGCCATATACATGAAATTTTTCATCTTTAATTCTTGAAGAAGGACATAGGGTAGAATGTCATGGTAGCCATAGACCTTCCACCACTCAATGAAGAAGGAAAGCTCATATTGGAACTAGCCGAGATCATCAATGTACGTGAGAAGACTCTGTAGAACTGCACAATGAAGGAATATTTGGTGTGTTAGAAACACTTTCCATTGGACAATGTGACATGGGAGGATGAGCACATTCTCCAGTACCTAACATTGCATTTTCTTGAGGACAAGCAAAATTTGGGATGGGAGGACTGCAATATTCCCATTATAAAATAAATTATGTATCAAACTATTATTTTTGATAAGAAAAATAGGTTTTACAGGGATCCAAAAACCCAAAAAGTTAATGCATATCAAAAGATTGATTATAAGAAACAAAAGCCTAGCCACAATCCATACATATCAAAAGGCTGATAATAAGTAACAAAAGCCCAGTCATAGTACAATGGCCAACCAAAAGGCTAGAACAACAGAAAGGAAAAATGCCAAAAACCAAAAACTACAAAAACTAGATAGTCCAAAAGATAGGAAATGAAAAACCTTTGTCTTTCCTTCCAGCTCTTGCATCATTTTCACTGCTTCATAGGCTTTCTAGATCTCCTCAGCCATATGCTCCTACTTCTTCTAACCCGTCTGATCCAAGTTATTGAAGGTAATGTTTGTATTCATGTCCTCAGCCATCCTATCTTTGGCTCTATCCTTTTCCTCATCATCCTCTAAGAAACCCCTGGCTTTCAGCTTTCTGACAAGAGAAGCGATATTTTCATTAAGAGAAGTCAGAATTGAAATCATCTAGTTTTCCAAATTATGATTGTAACTTTCCAGATTCTAAGTTCTTTTTTCCACTAATCTGAGGCCATCCCCCTGATCTATCAAATTTCCATGTTCTAACTTCTTCCCTTGGTTTTCCAATTGACCCACTCTTTCTTTGACCTCCTCCAGTTCATGGTAGAGCCATTTAATTGACCTAAAATTGTTAATCATACTATTTCTAGTATTATTTATCAAATTCATGCCAATTTCCCTTATTTATCAATAATATCCACCAAGGCCAAATCAATGAGCTCCTCCATCTGGAGCTTTCCCTCTTTACCTTCAAGGATTTGGGGGTTCATGGTTTCTCTCACTATTCTCATTTTTTATGTTCTAAAATTAAAATATTTCTAGGCAATGCACCTATCCTTTATAACCACCTCTCCACTATTATCCTCTATCTTCTCCTTATGTTCCTGAGAAGGGGAAATGGGGAAAGGGGAATGGTTGTGATCTCTGGCCCAAGATATATTTTCCCTTTTAGAGGCATGTCCTCCTCCTTAGACCTCCTCTATTTTTTTAGCTACTAGCTCCTCCCTCTTAACATCCTCCTTCTCCTTATTCTCTTTGTCAGTATCCATCTCATCCCCTTCCTCGTTATACTCCTCATCTCCTTGACCAACAATTTCAAACCCAATCCCAATGGGAATTTTCCTACATGAGGCTTTAGTTGATGAAGGTGATTTCTTCTCAAAAGTTTTAGCCTTCTTTCTAGATGAAGGGTTAGCATCTTCATCCTCTGAACTTATACTCTAAACATCATTTGTGTCAGACAAGAAGTTTGAACTCCCTGTCTCCTCAGATGTTGCAACTACCTAGGTGGGGGTCTTGCTTATTGATTGAGCCTTGAAATGCTCATAAATCAAAATTAGTAAACCCTCATGCAAGGTCAGATTTGAAGTAAGATTTTTCTTGTGCATAGAAATATTCTTATGCATGGAAGTATATAAATAAAATGGAAAAGAGACCTTAATCCCATAATAAAAATGATTAAGAAGAATGAAATGGTGTGTCCTAACTCTATCAAATCTCATGTCTAAGGATATATACTCACTGATAGCCCTCAAAACATTCCTCCATAATTTTTTTATTGAATCCATCTAGTAGTATGTTTCACTCTTGACCAGTTCCTTCTTTTCTTTTGTATTTTTTGCAAAATCTTTCATGGCATTCGCAAACACCTTCTTATCTCTATAAAACTTCAATCCTTCATCTATAATTTCAATTATATGAGCAATGATGTCCATAATCACCTGATACGAGACCCCATTGACTTTAACCCTTCCATCTTTCCACAAATTTACCATAAGATCACTAATCATTGGGTGGTATCTATGGAGCTTGGCTATATATTTGGCAATTCCTCCCTTTTCTAACTTCTCCCACACTTTAGTTCCTTGCTTCCATTTTTCTACCTCACCTACTGGTTCTTTCCTGCTTCTTTTCCCCACCATCTGTGTAATCTCAGCACTAACTATTCTCATAAACTCCTTCATCTGAAACCCTTTCTCAATCCTCTGAATACTCTGATGGAAACCACTTTTATTTTTACCACTTTTTCTTTCAATACCACTGAAATGGTACATATAAAAATTGACCCATAAAATGTGTCGATTTGACACTAATAACATCATCTGCCTGTTCCATTCATATTTACCATTATTACACTTCCTTACACCCATATTCTCATTTAAATCCATAATTATCTTTGGTTTTCCCCCATACCTCTCGAGATTTTTTCCAATTCAATTAGGCTTTTTGCACCTACTAGAATATTCCCACTAGTATTCCAAATCATCACCATGTCTTTCTTTACTGCCTCTTTGGCAAACCAATCAACCAATGAGTTTGCCTCCTGATATTTGTAACTGACGTGGATGCTATCAAATTTACCAAATGTTAAATGGCTTACTTCAATGATGTTAGCTATTTTCCATGATGGTTGGATAGACCCTTTAATACATTTGATGATGTTATTTGAGTCCCACTCCAACCATAGTTTTTTAACTCCCTTATCCAAAGCTAATTTCACCATGTGGAGAGATGCATTGGCTTTGGCATAATGGTTTGTCTGATGTCCAAATGGGTAAGATAAAGCAGCAATCCCTTCACCATAGCAATTTCTTATAATATCTCAACATCCCAAGGGACCAGGATTCCCTTTTGTCACACCATAAAAGTTTTATTTATGCCATCCCTCAGGTGGAAGCTTCAATTTCACCTCCTGTCTTTTAGATCTCCTATCCTTTTCCTTCTCCTTTTTCTTACCCCCATCTTCAATATCTCCCCCCTTTCTAATTTGGTAATTTTCCTTTATATACCTATTGATTTTATCTGCCAAAACATAAGCAGGTTCCTCTCTATCTTTGAATATTCTATTATTTCTTTCCTTCCAAAATCCACAATAGAAGTGAGGCAAAGGCTAGATGTTGAAATCCTACAAGTTTGAGCCTTTATACATGTTATTCCACTAATAAAATAAACCTAGCACATTGCCTGGCTAGCAACAACTAATGCCAAAATTCATTGTAATAAGATCTCAAACTTCCCTAGAATAAGGACAATTGATAAACATATGATTAACTGACTTCTCTTGTTGTTTACACAAAATACATCTATTGGGATATAGTGGCATCTTTTCTTCAAGTTTTCTAGTATAAGAGTTTTATCTTGTAAAGCCAACTAGAAAAACATATTAATCTTTGGAGTAAGGCCAACCACCCAGGCCTTGGCAGAAGGAGGTTTCTCCTTCAAGCTTCCATAGAGAATTATATCCTAAAGCAACTGAGTAACAACCATTAGGATTATCTTCCCATATTAGTTCATCCCTCTTATTATTTAGAATCATTGAGTTCAGCATCAACATTATCAGCTTAAGATCATTCGAGATAAAAGATAGGTCTCTCAATCCCTAGTCAGTTCTATAGTCTCTAACTTTTAATCCAAATTGCTTGATACAAACATTTGCCTAATTCTCATAAATGGGATTATTAATTAGGGGACCCTTAATTAACTAGTTATCATGCTAGAAGAGAATGTCATCACCATTACCCACTTTCCACTTAGTCTTAGCTTTGGCCAGATCTCTTGCCTTAAGGATACCATTCCAAATGACTAAACCATTTGATATGTCAACATTATTGAACAAGAACTTTAGAGAAGGCTTTATAATATACCTCTCCACTAAAACATCCATATATGATTGGCTAGGAGAGCCTTAGTGAGAAATTTTAATTTCCTCATACCAAGACCACCGTAGCACTAAGGGAGGAAAACATTATCCCAAGCCACTAGAGGAGATCTTTTACATTCCTCAAGACCAGACCACAAAAAATCTCTGAATCTTTTCCATTTTGTCAACAAATTTGGATAGTATCCCATAGAGGCTTAGGGCATACATTGAGAGATTTTGAAGAGTGGACTTAACCAAAAGACATTTACCTACCTAGCTTAGTGTGCCTCCTTTCCACCCAACCAACTTCTTGCTAAACCTATCAAGAATCCCATTCCAGAAAGAATCAGGAGGCTTAGTTCCCATTGGGAGACCAAGATAGTTTGAGGGTAGCTTACCAATCCCACACCCAAGAATCCTAGCTATCTTCATTTTTCTGTAAATAGGAATATTGATAAAGAAAATTGAACTCTTCTCCTAGTTAATTAGTTGGCCTCATCCTCTGATATACACATCAAGAAGATCCTTCATCACTTTAGCCTCCTTAACAGAAGATTCTCCTCCCATAATAGTATCATCCACCAACTATTGATGAGTAAAAGAAACATTCCCAGAGGAGGGCCTAATCCCTCTTAGTCTCCCTTCCTATCTTTTCTTCTCAATCAACCTAACATTACACTTAGCCATAATAATGAACAGAATAGGAGAGAGAGGGTCACTCTACCTTAAAGCTCTTGAAGGTTTGAAGAAATTAGAAGGAGCCCCATTGACCATAATGGCAAGCGAAGAAGTAGAAATAAGTTGAGAAACAAGCTTGTGAACATATTGATCAAAGCCAAAAGCCTAGAGGATAGAATCAAGTAAAGTCCAATCCACCCGGTCATATACCTTTGAAAGGTCCAGCTTGAGTAGCAAACCTTCTATTTTACCTGCTTCAAGGGAGTGAATAACTTCATGAACCATCATGATAGATTCCAAGATCTACCTACCAAGGACAAAACCAGTCTGTTATTGAGAAATGATTAAAGGAAGAATATTATAAATTTTGATAGTTAACACCTTCAAAATGATCTTGTAAAAGGAATTACAAAGACTTATAGGCCTAAATTGCTCCATAGAATCAACCCCTAGAACTTTGGAAATTAGAACTAGGAAAGTAGAATTAATTTCTTTAAGAAGACTTCTAGCCTCATAAAATTCATGAATAGCCTTAACCACATCTTCCATAACCACCTCCCTATAAACCTAAAAAAAGAAAGTTGGAAAGTCATTTGGCCGAGGGGCTTTATAAGTTGGCAATGAAAACAAAGCTTTTTTCAACTCCTAAGCTTTAGGAATTGCCCTCAACATTTTATTGTGATGAGGTTGGATAATCTGAGGGAGACAAGACATAATTTCATTATGATCCACCACTAATAACATGGGATCCCAGGAAAGAAGAGAAGAGAAAAAAGAAATAGCTTCATCAAAAATATCATTCTCCCTAGTCAAAGTATCCTAGCCCTTTTTAATTCCTAAAATCTTGTTATTAGTATTGTGCTTAAGAGTGGAAAGGTGAAAAAACCTGGTGTTCTAATCACCCTCTTTAAGCCAGTTAATCCTTGATCTTTGCTTCTAGAAATTCTCTTTTTTCTTATAATATTATACAAATCAGTTAAACTAGACATCTCAATATTCCTATATTGTTCATTATACCCATCCTATTGAATTAAATCTTGAATAGAACAAAGCTCATCTAAAATCTCCTCTTTCTCCTAAAAGATATGGCCAAAATCCATCTTATTCCAAATTTTAATCATTTGCTTCACATTACTCAACTTCTTAGCAACTCAAAACATAGCAGTTCCTTCCACTTCCATACTCCACCAATTGGATATCATGTTCAATAGATCTAGATGAGAAATCCACATCTTTTCAAATCAAAAAGGATAATTCCTCCTAGCCTCAAGAGAAACAACTAAGAGAGATGTGGGGGAGTGATCCAACCCTACTCTAGGGAGAAGGGATAGCCTACAAGAGAAAGAATTCAACCATTATGGAGAAATGAGAGCTTTATCCAATCTAACCTAAATACACTCACTCTCAATTCTTTTATTGGACCAAGTGTAAATTCCACCCTTGAGATCAATATCCAAAAGAGCCAAGCTATTTATGAAATTAGAAAGATCCAACTTACTTTCCAAATCTGGAGCCAAACCTCCTAATTTTTCTTCATCGGTGAGAGGACTATTGAAATCCCCCATAATAATACCTTTATTAAGATTAATATTTTGGACCAAAGCCCCAAGCTTAGTCCAATAATACTTCCTTTCCCTTTTAGTATTTGGGGCATAGACAGTCAAAAGAAACCATGAATCATCAGTGTCCATGTGAAACCCTTTACATAAAAGAGTATTACCATCATTACATAAGGACATAAGTTTAAACTATTTATTATTAAAAAGAGTAAGCAAACCTCTCGATGCCTCCTCAAAATTCGTGGCCTCACTAGTCATAATATTATTTAAGGAGATCTTACCCAGAGCCTCCTTCTTCATTTTTGTCTCTTGAATCGGCATTATATCAGGTCTTTGATCCCTTATCATATTCCTAAGAACTTCCTATTTATGGACCCCATTTAGTCCCCTAATATTCCAAGATATTATCTTCATTTTTGAATAGTAGAACACTCTAGGATTGGTCATTGGCTCCCATCTGCCAAATTCCTTTTGGCCTCCTCTTGCAGGACTTGGTTTGCATTCTTCCTGACTGGTGCCTTTTGCCTGACTCCCACATCCGATTTACCATGGCTCCTAATCTGTGCAGGTGAAACTGGGGAGGGATCCCTACTATTCTTCATTTTTGTCTTGAAATGACTTCCTTTTTTTTCCTTAATCCATTCATCTATCCTTACCTTCTTACCAAGAGAAGAAAAATTACCCATAGTCCCAAATCTCTCTTCCAAATTACAAGAAACAGACTGGTCCTTCCAAATAAATGAAGAAATCTCCATGATTCGCTATTGCTTTTGAATACCCTTCCCATACTCCATTATCTCTTGATTTTCCCACACCATCTCCACTTCCTTATTTAAAACCTTTCCCCCCTTTCTCTCCAAATGAGGTGGTAACTTGTTGAGATCCTACGGCTGAAAATCATTGTGAATCCTATCCTCATGGACTATAGCTATTGGATTCTTCTTGTTCAAACCTACACCACCCCCTGGTAAGCCACTTTCTTGAAGTCCATCCATCTCTAAATTTACTGGGATATCCTTCTCAATGTTCTAGGTGTTAGAGTAAATAATTATTATTTATGCTTTTACTTAAGTTTACTTAGGTTAATGCATTTATTTAATATTTGTAGTTTAGGAGTTGTTGACAACATGGTAGTTTGTTCCTATTTAAGTCATACTTATCCTCTCACTTTGATCAAGGATATCCCACCTTATGTATGCTTAGTTGTCATACTTATCTCCTAGCACCTACTAGCTTGTTCTAGAAGTCTCCTTGAGGCCTTTATATTTAGGCTCTCTCATTGTATTTCATAACTCATTTTCAAGGCATATTGTATAGCAATACATTTTTCTTTGCAATATCTTCTCTCTCAGTCTGTTTAGTTTTTCCAAATTCCACCTCTTCCTTCTTTGGTTTCCCTTCGATAAGTTATTTGCATGCAGGTGATCTTGGAAAGCTATGAAGTTTGCTTTCATCAACTTCTACACTGGGAACTAGTTTTCTTTGTTGGGATATCCTCCTCTTTATCCTCAGAAAATCTAGGTATCTTAACTAGGACTTCCATCTCTGTGATCTTAGAGCCAGGAAAAATTGGTCCATCCATCTCTAAATTTACTAGGATATCCTTCTCAATGATCTGGGAACCAACCTACTTTGTTGGGATACCCACCTCTTTGTCTTTGGAAGATCCAGGACTCCTACCTAGGACTTCTAACTTCAAGATCTTAAGACCAGACAAAACTAGAACCTTTTTGTCTTTGGAAGATCTAGGAATCCTAATTAGGACTTCTACCTCTATGACCTTAGGACCAAACAAAACTGGAGCCACATCCTTATCAACCTTTGATCCATTTTTGTGTAGATTATTCCCTCCTTTAATAGGGACTTCCACTAATGTCCCCTGAATCTTCTGACCATCCTTAAATTCCTTCTTTTTCTCCTTTCCAGATTTGGAAAATGTAGATTTCCTTCCCTTTTTAGTAGTTGCCTTAGGACACTAATTCGCCTTATGACCTGATTTCAAACAATGAAAACAAGCAAAGGGAATACTTTCATAGACCAACTTTTGAATATGCATTCCAAGCTTAGAATGAAAGTACATAACCTCTAGTATATCATCCCCTTCATGAACTCCAATACAAATTGGAGCATACATTAGTCTTCTTCTAGAAGCTGGTATCAAGTCTATTAATCAAAGTTCACTAAATGAATCTACTATTCTCACAAACACATCCTCATTCGAAAACTCCAAAGGCAACTCTAGAAGTCTAACCTAGACTAGAGCTTGCACAAAAATAGCATCATTCAAATCCAGCTTTGAAATCCACTTCTGGAGAACTAGGGCTGAGTGGCCTATAATCCATGGTCCTTCACACAATGCTTGACAAATCCTCACTGCATGAAAAATCAAAAGATAGGAAACCTTTCGCCATCGCCATTATAGCGACCTATCTCTTGAGCTTCTCTATTTGGTTTATCCAATTTTATTGGGATTATTTTATTTGCACTATGAATTGCTATTGGAGTTCTCTATCATTCACCATTTCGTAAGTGAAAGACCTTCCCTATTTGGTTTATCCAATTTTGGTGGGATTTAACCCTCACCCTATTTTGTCACCTATAACACTTCACTCAGATCTGGCAAATTGGAGCACCATCTTTTGACATATATTGAAGGGATTATTCATATTCAAGTTTTTATTATTATGTTTGATCTACTTGTGTTTCGTATGGATGTATTTGCATTCATTATTGTGGCTCAAACACCTACTATATGATATCTAGGCATTTCTATATGGCCCCCTCATTTCCTGTATGACCTTCAATCTTCCATGCACCATTCATCAAACCCTCATACCTCCCTCGCACCCTCCATCTACTCACCATATAGCTTACCATACAGCCCACCTAGCCTTGAATATGTATGCCATCCCTCCATCTCCCTTTGACCATCGTACAACCACTATGCCACACCTCCCTCCACCGTACAACCACTATACCATACCTCCCTCCTCTGTAAGGCCCTTGTGCCTCTTCCCTATATGGTTTGTCCACCATATGGACTCCATTTTCCACTGTACGCACATTGTATAACCTTCATAACCATAGTGTATGGTTGCCTCTTCACTCTAGCACACCATACATTCTCACAAATATCGTACAACCTCTAGTTGGCATCCACATATCACTCCAATATTACCACACTACCCTCCATAAATTGTTTACGAGTTCTATCACCTAATTATCATACTAGAACTGAGAGTTTGTTAAGAGTCATTGCATGGGTTGGAACATTACAAGGTGGTGAAGAACAACTTGTCTTTTGACCTTGTCGAGTTGTTGTTGATACAATTCAACAAGAATATCAAAGGCATCGAAATATCAAAGAACAACTTGGGTAAGTTTAGTTCTCTTTTGACATGTCTATTTTTCTTTTTTCAAAAGTTTTTCCCTTCCAAAGGATCTATTGTATGGAGAAAGGATGTTCCAATTTTATACCAAATCAATGAATATATAGTAGAAATAGGTGAGAATTTTAGCATCATTATGGATAACTACTTCAAGTCATTCAAGGAAAACATGCAAAATAGATTTAGGATACCCAAGAAGCTTGTAGAAGACTATGAGAAAGATACTTGTTTCATGATTGACTATGACAAAGTTTATATTCAAGTAGTCGGACCTAGAGTGGCATGGGTTAAGCCTCTAAATAATGAGGTTAATGTTGATCACACTAAGGATATCATTGAAGCTCTACTAAATGAGCTCGCGGATTCTAAACCCACCTATTTTGGAACCTATGATGAAGCCTAGGAAAGAATTGAGCTTGAGATAAAGCTACCACAAAGAGTAAGTAGAGGAAGGAAGAGGATAGAGAAGATAATCAAAAATACTAAGTCATCAAGCTCTCCTCTAATGCTTACCAAGGGGAAAGGAGATGATGTGGAAGATGAATATGAAGAGGATGAAGTAGAGGAAACCAAATCTAAGAAGGAAGAGCCTCCCAAGAGGAAGGGGAAGGTTATTATAATCAAACCTATACTATTTACAAGAAGAGCACCCAAGTCTAGGAAGAAGTTGAAGTAGGGTGAAGATGGAGTAGAATAGGTTATCTTCAAAAGGTCAATACCTAAAATTAAAGAAAAATTAAAGAAGATGGAAGAAGGAGCAGGCATGGCTTGTTTTAAGTCTCTTAAGTATGAGACATGAAGTGATAAAGAGAAAAAAAATAGATAGGAGATACACTTATGGAAAAATTGGGCAAGTGGAAATACTCACCTTACGATCTTTCATAGTAAATATCTTATGAGTTTTTGGAGGCACTTAAGCCTAGATGGGATAGTGCAATGAAGACTTCCAAAGACATTTGTGAACAAACTTTGAGATAGCTTGTGTTGACTCTCAATGAAAAGGAGGTGAAGGAATCTTTGAAGCAAAATGAGAAGAAGCTCAATCTCAAATTCAACGCATGTCTGATATTTCTTAAGGACATTGAATCTATGGTGTAGTCTACTTTTATCACATGGAAGAACATTATGGGTTGCAAAAACCTAGTGATTTTGTGGTGCATGTTGATGACAAGGATGGTAATGATGAGGATGCAAAAGAAATAGAAATAAAAGATGATGAGATAGATGATTTTGATCTTGATGATGAGGAGGAAGGATAGAAAGGCACTAAGGAAAGTCTTTCAAAAACACATACTATTGAAGAAACTAATGCAGAGAAGAGTGTAGCATTAGTTATGACTTTATTTCCTCACTCTCTAAGCAAAGCCTTAGTGAAATTAGGCTCACAGAAGGCTCCTATTGAGTTGGTTGTGGTTACCACTACTACATTAAGCACCCAACCAATCTTAGGATCTCTATTGATGAGTGTTACATTGACTGAAGTTCCCAACACTTCATCTACCAAGCAACAAGTTATTCCAACATTAGGCTTGACCAAGAAACAGCAAGGTATTCCTATTGTTAGTGTTATTTCTACATTTATTGCTATTGCATCTATTTCTATAATAGTTTCATTATCAAGTGTATCCATAGCCAATGCAATGACAGTTGAGAAACAGTCTCAACTAAGCAATGAAGTTCTCAATGAGGGTAAAGAAATTGTTTCTACCATTCCAAAGGTTAAGGGTAAAGAAGAAGAGGAAGAAATTAATCTAGATGAGGAAATAGTTATTCCAAATTTGGATATCTCTATCCTCACCCCTAATCAAATGGATACCCTAGGTGAACTCTTGAAGAAAGGGGCTAAGCAACAAAAGGTTAGAGAAGAAAAGAAGAAGAAAAATTAAGTCCTTGAAGACATAAAGAGCATATTTGTTGATGCTCTGAGTATTGAGGTTGATAACAAACAACCCATTTTGGATCAATTAGCTGAAATTGTCCACAAGTATAATGAATATTTCAATGGACAAAAAGAATTGTTGCAAAGAGCTGAAAGAAAGTTTGAAAACAAAGTGTTGGAGCAAGTTGCACTAAATATTACAATAGATCAAGTAGAACTATCTAACATTATTACTTCACTAGAAAAATTTGTCAATAATGTTGTTTCATTGTTTGTCAAACTGAGTGATACATCTATCATCACAAAGGAGATCAAGCATAAATTCTCCAAGATAGATAAGGATATGAAGGCAAGTTCACACTAGCTATCACTTGATCCAAGTTATACTTCTACAAATTATACAAGGATTAGATATCTAACAAATCTTCAAGAAGAATTATTGAGGGAACTGTTAAGAGAAGTATAGATAGCCTTGCATGAAAGTAAGGTATTACAAGAGAATTAGGACAAGACTATGGTAGTAATTCTGAGGTGCATTCTAATTTCTTGTCACATTTTGGTAATAACTTGTAGATATTATACACCTTTGGTATTTATGTCAAAAAGGGTGAGAAGTAAGTATGTTTAATATGCAAAGGGGGAGAAGTAAACATATTAAGATTATCTATATGAATATTCTAATAAAGGAGGAGAATACTATATGTGTATAGGAGAGATATAGGTATGGGGGAGTAGTATAGTATTATGTAGATACATGTATAGTGTTGCCTCACTTTTCATCCTGTACCCATTTTGCAAAGTGGAAAATGATATGTGTCTTAGTTTAGTCTAGTTAGGTTGAAGTCTAGTTCTTTCCCCTCAAGTGAAAAGTTTCTCCATTGGGTTTTCATCTTTCCTCTTCCCTCACATTACATAACTGGGTGGATTTTCCTTATTGTTGTGAGTTTTTTCGGTAGTCTAGGACCTTAGTCGATGGAGATTCTTGGGTCATATAATGACTTTCATAGAGTCATTTCCTAGAAGGATTTTTTTCATGGCTCATTATAGTTTTTACATAAAGAAAATGAAGTTGTGGAAAATCTAGTATTGCCTTCCCCTCAACGAGTTTTCGACCCGTGAAGGTGATTTTCTACAGAGGTCAATGAATGAGGTTTACAAGCTAAAGAAAGGAAGAAATGAGTTGTTTTATGGATAGACCATCCCTGAATTGCAGTATTCTACCTTGGGAGTCACTCAGAATTCATCATAATGAGTAGAATAGCATCTAGAAGAAAACTCTAAAGTAACTTCTCCATAGCGGGTTTTTGACCTAGGAAGTCAACTTTTCGACAAAGAAATTTGTGAGAGAGAAAAGCAAGTGGGTTCCTTCTTCACTTTTGTAGCACTTTTTATATTTTCTGAAGCTTAGAGGCACATTGACTTAGAGGGTAAAGAAAAAATAAAAGCTAAGGTGGAAAAACAAAAGTTGATTTCTCCTCAACAGATTTTCAACCCTGGAAAGTGATTTTTCGCACCCACTGAAGAATCACTTTTGCAAGCATGTTGGGCTCATAGGTCGATCACAAGATACTTAAAAATGATAATGGAAGCAAGTTAATCACATTTGGGAAGGTATCTTAAGCAAAATCTGGCTGACCAAATTTTTCTTTATAAAGTACTCTGTTCTTAATTTTTTGAAACTTGGTGAAAAATGGGAAAGTAAGTCTGTAATAAAAGAAAGTTACCATTGGGCCAACAAAAATAGTGAAAAGACATGGAAAAATCTGTTAGAAATCCCTACACTTATTAACCTAATGGATTTATCCTTTAATTCACTTGTGTGACACAGATCTTGAAGATTAACGGGTGAATTAGGATTTCTATATAGAGATGAACATAATGGATTTTCATACTACTACTTTCTTTATTGAAATATTATGTTGTTGAATTGAATAGTGATTTCAAAGCTCTCACAGTTGCAAAGTTCTACTCTCTGCACTGCTTTCAATTTTAAGATCCCAATTCACCTCTATCTTAGATTAAATGGCAACAAGATTCACTAGATTTGATGGACTGAATGGAATTAAGTAACCTTAAAGAGATTAAATTTCCACAATCCATAGCAAATAAACTGATATATTTCTGGATTCGATTGTGTAAAGATTTTTTACCATCGACGTTTCGAATCACACCAAGTGATCCATCATTTTGTTTGACATCTCTTGCTCTCTTCATCCTAATGATGGATCACTTGGTGTGATTCGAAACGTTGATGGTAAAAAATCTTTACACAATCGAATCCAAAAATATATCAGTTTATTAAGTAACCTTTGCAAAATGTTATAGACACCTCACTCCATTTCTTTGACATGCAATATTTTCAAAGGAGGTTGAGGATGGAGCCAATTCACCCAATAACAAAGAAACTTCAAGGAAGCGAGTTAGTGGAAGCAACTAGGTTTCCAATGGTTGTTCATGCTCCCAAGTTGATCATTGAATGTATTAACCACTACAATCTTGACACTAAACAAATTTTTTTGCCTAATCATATAGTTTTGATCTCAATTAACCACCAAATTGTAGTAAATTTCCTCTAGATTCTAAAGCGAGAAGAATTTTCTGAATTGACAATAGGAGGAGCCATGTCTGAGTTCTCCTTAAAGAAGATGGTGTGGCAGAAGGAAATTATGAGGTCCTAGTTTCAAAAGCCATGGGGAGCTAAGAGTAAGGTTCCTAAGACTCTTTCAACACTGATCTCAAGCTTGAGATCATAGACATTTTGGTTCTTATACATCGATTGAAAGGTGATGTAGAAGCACTAAATTTTGTTGAACAATATTTCTTTTTGGTACAAATCATCTATTCAGATACACATTATGTTGATTGGGCATATGAGGTAAGTGAGCATCTGTCTAGAGCACTTAATGTCACAAAGTTCTACAATACCTTCTACATGTGTTCTTTCCTGCTTTACATGTTAGCTTCTCTACAATTGTGGCCAGGCCTTCCTAGAATAGAGAATTTCCCTATTGATGTGAAAAGTTATGAATTTTATCCATGCTTGTAGTTATAGAATAGTTATGCAGAATATATCAAAGTTAATGATTCATTTACAATGAGGATTTGCAAGGAACTCCAAGGATGCCTAGAGAGGAGGTTCAGCCTAGAAGCGATGGCGGCCATTAGTCAGTTTGGTAGCTACTTTATTCAATTCTCATCCTTTTCATATTTGCATCTTGCAGCTTTCGACGGATTTCCTTTGAAGCTGCCCAGATACCCAAGCGACATAATCATGCTAATAGAAATTATGAGACAAGCTATCTAGGTTAATGTAATGAGTGCTAGTTTAAGGAAGAAGGGGTATGAATTCCTCATGAAGGTTGGGGCTTACAGTTGTGAGTCTCGATCTAATGCCAAAAACATGTTCAAGGCATTCAAGAATAAGTATAAATTGGAAGAATATGAGGTTATGAGACCCATGTTCAACCCAAATGGATATGTGAGAGAGGTGCTTCAAATTGGGAGTGTGATCAAGCATGTCACCACTATAGAGGATTATTGGGCAGATTGCAAGGATAAGTTGCAGAGCCAAGATCGTGCTTTTGCCAAGCTCATGGTGGAACAAATAAAGACATATGGCATTGACCTCAATGTCAAAGGATTGGAGGATGATGGTCAAAATATTTATAGAAATACATATTTGACAAAATTAAGGGGGATTCCTATTAGTTTTGAGCCATATGTAGATGTGGAAGAGAATCTTGATATCATGATGGCTAGGATCATCAAGAGAATCGAGAAATGGGTCAAGTGGCCAGAAAGATTTGGAGTAAAGGAGTAACCACTCAAGCTTCTCTAGTAGCTACAACACCTACCTCATCCCAAAATGCTACACTAGGCATAACCATAGCTTCCACTCAAGGGCCATCTCAACCTATAGGCGGAGGTGATCAACCTTCAGACAAGAATGTTCCTATAGCCCAGACCTATCATGATGGTTCTTTGCTAGTCATAGGAACCCAAACTGGTACTGAAGAGAACAAGGTGGAAGAACCAAAGGATAGTGCCCCTACTTCGGTACCTTCCCCATATACTACTCCAGTTCCATCTCCTCACACTACCCCTATTCCTTCTTCACATACCAACCCAATTCCATCTCCTCATCATAGACCCGTGCCATCAACAAGTGCTTCACTTTTGAAGCCAAGTGGTTCCCCTATACAAATAGTAGACCTAGGGGATGGAAAGAGTAGTAGCAACGAGTCTACTAATTTAGATGAGGAGATGAAGAAGACTTTAGAAATGGAGAAGGGCCAGACTTCTTCCAGACTCATCTCTAAGGATTCAAAGAATCCTTTCTCTTCAACTGCTATAACAATTACTCTAGTGAAGAAGAAAATGTTCAATATTGAATCACTCAGAATAGCTTCCAAAGTAATAGGAACCAATTCGTGGTTAGAAGATACTTTGCAAAGGAAAAGAAAGAGAAAAGATGAAAGTGTTTCTGCAAAAGACACTATATCTCTTGTAGTTCATTCTGGGACTACATTGACAAAGGTCAAGAAGTAAAAGACTTTATCAATACTTGGACAAGATCCAGAAATAGGGCACTTGATAATGGAAATAGCCAAGCCAAACAAAGGAGTGAGAATTGAGGATATGACACCTGATGATTTTACTCTGCATTCAGCCGATCTTGGAGAAGCCAGACATGATACAAAAGTTGGCTTGTGGAGATCAAGTAATGAAGTGATAGAAAGACAATTGGAAAGTCTCAAATTGTCAAAGATCAAGATGAAAGCCGAGATAGAAGAATTGAAAAAATTTATTAGGCAATTAGTCACTCCACTAGCAACTATTTTTGGTATGTCTATGACCCAGACTCCTAATGCAACCCAAGTGCAAGCCCTCATTTCCCAGCGCCAAGAAGATAGGCATTATGGCCAGATTGGTAAATAATGGATTGAGAGACTCACATCAGAAGGAGCTTCTCTTATAGATCAAATTGGAAATGCTATCCTCAGATTGGAGATAGAAAAGGATAACATATTGCCTAATAGTAATACTCTAGCCGGAGGAAGGATCAACTGTGATGACTGCATCTCCCTTTTAAAGATGATCATCTAGATGAAAGCAAAAGAAGCAGCTGAGGCAAAGATTTTGAAGAAAGGAAATGAACCTCTATTTGAGTGGTTCCAAAGTATGCAGTTCAAGCTAGAAATGATTCAAGTAGCTGAGAAGGGACTCAAGGAAACAAAGAGTAAAGTAAAGAAGACTCAAGACAAAGGATTTGAACTTATGAGAGGGCTACACACTGATTCACAAACCAGTGGTCAAGGAAAGGCTCTCATTGGAGTGGATGTAATAAAAAGTAACTTCTCTACATTTGCAGATAATCTAATTGGAGTGGCTTCCAGTAGTCAAAACAGAATTGCAGAACTCCAAAAGCTCATTGGTTATGTAAATGTGGCCACAAAGGAGTTGTTGGATTAGTTGAATGCTATAAAGGAGCTAGCGAGGGAACATTCAAAGTGACTTTTGAGATTCACTAATATACACGTGCCCAACCATGAAGAGCTAATCCCAATAATGGTTGCTACTAATGCATATAGGGTAAAAACCAAAAGGGGAAGAAGTCTAAATGATTCATATTATGCCCCCTTCTTGTTTTCTTTTGTAATTTTGTAATATGACAAACTGGCACCTTGCCATTTGTCATCCTCAGAAGATGAACCAATTAAGCTTCCATTGTAATGGTCATCTCAAAAACTCCATATGTATGAAATTAAAAGATTAATGAAAGGTTGGCAAATTTTTGGTGTGAAGTACTTTTTGTTGCAGAGATAATTGAATGGTATTTATATCAATCATTTTTCGTTCCAGTGAATGTTATAGTTAGTTTACGTTTTCTCTTTTGTTTGAATTGAGATGAGGGAGAAACAAAATTTTACCTCCACTATTTTGAGGCAATGAATGAGTGTAATAGGTGTTGTTATTGTTCATTCAAAGAGAAATTATTTCAGTGTTTTCAATTTATTAATCAAGGTTCATATTTGAATTTGCTTAGTTCAGTATTCATTATTGTTCAAATAAGTTTTATGAATTCATAAGATGTGTGAGTGCATAAAACCATTTTGGTATTGAGAAACTTCTATTTGCCTGAGTTAGATTCTAGTTGGGTCTAGCTTGGTTATACCTCTTCCGTTCTCAAGTGAAGAACATACCCCCAAAGTAATTTAGGAAGAAAATAGAATTCATTGCAAATCCATTTTAGGGAGCTATACCTACCAATTTAGAGGAAAGCTAAAATTATTCGTAAGTAGCTTTCCAACTATTCATGATCAGATATTATTCTGAATTGGGCATTTAAGAGTAATAATCTAAAAGAACAAATTATTTCACCAACAAATTTTTGGCGACTCCATTGGGGAGACAAATAGTTGCTTGACTAAAAAGCCTATGTCATGAGGGAAAATGGTACTACCTCATGAAAACATTATTCTAGTGCTCCAACCTAATCTTGTTTTTCAAGATGACCAAAAAGACATAATTTCATCCCTTAACACATTCGTTCAAAGATATAGAAGGAACACTAAACATTACAGGAATGCTAGCTAGGAGTTGGAGGAAGAAGAAAGAAGAGCTAAAGCCTTAGAGAGAGTTGTTCAAAGGAGAGATATCTAAAGAGTAGAAAGACAATTGAGACAAGAAGCTTAAAGATAAACCAAACCTAGCATCTTGGAACAAATTAGGTTCCTCAAAAGTACCAAGGAATAGGGTGGGCAAGACCTTATCTTTGATAAGCTTACAGAGCTCAGTTTTCCTATCTTAGACGTTCCAAAGTGGAAAAGTGAAAAGAAAAGTCACAGCAAACCCCCTTCCCCTATTAGGAATTAGGACACCAGCACTTCACATTCCACTTGTCAGGTGTTAGCACTTCATAGAGTTACTACTCCTCTAGTTGTTAATTTCCTACCATATACTGCTAGGACAACCATGGCTACTCCAAGGGTCGTGACAACAGGGCCATTAGTGCTAAATGCTTATCATCCACTGCTGACTATTTCCTGGAAGAATTTCCCTAAATTTTTAGGTGATGGAAAAGTTACCATGGACGAACACATTAAAGCCTTATTTTTAGCTACTCATATCTTAGGGGTTGGACGTGAGGATGTTGCAATGAGATTGTTTGTAGAAACCCTCAAGGACAATGCAGTAGACTAGTTTTATCATCTAGCTGATGGCTCAATAATTGATTGGGATACATTGAGAATAGCCTTTGAGACAAGATTCAAGACCGCAGAAGATGAACATGCCCTGCTAACACAGTTGAGTTCAATTAAGAAGTAACCCACTATGAGTATAAGAGATTTTGTTGCCAAGTTTAATAATATTATCAGTAGAATTCCAACTACTGATAGACCTACACCTGGTAATTTGAAAACATTCTTTATTAGTGTGATGCCTCCAAATGTCAATTATGATTTAAGTAGAGCACATCCCACGGATCTAGCTGACGTGCAAAAGAAATCGATCAAATGTGAGGATGATTTGATTTATGGGAAAATGGAAACAAAAACTTCAAACTAAGGGAAGTTTCAGTAATACCACATCGTCTGAGGAGATGATTCAAAAATTGTCAAATGAGCTGGTGGCAGTAAAGAAGCAGTTACTCAGGTTCAATAGTTCCTATCAACAGAATTATCAAAATTCATCGAGAAGAAACAATGAAGGTATATTTTTGCATCTTATAAGATCACAACCTAGGTTGCAAATTGAGGTACCACTGAAAAAAGGAAATATGTGTCTTTCATTTGACCACAGATCATGATAGTGAGAGTTGTCCAGAGACTGCATGCACGATGCAGTTGTTATCTACTAACAAATTGAACACTGTAACTCCTTGTTCAGAGCCTGATTCCTATTCAAATGGTGACTCTAGAAATTTATTTTTAGAATATGAGTCAGATTCTAAATCAAAAGGTGAATGTTATGCAACCATTAACAGAACTTCATACACAATGCTTACCCGAGGGAAAAGGTTGAAGAATCAATCCTCTAGTTACACTCACAAAAATGACTCCAGTCCTTCAACGAGTAATGTACATGTTGATTAAGGAGCACCTACTTCACAAATGGGTAAGGATAAAACATCCTTTGATTTCATTCAATTTTGTGAGGAATCAAAAATTTAAATTTCCACGATTGATTATTTAAAATCACACCCCTCTAAGCTAAAAAGGCTGGTAGACCGGTGTAAAGGAAACACATCAAATGTGAATTATAATGTAATGGTTAAGAAAGAGGATGAAACCTTGACATCTAGTTTGTTTAATCAAGAAGATTCTATAGTCTTAGCAACATCCCTAGGGAAAAAGCCTGAGCCTTTTTATATCTCATTGTATATCAATGGATGTAAATTCAATAATTGTATAATAGATTCAGGTGCATCAGATAACGTTATGCCTTATTCCATAGCCAAAGCCTTGGGTCTCTGATGCAGGAGCATCCAGAGGTATAAGGGCAATCCTGTGTCACCCAAAAAAATGTACTTAGAGTTAGTTTCTGTTTCATGTGTTTTCATTTTTGGATACCCATTTGGGTCAAATAAAGGTTCCAACTCTCACAGTTCCACTATCAGTGTTCTAGGATAGAGTATTTGAACACCCTGGGATACGTGTAAATGTCAAAAAAATAGGAGTATGTAATTGATCCATCATTTTGGTGAACTAGGAGGTGTAAATTGCCTAGATGAATGTAATTATAATTTAGAGCATTCCAAAAAAAGAATCAGGTCAAAAGGCCCCACGGTTTGAAAGTTATCGCAATTTTTCGAGTTTTGGAGACCTCCTAAGAATGCTTCAAAGTTAGGATAGGGGCATTAAATGACCTCAAAAAGGGTCAAAAAATGGGAGATGAGTAAGTTGGTCCATAGGGCTATAGAGCGCTTTGAGAGCTTTTCGAAAATGTAAACGGTTCGTCAATCGAAGCTAAGGATCAAAAGTTATGCCTCCTGAAAGTTCGGTTACCGTTTCTGGATTCTTCTAGATTTGCGTCAACTTCTAACGCAACTTCTGGAGCCTTCTATTTGGTCGGTGGATTCCTACTAGCACTTTCTAGAATGTATTCCTAGTCCTTAACCCTCTGGGGTCTATTTAAGGACATTTCTGGCATTGTAAAAGGTAGTTTGAGGTGGAGTTTGAGAGGAGGTACTAAAAGGAGAAATTATCTCCAAATTTATGTTATTGTAAGCCCTTAGGGCATGTTTTGAAGTCTATTTTCTCTGTACTGAATGTACTAGCTTATTTTCATAGTTAATATAATTTCCCTTTTCCTGTTGTGTCCATTCTGTGTGTGGGTTGTGTTCCCATCAAGTGGTATCAGAGCTGGTTTTTCCTGAGTGTGTAGACAGAGCACCAACTGTGAGGTAGTTTGCACCAGGACTATGAGGTTGTGGGTTTGAGTTAAGAAAATGCCTCCATAAAGAGAGTGTGGTGGAAGGTCTGGAGCTATTAATCTTGAGGAGGTTAGAGCCCTCCAAAGGCAGGTACAAGCATTGCAGGAGGAGCTCTATAGAGGAACAAATGTTGCCGCAGGTGACAACAGTGAGGATGACAATGAAGAAGAAGAAATTGGACCAGAAGGGCAATTTGATGGGGAAGTTCTTAATCAGGCAGAGGAAAGGCTTTTTAGGGCCATTACTAAATTTGGGAAAAGACCTACAATTGATGTGGGTGTATTTTCAGGAAATATGAAACCAGATGAGTTGATCGACTGGATCAATGAACTGGAAGAATACTTTGAGTATGAGGATATCAAGGACCCAGATAGGGTTAAGTTTGCAAAGGCCAAACTAAAAGGCCATGCCAAAATCTAGTGGCAAGAGGTTCAATTGGAAAGAAATAGAAGAGGAAAGGAGAAGATCACAAGGTGGGATCGCATGGTGGACAAATTGAAGAAGCAATTCATTCTTGTGGACTACGAGCTTGATTTGTTTAAGAAGATGCATGGGCTAAAGCAAGCAAGAAGATCAGTCCAAGAATATACAGAGGAGTTTTATCAACTTTTGATTAGAGTAGGGCATGCAAAAGCAAATAAGGAGAAGGTTGCTCATTATATCAGTAGGTTGCGACCTAGCATCAAGGAGGAATTAATTCTAGTAAGAATGACCAGCGTTGAAGAGGCATACTAGTTTGCCCTACGAGTTGAAGAGAAGTTGAATAAGAGGTTTGAAGGGAGACAAAGAGGGCATGGTCAAGGAGGAAGGGGAAGTGGTAGGTCATCTGGAGGTTGAAATGAAACCCAAAAGAAAAATGAAGATGTGGGTACTAGAAGGAACCAAAGGAATGAGGGTTTCAACCGCTTCCATGATCAAGACTTTGGAAATCAGAGAGGAAGAGTTAGAGGATGTGGACAAGGAAGAGGAGGCTTTTTTGGTACCTATTTCCATTGCAATGAAGAAGGTCATCGTGCCTTTGAATGCCCTCAATGACAAGGAAGGACAGATAGGAGAGTTGAGGGTCAAGCTAGGGTTGCTCATGTGGATGAGGATGCATAGTCATCACATTCAGAGGATGTAGAAAGAGGAGAGACCTTGGTAAATGAAAGGGTCTTATTAAGTGGTGAGATTGAACTAGGACAAAGGAAGAGTTTGTTTCGTACTAGGTGCAAATGTGAGGAAAAATGTTGTGATGTGATCATTGATGGTGGTATCACTGACAACTTGGTGTCAAAGGAGATGGTCTCAAAGCTGAAGCTCAAGAGGGAGAAACATCCCCAGCCCTATCGGATTGCTTGGGTAAAAGATGAACATAAGGTCCTGGTAAGTGAACAATGTATAGTGAAATTCAAAATTGGGAGTTACCATGATGAAGTTCTCTGTGATGTTATTCCGATGGATGTTTTCCATCTATTGTTGGGTAGACCATGGCAGTTTGATAGACATGCAGTACATGATGGTCATGCAAACACATACTCTCTAACAAAGGATGGAGTTCATCACAAACTAAAGCCCATGAAAAAGGAAGGTGAAAAGGTATGTAGCAGTGCTAGGATTTGTCTTGTTGATGGAAGGAAGTTTTTAGATGGAATGAAACATCAGCGTATGTGCTATGCTTTGATTCTTAGGAAAGATAAAGAAGGTAGTAGTGAAATACCACTTGAAGTTTCAAATTCACTAGGTGAATTTGGAGATATTATCTCTGATAATGTTCCAGAAGGATTGCCACTAGTAAGGCAAATCAGTCATCAGATCGATCTGATTCCAGGAGTAAGTTTGCCTAACAAGGCTACTCATAAGATGACTCCTACTGAAACAGAGGAGCTAAACAGACAGGTTCAGGAGCTATTGAGGAAGGGCTTGATTCAGGAGAGCCTAAGTCCATGTGTAGTACCTGCAGTACTCGCACCAAAGAAGGATGGAGAGTTGAGGATGTGTACAGATTCTCAAGCTATAAATAGGATAACCATCAAGTACCAATTTCCTTTGCCAAGGATGGATGATCTTATGGATTACTTAAGTGGAGCTCAGTACTTCACAAAGATAGACCTAAGAGTGGCTATCATCAGATACAGATACGAGAAGGAGATGAGTAGAAAATAGCCTTCAAGACCAAGGAGGGTCTTTATGAGTGGTTAGTCATGCCCTTTGGATTGACAAACGCCCCAAGCACCTTCATGTGGCTTATGAATGAGGTACTTAAGAAATTCTTGGGAAAATTTGTTATTGTCTATTTGGATGATATTTTAATTTTTAGCAAGACTTTGGAAGAACATTTATTGCATATTCGTAGTATCCTTGAAAGGTTAAGGGAAGAGAAACTGTTAATTAATTTGAAGAAGTGTATCTTTGCAAAAAGGGAGTTAGTCTATTTGGGGTTTGTTATATCACTTGAAGGTCTCAAAATGGATCCAGAGAAGGTAAAATCCATCTTGGAATGGCCTACTCCAAGGTCTGCTACTGAGGTAAGATCATTTCATGGTTTGGTTAGTTTTTATAGGAATTTTATTAAAAAATTTAGTGGCATATGTGCACCCCTAACTGACACAATAAGAAGGGATAGAAAAAAGTTCAAATGGATTGCAGCAGCTGCAAGAAGTTTTGAATTGCTGAAGAAGAAGGTGACAGAACAACCAGTGTTGGCACTTCCAGATTTTAGAAAGGTGTTCCAGGTGAATTGTGATGCTAGTGGCAGTGCTATTGGGGTTGCATTAAGCCAAGAAGGTAAGCCTATTGCATATTTTAGTGAAAAATTGAATGATGCAAAGAAGAAGTATTATGTTTATGATCAAGAGTTCTATGCAATAGTTTAGGCCTTAAAGAAATGGAGGCATTACTTGTTGCCAAAGGAATTTGTTTTGTATACTGATCATCAGGAATTATAGTACCTAAATAGCCAAGGTAAATTGAATCAGAGGCATATGAAGTGGGTAGAGTTCTTGCAGAGTTATACATTTGTGTTGAAGCATAGAAGTGGAAAATCTAACAGGGTTGCAGATGCACTAAGTAGGAGACAATTGTTGCTTACAGTAATGAAGGCTGAAGTAGTTGGGTTTGATGAAGTCAAGAATTTGTACCCTGAGGATCCTGATTTTACTGAATCATGGAAAGCTTGTAAACAGCCTGTTGTTGTAGATAGAACCAAGTGGTTAGACTATGATTCAAGATGGCATGTTGTTCAGGGGTAGTCAATTATGCATTCCAAGGAGTTCCATGAGGGAAAATTTGATTAAGGAGAAACATAGCGGAGGGATGGCAGGACATTTAGGTCAAGATAAGACCATTGCCATTCTTAGATAACATTATTTTTGGCCTCAAATTTCACAGGATGTGAAGAAGTTTGTACAGAGTTGCCAAGTTTGTCAAGTTGCCAAGGGATTTAGTCACAATACTAGACTATATCAGCCATTGCCTATTCCATCAAGGCCACAGGAGGACATAAGTATGGATTTTGTTCTTGGATTGCCAAGGACACAAAAATGTAATGACTCAGTATTTGTGGTGGTTGATAGGTTCTCCAAAATGGCACATTTCATTCCATGCCACAAGACTCATGATGCTATCCATATTAGAGACTTGTTTTTCAGAGAGGTGGTAAGACTACATGGTCTTCCAAGGAGTATAGTTTCTAACAAAGATACTAAATTTGTGGGGTATTTCTAGAGGACATTGTGGAAGAAGTTGAGAACAGACTTGAAATTCAGTTCCACGCATCACCAATAGACTGACGGCCAAATAGAAGTGGTAAATAGAAGTCTGGGCAATTTGCTGAGATGTTTAGTTGGGGATAAGCCCAAGGGATGGGATTTGATTCTACCACAAGAAAATTTTTCTTACAATAACTCTATAAATAGGAGTACTGGAAAATCACCATTCCAAATTGTATATGAAAGTAGCCCAAGGACTACACCAGAATTGAGGAAGATAGAGCAAGGGGAAAGGACAAGTGTTGAAGCTGAAGAATTTGCTGAACATATCAAACATCTACATGAGGAGGTTCAAGTACACATTACCAAGATGAATCAAGAGTATAAAGCTAGGTCTGATCAAAGGAGAAGACATAAGGAATTCCAAGTAGGGGATCTAGTCATGGTGCACTTATGAAAAGAAAGATTTCCAGCCGGTACTTACAACAAGCTGCAAATGAAGAAATTTGGCCCCTGCAAAATTCTGAAGAAACATGACTTAGGAAATGCATATGAGGTGGAGCTGGTAGATGGTGTTCACATTTCTCCTATTTTCAAAATTGCAGACTTAACAGAGTATCGTGATGATGGTGCAGATGAGGAGCTAGCGTTAGAGCAATGTCCAATTCCTGCTTCTAAGAAGGAGGAGATAGAAGGCATTCTAGATCATCGTGTGGGTAGAAGTACCAGAAATAGGCAGTATGAAGAGTACTTAGTCAAGTGGAAAGGATGGCCGATTGAGGACTCAACTTGGATTTCAGTAGCTGAGGTTTCCCATTTGGGATTTCCTCTACCATTCATAAAGTGACAGGGTCACTTTTCAATCTACCTTGGGTGTCTGATGCAAGAGCATCCAGAGGCATAAGGGCAATCCTGTGTCACCCAAAAAAATGTACTTAGACTTAGTTTCTATTTCATGTGTTTTTATTTCTGGATACCCATTTGGGTCAAATAAAAGTTCCAACTCTCACAGTTCCACTATCAGTGTTCTAGGATAGAGTATTTGAACACCCTGGAATACCTGTATGTGTCAAAAAAATAGGAGTATGTAATTGATCCATTATTTTGGTGAACTAGGAGGTGTAAATTTTCCACATGAATGTAATTTTAATTTAGAGCATTCCAAAAAAAGAATCAGGTCAAAAGGCCCCACGGTTTGAAAGTTATCATAGTTTTTTGGGTTTTGGAGACCTTTGAAGAATGCTTCAAAGTCAAGTTAGGGGCATTGAATGACCTTGAAAAGGGTCAAAAAATGGGGGATGAGTGAAGCTGGTCCATTGGGCTATAGAGCGCTTCGAGAGCTTTCTGGAAATGTAAACGGTTCGTCAATTGGAGCTACGGTTCAAAAGTTATGCCTCCCGAAAGTTCGATTACCGTTTTTGGATTCTTCTAGATTTGCGTCAACTTCTAACGCAGCTTCTGGAGCCTTCTATTTAGTCGGTGGATGCCTACTAGCACTTTCTAGAATGTATTCCTAGTCCTTAACCCTCCGAGGTCTATTTAAGGACATTTCTGGCATTATAAAAGGTAGTTCGGGGTGGAGTTTGAGAGGAGGTACTGAAAGGAGAAATTATCTCTAGAATTATGTTATTGTAAGCCCTTAGGGCATGTTTTGAAGTCTATTTTCTCTATACTGAATGTACTAGCTTATTTTCACAGTTAATACAATTTCCCTTTTCCTTTTGTGTCCATTCTGTGTGTGGGTTGTGTCCCCATCAGTCTCAATCTCACTAAAGTACATGGAAGATGCTACTCAATGGATGCCAAACAAGTCCCCTTACTTGGAAAAATTAAAGATGCTCAGGTAGCCTTAGCTTCACATCCAAAAAAGAAGCTCCTATTGACTATTTTGGTCGTTGACCTTCCAACAAGCTATGGACTTCCTTTAAGTAGAAGTTTTAGTCAAGACTTAGGAGCAAAAATAAAGCTAGACTAGTCTCAAGTAGTGATACCTATGTATAATAAGAACGTCAAATTAGAACTTGAAGAAAAGGCAAAGTTCACAGTCTTGAAATCAAATGATCCTAAAGCTTAGATTCTATACCAAGAGTTGGAATTCAAAAACTATATCTTGTTTACTGATGAAGGCTCAAATGAACAAATAGATGAGAGTCAAAGTGAGAAAGTTTCTAATGTAAACAAAGATGCATCAGGCATATGGACACTTGTATTTGATGGAAGCTATGCCTCTTCAAGATCTGGAGCAGGTGTAGTATTGATATCCTTGGAAGAAGAACTTGAACCTATGGCTTTCAAATTAGCATTTGGGAATACGAATAACACTACAAAATATGAGGCCTTATTACTGGGGATAATAATAGAAAAAGAAAGAGGGATCAAGATCCTAAAAGCTAAAGGTGGTGCAAAGCTTATTGTGAAATAGGTAAAAGGACAATATTCTTTGAAAAATCACAAGCTGAAGAATTACAGAAATAGAGTCTAGGATGAGATAGAAGGCCTAGATGCCTTCTCTATTGAAATAGTTCTGAGGGAGATGAATACCAAGGCTAATTCTCTTGCAGTCTCTACCTCCCTAATACTTCCTCATCTAGATTTCAAAAATAAAAAGTATGAGATCAAAATTGTATATCGATCTGTTGTTCCAAATAACATGGAATCCTGGTAAATCTTCAGTGATGATAAGAGTTTGTAGATGTTCCTACAAAATAACAAGTCTAGTTTTCAACATGAATCTAGTGGAAGTGATTATGAAAGCTCTAATGTAGATAAGAAATGGAATCAAAATGGAGAAGTTCAGCTAAAAGGTAATATTATTCCCCTGTATTTCATGGCTTTGGAAAAACTATTTAATAGACATGACGCCTACTTAAAGAAAAAGAGAGCAGAAAAGGGGCCTACTATGGGTGAATATGAGGCAGTAAATATTGGAGATATTCATAATCCCAAAATGATTAATATTGGGAAGTGTTGTTTTCTTGAAGAAAAAGAAGCCACAATAAATCTATTCATGGAATATAGAGATGTTTTTGCTTGGAGCTATGCAAATTTGAAAAGTTATAGAGATGGGAAGGTAAAACATCAAATTCCACTAAAGCCTGATGCAATTCCTTTCTAGTAGAAACAAAGGAAATATAATCCTAAAGTCACAGATGCTATCTTTCGGGAGGTAGATAAAATGCTAAAAGCAAGGATCATCTATCCCATTCATCACTCCACCTCGATAGCCGATATAGTACTTGTCAAAAAGAAGAATGGAGAGATAAGAATCTGTGTTGATTTTTGCAACTTGAACCAAGCATCTCTTAAAGATAACTTTTCTCTTCCTAACATGGATTACCTACTACAAATGGTGGCAGGATATGAAATGATGTCTATGCTTAACAATTTCTTAGGTTATAACCAGGTCGAAGTAGAAGAGAAGGATCAGCATAAGATCGCATTCACCACTCCTTGGGGTACATTTGCATATGACAAAATGCCTTTTGGGCTTATCAATGTTGGAGATACATTCCAAAGATGTATGAGCAAGACATTCTCTAATTTGAAGGATCGAATCATAGTTATATACCTGGATGACTTCATCATGTTCTTGAGAAAGAGAAAAGATCATATGAAAGATTTGAGGAAAGTTTTACAGAGATGCCAAGAGCATGGGATCTCTCTCAATCCCAAGAAATTAGTTTTCTGTGTAACAAAAGGAAAACTCCTGGGTCATATAGTGTCCCAGGAGGGTATTAGAATTGACCCTAAACAGGTGGAAGCCATTCAAAGATTAAGCTTGCCTTAAAATAAAATAGGAGTTAAATCTTTCTTTGGGCAAGTGAATTTCCTCGAAAGGTTTGTGCCTAATTTCGTAGAAATCGCTAAGCATATAGTGGATATGATGAAAAGGAATTCAAATTTCAAATGGAATGAGGTAGGAAAATGAGCCTTTCAAAATATAAAGACTGCCATTGCTAATGCCCCAGTTTTATGTCATCCAAATCATAAATGAGATTTTATCATTTATTGTTACACTTCTGAACATACTCTTTCGGTGGTACTTATGCAAGAAAATGATGGAGTATAGGCCCCAATAGCTTTCATGAGCGTACCTTTGAAGAATCATGAGCTAAAATACTTACAAATTGAAAAGCACACTTTTGTAGTGGTTAAGGCCCTCAAAAATTTTTGATTCTATATCCTACATTCACATTCCATAGTCTTTGTCCCAGATGCAATAGTTAAGAGTGTGTTGACACAGTAGGATGTAGGTTGTAATGTCAAAGGAGCATGGGTAGCAAAAATACAAGAATATGATATAGAAATCAAGCCTACCAAGCCAATAAGGGGAAATGCTCTATGCAAGGTGATTACAGAGAACAAGATCACTGGAGAATCAAAAGAATCTAGAGAGAAGCATTTGGTGTTAGCTGTAGGTCTCTATGATTCATGGTTCAAAAATATTACTTGCTTTTTGACATATGGTGAATGTCCAAAAGGCCTAAATGAAAAACAAAGAAGAGATCTTAAACTGAAAGTAACTAAGTATGTGATTTGGTATGGTAAACTATTCAAAAAATCCATTGATGGCACTTTCCTTAGGTGTGTGGACAAACAACAGCAGGAAAAGATGTTGAGAACATTTCATGATGAAGCTTGTGGAGGACATTTCTCATCTTCAATCACAGCTTTTAAAATACTAAGGCAGTTTTATTACTGGCCTGGGATGTTTAAAGATGCATATGCCTAGGTAGAAAAATGCTAGAAGTGCAAGATGTTCTTTGGACACCCTCAATTAGTTGCTCTGCCATTAAGACTTGTCATCATCGAAGGACCTTTTCAACAATGGGGTCTTGACTTCATTGGTCCGATTAGTCCTGCATCTAGTGCTGGTCACCAATATGTAATAACTGCGACTAACTACTTCACTAAGTGGGTAGAAGCTAAGGCTACCAAGAAAACTACTTCTAAAGTTTTATGTGAATTCATAAAGGAGAACATATTGGTCAGGTTCAGTGCCTATTAAATTAGTGATGGATAATGCATCTTATTTTTCTTTAATTAAAATTACCAATTTTTGCTTTGAGTATGGGATCACCGTTGGTCATTCATTTGATTATTTCCCTCAAGGAAATGGTCAAGCTAAGTCTAGTAACAAGAACTTGATGAATATTGTTAAGAAATTGGTTTCAGATAATCAAAAGACTTGGCACAAAAAGATTCATGAGGCACTTTGGGCAGATAGAGTGACACCTAAAAGGGCAATTGGCATATCTCCTTTTGAATTAGTTTATGGGCCTAAAGCTAACCTCACCTTACCTCTAGAATTAGCCACAAATAAACTCAAAATAGTGATTGAAGATAATTTTTATAAAGATGGTCTAGAGAAGATGATCCTCTACCTGAGAAAACTTGAAGAGGAAAGGGGAGAAATTGTAGACCACATTACACAGCACTAGATGAGAGTGAAGGATCTATTTGATAAGAAAGAAAGACCCCAAAAATTCATGGTAGGAGACAGTGTGCTACTTTGGGATAAATGAAGAACTCCAAAAGGAATGCATAAGAAGTTTGACACTTTATGGAAAGGCCCATTCAGAATTCATCAAGCATTTGAAAACAATTCTTTCAAGTTGGCATATGAAGATGGTGAAATACTACCCCTAGCCTATAATGGTCAAGATTTGAAGCTTTATCAAATTTTTAATTGAGAACAGGTAACCCCTATATTGTTTTATAGTTAGGTTTAGTGTCTTTTTGTATTTCCTAGTTAGTCTTTTTCCTTTTCTTTTTTTTTCCTATTCTTTGCCTCATTTGTGTTTTGTTGTGTTGCCACCTTTAACCTTCTTTTGTCAAAACCAAAGATTTTGAGTTCCTTGCTTAGGTATGCTCAACCCAAGTCCCCAGTCAGAGCCAGCTATTGCCCCACTTTTCATCCTATACCCATTTTGCAAAGTGGAAAATGATCTTGTGTCTTAGTTTAGTCTAGTTTGGTCAAAGTCTAGTTCTTTCCCCTCAAGCAAAAAGTTTCTCCATCGAGTTTTCATTTTTCCTCTTCCCCTGCATTACATAACTGGGTGGGTTTTCCTTGTTGTCGTGAGTTTTGTGGGTAGTCTAGGACATTATTCACTGGAGATTCTTGGGTCATATAATGATTTTCACAGAGTCATTTTCAAGGATGAACTTTCTCATGGCTCATTATAGTTTGCACATAAAGAAAATGAAGTTTGTGGAAAATCCAGTATTGCCTTCTCCTTAGAAAGTTTTCACCCCATGAAGGTAATTTTTTGCAAAGGTCAATGAATGAGGTTTACAAGATAAATCAAGGAAGACATGAGTTATTCTATGGATAGATCATCCCTACATTGTAGTATTCTACCTTGGGAGTCACTTAGACTTCATCAAAATAGCATCTGGTGGAAAACTCTGAAGCAACTTCTCCACGGCAGGTTTTCAACCCAAGAAGTCAGTTTTCTAACAAAGACATTTGTGAGAGAGAAAAGAAAGTAAGTGGGTTCCTTCTTCACTTTCATAGCCCTATTTAGATTTTTTGAAGCTTAGAGGCACATTGACTTAGAGGGTAAAGCAAAAATAAAAGCAAAGGCAGAAAAACAAAAGTTGCTTTCTCCTTAGCAGATTTTCAACCCTAGAAAGTGATTTTTCATACCCATTGAAAAATCACTTTTGCAAGCATGTTGGGCTCATATATTGATCACATGATACTTATAAATGATAATGGAAGCAAGTTAATCACATTTGGCAAGGTATCTTAAGAAAAATCTGGCTGAATGGATTTTTCTTTACGGAGTACTCAACTCTTAATTTTTTGAAACTTGGTGAAAAATGGGAAAGTAAGTCTATAATAAAAGAAAGTTACCATTGGGCCAAAAAAAGTAGTGAAAAGACATGGAAAAATCTGTTAGAAACCCCTACATTTACCAACCTAATGGATTTATCCTTTAATTCACTCGTGTGGTGTGGATCTAGAAGATTAATGGGTGAATTAGGATTTCTATATAGAGATGAACATAAAGGATTTTCAAACTACTGCTTTCTTTATTGAACCATTATGCTATTTAATTGAATAGTGATTTCAAAGCTCTCACAGTTGCAAAGTTCTACTCTCTGCACTACTTTCAATTTTAAGATCTCAATTCACCTCTATCTTAGATTATATGGCAACAAGATTTGCTAGATTTGATGGACTGAATGGAATTAAGTCAACTTTGCAAAATTTTACAGACACCTCGCTCTATTTCTTCAACATGCAAGATTTCCAAAGGAGGCTAAGGATAGAGCCAATTCACCTAATAACAGAGAAACTTTGAGGAAGCAGGATAGTGGAAGCAGTTAGGTTTCCAGTGGCAGTTCAAGCTCCCAAGTTGGTCATTGAATGTATTAACCACTACAATCCTGACACTAAAAAATTTTTACTACCTGATCATATAGTTTTGATCTCAATTGATCGAAAAATTGTAGTAAATTGCCTCCAGATTCCAGAGCGAGAAGAATTTTTGAATTGACAATAGGAGGAACCATTTTTGAGTTCTCCTTGAAGAAGATGGTGTGGTAGAAGGAAATTATGAGGTCCTGGTTCCAAAAGCCATGGGGAGCTAAGAGTAAGGTTCCTAAGACTCTTTTTGGCACTGATCTCAAGCCCAAGATCATAGACATTCTGGTTCTTATACATCGATTGAAAGGTGAGGTAGAAGCACTAAATTTTGTTGAACAGTATTTCTTTTTGATACAAATCATCTGTTCAAATACACATTATGTTGATTGGGCATATGAGGTAAGTGAGCATCTATCCAGATCCCTCAGTGCTACAAAGTTCTACAATACCTTCTACATGTCCTCTCTCCTTATTTATATGTTAGCTTCTCTACAATTGTGCCCAAGCCTTCCCAGAATAGAGAATTTCAATGATGATGTGAAAATTTATGAATTTTATCCATGCTTTTAGTTATAGAATAGTTATGCAGAATATGTCAGAGTTAATGATTCGTTTACAATGAGGATTTGTAGGGAATTCCAAGGATGCCTAGAGAGGAGGTTCAGCCCAAAAGCGATGGCGGCCATCAATCAGTTTGGTAGCTACTTTATTCAATTCTCATTAGTATGGACTAACCTTCAACTTCAACTAAGTGCCAGATTTTGTCGAGCATTGACAATGTTTTTCATGTATCATAACATCACTGAGTTTGTCTTCAAAACCTGATTTATAGCAATTAGGTTGACTTTGCGAATTATGATGAATTTGGTATTGTTGCTAACTCCAGAAGGTAATGAATTGGATTGGTATATATGCAATGCATTGTATCATATCCAAATATGCATGTGAAAAAGAATAAGGAGTGTATGAGTGTGAATTAAAGAAGGCTACAAGTAGTATAATGGATAGTAGTGATTTATCTATCATAGCTAGGTGATCATTTAAATGCAAGGAATATCATTCTACAAATCAAAGTTGCAGATCAAAGATCAACCACTGACTCATCCTAACAGGTGCATCAGTCAAATCCTTTAACAGTGTAGACTTAACAATCTTTTTCTAAATCTCTTAATAGAGTGCATACTTCATTGTATTTTGTAGATCCTTTAACGAGGTGGACCTCACAATCCTTATTGCTCCTAACAGGGTAGATCACCAAAAGTGATCAATTATAAGCCTTAATAGGTTAAATTTATACTATAGTACTAAAGCTTATGGGTATCATCCTCACCCTAGTTTTACTTTCTAATTTGAAGGTTTTTGGGTCATCATATTTTGTGTCAAAGTGTTATGAATGTTTTATTGCTTCCATTCTTTCATGCATGCAATTATATTAGAATAATATATGAAGGATTAATTGGTGAAGTAAGATAAATTTTTATTGGTTCTTGATTCACCCCTCCCCTCTTAGTAACATAGCCTACCTTATATTTCCAACAGTCAAGAACTATGTTTTGACAAATATATCAAAACATAATAAATATCAAACAATTCAATGAAAAAAAATCATCCGCATACTAAGACTGAAGTTTACTATTACGAAATAAAAAAAATATGCATATCCATCTATATAGGGCATTAAGTTGCTAGCATTAAACCAAATAAATATATACCAAAATAAGTCTATTTAATGTCCCTTTGAATATCCTTTAGGTTAAACTAGGAATACCAATTTTCTATTAGATGATGTTAGAGATATAATCAAGCCTTTTATAGTTACTCTAACATAGAGGATTTAAATAGATTTTAGAAAATTAATTAAATATTCCCCTTAGTCCATGAAAAATGTTGAAACTTGATTTGTAGCAGATTTATTTCATAAATGTTTAACTTTAAATAATAATTGTAACCCAAACAATTTATTTACCAATGAATATATATATATGACTAGTCACGAAACTCTCAACTTATAAAATTACAAACTCTTTATTAATTCCTCCAAACTAATACATTATAGTTGTCTTCCAAGGTGTCTCCTTCCTCCCTACATGTGAAATATCCAATTACATGAATGTACATACCCAACTTAACCATATTTCCTAACTGTCATCATGATCTTAGACATGACAGTTAGAAGGTTAGAAGATACACCTTTAACTTGACACCATACCAGAAAATTAACCATGAAAATGTTCTTATATTATTTTGATAGTTTCTAATTAATTATCCAACTCATAGGGTGAGTGACCACTTTCTCATTATGCAACGTTTGTGCAACATTGCAAAATGTGCAATTTTGTAAGGTTGCACTTTTGCAATTTTTTTGCCAATGTTTATAGTTTTGTCATGACTAAATCCCAACCTTATGTGGACATACTTAACATATTTAAATGAACTTTAAAAGGCATTTTCTAACCTTATAACCCTTCCATGGGACTTTAAACACATTTTAACATACGAGGACCTAGTTGAACAATTTGAGCAACATTTTCTATAATTTTGACCTAAATGGCTCATGGCCTTACAAATGGACCAAGATATATTAAATATAAATGTATTAGGCCTATTACATTGAAATTATGAAATATTTACCTTATTGTGACCATTTTCCTTGATATGATGAGATGGTCTGACACCATACTCCCACCAAAAAAAAATTCCAAGTCTCTTGGAAAAGTGGGTATGAAGTGACCTGTAAACATTTTTTACTGAAATCACCATCTTGAAATTTGGTCTTCATATTTATCTCTTTACTTTTTTTCTACTTCTTGTCTTCTCTCCTCTTTTATGTCTCTTCTTCCATCATGTCTTCAATCTAGAATCCTATCAATGGAGCTTATATTGGTTTCTCTCAAGCTGCTTCACCAACATCTCAAGTCCACCCTCTAATGTTGCTTCCTTGTGCCTCACCCAGGAGTCCATTCTCACCTCCCACCTAGGAGTTTTGCTGATCACCTGGACCATCTCCTATGGCCCTTTTGACAAACCTCCATTTATTTCCATTTGCAACTAGCGAACATGTACCTACAACCAAGAATTCATTAACAAAAATAAAATGAATAAATCATAGGCTAGGTCATGGTGTGAAATCCTCACACTCTCATTTAGGGTTTTCCCATCCTTTATATTACCTTTGTAGATTTTTTGGTTGTTGCCTTAGTTTTCACCTTCATTGTTGCACTTTTCATCATCTTTCATTTAACATATTGTCCTTATTGAACCAAGAAAAATGATTAAAATGATAAAAGGATTAATAAAAGGGGAACCATATCATATTCCTATCTATGAAGCTTAACCAAATATAACTATTACAATGTACTATATTACCAAATATCTATACAAATTAAAAAGCTTATCATTATTCCTTCCTTCTATCATCTAAAATTAGGATTGACTAGTCTATCATAGCTCTATTATGCATTTCTAGTCTTGTCATGCTAAAAAAATACTTCATGGAAACTTTAGAAATTAGTGTTGTATAAATTTATGTAAATAGATGTTAAAATTATGAGTAGCCATATTTTCAAATCTATGATTTACTAGTCAAATATTAAGTCAAAGAGAGAAATTTAGGTTTAAATCCGAGCTTTATTAGATAAGCCTTGTCCAAAAAACTTTATTATATAGAAAAAAAACCTTGCAAGATATCCAAACTCTTTCTTGAAATTCAAACAAGTAAAAATTTAAACTTACATAAGCTTCAACAAATAGATATTTATGGATTATACCTTTCTATTATACCAATATAAATACGTTTGTATATGTTAATATATCTTTAGGGTTGCCATCACAAAAGAGACTTAAAACTAGCATATCAATAATCTAATTTTTTCATGAATATAATAGTATTTACTAAACTCTTCACTCTAACCATTGAAGTTATAATAATCTATACTGTTAATAAGTTTATAAGAAAGAGATGTTTAAAATATTATCAACAAGTTTAAAGTTCTAAAACTTACAAAATTTTAAAGTTTCAGACTAGACTACTATTAAGTACTAGAAAAACTAAAAAAGGCATTAATCAGAGATTAAAAGAACCCTTTATAGGCAATGAATGACTATAATTTCATCCTTCAGGTCATTTGAATAAATCCCTTGAATCCAATCACTTTCTTCATCCAACTATTTTTGCATGGTTTGGGTAGAACAAATTTGACTTGGTCTAGGTTATTTAACTCCATTGAGGGTGGGACCTAGTAATCGTAAGCAAGGAGATAATACTCACACCAAATAGGGTTTTCCTCCTTGATGATGCATAACCATCAAAATGAGAATTTAATGTTTCTTTCCATATTCAACCAATATTTTTCAAAAGTTATAATATCTTTGATGACTAGAATTGGATGTTTAGTTGTATTTTTCTATCTTAAAACTTCCTATTGGAACATCCATACAAGCCTCTAGATAGGGGATTTTTCTCCTTTTATTAATGCTAGAAAATGCATTATTGAGTCCCTTCAATCAAGTCTTCACAAAAATCACCTAGCATAGAGCCACTATATCTCATTCTGCTAATTTGGCCTAAAAAAGGCAAGCTATGAAAGTTCCAATTATGTTATTGTTAGTTGGGGAGCATAGTGCTAACTTAATTTTCATTACGCAGTGTGTGGGAACATCAATTTGGCCTGACAAAGGCAAGCTATGAAAGTTCCAATTATGTAACTATTAGTTCTCAATGTGCTCCCGTAATCAATGTTTCTTTCTCCTAAAAATCTTTCAACATATTACCTTGATATCCAAGTGGTTGAGGATACAATTCCATCTCTCTAGCTTGATTTCCTCTTTAAAAGCCATTATTCTAACCTCAAAGGTGTGAAATAAAACTATATTGGTATCCATGACTAAGTGCCTTTATATTGATGAAAAAGGGCTTAAAAGAAAGGACTTACATATGGAAAGATCTAGATATTTCCTCAATCGAGAAATAAACAAATAGATGAACATATAGTGTGTCTAATTTCTAGCATTTACTGTAATGAAGCCATCCTTAATACAAAGATGAGGAGTAATCATGATACACCACTTATTCAAAAGGATATATGAATTTCAATTATTAGATGTGTGAATATTTCACTCTTCATAATAAAACTAAGAAAAAATAGGATGAAAAGCCTATGGAATAAAGAAGATGGATAAATAAAAGGGAAATTTGGTAAATGAGTTAATGATATTATAGGAGTGTAAAAATATTTCTATTTTTTATTATATACATGTGTATGCATGTGTAATGTTTTATAAATATATGCATGTAGTTATGTTCATATGTAAATATATATTTGTGTGTGCATAAAAATATGTATACATAGTTCTATGTGTTTATGTATGGATCTAACAATATGGATATACATATTTATGTACTTCTATATGAGAATACCTATATATGTATGTATGTATGTATGTATATTTACAAGTGTATTTATATGTTGATATGACCAAGATAAGGATGTTTTTTAATAGAAATTTTGGTATAAGAAGGATGATAAAGTGATTCACACACACACACACACACACACACACACATGTAAATAATCTATATATACATATATGCACAAACACACACACATATATACATACATACATACATACATCCATACATATGTATGTATGTGTGTGTGTGTGTGTGTGTGTGTGTATGTATGTGTGTGTGTGTGTGTGTGTGAAGGCATTTTTCAAATAGACTTATGATTTTGTAACTACTCATTTAGATTTTTAGTTGGCTTGTTATTTTGATTTTTTGTTTCATACTTATTCCATCTCCACCTTTATTGGCCAATTCATCGGCTAGTTTGTTCCTTTCTCTATGTATGTGCTTAATTTAAATATCCATAAGAAGTCTAATTGATCAATTATGCTTTCTAAAATTGAGTTTGATTTTCAATTTGGTATTTTACAACATCTTAGTGCATCAATGATAATTTTTAAATATCCTTCTATTTCCAAAAACTTAATGCCAATTACTTTGCATAACTTTAGCCCTTCGATTAATGCTAATGTTTCTAGTGTATTACTTGAGGTTTTATGTAAATGTTTTCATAGTTTTTCCAATATTTTGTATTCCCCTGAATGGATAATGCAGCCTATGTTAACATCTCTGTGGTTGCCCCTAGATGCTCCATCAAAGTTCATCTTATACCATCTGTATTCGATTGCGTTCCACTTACATGTGTCCCTTTAGCTTACTTTTAATTCCTCCTTTACCATATTGTGGGGGGTGACTAATCCAAACCAATTCTTGTGTATCATGCCATCTCATTCTAAAAAAACAACCCTCTACATGATTGGAGTTTCTAAGCATATTATTCATAGTTTTCATAATATTGGCATCCATTTTGTTGATCAGGGAGCTAGACTACATTGTTTTCCCTTAAAATATTTTTCTATTTATTTCCTTCTATAACTCCCATGTGATGATGGAGGGTATTATTTTCCATGTGTTTTTATACAAACTATCATTCATATGTGTTGGCCAATATTCGAGAAATTCTACCAAGTTTTCATGATGAGTTAAATACCAAGTTAATTTAAGACGAATTACATTTTAACAATATTTTTCATGGGGTTGTTCAAGATGATATGATTCATAGATTCCTCCTCTTATTCAAAAATTGACAATATTCAGGGGCCTTCACAACCCAGCTTCTTGAACCATTATGTTGTAAGTCTTCATTTTTATAGTATTTCCCATAGGAATGCACCTGCATTGGGTGAACATACCTTGTTCCAACATAGGTTTAAATGAATATCTAAGTTTTTCTAATTTTACGAGTTTACAATTTTATTATAACCATTATTGACTTTGTATTTCCCATCATTGGATCCTCACAATATAGTTTTATCTTATCTATTTTTGAATGACAAGTGTTTATCCCTTAATGTATCTAATAGGTATAATTTATGTGTTGACTTATGGTAAAATCATTTTTTAGTTAGTACCTAAGCACTTAATCAGTTTGATTGGTTACAAAGTCTACTGAGCTTCATAGACATAAATTAGTGTAAGCCAAGCTTCAAAAAGTCTATCGAGCTTCATAGAAAGAAATTAGTGTAAGCCAAGCTTCACAGAGTCTACCGAGCTTCATAGATAGAAAGTAATGTAAGCCAAGCTTCACAGAGTCTACTAAGCTTCACTAATAAAAAGTAGTGTAATCTGAGCTTCATAGAAAGAAAGTAGTGTAAGCTAAGCTTCACAAAGTCTACCAAGATTCATAGACAAAAAGCAATGTGAGCCAAGCTTCATAGAGTCTATTGAGCTTCACACATAGAAAATAGTATAAGCCAAGCTTCACAGAGTCTACTAAGATTCATAGACAGAAAGAAGTGTAAGCCAAGATTCACAAAGTCTACTGAGCTTCATAGTGTTAACCAAGTAGGAAGTAGTGTTAACCGAGCTAGTTGTGTTAACCAAGCAGAAGGAACATAGTGTTAACCCAAATACAGTGTCAACTAAGACCTTCAGTGACTACTAAGTTCTCCAATATTCATCAAGTCACCAATTGTTAACTGAGTTCATGCCTACTCTTGAGTGATCAATTTGGACCAAGCACCAATGTCAACCTGTAATACCCTACCCAAAGATCCTTGGAACAAGGATTCAATACAAGCAAGGATTCAATGACAGCATCATATAGGAATCACAAAGATTACAATAGAAGACTTCACCAACAATCCCAACAACCAACGGATCTCCAAATACCACAACCTAATTGACACAACCAAATTGAAGAACAAAAACCCAAGATGACATCAGAACATGAAATCTTTGATCGGTCGAATCATGGAACCACTAACATTCCTAAAGGGTATTTAAAAGTCCAAATTGTATTCTCTAAAAAATAGCAGAGATGCCCTTTTTTTTCATGTGAGAGAATAACAACTAACAGTGTCACGTGAGAAAGTACATTAAGCACACAAGGAAACACCATCTCACATAAGGACATGCTTGGTCCAATAGCCAAAACACCCAAACTAGTGTGGGGTTTCGTGTGAGGATTCACCACAAGTCGCATGAGGAAACCCATTACACCATGTGAACATTTGCACTCTCACATGAGAAAGTACAATTTTGCACAAGGATACAAATCAGTAAGACAGAAAACATAAAGGTAAAAGGGTAGGAAATAAATTTCCTCCAGACTAGGGAGTACTGGATCCACAATCAAGGTGAAGACACTTAAATGAAATAAATGAAAGATGGAAATTGCATCTAACCATCTAACATAGTAGTGAAGGGAAGTAACTGAAAGCAACATCGCAATGTACAAAAGCAACATTGCAATGTACTAAAATAACAAATTAAGTGTGTAGTTCCTCCCAACTATTATGAGACCATTGTGGATCTTAACCATCCCCCATGCGTAACATCCCAAACTACTAACCAGATCATTGGTGCTATCTTATGAGGATGTCACTACTAAAATGTGCTACAAAATAAGAATAAGGAAATCTAACATGCTAGAAGTAAAGCATAAGATAATCCTACAAATAAAACTCATCATCTAACATATACTAAACATCATATAAGGAAATGAATCAATACTAAGATCATCTAAACATGATATACAAGCATTCTAATCAAAGCATAAATCACAAGATAACATACTCCAGAACCTGAAGTACCAAGTGAAAACATCTAGCAACGGTCGCACTAGGATAGTAGATTGTCTCTATACACTGGTCCCCAACAATGGTATAGGTAGCTATGCCTCCCAACCACGTGGAACCTATATGTCCACTCCCACCATGTTGATGGAGATAATGATCCAACCACAAACACACATAAAGCACAAAATCCATGGCTAACACTCATGTCAGACAATAATAATGACTAAAACCAAGGACATAGACATTGCATAAACTACAGGTCCTAGTCAAACACTCAATGGGCTACTAAGTAGGGACTAACATCATGGAGAGTTGCTTGGCATCCAAAAGCCCAAGCTTAGACTGTGCAGATTCAACTCCTCAACAAAAGGCTCTAGCACCCCACATTTTTATTATATTAAGTTTATTACCACTCAAATTTTATTTAGTTATCACTTACTTGAAGCTCCCTCTGCCAATCTATGGCACCATGATCACTAGGCTACAAGATAGAAGCCCCCTCCATATGTTACCCTACCCTGCCCATGCTCATCCAACAATGAGTGCCTATAGGCATGCATATTCCCAACCCAACCCCAAATGATCATAACTTCCAGCAAGTCCATGAAAGATCAAGCTTTGCAAGTCAACAAACAAATGTATGTGCACATACTCGTGTGTGGTGCATCACCATCACAAGGATCATAACACAAAGACTGGATGAGAACACAAGCAAAATATCACTCAACTGAAAACAACTTGGGAGGACAAACTCTATATGAATCCCAAAAACAATAAACCATACATCATAAACTCACTCAACTAGTCTCAATCTGGGAGTATGGATTCTACATGAATCCCAATGATACAATAAGACCAAACATCATGAACTCACTCAACTAGTCTCAATCTAGGAGTATGGATTCCACACGAATCCTAGTGTCCATGAAACCATAAGAAAGGTCCAAAAGAAACAATAATAGCAGACATGCAATCACTCAATTGAACATAATGTCAGGAGTACAGATGTGGAATGCATCCCAATGCAAACATAAAAGTGCAACAATGGTCTAACTAACATCCTACAAATAATCCAAGCCCATGATCAACATCATGCCAAGAAAACCTAAGAAAATTACACGCAAACTGAGGTAAAAACCTCAAAACTCAAAAACTTCAAAATTAAAACCCATTTGGTCTTAGGGCACAAAAACCACAAAAATAAAATAGAATCTAGGTTTGGATTCCATATGCAAAAATCACTAGCATAATAGTACAAAACCCCAAACCCTCATCCCAAAAAATAGGGAAATGCTCATACCCACCTAACTAGGTAGAGATAGCATACAAAAATGGATGGGAACACTAGTTCTCAGCCTCCTAACTAATAGCCACCAAAAACGTAAGTAGAAACAAAGCTAAAGAAATAAAATAAAACCCTACCTCATAGCCAAAATGGGGGAAATGAGAATTTGAACCATAAGCAGAAGTAGCTAAAAATTGCGACAATCCAAGGTCTCCCCGAGCTGGATCCAATGAGACTGATCTCGCTATGATCACATGCCCATAGCTCCCATAATGAGAAAAATAGTAAATCCTCATGAAGAAAATTTTGGGATTTACTTTCAAACTTTCTAATTCAAAAGTGAGAAGTGAGAAATCAAATTCCTTTTTGGATACTTATTCACTTTTCGAGTGAATAATGAATTAGGGAAAATAACCAGCCAACCTAGTTAAACCTCGAACTAACCCAAAAAAAAATAGGATATTCCTAGAAATAGGAATTCATCTATGGAAAAGTTGCCATAAATTAAATTCAATAAAATTAAAAGCCTAAAGACCCAAAATCACATAAATTTCCTTAACAATTTTTTGTGACAATGCAAACCTCTAAATGCATAGACATGCTCACTAGTCTAATCACAAAATGCAAATGAGTTTGGATTTAATAATTACCAAAAGGATTAATTAAACAATTAAAATAAGGATACATCAACCATACATGGATGACACTGGTAAAATATGAATGGCTAAATTACTAACTCCATGTGCCACTACCAGGGATATAAATCCTACACACTAAACAACACGATCAAGTGCAATTGCATATAACAACATAGCTAAAGCAATAAATTTATTAAATGACTAATTTAACCATTTATTCAATTATATTGAAATATTCCATTTACATCACTCACATTCACATATAGCATAATGAAGCAAGAATGAATTATATAACCATAGCATTAAATCCATCGCATAACATAATCAAGGATCTTTCGAAATATTGGATAACCAAATATCATCATAAAATACATTGTCATCTCAAAATGGCATTATCATGCAAATATGATCAACTGAATAGCATAGTAGTCTAACGTCTATGATACTAAAATCAAAGTATAACATCTAACCCTCAGATGATCCCAAATGTAAAACATAACATGAGTAACAAGTATCTCTCAGATCAAAATATAACAAGATAAATATCTGCAACACATAACCAGTCAATCCAACATGAACAATCCATTTCTAATTATTAAGCATTTAATAATGGTTGTAAAAACAACATGAAAAAGAACTTAAAACACATAAGCAAACACAATCATAAACATGACTAACTACTACTATAGGAATCTAGTCCAGTATAGCAGGGCAATAGTACACAGTGCAATCTCTACACACATCTCAGGGTAATCATGGAATAAAATCATGATACCACATTGATCCTGGTAACCATTGGCACAAAGCTTAATGAACCATAAATCATATCATAATCCCATAAATCAGTCATAAGCATAATCAAAGCAACTCATACAGTAACATAAATCCAATCACCTCAAGGGTGTAGACCACTCATGGTCCTAATCACAATCCCATCTGAAGGAGAGATCACAAGGTTTCATCCATCAGAATGACTTATAGAAGTCAAATGGGAGAGGCACTACACAACAGAGTGCCAAAGCTTGTCAAGTTGATAGTGTTGTCAACTATCAAAATATCACCTGAGTGGTCTTTAGAACTCAAGTTTCAGTAGTAAGCCGACTTTTTGAAGATTTTTTGAGCTTGGTGTAGTAGCCAACCTCAAAAGGTACTTAATTGGATTGATATATATGTAAAATATATTGTGTGATCCAAAAGAGAGGATGACTAACAAGCATAACAAGTATGAGTGTGAATTAAAAGAAGGCCACAAGAAATATAAGGAAAAATAAAGTCTTATCTATCACGACAAGGTGATCAATTCACATCAAAAGAATCTCATTCAGCAAACCAAGTTGCAAATCAAAGATCTACTACTGGTTCATCTTAGCATGCATATCAGTCAAATCCTTTAATAAGGTGGACTTAACAATCTTATGTAGAATATCATAACTGAGTGCATACTTAATTGTATTGTATAAATCCTTTTACAAGGTGGACCTAATAGTCCTTATCGCTCCTACCAAGGAAGATCACAAGAAGTGATCAATTGTAAGCTTTAACAGGATAGCTTTATACTATAGTACTAAATCTTGTGGATATCATCCCCACCCCAGTTTTACTTTATATTTGGAAGGTTTTTGGGTTACCAAATATTGTGTCAAGTGTTATAAATATTTTATTTCTTTAAATCTTTCATGCATGCAATTATATTAGATTGGATTGTGAAGGTTTAATTGGTGAATTAAAGTAAAAGTTTTATTGGTTCTTGATTCACCCCCCTTAGTCACCTAGTCTATATTACATTTCCAACATTATGTTCTATTGTTAATGGTGTATCTTCTAAACTTCTCTATTTCTAACCTATCTACTTACTAAATAAATGACTAAAATACTTTAGTCATAGTATATATGACTGCAAATAAGATATAAATAGTCACATGACTAATTTTAGTCATTTATATGCAATTTTGAGTAGTTTATTTAGTCACATATTATTCTTTTGGTACTAGTGATGAGACACATATCTCATTAGTTATCTTTGACCATGATGAAGTGGAAAGACCAAAATCTCAAGAATAGGGAATGTGGAAAATGATATGAGATAAGGTGAGACCTAGGTATCTCTCTCCTTATGAATATCAAATGATGTTGAAGATAAATTACTAACTAAATATTATAAATATTTAATTTTCTTAGCAGCCTCTATGTGTGAGTGAGTTGACAAGTGAGGTGGAGAATTGGTGCAAGAGCACCTAGGGGAAAGGTCAAACCCTAAAGGCATTGTGGTTTATACATGGTCTAACTAACCATGGAAATAATAAGGACTACTTATAGAGTCCCAAGGTGAGTGTAAGAAAATTAATTTGGTTGATTTGAGTCTAGGAGTTAAAAGTTGTCAAGTAGGTCCTAGGAAGCTAAAAGTTTCTCAAAGTGCTTAAACTGGCAAAATAATGTGAAAAAACCCAATGAGTGGTTAAAGTAGGTGAAAAGTGGTCATTTGATGATATGAATCCATGTGGAAAGGTTTAGGATCAAACTAGTCAAGGTTGGAGTCTTGGCTTTCAACAATTGCAAAAGTCATCAAAAAGTTGCTCATTGACAACTTTTCAATTTTCCAAAGATACTTAGCAAATTTTTAGGCAAATTTTGGAAACAAACTACTTGGAGTAGTAATGGGTCGGTTCAATGGCCAAGAAGGAGGGGGAAGACTATTTAAACTATTGAGATAATGAGTGTTGTACACATTGCATAATATCGTTATATTATATTATTTTATTATGTAATGTTGTATCTAGGAGCACCTAGATGGACATGCTGTGTGTAAAGATTCCCATGGGATATACTTGATGAGTTGTATTCTAACATTGTGATAATATTTCATGTAATTATTTAATATTGGGGAAAAGAAATTAAAATTCCAATATTAAATGTGAGGTCAATGGGTTAGGTAGCACGTGGTTTATGTAATACCACTTGGTGGTTTTGTGGGACTTGCAAGCAACCACAAGGGTATTTGTTGGTGTGACAAGATAGAAGGCAAAAAAAGAAAGATTCGAGTGGGACAAGGCTCGATAGCTTAACCAAGGGAGCATTTGTGAAGGTTGGAAGCATGGCATGGGATGTGTGGATTCATGCTTGTTCACATAGTTTGCTTGGTTGTGGCTTTGGCTTTGAAGGCTTCTATGGTTGTATTTCAATGGTATTTTTGTTGAATAACACATGGTGATGGATGCTTTTGGAGGCTAGATTTTTTCCTCGATGAGGGTTTCCTAGGGTATATCTTGTGTCACATTTTTGTGGGTATGTTTCTTACTCTCTTGCATATGGATTTTAATTGCATATTTATTTCAGATCTATTATGGGTTATGTGGAAATGGTTATATTTTTATTGCAAGTTTCCTTAGAGGTGGTATTAGAGCTATGGTTTTATTATTGTAACCCTAAATTGAATCCATGGGAATGCATGAGAGGATAAAAGAAAGGGCAAGATATATGAGTAATTTATTGCAAATCTAAAGATTTTGGGTTTGCTATTATGATTGCATATTGGTAGATTTTAGGCATGTGAAATTGTTGGACAAATGGATTTTTTGGATGTTTCATTTAAATAAGGTTTTAGGGGGGAGCTTGCAGAAATAACCTCCTAGGCAAAAACATACCTCACCATTGGATCTGGGTCAACGTTTCCATAAATTTTGACATATAATATGCCCTAATTTGGCCATGTGCAGAGGAAATGAAAGAGGATTTTAGTTTCAACCTATGATGGCCATCAAATTTAATCCTATCAAAATGTTTTGTCACAAAAAAAAAAATACAATGAAAATGGTTAAAAAAACTATCTTAGTAAAATGACCATAACTTTCTCTCAGAATATCGGATTTTAGACTTCTTATAGGTGTTGGAAAGTTAATTCAGAGCACTACAGCTTGGTGTGGGTTTGGTTCTATGATTTTAACATTTTTTCAAGTTTTAAGAGCCCAAAAGTCAGATGTTATTTATTTTGAGCATAGATTAGGGCATAACTTGGGCATTCGAATCAGATTTTGGACTTCGAGTAGTCAACAGAAAACTCTTGGAGAGCTCTACACATTGGTTCAGATTTGGTGTAAGTTTGGCATGGTTTATTTGGTGATATATTAATCTGAACATTTTATAGTATATATTGACTATGGTAGTGTTGTGAGTTTATCACATTGTATATTTTAGAGTTTTAAGAATTGATGTCATTGTATACTCAATTCATATTTCAGATTGGTCTCATGATGATATGGTTATCAGTATTTTCTTTGGATATATATGATGACTTGTTGGGTCTACAAGTTGTGCAATGTTGTAAGTGGTCTATACTTACAAGTTTCATTTATAGCTTGGTTATGGGTTTTCTTTGCCCATTGATCTTCCATTATTGGTGCATATTTAGATTAGTGGCTTGGATTTGGGTTTTCTATGCCCTAAGTCACATGATTTGTTGATTTTTCTTTATGTGCAAGGGATGAGATGTTGTTACCAAGTACAGTCATGGTGAAGGATTATGGTTGACTATTTTATGGTGATAGGTTGGACACATTGAGAGCTAGATGCTCGATTCATGGATGTGATCATGGTGCCATGAATTTTGGCATGACATTATTGGATATACAGGTACATCCTTGATGCTCATTGGTTTGGATTCCTAATTTGGTTATGGTGGTATATCTTCTTGGTTGAGGATCATGGTTATTTGGTTTCATTTGAGGAGCTCATGATGTGAACTTTGAGTTCTTTGATTGTTTGATACCTTGGTTGATTCTCATGGTTAGAGGATTGCTTTTTATCATGATATCATGGATAGCTTGGATACATGATTTAGTGTGAGCTTCTGATAGTGATGATGTGATAGTGCAAGATTAATTCTTGGTTTGGTTTGTATCTTCTTGGTTTCACTTAGTCTGATACTTTGGTTGTTGAGTGTAGACCTAGAGGATCTTCACATAGGAGATGGATTTTATGATGCCATAAGTGACTTGGTCCCACACTTGAGTGGGATTTTTCAGCATTGATATATTTATTAAGTGTTTGCAAATGTTGGAGGTTTATCTTAGATCCTATTATTGTAGAAGCATCTTTGACATTTACATGGTGCATTGGCTATCTTCATGGTGTGTGAAGATGGTTAGATCTTGAGGACTCACGGGGTTCTTGGTTATCTTCATGGTATGTGGAGATGGTTTTTTTCATGGTGTGTGGAGATGGTTGCATCTTGAGGACTCACATGGTTCTTGGTAAAGGTGTGGTTTATACTTTCATTTGACATGTTATCCTTGGTGATTAGGATGGTTTCATTATTATGTCATGATATATTCTTGATACATGTTTAAATTTGTGACATGTTATAGTATGTTCATATGGAACATGTTATCTCTTTGGTTGAGATGGTTAGATCATGGTGTCATGTTCATATTCCTAAGGCCATGGTTGGAACTTTGACAATGATCTTGGTTTAGTTTCTTGGTATTGAGTACATTGATCATAACTTGGATACTTCATGATATTGCTATGTTGCATTTGGAGTTGGTAGGGATCAATTGGTTACAGGTGCTCATGGGTACTTAGAGATGATGGTGATGTTGATTTCTCTTGGATTAGAGAATTATTTGTTGGGACAATTATTTGGTTTTAGTAGGAAGTCTGAGGGGCATTCACCTGATATGGACTTGAGAGGAGATTGTTCTTAGATGAGTCTTGGTTGGGGGCTTGGGTATCTTGATAAGCATTCTTATTTCCCACTCTTGGTCTACTCGATGGTTTTTCTACTTGAGAGGTATAGCCCATTGTTTCTCTCAAGTGCATTATATTTATGTTTATCTTACATAGATATGGATCTTGAGCTATGGTACATGAGTTAGTTCTGGAGGGTTCATTTGAGAGATGGTTTAGCATTGGTCATCTCCATTTGTATATGTTCTTATGCTGCTTAAGTTTGGAAGATGGTTTTGTATTGGACATATTCCTTAGATTAGGAATGGTTATTCCTTGATTTAGGAATGATTTATGATTTTGATCTTCTTGTGAGAGGCTTACATCCATTGATTAGTTATATAGTATGGTTTGGGTGTTGTTAAGGCTTTTTGTTGGGGTTTTATGGAGAAGATCACACTTGCACAATTTACATCTAGAGGTGTGTGTAGAAGGATATGATACAGGTTATGATTTGCATGGTTTCTCTTTGGTCTCGGTTATCTTTCTAGATGTTTGGTTTCACTTGCATTGGATTTGAGATTAATTAGAGATTGTGATTACTAGTTTGTGCTCATGTATATCATGTGGGAGATGACATGCTTATTTCTTTATCTCTTTCCTTTGTTGCTTGTGGAGAGCTTGGGATATTGTTGGAGATTTGTTATGAGAGGTGTTCTTGCAGATTATTGGTTTATGTATTGTGGATGCCCTTGAGACTACATGGATTCACTTCTTTGAGATGTTGTGAGTGGATAGGTTATAGATTTGACATTATCTTTTGCAGTGGGAGATTCTTGGTATATATGTGGCAGGTACTTCTTTTAAGGTTTGTAATTGTAGGTTATAGATTGGATATGTTGATGGTGTGAGATTCACATGGTATACCTTTGGAGGTATGGATAGTTGGATGGATTTGGCAATTGTTGTGAGTGTTATTTTAGCTATGGGAATATTTTGACAACTATGGATACATTTCATTACCTTTTGATCAAGTTTTTTGTGCTTGGTATTTTAGTTGGTACAATATTTTATGATCTTCTAATGTGACAGGTTGGGTGGTTTTCTCTTTGGATGGCTTCTATGTATTTTTGGTGGCAGTGACATAATAGGAGGTGAGATCATTCATGTTTGAGATGTTGGATACTTCAATTTTGTTGTAGGTACTAGGATGGAGCACACAGTGTACTTTGATCCATGATGGCAGATGTGTTGGGAGGGATTGTTCACTTATGTGGCTACAAATTGACCTTATGCAATGTATACAACAAGTGGGCGATTGTTGAGATAATGGGTGTTGCACACATTGCATAATATTATTATATTGTATTTTTTTTTATGTAATGTTATATCTAGGAGCACCTAGATGGATGTACATCATGTAAAGATTCTCATAGGATATACTTGATGAGTTGTATTGTAACATTATGATAATATTTCATGTAATTATTTAATATTGGAGAAAAGAAATTAAATTTCCAATATTAAATGTGGGGTCAATGGGTTAGGTAGCACATGGTTTATGTAATACCACTTGGTGGTTTTGTGGGAATTGCTACTGTATAAGTAGCCACAAGGGTAGTTGTTGGTGTGACAAGATAAAAGGGAAAAAGGAAAGAGTCGAGTAGGACAAGGCTTGACAGGTTAGCCAAGGGAGCAATTGTGAAGGTTGGAAGTATGGCATGAGATGTGTGGATTCATGCTTGTTCACATGTATTGCTTGGTTATGGCTATGGCTTTGAAGGCTTCCATGGTTGTATTGCAATGGTGTTTTTTGTTGAATAATACATAATGATGGATGCTTTTGGAGGTTGGGTTTTTTCCTCAATGAAAATTTTCCAAGGTATATCGTGTCTCACATTTTTGTGGGTATGTTCTCTATTCTCTTGCATGTGGATTTAAATTACATATTATTTCAAAAATATTATGGGTTATGTGGAAATAATTATATTCTTTCTTGCAAGTTTCCTTACATTTTAATTACATTTAGCTATAATAAATGTTTATTTTTTAAGGCACTTGCATGTTTTGGCACACCTATAAGTCATCATCTTCAAATTATCAACTAGCCTATAAGCATGTAATTAGTTCAATATTAGGATCATCTAAATGTTTTAGAAATACATGGTACTTTAATATTTCTTGCATATTACAAAGTTGCACTTTTACAACTAGGATATTCTTTCTTTCTCTAGTATCCTTTTCTGTCATGTAGATGTTGGATCATGGAGTGTGATCCAAAATGTTGATGCTAAAGAGCTTACATAATCAAATCTAGAAACAAAATTGTATTACAAATAGATTGTGGAAATATGATTATTTTAACTAGGAAATTCTAGCAATTTTAGAAGTCTAAGAGTCTTTTAAACACATAAAAGCTCAAAAATCTAAGAGTCATATGTATACAGGCATTTTTTGTCGATTCATATCATTATTGAAAGCTATGAACAACTGAAAAATGTTTTGGAATAAGTTTGGATATAGAAACAAATAAAATTCATTATTTTTAATTGAAAATTTGTTGTTGTCTAGTTATCACATGTTTTTACAATCTGGATAAGGTCTAAAACATATATGTTTGGAAATATCTTTGAATTACCCTTTCAACGAATCCACTTAGAGGTTCTAACTCATCCATTTCACACATTGCATAATATTATTATATTGTATTATTTTATTATGTAATGTTATATCTAGGAGCACCTAGATGGACGTACATCATGTAAAGATTCCAATGGGATATACTTGATGAGTTGTATTGTAACATTATGATAATATTTCATGTAATAATTTAATATTGGGGAAAAGAAATTAAATTTTCAATATTAAATGTGGGTTCAATGGGTTAGGTAGCACATGGTTTATGTAATACCACTTGGTGGTTTTGTGGGACTTGCTACTATATAAAAAGGCACAAGGGTAGTCGTTGGTGTGACAAGACAGAAGGAAAAAATGGAAAGAGTCAAGTGGGACAAGCCTTGACAAGTTAGCCAAGGGAGCATTTGTGAAGGTTGGAAGCATGGCATGGGATGTGTTAATTCATGCTTGTTAACATAGTTTGTTTGATTGTGGCTATGGCTTTGAAGGCTTCCATGGTTGTATTACAATGGTATTTTTGCTAAATAACACATGGTGATGGATGCTTTTGGAGGCTAGATTTTTTCCTGGATGAGGGTTTCCCAAGGTATATCTTGTGTCACATTTTTGTGGGTATGTTGTCTATTCTCTTGCATGTGGTTTTCAATTACATATTTATTTAAAATCTATTATGGGTTATGTGGAAATGGTTATATTTTTTATTGCAAGTTTCCTTACATAAACATCCCTCAATCCAGTTCTAGGGGTTGGATACTTGGATGTACAGACAACACCTGTTAGTGCAACATTGTATGAGCATTGAAACAATTTTTTTGTGAACTAATGAATTAGAGGAATTGATTGTGTTACTATTTTCATTGATTTGGATTCCTTAGATAATGTTTTGAAACTGTATATAGTTCTTTGGATTCAATTGTTTCATTTTTTAGGTTTAGAAAATTATTTGGTTTGTGTAATATTGTTGTCCAATTTTGAGTTATTAGCATAGAGATGGCTATGGCTTGAACTTCCATGGTCAAACTCTCATGGCCTCTATAAATAAAGCAATAGCCTTTGTATAGGTTGTAAATATGGAATTTGGGGTTGTGCAAGGTAGTTGGCCATGTTTACAAGTGAGCCCTAGACAAGCTAGCAGAGCTTGGCAAGACACAATGTATGCTTGTAAAGAAGTGTAGCGGTGGATAGAGGATTGGTATGGGTCAATATATATAAGATATGGAGAGAGTAGGATACTAAGGGCGTTGGATTCAGAGGAGGAGGAGGGGAAGTGAAGAGGAACACCTTAGAAGAAGAGAAACCTTGCTTTTACCTTAGAAACCCTCAAAATAGGGGTTTTCAAAAATTGTATTGTATAGACAATACTATAATCTAAGACCACCAAAATCCTTTAGCCTAGCTTCATAAGAGACTAATTCCTTTAGACACCAACTAGCCTTATTAAGGGTTTTTGGGAGGAATTGCTAAAACCTTGTTTTTAGGAGGGCTAATAGGGGCTCTTAGGGCTACAAGGCCAATTTGAGCAATCTAGAGTTATGGGTGTGATGGACCTAAAAGAATGATGAAGAATGGTGGGGAATTTGTCAAGGAACTCATTAGGAGATCCTAATCTTGGTTTGAACCTAGAACTACTAGTGTGATGGGATTTTCCCTTGTAGGCCTAAATGTGCCTAGTGGAAAGAATGGGAAGGGGAGAAGGTAAACTTGAATTGTTGGGGAGTTGTTTTGGAGGAAGGGGACCTAAAGAGTAAGTTTCCTAGAGTAGGGTTGAAGAAAGAGACCCAAGAGGCCATAGATAGCCTTAGTGGATCCAGTGAGCTCTTGTGGATGGAAGCTCCTCATCAAGAATCAATTGGATTAAATTTGTCATTGGTGTTTAGTGGTAAAATAGAAGCACTTTATAAATAGAATGTAAGCCTCCACTTTAAAAGGCATTGAGTCATTCAAATATGTATTTATGAGGGAAAGAGAGGGATTTCCAAGTATGATTCCACTTATGATCCGAATTAGATTAGCTAGGGCCCAAAGGAAGAAGGGTGCTAATACTAAATCTGAGTTGTAAAGAGGAATGTAATACCAAGAAATACACTCTCTTAGGCCCCTGATAGGATAACATGAATGTGAAATTGAACTAATTTCTTAGGTAATGTAAGTTAGATGTTATGTGAATACAATCAGCCCAATTAAGATGTAAATCTAGGGTAGAGATATGAAATTAAATTAAATGTAAAAGACTCGCCTTGAAATGTTCAAAGGAAGATGTGTTTATGATCAATAACATTCAGATCTGAATATTTTCTAAACTTCTGCCCATGATTATTGGAATGAAATGATGAAAGGAAAAAAACCCAAAAATATCCTTGGAATCTAAGACTAAAGGACTAGGTCACCATGGAAGGATGTCCTACAACTAGGTTGATATAGTTTCTGACTCCAAAACTAAAAACTTCAGTAACATTGTGAACTACAAGTTCCAAATATATGATCTGTTTAGCTCCTAACTATAAATCAACACAAAAAAAATTAAGTTTGGGGGTTGGGTTTTGATGAGAACTTCCCTTGGTTAAGACCTAGGTTAAGGAATTGATCGTAAATGATAAATGTAAATTTAAAGGATTGTAGATAACAAGATAAATGATAGGATTCACCTTGCCCACATGCATGTAATGTGTATGTAATGTAGATCTTGAATTAGGAATGTAGGATATCTCCACACTTTGCAATGGATCTATCATAACTCATCCATAGTTCCATGAATATGGATATGAATCAATGAAGAGGATGAATTCTTCAATATAGATCTCCTCCCTTTATGGCCAACAATATGCTAGATCTTAAAGAGAAAATAATCACAAAGGATTTTCCAATGCTAAATAGGAATCTTCTTTCTTGAATGCTTGAAAAATTCTTGAGTGATTAAACTCCTTGAATGCAAAAGGAAGAAATCTTCACTAGAGAGCAAGAGCTTGAGCGCATCAATGAATTGTGGATGTGTTTTATGAAAATGAAGCCTCCAAATATTATTATATATAATTTTTCAGGTGGGAAAATAATACAGGTTGATTGGATAACAGTCAAAGAGTAATTAAACCCCCAAGGACTTTCAAGCCCTGAGATCCAAAACTAACTAGGACTAGGTCAACTTGAGTCAACCTAGTCCAGGACAATGTTGACCTAGGAGGACTAGGTCTACATGAGTCAATATGGTCTAAGAAGAATAGGTCTTGGGTTCCATAGAAATCTAGGGTAGATACTAGAGAGAGAAGATGGAAAGATGGAAGAGATGAGAAAGAGGAGGAAAAGAAAAGTGAGCATGAGAGTATCCATGGTCTAAAGAGGGAATCATGAAGACCAAGGAGTACAAAGGTCTTAAAAGGAAAGTGTGTCCATTTTAAGATGGTACATTAAGCCCCCACTTTACCAGGAGTACAAGTTTCCCCAAACTCACAATAAAGTAGGTCAAGATAAAAAGAGCAAGTCTTATTATGACTAAAGAGGAAAGAAATCATCAAGACCCCAATAAGCTTAAGTCTTATCACATCTAGAGTCAAAATAAGAGTGATAAGTGCTACAAAATAGAGGGGTGTAGGTGCTTTCTAAATAAGGTTAGTGTGCCTTATTGTGAACCATACAAGGAAAGGAACAAGGGGACAACTAGGGGAAAAGGTATTGGCAAAAGGGGATGGCATTGAATAGTCTAGCAAGTGTGTGTGGCATGCTAGTTAGTCTATCAAGGGGAACTGCATGTCCCATAAAGAAAAATCAAAAAAGTGATCTAGGAATAAGGATGTGTGTGTCCTTATGGGATCAAGACTGGGCTTCCCAAACTATTAGTAGTCAAAAGAAGGGTCAAAAACAAGGATTGGACCTCCCAAATTGTCAGAGGCCAATCCTCCAAAAAATTTCCAGACTTCCTAGAAACTAAAAAGAAAAAAGAAAAGACAGAGAGGATAAAATGCATGAACTAATAATTTATAGATTTGGGTATACCTTAGAAATCATACCAAGAACTAAGGCTGAAGTGCTCCAAGTTATACATAGAATTCGTATTTGTATTGCATGGAAAAAGAATGAGTAGAGTGTGTGCCCCCACGTTAAAGTGATTATCAACACCTTAAAGGGAGAAATTGCTTTAACAGAAGCATATCTGCATCCATGAAATAACATTTCCACTATGAGATGCCCCCAAAAGGAGGAACATATCTAGGGAAATGAGCACAACAAAAGATAAGACACAAAATGGATCTACTAACTATAGGGTCAATAAGATCGTATGATAATATATAATATTATGTCAAGTATGAAAATGCCTTCATTCCCCAAAGGAAGTAGAACTAAGACACAATGGAGAAAAAGACACAAAAGAGATTAGAAGAAGAGTCCTTTTGGGCCAATAATATGGAGATAAAAAGGAATCAATGCTACCATATCATAAAAGCCAAGAAGACCAAACAAGATCACAAGTACAAACAATAGCACATGCACAACATAACATAGAACAAAATATAGATGAAGAGGGATAAAAATAGAAGAATTTAGATGATAGAGTGATTATGTTATCCCCTTGTGCTCAGTAAAAGCAATAAGGATCATCTAAAGCAATAAAAAGGAAATGAAAAAAGGCACAACATGGGAGAAACACAACACAAGAACACTAAAAATTACCATTATGAATAGAGCTCACATCAAGCATTCCATGTGCCATCCACACACCCTATCTTGGTCCAAAATACTAGTAGAAGGATGATGACTCACGACAGAAACCATGTCCATAATAGTAGGAATTCACAACGAGTTTTAAGAAAGGACTTTGAGAGTCACTATGCTCATTACTAGGATTAATTGTAAGCTATGTAGAAAACATGTTAGGTAAATCATTATCTACAATAATTAAATTATTGTCACTACTATCATCTAAAGTATCTTCTATATATAGATTAACAGAATTTAAAATATGAACAGAATCATCATGTTCATCTCAATTCATAGTATTACCTCGTTGAACCTCCTCCAAAGACACACACTGAGTGTCATCAAAAGAAGGTAAAGGTTGATATAAATATGTAGGTTGAGAAGCAAGAGAATGATCTTGAGCTTTATCTCTATCTTGATGGTTCGTGTGGTATTGACGAGCATGTTGATTACAAATAGTTTTACAAGGGATAATAGAAGAACTAGGATTAACTACCATAGGCTCCACGGAAGGAACATCAATGGGTTGAGATGTAGAAGCTAAAGAAATGGATGTAGAAGGTAAGATAGGTACATAAGTAGAAGGTAAAAATGAAGTTGGAAAGACAAGCAAAGGTACACAGCCCTTACGAAGCTCCATAACCTTAGCTAGTTTATGGCATTGATAGTTTCTATAAAGATGACTAGGATGAGTAGGTGGTTTCTTAGGATGAGATGGCTAATAAAAAATAATCTTAGCACAATATCTATGATGTGGTGGTTTATTAAGAGAATGATTAATAGTAAATATGACTCCATTATAAGGAAAATTAAGACATTTATGGATAGGAGAAGCAACAACTTGCATGAAAAAGAGCCATCGACTACCAAGCTTAACTTGAAATTGATCAAAAGTAGGAATAAGCACAAAGGTAGTAAAATTAGTTTTCTTTATAATAGTAATGAATAAAGCAATATAACCCTGAGGTCAATATAGAAAACCATTACAAGTTTGAATCCATACAAGAGTTGAATCATTAGTATATCTATATAACCCTTTATTAAAAAGGTATTCTTTAGCAATAACATTCATAATCGAGGAAGGATCACCCAAAGTACCATGAGAAGGAATATAAGAAACTCTAGGAGTGAATAAAATTCAATTTTAGGTTAATTTTCCTTATTACTCCATCATAAGGAAAATTAAGACATTTATGTATAGGAGAAGCAACAACTTGCATGATAGAGAACCATCGACTATCATGCTTAACTTGAAATTGGTCAAAAATAGGAATAAGCACAAAGGTAGTAAAATTATTTTTCTTTAAAATAGTAACAAATAAAGTAATATAACCTTGAGGTCAATAAACAAAACCATTACAAGTTTGAATCTATACAATATTTGAATCATAAGTATCTCTATATAACCCATTATTAAAAAGGTATTCTTTGGTGATAACATTCACATCCAAGGAAGGATCACCCAAAGTACCATGAGAAGGAATATGAGAAACTCTAGGAGTGATATAAAGAGGACCATCAAGTTCCTTAAACATATAAGACTAACTAAAGCTAATAATAGGAGGTATTTGTTGAGGATCAAGTGGAGAATAAATCAAAGATTGAGACTCTAGCTCAACATGATTAACCACATGATTCACTTCTTCTATCTTCTCTTTGTAAGAAATATGTAAATCAAAAGAAAAGGGTTGATTAATGGCATTTTTTGAGTGTGAAGGAAAAGAATCAATGTAAATTTATAAATTATAATTAGGTAGCACAATAGACTTATTTGTATGATTAACTTGAGCATCAATAGAAATAGCCTTAGAATCAATAAGATCTTGAATAATGTTCTTCAAACCATAACACTTTTGAGTATCATGACCCAGTTGATAGTGATATTTACAAAAAGATTTAGAATAAAAATACTTAGGCAGAGGTTTACTAGGATCAATAGGACAAAGAGGAGGAAGATTAAGAACACAAGTGTGAATCAACTTAGTCATCATCTCAGACAAAGGCTCAGATAAGTCAGTATATTGACAATTAGGACAAAATATAGAAGAAACAATAGACATACCTTGAGATGTAGTAGTCACTTGATAACTATCTAAATGTGGAGATTTTATTTTGATAAAGTTGTTAGATTTATAGGACTTGTTTGAATGTTTGGTGACATCACCCTTATTACTAGAAACTAAAGCCATCAGAGTAGATCTCTCAAGATGACTCACTTATAACTGGTAATGGTAAAGCACTACACATAGGATTGCAAAGGATGTATACTTAGAAAAAGGAATCTTTAAAATCAATAACTTTCTCTTTAACATTCTACTTACAATGCATTAAATCAATTAAAGAATCTTGTGGACCAATATTATTTTGAAACTATTGAAAGAAAGAATTAGCAAGTGTTTGAAAAGAATCAATAGAATAAGGAGGTAGAGAGAAGTACCATTACAAGACTCCATCCCTAAATGTGTGTGGAAGAAATTTATCCATAAGCCTATAGTCATGAGAAAAATCACTATTCCTATAGTCTAGAAAGTATTAACATGAATCACAAGATCTCCCTTACCATTATAAGTCTAAAGCTGAGGTACCTCAACATGTTGTGGAATAACAACACTAAGGATATCTAAGGAAAGGGAATTCACCACATCACATGTAGGAATATTATACTTAGTTTGGGTTAAATAAGAAAGTTGTTGTTGTAAAGTACATATGTTTTGAACCAAGGTACTAATAGTAGGATCAGAAGATACATTAGTAGCCATAGGTATACTATATAGATTAGGAAAGGTATAAGAGTGGAAGGAATATATAAAGATGTTGATGGAGAATGAGAAGGAATAGGTAAAGGGTTTGAATAACTAAAAGGAACTACATTATATGAAGGAAATGAAGGAATGGAAGTAGGAGGAAACTCATGAAAGTGAAAGCCTAGGAAGACTAACACTTAAAGGAGTGGAAACTTGTGTAGAAGTAGTCATTAGAGGCAGAGTGTATGTAGTGTAACAAATGGATTTTCATAAAAAAGTAAAGGCGATCTATAAAGAGTTTTCCTCAATAAATTATTGAACAAATAAACTAAATTCCTTTTCATGGGACATTAACTACTTTTAACTACCAACAATTAACTAAAATAACAAAGCTCAACTGAAATAACTATATTAATAATCAACTATAATAACTAAAATAATGATTTATTGAATCAACTATAATAACTATAATAATGATTAACTGAAATAACTGTATTAATGATCAACTATAATAACTAGAATAATGATTTACAATCTTTCCATACATATAAGTAAAGTAAATGCTTAACATGAAAAAGAAGAAGAGCGTACAAGAAAATATCTGATGAGCCTTTAGTTGGTTGTGCAAGGCTCATCTTTTGGTAAGAAGAGAAGCATTGACTTGGGCTTAACCTCCCAACCTTGGACCATATTTACCCCACACAATCTATTGAATAGAAAGGCCCTCCCTACCTCGGGATCAGGGTTGGAATACTTTTTAATCCAGCCACCTAAGCATTCTAGTGTTTAGAATGTTCACATAGTTATGGACAAACATGTCTGAATAACTGGCTTCATTGACATCAAGTGATCATAGATGGCAAATATGCCTTTAAACGACCTTGGCCAAGGTTTTTTTGATGGGTTCACTGACCCAATCACCACCACTTGACTTGGCAATAGGAGAAACAATAATATGGATGAGCATGAGATATGAAATGAAATTAATTTAAATTTATTGTATTATATGTGAAATTATTTCCATGTCATTGTAGATTCCATCTCACCTCTTTACCTTTTCCATGGCTATAGAGCTAGTGAGTCCTAGGTGCTTAGATCTTAGAGCAATTGGCTCTGTCTATTGATTCTCAATTGATTTATGAATACTATATGTTTCCAACTTATCACAATGTGTGATTTAAAGAATGTGTTCTTTAAGACTTGAATAGAAATTTATTTTGATTTTGTTTTCTAGTGGCATAAATAAATCAGGATTCCATAACATGGTTACTTGGATTTTATTTTCCATAAACACTCTAACTTAGAGAAGGTCTAACTTATGATATTAAGCAAGTTATTTCACATCATGATATAATCTGTAGCTTACTGCTATATAAATTGGAATGTTGTAACAACTAATAAAGAAATTGTATTGCAATTTTTTGGATTTTTTGATTAATTGCATAACCTAGTATAATCTAAAAGAATGAATGGAGTCTTGCTAAATGCTCAACAACCTACCTCAGAAAAGATCTTGAACACTAAATTCCAGAATGAATATTGCTCATGATTTCAGCAGGGCAGGAATTGTGGAAGGAAACAATGCAATGGTTATTAAATGATAATTGTAAGGATATCGAGTGCTATGATAATGTGGTCAGGTTGTATGAAGAAGTCAGGTGATAAACAAGGAAGTCGGGCGATAAACAAGGAAGTTTGGTGCTAGAAAAAATAAATGTATTCCACCTCTCTCAACTTCATAATATAAAGAGATTATATGTCTCTTTAGCTTCCAATAAGCCATAACATAAAAGAAGTATCTTGGCTCTTACATGCCAAATAGATATGCCAAGTGTTCAATTGGTTTCTAGCAGGAAAAATGAATGGAAAGATGGAAAAAGATTTGAAGGTTATAAATAAAAAATAATTATGATTTATATCTATCTATATGCTCGTAGATATACTTATGAGGTGGCATCATTTTTTAATAAAGAAAATAATATTATGGTGTTACTTTATTCTTATATCTATGTATATGTACATAAGTATTTATTATAATGATGTGGTGGAAAGATCAATCAAAATCCTTTGAGGTATGTATTTAATTAAATAAATTTATGTTTTAAAAATGTTTATCTAATAGTTCATGTGGGTCCTTCAATTGTATCCTAAAGTTCAAGTAGCTAGGTCCTTGCTAAGGCAATTTAAGGTCATACCTGGCAACCTAATAATTGGACTAAGCTAGTATCCCATTCTGTTGATCTCATTTAGCAATGCTTCCCCCCTTCATCTTCTTCCTACAATCACTCGTGCAATATTTCCACAATAATTAAAAGTTTCGTAATAATTTTCATAATAACATTTCATATAGATAAATAATTTATTTATTAACCATAATTCCAAAATCAAGCAACTGCTAAACATCACATGACAAATAATGGATAATGACCATCTTCATTAGAAAATTAACCTAATGAATACAATAGGTATAAATAACTACCTACTTCACATGATTATGAAAGAACCGTTCAATCTAATGGCTATAAATAAATTTTAAATTAGCTCAAAATTTGGGATGTAACATACCCTCCCACTTAAATTTTTCATTGTCCCCAATGAATATCACAACAAAACTTAAACACTATCTATTTAGATTATTTCAAGAAAGTAAAGGTTCAAGTTCTAGCCCTGGAGAAAAGATGAGGGTATTTTTGAAAAAAATCATGATAATCTTCCCAGGTAGCATTATCCTCTGCATATTGATCCCCCTAGACCTTGCATTGAGTCACCTCTCAATTTTGTAAGTGTAGCTTATGCACATGAGTATTCTGAGTGGTTATATTTTCACCACCCCTAGTTCTCACACCTGTAATAGGTTCCAATCAATTATATGATCATGATGAGTAATGTATTTCTTAAGGTACAACACATGGAAGATGTCATGCATCCTTGCAAGAGCTGGTGGTAGGGGAATTTTGTAGGCTACTGGGTTCATAACTTCCAATATTTCAAAGGATCCCACATACCTTGGGCCTAACTTAACATTCTTACCAAACTTGATAGTACTCTTCTGAGGTTTTACTCTTAATAGCACCTTTTCTCCTACTGAGAATTCCCTAGGTGTTCTTTTTGCATTTGCATAACTTTTCTTTCTGTCATTGGCTTTATAAGAGTTTTACATTTGTGGCCATATAGAGCCTCAAAGGGAGCCATTTTAATGGTGGGTTGATAGGAATTGTTATAAGAAAATTCTACCAAGGGTAAATATGTTTCCCACTAGTATTGCTAATCCATATAGGAAACTCTTAAAAGATCTTCTAATACCTAGTTTACTCTTTCTATTTGACCATCTGTCTCGAGATGATAATTTGAACTGATGTTTAGTTTAGTCCCTAATCCTGAAAATAATGTTTTCCAAAGTCTGGAAATTATCCTAGCATCCCTATCTGAGATCATTTTCTCTAGAACTCCATGTAATCTAAAAATCTCCTTTATGAATTTATGAACGATTTTTGGTGCTCCATCAGTTAGATTTCCTAGTATAAAGTGAGAAATTTTTGTCAATCTATCTACTACTACAAGAATGGTGTTGTATCTATTTAATGTCATAGGTAACCCTTATACAAATTCCATGGAGATTATCTATCATTTCTATTCTGGTACCTCATTTGGGTACAAAATACCAACTAGGTAATGATGCTCTTTTTTTACTCTTTGGCATTCTAGGCATCCTACCACAAATTTTGTTATTTCCTTTTTCATTCCTTTCCAAAAATATGGGCCTTTTATATCTAATAACATTTTAGTTACTCCAAGGTGTCCTGAATATGGAGCTGAATGAGATTCTTCCAAAATCATTCTCTGAAGTTTAGTTTTGTTGGGTATATAAATCCTGTCATGATATCTTAACAATCCATCCTTTACTATCCTAAATTTTGAATACTTGGGATCTTGTGGGTCTCTGATGAGAGCTAAGCTAATCTCTACATAAAATTCATCATGCTCTAAATGTTATAAAATATGATCTTTTAATTTGATATCTATAGTGGCCATTGCATAAATGTGTCTCCTCCTACTTAAGGTGTCTACCACTTTGTTTTCCTTGCCCTTGATGTAATTTATGTCAAATTCATAGTCTGCTAGAAATTCCAGCCATCTCCTTTTTCTAGCATTAATATTAGGTTGAGCAAAAATATATTTTAAGCCATGGTGATTGGATCAAAGATCAAAAGGTTTTCCAATCAAGTACTGTCTCCACATTTGAAGAGAATGAACAATAGTTGCTAATTCCAGATCATGAGGGGCATAATTTTGCTCATAATTCTTCAATTTCCTAGATTCATATGCAATTATCTATTCATCCTACATTAGTTCACCCCCTACTCCTTCTCCTGATGCATCAATTATAATGATAAATTTCTTTTGGGGGTCAGGTACTCTTAGTATGGGTGTTGTAGTTAACTCTTCCTTCAAGCATTTAAAAGTTGATTGACATTTTTCAGTCCATACAAATTTCCTTCCTTTTCTCTGAAGTGATGTAATCAAGTAAGATACTTTGAAATTTTTTTTGACAAACTTCCTATAGAATCCTGCCAATCCCATGAAACTTCTGCCTTTTGTCACATTTATAGGTATAGGCCATTCCTTAATTGCTTTGATTTTTGATGGATCTACATGTTAGAAACAATAGTCTGCCAAGATAACTTTTTTTTTTAGGGGGGGAAGGTTCAATTAGTTATCCAATAATTAAAACATTTATCTTCTTTGAACAAACTTAACCATTCAAACAAAGTAAATAGAAACCATACAAAGATGCACATAGACAATTAGAATAGATATGTTGACTAGGGAAACCCTTGATCAAAGGGAAAACCCCTAGTGGGAATGATGGCCACAAGATGATTTACTAATATAAATATTCCTTGTTAGAGGATGGACCCTATTAGGAGTCTATTACAACATTTAGTATAATGAGTCCCGATTAGGAGACTTTGAATCCCTATTAGGAGATTCTAATCCTATTAGGAGTTGTGGTGCAATGTATGCAAGAAGAGCCCACTGCCCAAACATGCAATTTCAACTACAAGAAGAGCTCACTACTCAAACAAATAGTGTACTATTATTTTCTTCTTTCCTTGTTCTTTCCTCTATCCAGTCATCTTGATTAATCACTGTTAGACCTTGTAGACCAAGTTACAAACCTTGGATCCAAATACCAAACCTTAGATCACCCAGCAAAACTTTGGAAATGAAGTTTCCTTCACTTCTACCCTGCTCTACTCAACTTCACATTTTGTACTCTCTGTTGCTTTCCAAACATTCACAATTCACATATATACATACCATGATAAAGGAAAATATCCTTTCTTTATACCAAGTCCATTAAAAAATTCCTTGAGTCAGCTATTAGTCCTTCTCAATTAATTATTATAGGGCCACATAAAGAACATGTTACACTTAGTGATAACACAAATCTTCTGCCTTGCAACTTGAATAACTTTTTATACATGCAATATTATGATAAGTGAGCTTAGCCATGTCATCCTCAACATGTCTTCTCCATTTCATTAACCTCAATCCTCAAGATATCAACTCTTCTAAGAGATATAATAAGTTTACTAGAGCATGCCTCTACAAACTCTATCTCAAAATAGACATCACCAAAACTTACATAACTACTTCTAGACTTATCCTTTCTGCTTCTAACATTAATTGTATATGTTAGATACTCAAAACTGTCTCCCATAACCTCAGGCGGTTATTATGATCAACTAGCCATCTGTACCAACTTGATATTTATGTTGTTCTTTTGTTAGATACCATAGAAGACATCAAACATGCTATGTTGACATCAATGACAAACTCAATCATGGATGTAACATATCATCATCAAACCAATCTTCCAACAATCTCCCCCTTTGGCATTGATGGAAACATAGATGAAAAACATCTAGTTCCAAGAATACCAACAAAAAACTATCCATATTCAAATCCTCTTCATTAATTATACTCCCCCATTGATATACCTCAATGGGCTTTATACCAAACTATTATTCTGCATACTATGCTTATGTCAAACATCGTCCTCAGCATACTACCAAAATTTTCTTCTTAGCATGATATTTTCCTGTAATAATTCTCCCCATTTAGCATAATGTTTTTCATGCCAAACTTCTTCCCCCATTGACATCAATTTCAAAGGTTTTTGCAACCAATATCTCTACATCAAACTATGTAATCAACTGATACTTATTTATCTTGAGTATCAAGAGACACTGTTTACAACAATATCAATCAAGAGTCCAAGATGACTTTGTCCATCATAGATACTCAACCATAAAGGAAGCATCAACATCCAATCCAGACAAACCATGGTGTTGTATTACCCTAGACTGATGCATTTTTGCATCTTCTATTCTAATGTAGGAAGAGGCATAACCCCAAGCATACCTCGCAAATACTCAAAAATCTCTTTGGGAAGAGGCTTAGTGAATATATTTGCAAATTTCTCTTCTGTACCTATATACTTTAATCTAAATTCTTTTTCTACAATTTTTTCTCTCAACATATAATACTTAATAGAAATGTGTTTAGTCTTCAAATGCAACACTAGATTCTTAGACATATTTACCATGCTTGTGTTGTCATAATCTATAACAATAGGTTCACTAATTTCTATCCTTCAGCACCTGCTTCATCCAAATAACTTGTTTGCAATTATTTGTTGCTGCAACATACTCTGCTTCTGTTGTACTTTAAGATGTACAATCCTACTTCTTGCTTAACCAAGAAACCAATCTTCCTCCAAGAAAGAAGACTATTCCACTGATGTTCTTTCTATCATCCATATTGCTTGCCCAATCTACATCACTATAAGCACTTAGAGTAAAATCATTAGATCTGTCATACTATAATCCAAATTCTAACGTTTCCTTTAAATATATAAATATCCTTATTACTACTACATAATGTGCTTCTTTGAGATCAGCCTAGAATCTTGCAACAATTCCAACTGCATTTGCTATATCCAGCCTTGTGTGAGTTAGATATTGCAAACCTCCAATCATAGATCTATACTTCTTCTGCTCAATAGTAGGTGTCTCATCCTTTGTAGATAACTTGTGTCCAGTTACCATAGGTGTTCCAATAGGTTTACATGTTTCCAAACCAAACCTTTTTAGTAAGTCCTTTAAGTACTTAGTCTAAGAAATAAAGACTCCTTTATTTTGTACTATCTGCAATCCTAGGAAATATTTCATTTGTCCTATCATACTCATTTCAAATTCTTTCTTCATTTCTTTTGCAAACTTCTTGCTTTCTTCATCATTACCTCCAAATATAATATCATCAACAAATATTACCAAAATCATCAAACCATCAATAGTTTCTTTCCAATACAAATTGTTATTTTCCATACCTTTGTTACATCTGAACTTTGTCAAGTGCTTGTCTAACCTTGCATACCAAGTTATGGGTGCTTGTCTAACATTGCATACCAAATTATGGGTGCTTTCTTCAATCAGTACAATTCTTTTCTCAATCTACATACTATGTCCTTGTCATCTGTCAAAGGATATCCTTCAGGCTGCTCAATGTATACCTCTTCTTCAAGTTCTCTATTTAGAAATGTTGACTTGACATCCATCTAATATACTTTGAATTTCTTTTGTGTTGCATAGGCTAAAAATAGTCTTACTACTATTCTAGCCACTGGAGCATAAGTCTCCTCATAATCTATTCCTTCTTGCTGCAAGTAACCTTTACATACCAATCTTGATTTATTTCTTATAACTTCTCCTTGCTCATTCATCATTTTCCTGAATATCCATTTCATTCCTATCACATTCTTGTCTGCTGGTCTATGGACCAATTCCCATGTTCTATTCTTTTCTATCTTATCCAATTCTTCTTTCATAGCTTTTTTCCAGTACTCATCTTTGCATGCTTCATCTATGTTTTTTAATTCAACTTGAGATATCAAGCATAGTTCTTCATTCACTCTACTTTTTTTCATCACACCTTTGTCTTTTCTTCTGATGATCTGTTCAGATGGGTGATTCTTTATCATGTTCTTTCCTGAAGTAGGAGTTGCTATCTCAACTCTTGGTTCTACTGAAGGTTCTAAGCTTTGTCCCTGACTTGGCTCTCCTTCATTCTAAAAATCATTATTAGTCTTAAGAAATCTCTTATCATTACTTGGTTTAGTAATAACATCATCATTTGAACTGTAATAAACTATTCTCTCTTATATTTTGAACTTCTCATCAATTCTCACATTTGTACTTTCTGTGAAAGTCTTAGTTCTCTGATTATAACATCTATAAGCCTTTCTTTTCAATGAATAACCAAGAAACATACTTTCATCACTTCTAGCATCAAACTTACCAATATCATCATCTCTCTTTATGTAACACTTACTTCCAAATATTTTGAAATACTTAATTGTAGGTAAGTGACCAAACCACAATTCATAAGTTGTCTTGTTTGTGTCCTTCCTGACTTGCACTCTGTTCATAGTGTAGACTATTGTATTCACAGCTTCTCTCCAAAATGTCTTGGATACATCATTCTCTGCTAACATAGCTCTTGCAACTTTTGTAACAAACTTGTTCCTTCTCTCTGCAACACCATTCTATTCAGGGGTTCTTAGAATTGATAGTTGTCTTTTAATTCCATTTTATTCACAAAACATGTTAAACTCATTTTAAGTAAATTATCCTCCTCTATCTAATCTTAAACATTTAATCTTCATACCAGATTCATTCTCAACTCCATTCTTGAATATCTCGAACTTGTCAAATGCCTTAGATTTCTCTTTAATCAATGCAACTCACATTATTCTAGAAAAGTCATCAGCTAGAATCATAAAATGCCTTTCACCATAAAATCCTCTAGTCTTTGTAGGTCTGTTGAGATCTGTGTGTACAATCTCCAACTTCGTTGTAGTGGTAAAATTTTTGCTGGGAAAAGAAGTTTTGTTACATTTTGCCAAAACACATTCCTTGCAAATTGTGTTAGTAGGCTTTACAGTCTTTGGCAAATATCTAACAACAAACATTCTACTTGTCCTCACAATACTATCAAAGTTCATATGACAAAATTGCTTATGCCATAACCAATTGTCATCTAACTTTGCAACTAAACATGTCATTTTAGTAGGATTCAATTGAAATACATTACCTTTAGATCTGGTTCATGTTCCAATTACTTTTCCATCTTTATCTCTGATCATGCATGTCTTTTCTGAGAATTGCAATTGATAACATTTGTCTACTAGTTTTCCAACACTCAAAAGATTTTGTTTTAAACCATCAACAAAGTATACATCCTCAATAATAATTTTACCATCAAGAGTTATAGATCCAATACATTTTACTTGGCATGTTGCATTGTTTCCAACTCTCACAATGCCTCCATCCTAACTTTTGAAGTCAACAAACTTGTTCATGTCACTAGTCATATGATGTGAACAACCACTATCAATTATCCAATTAGATTTCTTCTCAACATGTGATGCCACAGCTACCTTCTCTTCTTTAATTGCAACAAATCCAATTTCATCATCACTAGCACTTAATGCTTGTTCATCAAAATCATAATCTTCATTTGCATACAAAAAATATCTATCTTTTGTAGGCTTATGATTTCCCTTATACTTTTTCTCCCTTTTAGGACACTTAGATGCATAATGACCATATTCATCACAAGTCCAGCATTTAAAAGATTTTCTTACCCCCTTTTTCTCTTCTTACTAGAAGGGCTATTTCTTCATCAATCTTTCTATCTTCTTTGGATCTGTTGCTACTAGCAAAATCTCCTCTAGCACTTATGCTCCTTGATAAGTTAGGTCGAGTGCTTAAGGCACTAAAATTTGTCTCTATTCTGGTCAATTCTCCAGATTATCTAAGTTCATTCTCAACTGCTTCAAGTCTTCCAAGCAATGTCTCCTTTGTGAAATCTTTGGTATATGATATCAACAACTGTATCATTTAAACTCTTGGCTTGAATGGTGGTGTTAGAGTCTTCAATATCTTCCATATAACTTCTTCATCATCTTTGGTTCCTCCCTGAGCTTTAATACCTATAGTAATTTCTAATGTCCTGCCTATATGTTCTTATAGATTCATCTTCCATCATCTTAGTATCTTAAAATGCACAAATCCAATTTTGTAGCCTCAACTTCCTAGGGTGTTCATCACCTTCAAAACTATTTTACAAAGCTTTCCAAATCAAATGTGAAGTACCAAGTGTTTTTACCTGATTGTACTCAATTTCAAGAAGTGCAGTCAATAATGCTTCTCTAGCTCTCGTGTCATACATGAAAAGATCTATTTCTACCTCGGTGCAAGTTACCAAATCCTTTTCTTTGATGATTGTCTTTGTTTTTTTTGTCAAGATCCAATATCATAGACCCATACACAAAAAATGTATCTTCATCTTTTCCTTCTAGCTATCATAGTTTTTTCCATCAAACTTCAGACTATCTTTCTTGAACATGTTTTCCATAGATCTCCCAAAGTTGTTAAACTTTTTCGTCAAGGACCTAAAGCTCTGATACCAATTATTAGAAATAATAGTTTGCTAAGATAACTGAGTTAGGGGGGGTGAATCAGTTATCCACCAACAATTAAAATACTTATCTTCTTTAAATAGACTTAACCATTCAACCAAAGTAAACAACAACCATACAAAGATGCACATAGACAATTACACCAGATATGTTGACTAGGGAAACCCTTGATCAAAGAGAAAACCCAGTGGGAATGATGCCCACAAGATGATGTATTAATATAAATATTCCTTATTAGAGGATGGACCCTATTAGGAGTCTATTACAACATCTAGTACAATGAATCCCTGTTAGGAGACTTTGAATCCCTATTAGGAGTTGTGGTGCAATGTATGCAAGAAGAGCCCACTTCCCAAACATGCAATTTCAACTATAAGAAGAGCTCACTACTCAAACAAATAGTTTAGTATTATTTTCTTCTTTCCTTATTCTTTCCTATGTTCTTTCATCCTGACCAATCACTGTTAGACCTTGTAGACTAGGTCACGAACCTTGGATCCAATTTCCAAACCTTAGATCACTCAGCAAAACCTTAGCAATGAAGTTTCCTTCACTTTTGCCCTACTCTGCTCAAATTTGAATTTCATACTCTCTGCTACTTTTTGAAAATTCACAATTCACATGTATTCATACCATGATAAAGGAAAATATCCTTCCTTTATACCAAGTCCATTAACAATTCCTTGAGTCAGTTGTTAGTCCTTCTCAATTAATTATTATAGGACCACATTAAGAGCACATTACACTTAGTGATAACACAAATCTTCCACCTTGTAAATTGAATAAATTTCCATACATGAATTATTATGATGAGCAAGCTTAGCTGCATCATCCTCAATATGTCTTCTCCATGTCCTTAACCTCAATCCTCAAGATATCAACTCTGCTAAGAGATATAACAAGTTTTTTAGAACATGTCTCTGCAAACTCTATCTCGGAATAGACATCACCAAAAGTTACATAACTTCTTCTAGACTTATCCTTTTTTCTTCTAATGTTAACTATATATGTCAGATACTCAAAAGTGTCTCCCATAACTTCAGGTGGTTATTATTCTCAACTAGCCATCTGTACCAACTTGATCTTTCCGATGTTCTTCTGTCAAATACCATAGAAGACATCAAACATGCTATGTTGACATCAATGAAAAACTCAGTCATGGATGTAACATATCATCATCAAACCAATCTTCCAACACTACAACTATTCCTTGAGCTGATATAATGTGTCTTGAATACTGAATTTCCATTTGATAGAAAGCACACTTAGACAATTTTTCATATAATTTATGTTCTCTCAACCTTTGTAAGACTTTTTCCAGATGTTCTTGATGTTCTTCCTTGTTCTTTGAATAGATTAGGATATCATCTATAAATATTAGTACAAACTTACCTGTCAATCATGGAATATGTTATTCATTAATTTCATCAAATCTATTACAGCATTGGTTAACCTGAAAGGTAACATTGTGAATTCATAATGCCCATACATAGTTCTGAATGTTGTTTTGTGAATATCTTTGTCCTTAATATGAAGTTGGTGATATTCTGACCTCGAATTAATCTTTGAAAATACTATAGCACCTTTCATTTGATCAAAAAGTTCATCAATCCTAGGGAGTGGGTAACAATTCTTGATAGTAACCTTATTCAGCATTATATAATCTATGCATAACCTCATAGTTATCTCCTTCTTCCTAACAAACAATATTGGGGCTCCCTATGGTGAAACATTGGGCCTAATCAATTTCTTGTTTAACATATCTTTTAATTGTATTTGCAACTCCATTAATTCTATGGTGGTCATTCGATAAGCCCAAGAAATGGGTTCAACTCCTAGTAGCAAATTTATGGTAAAATCAAAGACTCGGGATGGAGGTAAACTAGGGAGTTCTTCGAGAAACACATCCTAATAATTCTTTAGGTAGGGATATTTTTCTTTGAAAGATTCCTTTAATTTTTCTCTTATCTCCTCATCTTCAAAAATGTAGTCATCTCCATATGTGGTGTTTATAGGATCTCTCATATCTTCAACTCTTACTACAAAAATTTCATAGCCTTTTCTTCCACATTTCTTAAGTTGCATGGAAGATATCTATTTTGATTTAATTTCATGTTTAATCGCTATAATGCTTGGAAGTTTTCCTTGGTCATCGAAACAATCTACAGTTTTAACAAGACAATCAACCTTGGCCTTATACTCACTGAGACAATTAATGCCTATAATAATGTCATAACACCCAAGAGGTGCTACATACAAATTCAATTTAGTGGAGAAATTTGGAAAATCAACCCGAGCCTCAAATAGACACTACTCTACCTTAGCCCTTGACTAGCTTGCATACTCAATGTCCATGGTTTTTCTATAAAACTAGATCTCTTTGGAAATCTACTCAATAGTTTTGGTGATATAAAACATTCAAAACCTCTAGTATCAATTAAAATAGAAATGGGGTTCTCGTAGATCTTACCTAGAGTTTCGATAGGGCCTATATGTTGTTTTGCTTGTCTATTGTCAAGGGATGTGTAGATCCTTTGCTGATAAATATGTTGTTGTTGTGGAAGGGGTGGTCAATGTGGCTAATTGGTGTTGGTCTTGACAGGGCATTTATCATCATAATGATCTCCTCCACAATTGCAACATCCTGAAGGTGGCCTCTTCTTTTCATTGCGCTTATTATTATTTATTGTACTGAAATTACTTTTAAAATCCTTGATTCCATTCCCTTTTGATTCTGGCTTGCTAAATTTATAATCCTTAAACTATTTCTTCTAAGATCCAATATCTGTACTTTCTACATTCTAGTTTATTTTTCTTTTATTATCCTAGATGGAGTCATCTCTTTTGATTTTATATTCCTCTTGGAAAACCTTCTCTAAAGCTCCTTCCATGGTTTGAGGAGTGAGAACATTAATTGCTCCTCCTATTCTACTATTGAGACCCATAATGAATTTCCTCACTTACAAATTTCTATCTTATTGATATAATGGTACATACTTCAGTAATAGGAATACTATAGGTAGTGCTTCATGTAATTAAGCTCATAAAAAGGGGAGATCAAAAAGGAAAACCTATTGATATCTAACCAAAGTAAAAAACATCCAATATAAGAGGAAAACATATGTAAAATAATCTAACACCAAAAAGACAGGGGTTCACATTAGATTCACCAAAATGTTCAATGGTTAAATGGAAGCACTTTAATAGGATGTAGGCATCTACTTTACGGGGCACCGAATCATTCAAATATATGTTTGTGAGGAAAAGAGGGGGATTTACAAGTATGATTCCACATATGATCTAAATTAGATTAGCTAGGACCCAAAGGAAGAAATGTGCTAATACTAAATCTGGGTTGTAAAGAGGAATGAAATACCAAGAAATACACTCTCTTAGGCCCTTTAATAAGATAACGTGAATGTTAAATTGAACTAATTGCTTTGGAAATGTAAATTTAGATGCTATGTGAATACAATCAACCCAATTAAGATGTAAATCTAGGGTAGAAATATGAAATGTAGTGTAATTTAAAAGACTCACCTTGAAATGCGTAGAGGAAGATGTGTTTATCCTCAATGACTTTTAGATCTTAATATTTTATGAAATTTCATTCGCAAATCTTGGAGTGAAGTGGTAAATAGAACAAAACCAAGAAATATCCTTAGAATCTGAGACTAAGGGACTAGGTCAACATGGAAGAATGTCCTACAACTGGGTTGACATAGTTCGTGGCTTTGAAACTAACAACTTCAAAAAGATTTCAAACTATAGGTTCCATATCTATGATTGTTTTTGCTCCCAACTTGTAAATCAACATAGAAAAATAAAGGTTTGGGTTGGAGTTTGATTTGGACTTACCTTGGTCAAGCCCTAGGTTAATGAATTAACCATAAATGAGAAATATAAATGTAAAGGACTATAAAGAAAATGATAAATATTAGGATTCACATTGCTCATGTGTATGCAATGTGTATGTAATGTAGATCTTGAATTTGGAATGTAGGATATCTCCACACTTTGCAATAGATATATCATAACTCTATCATGGTGCCATAGATATGGCTATGCATAAATAAAAAGGATGAATGTTTCAATATAGATCTTGTCCCTTGATGTCCAACAATATGCTACATCTTGAAGACAAAATTCTCAGAAAGAATTCTCCAATCATAGACACGAATCTCCTTGCATGAGTGCTTGAAAAATGTTTTAATATGTGAACTCATTGAATGCAAAAGACATAAATCTTTACTAGAGAGAAATATCTTGAGTGATGAAATGAATTGTGGATGTGTGTTATGAAAATTAAGTATCCAAGTTTCCTTATAAATGAGTTTTCAGGAAGGGAAAACAATATAGGTTGATTGGATAATGGTCAAAAAGTAATTAAACCCTCGAGCTTTCAAGCCCCAAGATTTGGAACTATCAAGAAATAGATCAACCTAAGTCAACCTAGTACTCGACTATGTCAACCTAGGAGGACTAGGTGGACCTTGGAGGACTAAGTTGACCAAGACTAGGCTAACTTTAGTCAACCTAGTCCAAGAGGACATGTCTTGGGTGCCACAAAAAGCGAGAGCAGATACTAGAGAGATATGGTGGAAATATGGAAGAGAGAAGAGGAAAATGAGGAAAAGAAGAGAGAGCATGAGCATATCCATGGTCTGAAGATGGAATCATGAAGAGGAGGGATCTCAATGATCTTGAAAGGAAAGAGCATCCATTTTAAGATGGTACAATTGGAGAGGAATTGAGCAATATAAAATTATTTCATTATTGAAAACTTTAAAAGACCCATGACTTAGAAGAATGGGCTAGATATAGACTACATAAATAGATTAAATAATTATTTTTATATATAATGGTATCATCATTAAAAATAAGCACTTACTTTATGCCCATTTTGAGAGGCCATTTTTATCCCACTCTAGTCTATTCCTTATGTTAGGACCTCAAATTGCACACATGGCACTTTATTGCTTATTTAATTAAATCAAGGTCCTCCATTCTCCTTTAATCTTGATAAATACTTCAAGTTGGCTCTATGTTTTATTCACAATTTCTCATTTCCCTCTCCAATCACAAAATGTATTTCCCTCCTAGGCCTTACTTACTCTCAAATTCTAAATTGATCATCGAAATGAACTACATATTTAAATCTTAGACTGTTAGATCTTCTATGGCTCATCATTCAGGACAATGCAAATGTCATGTTAGGAATAGGATAAGTACAACATATTCCTTGAGAAGAGGTTGAAATAAATCTATTTTCAGGGAGCCTTTCAAGGTGTGATCCCAATCTAGTGAATTAAAAGGATTTATAGATATGTGGCTTGTATCTTAATTTTGACCCAAAAAAATTCTATAAAAGAAGGATTTATCCTCTCATTCCAAGATCCATCTTTTTAAGTGATCATTTAAAAGAAAGAAATTGTGCATAAAAAAATAAAATTAAACATTCATTGAAGGTACTCATCATACATCAATAATTCAAGTACAACCTTCCAAAGATCTAGCTTCGTCAACTTTATAGGAGGCAAAGGAGTTTTCAATAAAGGCAGATTTACATTCATATATTCATGTCTTATTTTTCCTCAAATCAATATTTGTGGCAAATTGCAACATCTAGTCCATGAGGTTTTTTTCTTTCATGATTTCCTTTCATTTTTTGTGTTGATTCAAAGCTATTGCATCATTCTTGATTACATTCTAAGTACAATTGCATCCACACAATATGATATATTGTCTACTACATCAAATCACTTCTTCAATTCTATTTATTTTGATTCAAGGATGATTCCTATATAGGGCTTGTTCTAGGCATGCCCCTCTCCAACACAAATTTCCCCTTCTTTGTTGTGTATAGGAACATGTATCGAAGTTTCAAATTCATATTTTTAGAGATTTGGAACCAATGACAAACCTAGTTCAAAACCTTGTAGTTGTTAGCACTACAAGGAATAGGTTGAATTTGACTTATTTATAAATGAATAGAAAATAATGAATCTTAGGTCAATATATTCCTAGGGTTTTGAAATGCTTATAATCGAAATGTATCAGTCTCAGGGTGTCAAATCTAGAATAGTTTCAAGTTATGATAAATTTTTGTTAAGTTTTTCTAGATCTAAAGCTCACTTGTCCTTTTCTAATGCTCTAGATGAGTACATCATTCTCGTTTCCTTCTATTACATGCCTTGATACATTATATTTGATATCTTATTTCTCACCATTGTATAAGTGTATGTCATACTTCACATATATTTTTATCCTTACAAGGAATATACAAATACCCCTTTGCATAGATCTAACATTTGCATCCTTTATCCATTTGGGTTGTCTGACTTAGGTTTGGTCTAAGGATTGGATTTATTATTCCAATGTTCAAAAATATTTGGTGAGTGATCTACATCTTGGAATTGCTCACCATTTTCTAGTGTACAATAATACTTGTATCTTTTTCTTATTATTGAGATTTTTTTTGTGAATATTATTTTCATTTATATTTGATTTGGGGATTGTTTGTGTATTTGAATTTGGACAATGATATTTAAATGTACATATGAAAAATAGTGTTTAATGAAAATAACTATGATCTAATGCACGTGAGGGTTCATCTCTTTAGACAAGGATATAAGGTTGCTCACATTCTGTTGTCTTAAAATGTGGGCGTGTATAGTCTTATCTCATAGAAAAGTATCATCATGAAAGAATGTATATTAAAAAATCATCACAAAAGAGAGGATGATTTATTTGACATATATAATGAGGTAAGATTTTAATTCACATATAACATGTGTTTGTACATTAATGTTTCTTTCTCTTTTGTTTTGTTGAAACATTTTAAATTTAATAAACTTCTTCAAATATAAAGAATGAATTATGATTATTCATTTTGTATATTTTGTATATAAATTTTACATAGTTTCTTATTTTTGATAAAACACAGTGTTATTAAAAGTCACCCTTATATGTTAAAGATTAGGGTTTAAGATCATTCCTAACCCTAAACCTTAATCCTAACAATAACATTAACCATAGTGTAAACCCTAACCCCAACCATGATCCAGAGGATATTTTCATCAAAAATTGAAGTATCTCCCGATTGCCCATAATCAGTAAAATGTCAAAGTTCTCAAAATTCTAAATCCGATGCAACTCAAACGAGCAAAAAATGAGTCAGTATGCTCGAGTTATGGCCAATTAAAGTTGGGTCAAACCCTACACCAAAGGTTGTAAAAAAAGGTGAAATGTGGAACTCTCCAAAACTAGTCAAGGTTGACACCAATTTGAAGGTCTCGTCAAAAGGTTTTCGAAAATGTTTGTTTCGTCAAAAATAGAGCTTGGACACAAAAGATATGCCCGATCAAAGTCTTGGTCAAATAGGCATATCAAGTGTTGACCAAAAATAGGCATAAAATTGTGACCATCTCCAAATTGGTTGAAAATAGCATCAAGTCAAAGGTCTCGTTGCCATAATTCCAACGCCGTTCATTTCATCAAAAACGAAGCCCGTATGCAAAAGATATGCTTAGTCAAAGTTGGTTGACTAAAATGACTGATGACATGGCAAGTCTGTACAATGATGTTAGCCAGCCAATCAGCAGTTCACACATGGCATTACAAAGCAAAAAAGGGGGTGCCATGTGTATGGCAAGGAAGCCCACGTGGCACCTTGGATTGTACGGAAGGTGACGTGGCACGATCTCAGGGGTCAACATGGCAAGTCTACTTAGTTGGCAGTCCACGTGGTAAGTACATGGTGTCAATTGCAAAATTATATTTGACATGTGAAGGGGTCACTGAGAATCGAACTTGTGACCGCCGGGTTCAAAAACAAAGCAGCAAATTTTATATTTAAGGTAAATGCACTGGGAATTGGAGTTAAGAGGGTCGTCGGTAGGGTTGAAACCCTTGACCGGTGGCCTGCCAAAATAGTTATCTGCCACTATGCTATTTTAGCACTTGAGGATATAATTGCATGACACGTTATTTATTGTTTAAACCACTGCCTAACCTTATTTTATATAAGGTAATTAGTTATGTGGGTGTTATTTCTAACCCCACAAGTGTAAAGGGTTGAATCTCCTAAACTTGCAAAAGGAGTATTTCGAAGATAAAATTTGTTAAAGACCCTATATTTAAATTAATTGGTTTTAGCCTAATTTTGGCTAAAATTATTTATAAAAGAGGCTGATGTTAAGCCTTTAAGGGCATTATTCCTATGCATTTTTAGGGATTTTCTAGAGCCATTCTAGGGAGGGTATTTTGATGCCAATAGGAATGTGAGTCTTTTCTCTAAGACAAGAAGAATTCTTATAGGAGGAATAAGGAGAATGAGATATCATGATGTTTTGTTTCTGTAGTAAGGCCTTTTCAAGCAAAGTCTTCTTTACTCTTCAGTAACTAGTCTTACGCCTTGAGAGCTTGTATGCAATGGTTCGAGTCGAGATTTGTGACATGACTTTGTGGATGGACTACAGTATGTTGTAATCAACTTTTTGGAGCATCAATTATATATTAGTCACTCAGTTGAGATAGACCCGAAGACATAGTCCGCTTAGACTGGATGAACTCCGAAATCAAATTGGTTCTCTTCTCTCTTGTTCTTCTCTATATCTGGTGATATAATTCTCTCTGTTATTTGATTATGTCATTTTTAATATTTGATGTCTTTTTAGTTAAACATTAGACATTAACTATTTTTAAACCTTGATGCAATTTTTCACTTAGTATATAATTGCCTAGATCCTCATAATCAGATCAAACCATAAGCCTAACTGTAATCCCTAATCTTAGGTTCTCTAAACTATAAGTCTAACCTCACCCCTAAACCCTAACCCTATTAAAAACTCCAATTCTAACCATGATAAAAACCCTAACTCTAACAATAATCTTAATTCTTAACCCTTAACCCTAATCCTAACCCCAACCCTAATATAAATTTGAAATTTATCCATTATATTAATTACAATGTAAGTTCTAACTCTAACAATAATCCTAATCCTAAACTTTAAACCTTAATCTTAATTATAATCCTACTATAATCAGTAACCATGATGTAAATCCAATTCAAACCCTAACCCTTATCCTAACCCTCACCCTAAACCCTAATCAAAATCCTTATCCTAATCATAATACTATCCATATTCTAAACCCTAATGCTAACCATAACTAAAATCACAAATCTAACTTTAAAACCTTAACAAATCTTAACTTTAATCAAAATCCTAATTGTAATTATAATTTTGATGAACTCTCACTATAACCCAAGATTTACACTCTAAACTTAAACCCAATTCTAATAAAAAATCTAACTCTTATGATAATCTTAATCCAACATAATTATATTAAACTTATTAGTCCCTGTCTATAATAGGCAAGGAACTAATGTTTTCAATTGCCCCTATCAAATTTATTTTCATGGCAAATATTATTGTATTCTAAAGTTTAAAAATTGATTTATTTTTAAATTGATTTTTCATCAATAATTTCTTTTTTTAATTGGTCAATCTTAATTTTCCTAGGGTTTATAATTATTTTTTAATTCAAAAATGTCAAATAATTAAATTATATGCCATCTCTGGAAAGTTCCACGGACCTCTGGATTAGTCTTCCAAAGCCATGGTTAGCCACACCAATTATCAATTTTTTTGAACCTCACCCTCGCTCTATATTGCTCCTCACCTACCAATAGTAGCTCAGAGATCAAGAGGGCTATATGTATATTACTTTTTTTACATCACCTATTGAGCTCTAGCTCATATGGAGCTCTCAGGATTTGAATTTACAATCTTTTATTCATTTTTGTATTTGTCTATCATCTTATATATTGCCCCTATGGCTTATTTCCAATCAATAGAGTGATCCACTTTAGTCAGTTTTAACCTAGTTTATGTTCTAATTAGATTTTCTTAGATGTAATTTTTTCAAGGCACTTGTGATTCAAAGTGCAACAAAGAGGATAAAGGGATATGAAAAGAGAATGGTTTTTCTTCCAACAACTATGTTAGCAAATTATACATGTTATTCAAGATTTCAGGTTTCATAATCTAAATTGATACATCATTAAGATTAAAATACATATGAAAAATAAATATAAATTCAAGGCCACAGTTAAATATATTCCTTACAGGTAGGTGGTAGATTAAATTTTGGAGCCTATGTGGCCTTCTGATGATGAATTTGAAGAGTGGGTTAAGAAGTACATTCCATCTGATCCTGAAGATTCCCCACCACAGAAGCAATAACAAGGGAATATTTGAGATGAAACAAAGTGCAAGAAAAAGGACATCTAGTCATGTGAACACAAGTTATCACATCAACCTGTTATGGAGTAACTTTGTTAAGTGTGTGTGTATGTGTGTGTGAATGAAGGAATTTTTTTAATAGATTTATGATTTTGTAACTTATCATTTAGATTTTCAGTTGGCTTTTTATTTTGAATTTTTATTTTCATACTTATTTCAGCTGCACCTTTATTAGTCAATTCATCAGCTAGTTTATTCCCTTCTCTATGTATATGCTTAATTTCAATATTCGTAAGAAGTTTAATTGCTCAATTATGCTTTCTAAAATTGAGTTTGATTTTTACTTTGGTATTTTTCAACATCTTAGTGCATTAATGATGATTTGTGAATCTCCTTCTATTTCCAAAAATTTAATGCCAAGTACTTTGCATAACGTTAGCCCTTCTACTAATGCTGACATTTCTAGTGTGTTAGTTGAGGTTTTATATAAATATTATCCTAGTTTTTCCATTATTTTTTCTTCCCCCAAATGGATAATTCAACCCATGTCCATATCTCTGGGGTTGCCCCTAGATGCTCCACCAAAGTTCATATTATACCATCTATATTAGATTGTGTTCCATTTACATGTGTCCCTTTCGAGCTTAATTTTATTTCCTCCTTTACCATATTAAAGGAGGGTGACTAATCTAAACCAATTCTTGTGAATTATGTCATCTCATTGTGAAAAAAATACCTTCTACATAATTGGAGTTTCTAAGCATAGTATTCATAGTTTTCCCAATATTGGCATCCATTTTATTGATCAAGGAGCTAGACTACATTGTTTTCCCTTAAAATATTCTTCTATTTATTTCCTTCTATAACTCCCATGTGATGATGGATGGTATTATTTTCCATGTGTTTTCATACAAACTATCATTCATATGTGTTGACCAATATTTGAGAAATTCTACCAATTTTCCATGATGAGTTAAATAACTTAGGATGAACTACATTTTAACAATCTTTTTCATGGGTTTGTTCAAGAGGATATGATTCATAGATTCCTCCTCTTGTTCACAAAATGATAATATTCAGGGGCCTTCACAACCTAGCTTCTTGAACGATTATGTTGTGAGTATTCATTTTTGCAGTGTTGCCCATAGGAATGCACCTACATTGGGTGAACATACCTTGTTCTAATAGAGGTTTAAAGGAATATCTAAGTTTTTCTAATTTTACAATTTTAAAATTTTATTATAACCATTTCTAACTTTGTATTTCCCATCATTTACTTCTCTCAATATAGTTTTACCTTGTCCATTCTTGAGTGATAGGTATCTATCCCTTGATTTGATTTATGTTCTATTGTTAGTGTTGTGTCTTCTAAACTTCTCTATTTCTAACCTATCTACTTACTAAATAAATGACTAAAATACTTTAGTTGTGGTATAAATGACTACAAATAAGATATAAATAGTCACGTGAATAATTTTAGTCATTTATATGCAATTTTAAGTAATTTATTTAGTCACATATTGTTGTTTTGGTACTAGTGAGGAGACATGTATCTCATGAGTTATCTTTGACCATGATAAAGTGAAGAGACCAAAATCTCAATAATAGGGAATGTGGAGAATGATATGAGATGAGGTGACACCTAGGTATCTCTCTCCTTAAGGATATCAAATAATGTTGAAGATAAATTACTCACTATATATTATAAATACTTGATTTTCTTAGCCATCTCTACATGTGAGTGAGTTGACAAATACGGTGGACAATAAATTGGATTGAATTTGTCATTGGTGTTTGGTGGTAAAATAGAATAACTTTAATAGGATGTAGGCCTCTAGTTTAGAGGGCATCGATCCATTCAAATACGTATGTGTGAGGGAGAGAGGGGGATTTCCAAGTATGGTTCCACTTATAATCTAAGTTAGATTAGCTACGACCCAGATGAAGAAGGGTATTAATATTAAATCTGATTTGTAGAGAGGAATGTAATACTAAGAAATACACTCTCTTAGGCCCTCTAATAGGATAACATGAATGTGAAATTTAACTAATTTCTCAAGAAATGTATATTTAGATGCTATGTAAATATAATAAAGCCAATTAAGATGTAAATCTAGGGTAGAGATATGAAATGTAAAAGACACCTTGAAATGTGTAGAGGAAAATGTGTTTATGCTCAATAACTTTCAGATCTAAATATTTTTTGAACTTCTGTTAGTGAGTCTTGGAATGAAATGATGAAAGGAATAAAACCTAGAAATATCCCCTGAATCTGAGACTGAAGGACTAGGTCAACATGGAAGGATACCCTACAACCAGGCTAACATAGTTTGTTATTTCAAACTTGACGACTCCAAAAAGATTTCAAACTGTAGGTTTCAAATCCATGATTCGTTTCTATCTCAACCTATAAATCAATTGAAAAAATTAAGGTTTGGGGGTTGAGGTTTGATGAAGATTTTCCTTGGTTAACCCCTAGGTTAAGGAATAAATTGTAAATGAGAAATGTAAATGTAAAGGATTGTAGAGAACAAGATAAATGGTAGGATTCACCTTGCCTGTGTGTATGCAATGTGTATGTAATGTAGATCTTGAATTAGGAATGTAGGATATCTCCACACTTAGCAATGGATCTATCATAACTCCGTCATAGTTTTATGGATATCAATATGCATTAATGAAGAGGATGAATGATTCAATGTGGATCTCCTCCCTTGATGGCCAATAATATGCTAGATTTTGAAGTGGAAATGCTCATAAACAATTCTCCAATGCTAAATTGGAATTGCCTTATGTGAATGCTTGAAAAATACTTGAATGCTTGAAATCCTTAAATGTAAAAGGCAGAAATATTCACTAGAGAGAAAGAGGTTGAGTGCATCAATAAATTTGTGGATGTGTATTATGAAAATGAAGCCTCTGAATCTCCTTATATATAGTTTTTTGGGCAGGAAAACAATACGGGCTGACTGGATAATGGTCAAAAAGTAATTAAACCCCGAGGACTTTTAGGCCCCAAGATCTAGAACTGTCGAGTACTAAGTCGACCTAGGTCAACCTCATCTAGAAGTATGATGACCTAGGAGGACTAGGTCAACCTAGTCTAGGAGGACAAGTCCTAGGTGCCACAAAAAGCTAGGGTAGATACCAAAGAGATAAGATGGAATGATGGAAGAGAGAAGAGGAAAAGGAGGAGAAGATGAGCAAGCATGAGCATATCCATGGCTTGAAGAGGGAATCATGAAGACTAGGGAGCTCAATAGTATTAAAAGGCAAGTGTGTCTAGTTTAAGATGGAATATTAAGCCCCAACTTTAGTGAGAGCATGAGTTTCTTCAATCTCATGGTAAAGTAGAACAAGAGTAAAAGAGCAAGTCTTATAATGACTAAAGCATAAATAAATCATGAATCCCCAAAAAACTTGATTCTTATCACATCGAGAGTTAAAATAAGAGAGATAAGCACTACAAAATAGAGGGGTGTAGTTTCTTGCCGAATGAGGTTTGTGTGTCTTATTGTGAACCACACAAGGAAAAGGAATAAGGAAAGATCTAGGAGAAAATGTCTATGCAAAAAGGGATGGCATTGGATAGTCTAGCAAGTGTGTATGGCATGCTAGTCAGTTTATCAAGGGATTCAACATCAAGGGAAATCCATGTCCCAAAAAGAAGAATCAAAAGGCAATCTGGGCATAAGGATGTGTGTCCTTATGGGATCAATATTGGGCTTCCCAGACTATTAGTAGTCAATAGAAGGGTCAAAAATAAGGATTGGGCCTCCCAAACTGTCAGAGTTTGGAGAGAGATCCAAAAAGAAACCAAGCCCCCAGGAACTTTTGAGAGTTCCTAGAAACTATAAAGGAAAAAGCAAAAAGGGAGAGGAAAAAATGCATGAAATAAAAATGCATAGATTTGGGTATACCCTAGAAATCATACCAAGCACTAAGATTGAAGCACTCCAAGTTATACACAGAATCTATATTTGTATTCTATGGAAAAATGATGAGTAGAGTATATGCCCCCACCTTAAAGTGATTGTCAATGCCTTAACATGAGTATTTGCTTTAATAGAAGTGTGCATGCATCCATGAAATAATATTACCACTATGAGATGCCCCTATGAGGAGGAACATATCCATGGAAATGAGCACAACAAAAGATAAGACACAAAAGGGATCTACTAACTACTGGGTTAGTAAGATCATATGATAACATTTAATATTATGTCAAGTATGAAAATACTATCATTCCCCAAACGAAGTATAACTATGACACAATGGAGGAAAAGACATAAAAGAGATATGAAGAAGAGTGTTTTTGGGCCAATAACATGGAGACAATTTAATGAATTAGTGCTACATATCATAAGTAACCAAGAATGTAGATGAAAAGTGATTAATTTATCCCCTTGTGCTCGATAATCTAAAGCAATAAAAAAGAAAATAGAAAAAAGCACAACATGGGAGAAACACAATGCAAGAACACTAAAAACTACCATTATGGATGGAGTTGAGATAAGCATTCTACATACCCCAACCCCCATCTTCCTCTAAAATACTAAGGGAAGGATGGTGACTTGCGATAGAAATCATATCCATAATAGTAGGAATGACAATGAGTTCTAAGAAAAGACTTTGAGAGTCGTTATGCTCATTACTAGGAGTGATTGTAAGTTGCAAAGAAAACATGTTAGGTAAATCATTATCTGCAATAATTAAATCATCATCACTACTATCATCTAAAGTATCTTCCATATCTAGATTAACAGAATAAAAAATATGAACAAAATCACCATGTGTATCCAAATTCATAGTGCTACCTTGTTGAACCTCCTCCAAAGACACATGTAGGGTATGGTCAAAGGATAGTAAAGGTTGATATGAAGATGTAGGATGAGATGCAAGAGAATGAGCTTGAGCCTTAGCTCTAGTGTGACAGTTCTTGTGGCATTGACAAGAATGTTGATTACAAATAGTTTCATGAAGGATAATAGAAGAACTAGGATCAACTGTCATAAGGTACAAAGAAGGAACATCAATGGGTTGAGATGTAGAAGCTGAAAAAATGGATGTAGAGGATAATAGAAGAACTAGGATCAACTGTCATAAGGTACAGAGAAGGAATATCAATGGGTTGAGATGCAGAAGCTGAAAAAATGGAAGTAGGAAAGAAAGGCAAAGGTACACAACCCTTAGGAAGACTAAGCTCCATAATCTTAGCTAATTTATGTCATTGATAGTTTTTATGAAGATGATCGAGATGAGTATGTGGTTTTTAAGGATGTTATGGCCAATAAAAATCAATCTCAGCATAATTTCTAGGATTTGATGGTTTATGAAGAGAATGATTAGGAGTAAAAATGACACCATCATAAGGAAATTTAAGACATTTATGGATAGGAGAAGCAATGACTTGCATGACATAAAGCCATGGAATACCAAGCTTAACTTGAAATTGATCAAAAGTAGGAATAACCACAAAGGTAGTAAAAGAATTTTTCTTAAAACAATAATAGATAAAGTGATAGAACCTTGAGGTCAGTAAAGAAAACCATTACAAGTTTGAATCCATAAAAGAGTTGAATCATAAATATCTCTATGTAACCCTTTATTAAAAATGTGTTCTTTGGTGATAAAATCCACAACAGAGGAAGGATCGACCAAAGTACCATGAGAAGGAATATAAGAACCTCTAAGAGTGTTATAAAGAGGACCATCAGGTGCCTTAAATATATCAAACTAACTAATGCTAATAATAAGAGGTGTTTATTAAGGATCAGGTGGAGAAGGAAATGGAGATTGAGACTCTAACTCAATATGATTAACCACACGTTTCACTTCTTCTATCTTCTAATCATAAGAAATATGGAAATCAAATGAAGAAGGTTGATTAATGACATTCCCTAAGTGTGAAGGCAAAGAATCAGTGTAAATCTATAAATTATGATTAGGTGGCACAACAGACTTATTCATATGATTAACTTGAGAATAAACATAAATAGCCTTAGAATCAATAAGGTCTTGAATAGTGTTCTTCAAACCATAACACTTTTGAGTATCATGACCTAGTTGATGGTGATATTTACAAAAAGCTTTAGAATCAAAAGTTGTAGAGGTTTTCTAGGATCAATAGGACAAAAAGGGGGAAGATTAAGAACTCTATCATGAATCAACTTAGTCATCACCTCATACAAAGGCTCTGATAAGTCAGTATATTGACGATTAGGAAAAAATACAGAGGAAAATAATAGCCATACCTTGAGATGTAGTAGCCACTTGATCACCATTTGTATGTGGAGATTTGATTTTGATAATTTTTTTGGATTTAGAGTACTTGTTTGAATGTTAGGAGACATCACCCTTATCGCTAGAAACAAAAGCCTTCAAAGTAGAGATCTTGATTTGACTCACTTGTAACTAGTAATGGTGAAGCACTACACATAGGCGTACAAAGGAGGTATAATTAGCAAAAAGAATATTATCCCTGATGTAATTTTGTAAATTATAAATGAAAATGCATTGAATATCATTATGAGGAATAGGATAATAAATTTGAGTATACAAATGTTTAAATCTACCAATAAAATTAGTAACACTCTCTTTAACATTCTGCTTACAATGCATTAAAATAGTTAAAGAAACTTGTGGAACAACATTATTCTAAATCTATTGAATGAAATAATTATCAAGAGTTTGAAAAGAATTGATAGAATAAGGAGGTAGAGAGAAATACCATTGCAAGACTCTATCCCTAAAGGTGCATGGAAACAATTTAGCCATAAGCCTATAATTATGAGCAAAATCACTACATATAGTCTAGAAATTTTTAACATGAATCACATGTACTCTCTTACCATTACAAGTCTCAAGATGAGCTACCTCAACATGTTGTGAAATAACAACATGAAGGATATCTAAGGAAAGGGAATTTGACACAGCATGTGTAGGAATATAATACTTAGATTGGGTTAAATAAGAAAGTTGTTGTTGTAAAGAAGAGATGGTTTGAACCAAGTTACTAACAGTAGGATTAGAAGATATGTTAGTAGTCATATGTATACTATATGGATTAGGAAAGGTATAAGAAGTGGAAGGAATATGAAAGGATGTTGGTGGAGAATGAGAAGGAATGGGTAAAGGGTTTGAATTAATAAAAGGAACTGCATTAAACGAAGGCAATGAAGAAGGAATGGAAGTAGGAGGAACACTCACGAGAAGTGAAAGACTAGGAATACTAACACTTAAAGGAGTGGAAACTAGTGTAGAAGTAGTCATAAGAGGCAGAGAATATGTAGGTATTCTAAAAGGAGTGATAGAAATTGGGATAGAAGGTTCAATGATGGTGAAAGAAGTAGGAGGGTATTCTAAATATTAAGCACATTTCATCAAAGTCTTAGCATGACTATTAATAAGGTGAGATATGCCACACAAGATAGAAATGTTATTATCATTGTTATTAACAAGCTTCTTAAGAGCTTCACCAACAACAATGCTATTGGGATTCTAATTTTGTATAGCAAACCAAGTTTTCAATTCATCAAATTCACTAAAAAGCTTATCAACTTACAAAGGAGGAACCCTTAGAGCATCATCCTCATCATGGGATGAGTGAGAAGAATTATGATCCATGATAGGATTAAGATCATGAGAAAATATTTGAGTGTCATCATGAGTCCTTGGAAGAAAAGAGGAGTCATGATCAAAAGAGCCCATGAGTCTACAACTTTGCCTAACATAAATGTTATAGGTAGGGTTTCATGTAATTAAGCCCATAAAAAGGGGAGATCACAAAAGAAAACCTATTGAGATCTAACCAAAGTAAAGAACATCCAATATAAGAGGAAAACACATGTAAAATAATCCAACACCAAAAAGATAGGGGGTTCACATCACATTCACCAAAATGTTTGGTGGTAAAATAGAAGCACTTTAATAGGATGTAGGCCTCCACTTTATGGGTCACTGAGCCATTCAAATATGTGTCTGTAAGGGAAAGATGGGGATTTCTAAGTATGATTCCACTTATGATTTGAATTAGATTAGCTAGGATCCAAAGGTGGAAAGGTGCTAATACTAAATCTAGGTTGTAAAGAGGAATGTGATACCAAGAAATACACTCTTAGGCCCTTTGATAGGACAATGCGAATGTGAAATTGAACTAATTGCTTATAAAATGTAAATTCAGATGCTATGTGAATACAATCAACCACATTAAGATGTAAATCTAGGGTAGAGATATGAAATGAAATGTAATGTAAAAGACTCACCTTGAAATACGTAGAAGATGTGTTTATGCTCAATAACTTTTGGATTTGAATATTTTCTAGACTTTCATCTATGAATCATGGAATGAAATGACAAAAGGAACAAAACCCATAAATCTCCCCAGAATCTAAGACTGAAGGACTAGGTCAACATGGAAAGATGTCCTATAACTAGGTTGACATAGTCCATGGCTTCGAAACTAATGACTCTAGAAAGCTTGTGAATCGTAGGTTCCAAATTTATGATTCTTTTTGCTCCCAACCTATAAATCAACATAGAAAAGAAAGGTTTGGGAGTTGGAGTTTGATGAGGGCTTGCCTTGTTCAAGCCCTAGGTTAAGGAATTAACTGTAAATGAGAAATATAAATGTAAAGGACTGTAAAGAACAAGATAAATGTTAGGATTCACCTTGCCCGTGTGTATGCAATGTGTATGTAATGTAGATCTTGAATTAGGAATGTAGGATATCTCTACACTTGGTGCCATGGATAAGGATATTTATCAATGAAGAGGATGAATGCTTCAATGAAAATATCCTTCCTTAATGTCCAACAATATGCTAGATCTCAAAGAGGAAATGATCACAAAGGATTTCCCATGCTAGGGATGAATCTACTTGCATGAATTCTTGAAAAATACTTGAATTTGTGAACTCTTGAATGCAAAAGACATAAATCTTCAGTAGAGAGCAAGAGCTTGAGTCTGCAAATGAATTGTGGATGTGTGTTATGAAAATGAAGCATCCAAGTCTCCACATGTATGAATATTCAAGTGGTAAAATAATTCAAGTCGACTAGATAATGAAAAATAATAATTAAACCCTTGAGCACTTTCAGGCCCCGAGATCAGGAACTACTAGGGACTAGGTCAACTGGGGTCAACCTAGTCCTAGAATAGGTCAACCTTGGTCAACCTAGTCCAAACTAGGTTGACCTTAGTTGACCTAGTCCAAGAGAACATGTCCTAGCTGCCATAAAAAGCCATTGGCTGCCACAAAAAGCTAGGGCATATACTAGAGAGATATGGTAGAAAGATGAAAGAGAGAAGAGGAAAATGAGTAAAAGTTGAGAAAGCATGAGCATATCCATGGTCTGAAGAGAGAATCATGAAGAAGAGGGGTCACAATGGTCTTAAAAGACAACTGTGTTCATTTTAAGAGGGTATAACTGGAGAGGAATTGAGAAAATTTAAAATTACTTCATTATTGAAAACTTTAAAAGACTCTTGACTTGGAAGAATGGGGTAGATATGGACTACATAAATAGATTAAATAATTATTTGTATATATAATTGTATCATCATAAAAAATAAGCACTTACTTTGTGCTCATTTTGAGAGGCCATTTTTAACCTGCTTTAGTGTGTTTCTTATGTTAGGACCTCACATTGCACACATTGCATATTTAAATAAATAAAGGTCCTCCCTTCTCCTTCAATCTTGGTAAAACATTCAAGTTGGCTCTAATTTTTATGCATAATTTCTCATTTCCCTCTCCAAATATAAAAATTATTTAAATCTTAGACAATTAGATCCCCTATGGCTCATCATTCAAGACAATGCAAATGTCATGTTAAAAATAGACTAAGTTCAGTATATTCCTTGAAAAGAGGTTTAAATCTATTTATATCTAGGGATCCTTTAGGGGCATGAGCCCAATACAACGAATTAAAATGATTTCTAGATATGTGCTTGGGTTCCTAATTTTGACCCTATAAATGTGCATACAAGGAGGCTTCTTCCTCCCATTTCAAGATCCATCAATTGCATTCATGATGCATCATTTACAAGAAAGATATTGTGCATCAAAAAAATTAAATTAAATATTCATTGAAGGGATTCATCATACATCAAGCATTCAAGTACAACCTTCCAAAGATCTAGCTTCATCATCTTCATAATAGGCAAATGAGTTTGCAATAAAGGAGCAAGATCTACATTCGTACATTCATGTATTCTTTTTCCTCAAGTCAATATTCGTGGAAATTTAGAACATCTAGTCCATGAGATTTTTATCTTTCATGATTTCTTTTTTTTTGTGTTGAGTGAAAGCTATTGCATCAACATTCTTGATCACATTCTAAGTACAATTGCATCTACACAATATGATATATTGTATTGTTTAGGTATAATGTTTACTACATCATATCACTTCTTTAATTCTATTTATTTTGATTCAAGGTTGATTCCTATATAGTGCTTAGTCGAGGAAAGCCCTTCTCCAACAAAAATTTCCCCTTCTTTGTTGTGTGCAGGAACATGTATCAAAGCTGCAAATTCATATTTTCAAAGATTTGGAACCAATAACAAACCTAGTTCAAAATCTTGCAGTTTTTGGCACTACAAGGAATAGGTTGAATCTGATCTATTTCTAAAGGAATAGATTGAATTCGACCTATTTCTAAAGGAATAGGCTAGAATGAATCTTAGGTCAATATATTCCTAGGTTTTTGAAACTCTTATAGTCAAAAAGTGTCAGTCTCAAGGTCTCGAATCTAGAATAGTTTCAAGTTATGATAAATTTTTGATAAGTTTTTGCAGATCTAAAGTTCACTTGTCCTCTTCTAATGCTTGAGGTGAGCACATCATTCTCGTTTCCTTCTAGTACATGCCTTGATGGATTAAATGTAGTATCTCCTTTGTCATCATTGTATAAGTGTGTGTCATACTTTACATACATTTCTATCCTTACAAGAAATATACAAATACCCCTTTGCATAGATCTAGTATTTGCATCATTTATCCATTTGGGTTGTCCAACTTAGGTTTGGTCGAAGGATTGTATTTATTATTCCATGTCCAAAAACATCTAGTGAGTGATCTACATCTTGGAATTGTCCATCATTTTCCATTGTGCAATAATACTTGTAGCTTTTTCTTATTATTGAGATTTTTTTTATGAATATTACTTTCATTTTTATTTGATTTGGGGATTGTTTGTGTATTTTCATTTGGACAATGACATTTAAATGTACATATGAAAATAAATATGATCTAGTGCACATGAGGGTTGATCTCTTTAGAAAAGGATATAAGGTTGCTCACATATGGGTTGTGTTAAAATGTGCACACATATATTCCTATCTCATAGAAAAGTATCATCACGAAGGAATGTATATTAAAAAATCATCATGAAAGTGAGCATGATTTATCTGACATATATCTAATGAGGTAAGATTTTATTTCACATATAACATGTGTTTGTACATTAATTTTGTTTTCTCTTTTGTTTTGTTAAAATATTTTAAATTTAATAAACTTCTTCAAATATAAAGAATGAGTAATGATTATGTTTTTCATATATTCTGTATATGAATTTTACACAGTTTCTTATTTTGATAAAATATAGTGTTATTAAAAGTCACCATTATGTGTTAAAGATTAGGGTTTAAGATCAAACCTAATCCTAAACCTTAATCCTAACAATAATAGTAACCATAGTGTAAACCCTAACCCCAACCATAATCCTAACTGTAATCCTAATCTTAAGTTCTCTAAACTATAATGCTAACCTCACCCCTAATCCCTAGCCCTATTAATAAATCTAATTCTAACCATGATAAAAACCCTAACTCTAATGATAATCTTAATCCTTAACTCTAAACCCTGATCCTAACCCCAACCTAGTATAAATTTGAACTTTATCCATTATATTAATTATGATGTAAGTTCTAACTCTAGCAATAATCCTAATCCTAAACTTTAAACCTTAATCTTAATTATAATCCTACTATAATTACTAACCATGGTGCAAATCCAATTTGAAACCTAACCCTTATACTATCCCTCACCCTAAACCCTAATCAAAATCCTTATCCTAACCATAATACCACCCACTTTCTAAACCCTAACCCTAACCATATCTCAAATTATAATTACAACTTTAAATCCTAAACAAATCTTAACTTTAATCAAAATCCTAATTATAATTCTAAATGTGATGATATCTCACTACAATCCTAATTCCACACTCTTAACTTAAACCCAATTCAAATCAAAACTCTAACTCTTATGATAATCTTAATGCAACATAATTATATTAAAGTTATTAGTCCCTACCTATTATAGGTAGGGAGTTAATGTTTTTAATTGCCCCTATCAAACTAATTTTCATGGAAAATATTATTGTATCCTAAAGTTTAAAAATAGAGTTTTTTTTTATAAAAAAATTATCAATATTTTTTTTTATAAAAAAATTATCAATATTTTTTTTTTAAAAATTGGTTGATCTTAATTGTCCTAGGGTTTATTGTTATCTTTGAATTCAAAATTTTCAAATAATTAAATTATACGTCATATCTGAAAAGTTCTACGAACCTCTAGATTAGTCTTCCAAAGCTATGGTTAGCAACACCATTTGATGATTTTTTCACACCCCGACCTCGCTTTGTACTGCTCCTCACCTACCAATATTAAATCAAAGAGAAATAGAGCCTCAAGAGTTAGGGAAGCAGGGGATGGTTGAGTTTTGGGATCTTTAGACCGAGGAAAAAAAACACATTCTTTTGTATTTGGTTGTTTCATCCACCAAAGAATTTTCTATTGATTTACTGGTCAAGGTGTGGATGAAACAACCACCAAAGAATTTTCTATTGATTTACTAGTCAAGGTGTGGATGAGATCTTGTATCCAAGCAAACTTTAGAGACGAAAAGGTGAGGAGTTTCCATATTGAAACCCATCTGGATCAAGTAATTGAAAAAGCCATAGCTTCTTTTCAAAGATGGAGCCTAGACAAGCTTTGTGTTATCCTATAGTCAGAGCTTGTTTTGTGTGTAAAGTTACGGAGAAACCTGTCAAGGTTATAGAGAAATGTAAATATTCAATTGAGGTCAGTGATCTATATGGATTTGAGAAGGATGACTTATGAATCTTTCCATATGTATATTACTTTTTTTACCTTCACATATATTAATATTGAACTGTAGTTCATATGGAGCTCTCAAGATTTGAACTTATAGTCTTTTATTCATTATTGTATTTCTCTATCATCTGATATATTGGCCCTATGACTTATTTCCAATCAATAGAGTAATCCATTTTAGTTGATTTCAACCTAATATATATTCTGATTAGATTTTCTTCTAATATAATTTTGTCAGGACACTTGTGATCCAAAGCACAACAAAGAGGATCGGGGGGTATGAAAAAAGAATGCATTTTCTTCTAGTAGCTACGTCAGAAAATTGTATATGTTATTCTAGATTTCAGGTTTCTTAATCTTAGTTTGATCCATCATTAAGATTAAAATAAATACAAACTCAAGGCAACACATATTTAAACTTAAACCTAGAACAAATAATAATTAAAAATATACAGATATGTGTGAGACCGTGAAAAATTATAGAATCCTACTCCTTTTACATTTTCCTATAGTTATACTTAAAATGAATTGCATCAGTCTGATATCACCAGCATATGATCATAGGTAATATCATATAATTCCATCTTCAAAGTTTAGAACATCAAACCACCTCATTTTTTTTATTGGTAAACAACTGAAGCCTTATGTATTATATTAAAATAAAATAAATTGCATGTGTCTCCATTCAAATGGGAACTAGTAGGAAAGAATGGAGAAGAAAACCTATAGTATAGCCTGAGACCTAAGTCTTATACAGAATACAGAAGTAAAAGGACATACCCCAATTTCAAATCTTCACGAGGGATATACCCTTTCACTACATTATCCTATTTACTTCATACCATACCACATAGCCACTATTATATTTGAGCTTAAATACATATGCCCTCAAAATGGATGATGTTTGGAAATGGTGTTTCTTCTTATACATCTCTGATAAGTGATTGGAAGGAGCTCTTGTTTGGTTGTTCTAGTGCTTTGGAATTTCAAATTTTCAAATTGAATTCCTTTATCACCTTGATTATGAGTTGGATTTTTCTATGTAAGTTCCTTAATGTAACCCTGCATCTTAAGAACACTTCAAGCTTATATTTACACATTAGTCCTCAAAATTCTATCATATAGAAATCTTATTCCTTCTTTACGCAATATAATTGGTATTACCTTGTGAATTCAATTATTTTGATATACATCTTATATTTCGATTTGTATCTTATGAGTAAGTTTTATACTATTGTGGTTATGTTTTTAAGTTTCATTTTGGCCTAATGAAAGAAATCTATAAATAGTGTAATTATATCTTAAGAATATCAAAACAGAGAAAGTTTAAATAGTTAAAATATATTTTAACGTATTTTGATAAGATAAATTAGTGCGAATGATATAATTCTATCTAAATTCCTTTAAGGACTGAATAAGGCATTGAGTGTGTCTTGCACCATGCTCCAATATTCAACTTGAGGTTTCCCAAATACCCTATTTGGTTGATATAAATATTATAAGTGGATGGGTCCATAGATTTACTAAAGAAAATTGGGGCAAATCAATAACTCCTATCTGGGGATCAAGGAAGAGGTTATAACATCATGGTGTATTGTGTCCACATGCAAATCTGAGAAGAAAGTTCACATATAGAGATATCAAAGAGGGGCAGAATACACCAAGGGGTTTCTTAAGTAGGAAAAGTTTGATGCGGCCACATTTTTAGTTATAGGCTAATGACATAATGTTAACTTACTATTTTTTATAGTCTCAATTAGGATTAATGATTAAAATTCTTTGGCCTTGAAACTTGGTTTATACTCATTTCATGTTCTCAGTCATCTTGTAATGATAATGACAAAATTCAATCTCCCTTTAGCCTTAACTCCATGTGATTGGCTATGCATTAGATGTTCAAATAGAAAGAATGTTACATCTGTGTCATGTTAGTAATCACCTTAGCCTTTACGATTAATTTTAATTTGATAGGTGTCAACTTATAGCCTTTTCCATATACAAATCTAAACCAATTTGATCATATAAATGAGTGTAGAAATATTAGAAAAGAATCTATCCATGACAAAAATAAATAAACATTTTTTTTTGGTTGGTAATATTTTTACATAAGTACAAACATAGGCTTTCTTGGATATCCTTATCCTCCCTTTTAGACTTATAGAAAATAATAACTTCCTATTGATAATTTAAACCTATTCGACTTTTGTCCATTTTTATGGCTATACACCATTAAAAAAATACATTTTTCCATGCTACATTACAAAAAAGACTTTTTCACATAAATGTCAGATGTCCTTCATTTGCTTTTGATCGACACCTACAAACTTTTCTGCTTCACGAATGCCTCCTTCAAGGATTTGTCAATTTTCTTTCTTACCTTTTGAACATCCTTCCTCTGTTAAACATCACACCAACTCCTCCACTTTACCCTTTCTTTGCCTATAGTCGAGCTTTTCTCAAAATTGGGGCTTTCAAATTTTAGTTGGAGGGTTTTTCTTGTTTGCCTTTTGTAAAAAAATAAATTCATAGCCTCCTCTTGGCTTCTTTGTTAAATAGAAATTTTTTTAAAACTTTAAAACCATCTCCTCTTTACTTTAAACTTCTGCCCTCACTGGGAATCAGACTCTCACCACTCAACACCTCCTCCTATTTCTTGCACTTCGTCATTTCTTTGGATGAGAAATAAGGAAACCCATTACCTTACTTCCCTCCTTCTCCCTAAAAATGCTAATTTCCTCCACCAGTCATAGTCGTGCCACTTTAATCTTTGCTTTGTAGGCTTCTTTGTCCACCCCAGTTGGCCACCAGACAAACCTAAATTTTCCTCGAGCCTTGCCTTCCTCAATGTTTTCATAACACTTGCTATAATCAAATCCCTATCCTAGCTACACCCATTCCAAAAGAGATTCTATCCGTACAATGAAATCTGCATGAAAAAGCATTTTCATTACCCATTCTACCTCCCCCTTTGAAATGCCAACTCCAGACCCCAAACCATCACCATTGTCACTATGTCAACATTGATTTTCCAATGTTGGGTTGAGTTTTGAAAATAATTCCCCCACTATTTCCTTTACTGCTTCTACAACTCTTTGCATTGGACACTTCAGCAGCAACCTCAATCTTTGGTTTGGAATCGGGTCATACAAGGCCTTCTATTGTCTTGGCATTTTGAATGTAAAGGTAGCTTCCATCCTTTTCCTCTATTTTCCTATCACTTTCACTAGATATATAATTTACTATTTAGCTTCTTAAAAAAATTCCTTCTCAACTACTTTATTTATCGCATGTTAGTATTTCCTTTTTTGCACTTCTTTCCAATCGCCACTAAAAATAATCATTCCATATGCTTTTTGTGCATCTTACCATCATCTGAACATTAATAAAAAAATCTCCCAAATCTTATTACAAGTGTTTTTTGTTGATAGTCCTTGTTGATGTCATTTTCCTTTTGCTCACTTATCTCATGAATTGAACTTTTCATGAATTTTTCTTTAGTCATTATCAAACACTCCTTCCCAACGGCTACACCATTCAAAACTAACCGACCCCTCCGCTAAAAAACTTTATCGACCTTTTTGAAAGTTGATCTGCTTCTCTATTGGCTTCTCTATAAACATGACATATTTCCTAAGAACAATAGATTTCCTAAGTGCCAAGCTGAGATCATGTTGTTTCTCAATGCTTGCACCACTACCACAGAGTCTCCCTCCAAAATCACTGTAACTCCTCCCACCTTCTTGGCACATTGAATTTCCAAGAGTGCAACATAAAATTTGGCTTCATTATTTGTGCCATCAGGTAATCTTTTTGCACCAAAAGTGATTGTCTCACCTAAATGATCCCTAACTATGCATCCAACTCCTTGTTTGCTTGGATTGCATCTTACCACCTCATCAAAATTAACTTTAATATAGCCTTCTCCTGGAGCTTCCCATCTTGCATTTTCCCTCTTATTCACCTTTGGGAAACTCATCCCCTTTGCTCCAACCTATCCAATTTTGATCCTCGACCATTCTTTCTAAATAGCCCTGTCACTACTCATGAACACACTTTTAAAAATATTTTTCCTAAACACTACAACACTAACAACTTCTTCTATCGAATGATTAATCCTTTGCAAGAGTTGCTCCATTGTTTCTATCATTCCCTAAAAGATCCTCCTATTTCTCTCCTTCCACACCTCCCAAATAACAATTGAAGGGCTTACCCTCCATACACATTCTAGCATATTTCTCCTACTCATCCTTGGTCATGAAATGAAGAAAGCCATAATAGAGGGGCATCATGGTCTAGACCATCCCAATTTTCCTTGAATATAACTCCAACATCTAGTTGCAACTTCATAATTTAGTAGTAAATGATCAACACTCTCTTCCTCTATACCACACATAACACATTTTGTTGGTCCTTGAAAACCAAATTTGATTCTTTCCCTTGTCAAGATCCTACCTTGAATAGCTAACCATGAGAAAGTTCCAACCTTTAGTAATATTTCTTTATTCCAGCATAAGTCCCCAGCTTCAAAACAAACCTCTTCTCTGTTTTCTATTAATTCATAGCCAAGTTTAATTGAGAACTTACCTAAGGCTACCTCACACCAACTTAGGTTATCCCTTCTGTCAATAATGCAGATTTTCCTTTAGGTGAAAATCTCCTTTAGAGATTGTTGTTGTCTCTGTGAAAGGCCCTTTACCCTCCAATCCTTCCATTCTCACACTTTACCTAGGATTCCATCCTTTTCAATGACATAATCCATTACAATCCTTCCCCATAAATCACAAAGTTTATGTTTCAACTCTCTATCCTAACATTCTTCATCTAAAGTTTTATAACCATTCCAATAACCCTCCCAAAACTTTGCTTGATTTCCATCTCCAATTGAAAAACAAAACATTTTATAATAGTCTTAAAATGCACATTTTATTCATTACATTCTAAATGGTGCATAACCATTGAGGCCTATACATAATTTACTGCTAAAGATATTTTACAAACCCTTGTGGTCAGAAAACCAAAATTTAAAAGAAGGATGAAGACAAACCTAGTATGTAGATACCCAAGGATAGGGGTATTATGTGAGCTACTTAAAAATTTACAAGAACAATGCGCCAATGACTAAATATCTGAAATGTCCCTTTACTGATTTTACATGATATTTCAAGCCTCAAATCAGATCTTTAAAATCAAACAACTAATATCCCAAAGATCCACCAAATTTCTCAAGAAACCCCAAATCGGGTATGCCAGAAATTGTGCCAAAAGCTTCACAGCTTCACCTATTATTAATAAATCTGAAAGTGAAAATTTTTATAGAAATTTCAGCAGCATAACAGCCTACAAAATGACATTTCTAGATCTATATAGCCTTTACATAGCATCTCGCAAATGTAGGACAAAAACTATGCTCATCGAGCTCCCGAAATTAACACAAAAATGCCCGAAAACACCACAAAAATGCTAATAAACTATCTCAGAAGTTTAATCACGTCCCAATACATATATTCAGCTCTATTTTAATAGCTTAAAGTTTTAAATACAGCAGCAACCAAAACTAATATGAAATGCTCAACTGAAAACACCAAACTCATGCAAAAAACACACCCAAAAACCCACAAATCTACACTGTTTAGCACAAAGGCAAACTCTGTATGAGCATGCACATGGAATGGCTTCAAACTCTTTTCCTTAGCCTTCCTAGAAACCTGAAAACTCCCATTCTTGGGTCTCCTTGGAAACCTACAAACTCTCGTTCTTGGGTTTCCTTCTCCACAGGTTTGGCAGCCTCTGAAGAATAACAAAGAAATCAACAAAATCAAGTTCTGGAATGAGCCCAAAATGCCTCCAAAACCCCTTAAAAGAGGGCATAACTGTAACTCACATCCAAGAGAGGTTAATGAAACATATTTTAATAATAATTTTCATTTATTAGTCCAACGGTTTCCAAAGATTAACCCCTTTTTTCCGAAACTTCACTTTCTTGGGCCTGCCTGCCTTAGCAAAGATTATTATTTTTTAATTATTTGAAAAGGGGACATGACAAGTCCTCCCCTCCCAAACATTGCTTGTCCTCAAGCAATGGCTGAACAATAAACCAATCAATCCACCTGGATCCCAAATGTAGTCATGAACTATACTACTACCAATTAACACAGGCTCCTGCAATATCCTCTGCAATATGACCAAGAGGAATCCATAATCAAACTGACAATTATAGCTCAACCAAACTCCAAAATCACCACTACCACAATCAAAAACCCATGAGGCACAAACTCTTAGAACATCAGAACCCAATTAAAGTGGATAAATCAAACTACCAACACAGTAAATACCATCAACGCATCCCACTGGCCTATACGGAATGTACAATCCAACTCTGCAACAATGGTGAATGCTCTCGAATGAAACTGTACCAAGTATGGAGAATTCACACACTGTACAACTCCTGCAGTCAACACAACTTTGCAAATCACCGGCCACTATCTCATAACCATAACTCCCATGCACTGCATGAAGAAGTGATACAACCCACTGTGATTGATCACCAGCTAAGTCAGGAGATGTCATAGCCAAAGGAGTAGAATCAATAACAACACCTGCTGAAGCATCACTCCAAAACTCCTGCTCTAAATCATGTATTATCAACCTGTCAACTGCAAGACCTATCACCATGTCATGCCCATCACAACTCTCATCCCGAGGCATCAAACTATCCCATAACTGATGATAAGCATTAGGAACCAAAGTACATCTCTGTATCATCATCTCATCAACATGGTCATCAAAGGTAAATTGATGAGTGTACCTCATAGTGTAGTGCCGATAGAATGCGCCAATCTTAGTCAGTGGCTCAGACTGTAATCCAGATGAAACTAACTGCAATTGATCATTAACCATGTTGGAACTAACTACTACCTCCGAAGATATCACCAAGGGAGTAGTATTACTAGCAGGAACCATGCCAACTGCCGACTCACCAACATCACACATGATCTTTGATACATGTCTAGTCTCTGTGCCTTCAATACTAGAGGCCACCACCCTATCAAGCATACAACAATCTGCTACAACACCCAACTCAACTAAACCTGACTCTAGTGGGAATGAACCTAATATGCCAATGTTAGTATCAAGGATGGATGCATCCCCATCTCCACTATCTCTAACCATCTCGGCCATGGACATCCTCGGATCACCAAACACCATAGCTTGTGAATTTATAGAATCAGGTAAAGACTGTAGTCGCTCTAACTCCATGGTCACCTTAGCCAAATGAAATTGTGACTCCTTGAAAGCCAACTGTGTACTCTCAAGAATCTTAGAAGTCACCTCAAGCTTCTCAATAAGCTCACTCACCTCATCTTCCTTGGCCAACAATGCATCATATGTTATACTGCCCCACTCCATAAGATAATCTCTATCGGCTACCAACTTCATATAATTTTGTCTCAAAATTCGAATAGCCTCCCATAAAGAGTGGATCTCTGTCAAGGAAAGATAACTTCCTTCCTGCTCATCACTAGTAGGAGAACCCCATCCATAAACTGCTAACAACTGACGAGCAGCATCAAAATGTTGGCAAGTGATAGCAATGTCTCGGTCACTAACTCTCAACTGATTAGACACATGATGGCACTAGCTTGACTCTCTCCTACAAACCTCCTCTGATGTATTGTCTAAAGGAGTATAATCAAAGTCACTAGTCTCTAGAGTATTACAATCCATATCCTGTGAATCAAATCTAAAGCTCATATCAACATACGGAGTATCAAAAACATTAGCACTACTGTCCAACTCCTTTGCACCCAAGGAAACTAAGTTTTCAAAACTGCCCACTACATCCTCCTGGATGTCATCAATGCCAATATGATCCTGGGACTCATCTGTACACACTGCCAAATATGAAAGATCATCAACACATTCCAACAAATATGGTCGACTGGATATATGAACAAAGCCCAACATCGGTGTATAAAAAATAATACCAACATCAGACAAGATATTGGCACAAGAAAAGACAACACCATGTAATCTGCTAATCAAATCCATGATAGCACCCAAAAAAACACTGCTACCAAAAAGTGTTAAAGATCTCCAGTCAACTGAATCCCAAATGCCAATATAACAATCTCGAGTCCATATCCGTAAACTAGAATCAACTGGTAACTCAAGAAAACTCCTCACCTGAGTAATATGACCAATACCAACTAACTCCACATACCTGTCATGATGAGATAATGAAGTCACAATACTATCTTTGTTCACCTTCAGCTGGCTGGACAAATCATGTGAAGTACTACCAGCCTCAACCTCATGTGGTGAAACATCTAACTGTGCCTGGTACTCTTTCTTAGCAAAATCATGAATGCTCAATGTCTGCTCATCTCTACCAGGTATCTCACCATCCTGCACAACAACATCCTCATAATCATCATCTGAACCCACTACACTGTAGTAACTGCCTGTTGTAACTATACCATCCTGAATACCTGTAGCATCACCCTTTGACGACCTGTAAAAAATTGTCTCAATTTGAGTATCAAGTTGACCATTACTATCAATCTGTGTAATATCCTTTCCCACCACCTCCTGTGGCAGAGTAGAATCTGAGACCTCTACCTGGCTATCAGCTGGTTTCTCAAACTCCTCATGCAAGTTCTTGGTAATTGTGTCATCTGCCATGTGAGAAAATTTGCCAAATAGAAATCTAGTCAACTTATCCACCTTAGCTGGGTCGGACAACATGTCATTCATTATACGGTGGTGCTCAACCAACTGTTTAGACATGTCATGGCTTATTTTCATAAGTTTATCTCGAATGTCTAAATAACCATCCTTTCTACTGTTCTAACTCTGGATATCAATTGTCCAAGATCTTGTCCTTTGAGACTCTGTACTATACCTATCCATTCTGGATAAAGTAGAGTGTAACCCCAATAGGATATAACTTCTTCAAACACCAAGAACTAACATGCAAATGATTAGAAGTAGCATGCAACCATAGATTTTGACATGCAACTGATTAGAAGCAACATGCAACCACCAAATTATGACATGTAAAATCTGGGTAGTTGTCAAAACTGACATGCAAGATCTGGGTAGTTGTCAAAACTGACATGCAAACTTCTACAACCACCAAATTCACCAAGAACTAACATGAAAATGATTAGAAGTAGCATGAAACCATAGATTTTGACATGCAACTAATTAGAAGCAACATGCAACCACCAAATTATGACATGCAAGATCTGGGTAGTTGTCAAAACTGACATGCAAGATCTGGGTAGTTGTCAAAACTAACATTCAAGATCTAGGTAGTTGTCAAAACTCACATGCAAACTTCTACAACCACCAAATTCACCAAGAACTAACATTCACATTATTAGAAGTAGCATGAAACCATAAATTTTGACATGCACCTGATTAGAAGAAACATGCAACCATAAATTATGACATGCAAGATTTGGGTAGTTCTCAAAACTGAAATGCAAGATCTGGGTAGTTGTCAAAACTGACATGCAACTTCTACAAACCCTCAGGCTGGCAAGATCATGGCTCTGATACCACTGAAATGTCCCTTTACTTATTTTACATGACATTTCAAGCCTCAAATTAGATCTTTAAAATCAAACAACTAATATCCCAAAGATCCACCAAATTTCTCAAGAAACCCCAAATCGGGTATGCCAGAAATTGTGCCAAAAGCTTCACAGCTTCACCTATTATTAATAAATCTGAAAGTGAAAATTTTTACAGAAATTTCAGCAGCATAACAGCCTACAAAATGACATTTCCAAATCTATATAGCCTTTACAGAGCAGCTCACAAATGTAGGACAAAAACTATGCTCATCGAGCTCCCGAAATTAACACAAAAATGCCCGGAAACACCACAAAAACGCTAATAAACTATCTCAGAAGTTTAATCACGTCCCAATATATATATTCAGCTCTATTTTAATAGCTTAAAGTCTGAAATACAGCAGCAACCAAAACTAATATGAAATGCTCAACTGAAAACACCAAACTCATGCAAAAAACACACCCAAAAACCCACAAATCTACACTGTTTAGCACAAAGGCAAACTCTGTATGAGCATGCACATGGAATGGCTTCAAACTCCCATCTTTAGCCTTCCTAGAAACCTACAAACTCCCATTCTTGGGTCTCCTTGGAAACCTACAAACTCCCGTTCTTGGGTTTCCTTCTCCACAGGTTTGGCAGCCTCTGAAGAATAACAAAGAAATCAACAAAATCAAGTTCTGGAATGAGCCCAAAATGCCTCCAAAACCCCTTAAAAGAGGGCGTAACTATAACTCACATCCAAGAGAGGTTAATGAAACATATTTTAATAATAATTTTCATTTATTAGTCCAACGGTTTCCAAAGATTAACCCCTTTTTTCCGACACTTCACTTTCTTGGGCCTGCCTGCCTTAGGAAAGATTATTATTTTTTAATTATTTGAAAAGGGGACATGACAATATCATTGAAAATTCATTAGCTAGGTTCCTATACTTATATTTAGAATTATACGAAGTGATAGAAAATTGGAGACACTAATAAAAAAGCCCACAAATTTCCTCCTTTGAGAATACCATTATATTCTCTTTGGCCTCCTCTTCATCAATGTCCTCTTGTCCTAGTATGTGCACCAATATGTTCTTCTTCCTGCTTGACTTGTTAAAGCTGGGAAAAATGAAACCTAGGTCATCTAGATTGTTGAAGTCTATTCCAGATGTAGGTTGATAGCCAAAGATACAGAGATAATTAACTAACCAATCATTATTTGCATCTTGGATGATGCCTCTCCATCTTAACATGATTTGGATGTTAGCATGCATCTTGGGCCATACCAAATTGAAATGGGATAGGTCTTGGAAATGAAGTATATGCCTCCTATTAATTCTATTAGTGATCAAACTCCCAAGAGGGTGGACCATATGGTTTTCTGGGTAAGGAATTTTGAGGTTGGAAGTGATGCTAAGGGCAACATGATCGAGCCCCTCGAGTCAAGTGTCAAAAAAGAGATTATTGTAAAGGCAAATGATAATCCAAAGATTGACTTAGGCTTTTGCTCAATGGGCAATAAAGGTTCGTATACCATCACTATTGGTCCTCCATGAATAATCATACCTAAAAGAATTCTCCCCTATCACCCTAATGACTACTAGCTTATACATATCATCTATTTCCTTGAGCATTTTATTCCATCTCTTAGGTTTTAATGTACCAGTGAAGGCCATGGTTTGGTTCTCATATGCATGTAATAGGACAACAATTGATTCCATACTGCTAAGGGAAAAGGTTAATTGTCTAAAGGCAAGATAGGGGATATACTATAAAGAAACCAAAGTTTAAGGGAGAGGTAAAAGATGGTAGATTTTAAATAAAGGTATGAAGGAAGAAACTTGAAGGATCAAATAACTTCTTGAAAACTTTGGAATAGTCTAGAAGCTTCTAGAGAGATCCATGGGTGGAAGAGATAAAGGACCTGCTGCAAGAAAATATAGTGTTGATATTATATTTAGTATAAGATATCAAAATCCAAGAAGGAATAATTTGGTGAATATTGGAAAACATAATGGTTAGGCTCACTAAATGTGATCATTAGAGGAGATAGATAAAAAAAAGGGGGAGCCAACTAAGGTAGAGAATGTGATGGGGAGGTTCAGGCCCCGCTGAAGCTATTAGACCAGTATCAAAGGTAGTTCGTAAAGGGTTTGATCAAAAACAAATCCACAAAGCCTTCAAATACTTGCATGCAAAAACCTCTCACAGAAGAAAAAGACAAGAGGAGGTAAGGGTTTTGCTCTGAAAAATATGCTAATGTATTTTCAGAAATGGAAGAGATAAAAAAGATTACAAAAGATCAATCCTTATAAAAGGAGATCAAAACCCGAAAGGGTAACCTAAAAGGAAAAGCTAGGTTGCACATTATAATTAATATAAAATATTAATTATATGCACCTAAGAAATAGCTTAAGAAAACTAGTGTAATAGGCAACTTATTTAATTAAATCAAAGTGATTTAATTAATAAGTGTAAACAAATAATTACTCTAACACCCCCTCTTAAGTGAAGCTCAAGAGGTAAGCTAACCTAGCACAACTATGAAAGCAGAAAAATGGGTCCTGGCAACAACGTCTGATCAAGTACCCAATACAAGGGAATCTTTGTAAACCAGAGACAAAGGAGAAAACCCAGTAGGAAAACTCCTCTCCAAAAAGAGATGAAAAAACAACAAGAAAAAATGTCTCAAGAGACTCTCTCAAAACCATAAGTACAACCAGCCCCCCCATGAAAGAGGAAAGAGACACCAAAGCCCCCCCAAAATGATGAAGCCCCTGTAAAAACATCAAACCAATGGAACTCCAATGCGGAAGAAACAAGGGCACATAACATGGAAACCCCTGAATGACTAGGAGGCCTAACTGATGCTCAAAGGAGAAAAACATGAGGATCGGGAAAGAGAATCCCCAATGTAGGTGTGTTAACACCATCATGAAGGAGGAGATGAATGTCCTCTATAGAATCCTCAACAAGTGCACCTGGAGGCTCGATGAAAGGAACTAGAAGTTCAGGCAGAGCTATAGAAGAATCATATTGAAGAGAAAAGACCTCAACTAGATGTGGTGTGGTAATCAAAATAGGAATCTCGAGAACAATAGAAAGGTTCAAGTGTCCTGACTGCACCACATGATGCTCTCATGAAAGAGAAGAGTTGTGCTTCGATAGTGGAGATGGTGGACCAAAGTGCAAGAAGGTGTAGAGATGGGTGGTATGATCAAATATCCCTATAGCAATAAGGCCTACTAGTGTAGTATCCTGAATGAAGACTAAATCTGTAGTGAACTCAATTGTCTTCCTTGATCCACTACATGTAATCTAAGAAATCGAGAGAAGGTTTGAAGATAGAGAGGGAACATATAATACATCATTGAATATGCCATCCTGAATGTGAACTGAACCTTTATTGCAAACTGTTAGGGCAGTGTTATTCCCCATGAGAATATGAGGAATAAGAGAAGTCGTAATAGAGGAGAAGACCCCTTGAGAAGATGCCATATGGTGAGAAGCACCTGAATCCAGTATCCAAGGGATGCAATGGAAGCCCATAATGCATGACCCTATCCAAAATCCAGTGTAGATGACAAAGAGATGGAAGAAGACTGAAAGGCAAGCCCCTATTAGGTAGAAGAGGATGGAGAGGAAATAGTGCTCTTCTGAAGAAGAGCTTTCAAATTTGCATTTTGTTTCTCATAGCCATCAAATCTCTTCTAAAAATAATGTGACTCATCATGAGGTCCCTTCCGAAAATAGGAATAGGTAGAAGTCTTAGTCTTCTTTATCTCCTTCTTAGGAGAAGATGATGAACCAGTAGAGTGCTAAGAAGAGGAATCTGATATCTACTTCAGCTTCTACTTCTATGTATCCTAAGGTGACTTGGCAAGCAACGCCTATGACTGTGAACTTGTAAGTGAATCCATCCGAGTGAGCTTGGACTGCTCACGAGTTAACCTGTCACAGAATATCTCAAAGAGGACATAACATGTTGTGCACCTAGAGTATCCATAGTGGAGTAGAAGGTAGAAGTGAAAATCTGATAAGGACCTCAAATCTTGGAGAGTATCAGGAAGATACACTCATCATCTGACTTTGTCTTTCCAACAACCTGTAACATAGATTGAAGAGACTTGAATTTCATCAAGAAGTCCTCAATGTTGGTGAATGATTCAGAACCAAGGAGGTAAACTCTACATCTATTTGTAGAACCCTAAATTGATTCATTGTGCCAAACAAGGTGGAAAACTTGTCCCACATAGCCCTGGGTGTAGTCAAACCATCCAAGTGAAATAGTAACCCATCTAAAATATTCATTGCAATGAGGCCCATTGCCCTCATCCATCTTATTGTGCTACATAAGAAGCTCATAAGGCCTCTATAGAACTAGCTAAGCTGCATCGAGACATGACCATAACCCCTTTGCCATAAGCAATCTGGTCATCTATCCTTTCCAAGTATGGTAGTTGTGAGGTATAAGGTACACAACATAAGAGTCTTCCATTGAGAGAAGAAGACAAAAGTAGAAGGGTCGATTTTGAAGTAAAAGACAAAAAGGAAAAAATATCCCCTCACAATGTAATAAATCTATCCCCAACTTAAAAATTGATTGCGTAAATGAGGGAAGAACAAAAAAGCTTTAGATATGAATCAAAAATACCTAGTACCAAATACTGGTGAAAAGACTGGGAATCTAGAAAGTGCTCGAAAAGAGCTTTCTGACACTTTTTTCGGATAAAAAAGTGGAGCTATAACAAAGAAGTTATGCCTCCTAGAAGATAGAAATCATCAATAGACTTCAGGCACTAAAATAGGTATCAATCTAGAAAAAAATCCCAAAAATTTCTTTCCATCATCTCTATCTCAGAACTAGCTTTCCAATGCTTCTTTCGGATAGCAAAAATACCCCCGTTTGCTCAAGTTATTGCAAAAAAACTGACAGGGCCCCCAAAAGAAGAGAAATTATTTTTTAAAAAATAATAATTAAAAAAAAAAAAAAACTAACCGCCGAAGCGGCAGTGGAGCTAACCATAGGTGATTGGGAGGCGAAGTGTGGCCCACGTGACACCATAGCAGCTCGATGGCAGAGGAGCGGCAATTTTCAGCGAGCCTTTAAATACCTGCATGCAAAAACTTGTCACAGAAGAAAAAGACAAGAGGAGGCAAGGGTTTTGCTCGAAAAAATATGCTAATGTATTTTCATAAATGGAAGAGATAAAAAAGATTACAAAAGATCAATACTTATAAAAGGAGATCAAAACCCAAAAGGGTAACCTAAAAGGAAAAGCTAGGTTGCACATTATAATTAATATAAAATATTAATTATATGCACCTAAGAGATAGCTTAAGAAAACTAGAGTAATAAGCAACTTACTTAATTAAATCAAAGTGATTTAATTAATAAGTGTAAACAAATAGTTACTCTAACAATTCCAATAGTGTATGTATTAAATTAAGGTTGTTGAAGGTGCGATAAAGTGTCAAGGTAGTCAATATTGAAAGAGTTCTAGGATTAACTTTGGAGGATATGGAAATAAATGTTGATGTTGTTGGTTTCAAGTTGTAATCAAAGGCTAAATACAAGACTAGTTCTATCTTAAATGCTTCTTAACTAGATTTATATTTCCATCTATTTGAATTGTTATAAGGCTACACTTCTTGTTGATTATGCATCTTAATATCTTCTCCATCTACTCCTTTATTGGTTAAATTTTTTTCCTCCTTATTCCCTTCTCAATACATGTGATCAAGTTTAACCTCCTCATATTTATCCATGACTAATAATGCATACTCGAGTTTGGAGTTGATCTTCCAATTTGGAGTGCTTCTTTTTCTTATTGCATTTAATATGATTTGGGACTCTCCTTCAATGATTATTTTGGAGATACCTAATTCTAGGCCTATTTTCAGCCCTTCCATTAGAGCTTCTAGCTCTGCAATATTATTTGTTGTATCTTCTATGGGTTTTTCTCGTTTGACCATCCATTTTCCTTCATCTAAGTGTATAATACATTTGATTCTTGCTTTATCGAGGTTTCCTCTTGATGTGTCGTCAAAGTTCATCTTTGCCCAACCCTTTGGAGGTGATTCCCATTTACACTCTAGCTTAGCTCATTTCCTTGCTTTAGGATATATAAGGAAGGGATTGATTAGATGCATCCAATTCTTCTTCACTTTAGCATCCCAATTTGTGAATTCACCTTCTTCGTTGAAAGAGTTTCTAAGATTGTTATTCATTACTTTCATTATGCTAGCTTCTATTTTGTTGAGTAATGAAGTTAAAGTCATTCCTCTTCTCTGAATATTTAGTGATTCCTTTCTTTCTATATTTCCCACGCAAGGACAGAAGGGGAAACTTTCTATATGTTGTTATAGATCTTGTGATTATCAAAGATGGGCTGACTTTTAAGATGTTCCCATAAATTATTAGGAGGAGCAGAAAACCAATTGAATTTATTATACAACCATTTCTAGCTAGACTTGGAGTAAGCATATTGGAATAACAAATGTTCTACTATTTCATATTCTATTTTACATAATAGGCACCTAGAGCGACCTTCAAAGCCTAACCTGGTTAACCTGTTAGTCATAGGATTCTATTATGGGACGTCACCCAAAGCAAAATCCCTACTTTGGGGAGGTATGCTCATCCCAGCATAGTTTAAGAGATATTTCTATATTGTTCTATCTTTTTGAATCGATGATGAGTTCATGGCCTGATTGGACCGAGTATCTCCCTTTTTTTTAAGCTCCCTAGATTAATTAATCCTTCTTCTCCTTATGGTTAGCTAGTCTAAGAGCAAGGAATTGTTTGAATAATCTTTTCTCTTATTCTAACAAGTGTGTTTCTTCTACATCTTTCCATTTCCATCTATCAATCTGGTCCTTATTAGCTTTAATCATGTAGTTATTGAAATTTTCCCCCATTCATTGATGAGTGTGGTCTCAATGTTGATAAGTAAATTGCAATTTTCTGGGGGAGGTAATCCATCCCAAGAGTCCTCCCAAAATAGTACTTCCTCCCCTTTTCTTATATCCCATGTTAGATTATTTTGGATAAGATTTTTACATCGCATCATGAAGTTCTAGGTTTTGGAGCCTTTGGGTGGGTTTTTTGTTTGAAAATAGATAGAGGGTCATTGTTGTTTAGGTATTTTTGATATAATATTTTGGCCCATTTACTTTCATATTCGGAATACATTATCCATACCAGCTTGGCACCTAGAGCTATATTTTGCCACATCAAATTTTTGATGTTGAGTCCTCTTGCCTGTTTGCGTTTGCATATGTTTTCCCATTTAATCATTGCTTGTTTCTTTTTGTCCTTTATTCCACTCCAATTTTTTTTTCTAAGTATAGAGTCTAGTTTATTTTTTCTAGCTTTGGGTAGTGGGAGGTAGGACATTTGGTAGGTGGGGATTTCAATCTTGACTACTCGTCCTACTTTTGTCAATCATTTGCCTTTCCAATTTTCTATTTTCTTATTTATTTTTTTCTAATAAATGATCCTAGGATTTGGTTTCTTTCATTTTTTTGTCCAAGTTATTCCTAGGGATTTACATAGAAATAAACTATTTTTATATCCCATTGTGTGGCAAATCCTACTTTCTAGATCTGATTTGTTTTGGGGAAGAAAATCTCGGACTTGTTTGCATTAACCACTTGTCCTAAGGCTTTCATGTAAGTTTTGATGGTTTTTTTGAAGTTGTATGGTTCTATTAAGGAGCTTTCTCTACGTAGAATAGCATCATCCGCAAATTGCTAGTGTGTTATAGTTGGAATTTCTTCAGCTACTGTAACACCCTTAATATTCCATACACTTGCACCTTTTTATTGATCTTCCAAAGGCTTCCACCATTATGATGAAAAGAAAGGGTGATATTGGGTCACATTGCCCTAATCCTTGAGTTATGTTTTAAAAACCCTCTAGGGTTATATTGATGAGTATGAAGATGTCATAGGTAGTTATGCAGTTCAAGATTAAGTTGATTTGTTTGTGTGCAAAACCAAATGCTTCAAGTGTTTTGAATAAAAATCACCTATCTACTTTGTCATATACTTTCTGAATATCTAGTTTCATTAGCATGCATGCATATTTGTTTACTTGTGCTAAGTGAATTAATACTTGAAGGATTACGATTTGTCAAGAATGGATCTACCTAGCACGAATCCTATTTGTTCTTCTGAAGTGAGTTTAGGAAAGACTATTTTAAGTCTATTAGCTAAGGCTTTAGATAGGATTTTATAAATAGTGTTACAAAGCATAATTGGTCTGAAATCTCCAAGATTTTTGTGGTTGGAATTTTTAAGTATTAAAGTTGGAAATGTGTTATTAATTTTTGTCAAGAGGGAGCCTAAGTTCCTCATTTCCTTGATGGCTTTCCAAAGGTTGGTGCCTAGAATATCCCAACATTTTTGGAAAAAAGAAGGCTTGGAATCCATTAGGGCTGGGGGACTTGTCAGGGTGCATACTAAAGAGGGTTGTCTTAATTTCTTCTTGAGAAAAAGGTTTATTCGACTGTTTGTTGTCTTCATTTGTGATAAGTTTTGGGATAAGTTTCTTTCGTAATGTTTTGAGCTATTAGACTCAAGCTTTTGTTGTTGTTATAAATATCTGTAAAGTAATTAACAACAATATCCATAATTTTTTTTCAACCCTTTGTCATGATTCCTAAGTTGTTCTTAATTCTTGATATTATTTATATATTTCTATTATTTAATGTGCTATTGTGAAAAAAACTTAGTATTACAATCTCCTTCTATCAGCCAATTTTCTCGTGATTTTCCTTTCTAGTATATTTCTTCTTTTACCAAAATATTTTCTTATTTTGCTAAGAGCTCTTTTTCTTTATTATATCTAGCATTATCCATTCCCAGTTTAATAAATTCTTCATCTAGTTTTTTTTTTTCTTCCTCATTATCTACATTTTCTTTGAAGACATTCTTAAAATGATTTTGGTTCCATCTTAATATGTTCTCTTTTAGGTCTTTGAGTTTGGATACAAAGACGAACATCTTTAAGCCTTTGTAATTGCCTTTTGTTCACCATAGTAAGAGATTTCCCATAAGATTGTTATCTAAGAACCACATTTTCTCACATTTAAATGAGTTTCTTGATGGTTTACTTTGCTCCTCTATTACTAGTCTAACTAGAAAGTGATCTAATCCAACACTGGGGAGGATAGAGGACTGAATAGTATGATTAAAGAGACTTAGATCTCCCTTAAATATGAATCTGTCCAACCTTTTTGCTATATGAAATAATCCTAACCTTCTGTTATTCCATGTAAATGAACCATTAGTTAGGGGTATGTCAATTAGATTATCCTTAGCAAGTCAGTCTCTAAAGTCTGTCATAACTTGTGACATTGTTTGTATACCTCCCAATTTTTCTTCTAGGCTTAATAATGCATGAAAGTCCCCTTTTGTAATTATGTTGTCCATTATTATATTTTCCATAAATGCACTCATCTCTTTCCATACTGACTTCTCATTTCTTGTGGGGGTTGGCCCATATACATTAATAATAGTGAATTAGATGTTGTTTCTATAATTTTGAATTTTCCCTCCCATCCAATTGTTTTTTGTTCTTATCCTACTGAAGTTTAACTTCACGGGGTTCCATATTATCCCAATGCCTCTTGAGGCACCTGCTGCTTCTATCAAGTCTAATTTCCATATTTTGAGTTGTTTGTTAGATTTTTCCCCTTCTTCCTTATTTAATTTGGTTTCTTGTATTGGAATTAATTATAATTCAAAAACTGCCAAATTGCGCTTGAGTAAGCTCGTTTTGTTAGAGGCATGAAAACCCCTAGCATTCCATGTTGTTATCTTCATTGAGACCTAGGAAGGAACTTCTTCTTCCCATTATTTAGAATATCGCTTATTTTCCTTTGATTCCCTTTTAAGCTCGTTACTACTCTTGGTTCAGCAAGAAATTTCCTTCCTAATTTTTTATTTTGTTTTCCACATTTAGGTGTTTCTAGTCCTTAGCTATGGCTTTTTTTATACCTAGTTTGTCTATATGCTCACTGGTATTTTTAGTGATGATTGTAATTGTTTCACCTATGAAATCATCTTCTTCTTCTTTGAGTTATTTTATTAATTGGTTACTTATGTCGATTTGCCCATTTTGGGTTTCATGAAGTTCTTCTTGTTGATCCATATTGCAATCTACCTTCTTGTTTTCCTTGCCTATTGCGTGTGCTTCTAAAACTACAAATTCTTCCCAATCTTGAGAGGTGCTTACTTCAGCTTTATCTTTGATATTCTCAGTGTTGTTGTCATTTGTTATTACTTGGTATTCTTTATTAAGTTCATCTAAAAATGTTTTCACTTCAATTGGGACTAGACTGTGTCCACCACTTCTCGGGATATCCCTTTCCTTTATACTCCTAGATAGGCTAGGTTGATCAAAGGGATCTCTTCCATTTTTTGGTGTTTGCCATAATTTATGAGAGATCCATTTTAGTTCTTTGGATCTTTTCCTTACTGTAATGTGTTTCCAATGATACAATGTTATTGGTGGTATACCACTACTCATTTCTTTATGTTCTTTTATGTTTGGGTGGCTGTCAATTTATTCTCTTCATGTACCTTAATTAGCTTACTTTCTTAATCTACTTTGTTTTAGGTGATCTGTGCTTGTTCTCTTCATTCCTCATCTCTGTCAGAGTAATACATTTCTTTGGGTCCTTGCTTCTCTGTAGTTCAGTTAGCTTCTCACTTTTTTGATGTTGGTTTGAGGTCTTATTGTAATTGATCCATATCTCTTTGTTTGATTCTCTCTAAATTTTAGATCTCACCTTAACTTCTAGTGATTTTAGCAGTTCTATTGAATCTTTATCTAAATCATTCTTTGTTCTTTTTGGGCTTCTTAATTGTATTTTTTCCCTGATGTAGAGATATCATGTTTCCATATTATCACAGTTTTCTTGGTCTGATACTCTCTAATGCCTATCTAGGCATTATGGGTGCTAGATGGGATACATCCTTTGTGGGATTGATCCCTTAATGCCATTTGATTAGCTATATCATTTTAATTTAATAGGAGGTTGTGAGACAATCTATAATAATGGTTTATGCTAGTTGTTATGTAGTGCCTACCCCTAGTTTACTTTTCATGTTATATTGTCAAATTCTTTTAGGCCAACTTTATGGTTATGTTTTATGATTTAGTGGTACTTAGTTACCTGATTTGATAGGGTGTTATTTCATACTCAGTTTATATATTTGATGAGCTACTTAATACTCTATTATTTCATGTGTTCATGTTTATTCAATGACGGTGCTTTGTATGTTCATATAGTGATTTTAGTTGTTTCATGATGATAGTTAGATGGATGAATTATATATAGTTTTCTATGGTTACTTACCCTACACTTGCATGGGTATGGTGTATATGTATGTTTTACTTTATGTTTGATATTTTTGACTTGGTTGAGGGAGGGAGTCATAGTCACCTGCTAGTCAGGATCTGCACAATGCACCACTCTCCATCATTGCCTGTTTAGTTTACACACACACACACACACACACACACACACACACACACACACACACACACACACACACACACACACACACACACACACACACACACACACACACACACACACACACGTTCAAATTTTATGCAGATTGTAGGTACCGGACATTGACTTCCTTAAATTGTCAAGATGAGTGTGCCCTATCAAAGTATCTCAATGGTAAAGAGGGTAGATAGTTCTTGAGTCCAAATCCTAACCCTACAACAATTGTCCTAAAATATAGACACGTATTTGAGTTATTCACCCTTCTAAATTCATCAAACTGACAAGAATTTAAGATTTTGACCCTTAAGTTTGAATCTGTACTTTATTTTATAGATATAATTTTTTATGTAGATTTGTGGGTCTGTTGTGATTTTTAGTTATAATTAAATCAAATAAAGAGAATATTTAATGGTTTAATTTAATGAAAATTTTATAAAGAAAAGTCATTTTTAAATTATATTTAATTAATTGAGAAGTTAATTAAATAGAATAATTGAATTTAAAAATATTTAATCGAAGTTCCAAATTTGGCGCAATTATATTTATTTAATTTAACAATAAGGAGCAAAATTTTGGAAAGATTTCGAGAGGCGACAATTCTTGCAATCTCTGAGCATTCATCTGTTTAGCATTAGATTGAGGTAGGAACCTTGTTGAAATTTTCACAGTGGATTGCTTTGAATCTTTCCTCTGTCTTCTTCATGCTTTTTTGTGAATCTTGATTTAGAAATGGATTTTGGTTGAAACCCTTGTTTATAAATTTTTATTATTTCTTCGTTATTGAATCATAAGTGAACGAAAGCCTAATTGAAAACCCTTGTGTTGTGAATTGATTCTTGGACTACAACATAACTAGGATTTATTTTCAAAATTACTTCAGTAGCAAGTTGATAATTAGATTAGAGAAATCGTTGTTTATGTGTGTGTGTGTGTGTGTGTGTGTGTGTGTGTGTGTGTGTGTGTGTGTGTGTGTGTAACATGGGGGTGTTTTGTATTGTTTTGATTAAAAATAATATTAAAAAAGTGGAGGAGGGCTCCTGACCTCCCCCTAGTTGCAATGGTAGTGAATGTTGCCAAGCAACGACTACCAAAGCAATCAGGTCGCTAAGTGACCACTCCATATTTTGGGGTTGCAATTTTATAAATTACATTATTATTGTTAATGTTATAATTTTTTCAGATAAATTATATTATATATAGATGAGATATATAAATAATATATGGTAAATATTATATATGAAATAATTAACTTATGTTAAGTGTGTGTGTGTAGATTATTATTATAATATATCAAGGGTATATTTTACTTGTGTTATAACTATAACCAATTTAAGTTAATATATCAAAGAGACATGTCTCTTCAAGAGACATACCTATTTGATCTCATATATATTCACTCGTATAGTAACTTGGAAAACATATAAAATATCCATAAGTGCTATTACAAGTTACAAAATAATTTAATTGATCCTATTTCACTAACACGGTATCAAAGCAAGTTCCCTACTTGCCTGTGAAGTTTAGAAGGACAATATTGTAAAGTGCAGGAATTTAGCATTTGAGAGTGTGTTCGATTCACATATTTGGAATGTTAAAATGTTAAATTTAGATTGCCATGAATATAAATAAAAGATTGGTTTCCAATATTCTTGAATGCATTTAAAATGAGGTAACATTATCCTTAATATTATTCTTCATTGAAGATACACATGGAACCCTATCAACGTTCATTTGGTTTACATAGGCTGATGTGTGTGCAAACAACAGTACATACCTCTCATAATAAATGATGGATTCTGATAATGTTGAGATGTGCATAGATTAGCCTCATGTTGGGCAATGCACAGGGCACCAACATAATCAAAGATCAATAACTCTAACCTACTTATTATCATGAGCAATTTCATTTGTTGGAGATGTTATAAGTATTGTGTATCACATCAAAGACTTTGAAGTTACAGTTTTACATTCTATCACTGAGAAGTTTATATCATATTGCAAATGATACATATCTGTCACAAACGTAGATTGTATAGACACTACAGATCAATGTTAAAACACTTGCAGTAATCGGTTACAACATTTCGTATATTTAGTTAGACAATTCATTTCTAGAGATTGGAATTTATTCAAACAGATTGATAGAGACTGCCTAGGATTTAAATGCATCTAGTTGCAACAAAAATTTCATCTCAGTGGTAATGTACACGATGAGGGACACAACCCTCATTCTTGTTAAATTAGCCTATGTTTGTTATAGGCGAACAATCTATAGAGAAACCCAATGTGTAGAGTAAGTTTGACCTTATCTCCTATATAGTGTAAGTTTTACGAATCAAGAAATATACATTGATTGGTTGACATAACCGATCCAGTTGATTATTATTGCTCCGTAAATTGTTGCAACCATTATAATAGTGTTCATCTTATTCTAGTGATTTAAAGAATCTACTAAGTGTAAGGTATGGGTTGTACCAATATGATTTGGTGATCTATTAAGACTTACTAAGGATCTCCACATGGATTATTGGATTTTGGGAGATTTATGACTATTTCATGATCCATGAAAATTATTACTTCAATCTGCTTGTAAGGTGGTCGGACCTTCACTAGAGCAGCTTAAGTGTGCCATATTTAAATACAAAATTGTTTGATGATATAAAAGTGGGAATTTTATATTGTGGGGGAGAAATAATAAATAATATTTCATTCCCACTTGAACCATCCTTAGTGAGGAGTTGATTCAAAAGAGGAAACATCTCTCAAACAGTTTAAGAAGACATTTTTAGATATGGACCTTCATTTTAGCAAACTCGTATTGAGGATGCATAGATATGTATTTATTATCCTTCAGTATTACACTGATCTACTCATTGTAGTCTCTCTCTTATTTGTACTTCTATATGTGCTATAAAGAGTCATTTGTATATTTGCCTTAATGTTTTCCTTTGTCTTTGAGGATGTCCTTGCAGGAAAGAAGATTGGAACATTAGGCATGCTACCAAATATTGTCCAAACTCAATCTTATGATAGTAGCTCCAGAGAAACTGTGATTTAGGAATCATTTGATGATTAGGTTGGATAATGTGAGGATCTTGAAGCGAATACGAATATCCTTGATGATTAGGATTATGAGAGGGAGTCTAACAGTTCATTAGAGGCAACCTTGGAGAAAGAGAGGGAGCAAAAAATTAAAAAATGCTTCAATCAAACTTTTGATGATCTTGGTTTAGAAGGAGTGGACCTTGTTGATGGATTCAACACTAGTCAGAAACTAAAACAACTAAAGGACTATGATTCATGGAATAAAGTCTCATGTATGTAGGCTGGAAGGCCTTATGCTATCAGGATACCCATTGAACTAGGAAAGCATGACATGACTTGCTACCAAGAGGTTAGAAGGATGATAACAGATTCAAAGGAAGTCTGACACTTCATTGGAGAGAACCTTGTGCTAAGAGATTAGAAAAGTTGATATCAAACTAAGAGGGAGCTTTGACACTTTATTAGTAACCTTGACAAGAATAAGAAAAGTATTCGTGGAGACTTCATGTGAACTTTTGATATCATAAATGTATGAGCCTATCCCCTGTGTACATCATGAAGAAGTGACAACTTCTAAATGATTATCACTTGTATTAGGAGAAGTTATTGAAAGGTGATGACCTTACAATAACTTGTATCATGATATACATTTCAAGTGTAAATGTTGAAATAAATCATGAAAGGCTTTATCTTATAAATCAACAACTAGGTGTTAGATGTCATTAATTTGACTATCTACAAGTTGTTTGTATAGATATATTTTAGGTACTTGGTGAATATCTTGCCTTGATATTCTAATAGGCCATTATCACATTGAGTACTTGGTGAATATCATTTAATTGATGTTCTGATAGGCCATTATTCAGAGTACTTGGTGAATATCATTTGATTGATGTTCTTATAGGCCAATACTCGTGTAACCTAATATGATATCAAATAGTAATTGATGAATATCATGTATTGATATTCTGATAGGTCAATAATCATATGATATCATATTCTAGAAATCTTCTGATCAAAGATTTCCTATATGTATTATTCTTGAAATATTATCCATGGTGTAATATCTATGTGTTTTAACCTTCTTCATCAAGAGGGAGTGTTAATGTTATAATTTTGTTGGATATATATATATATATATTATATTATATATTATATATAAAATAATTAACTTATGTTAAGTGTGTGTGTGTGTGTGTGTAGATTACTATTATAATATATTGAGAGTATATTTTACTTGTGTTATAACTATAGTTAATTTACGTTAATATATCAAAGAGACATGTCTCTTCAAGAGACATGCCTCTTTGATCTCACATATATTCACTCATATAGTAACTTGGAAAACATATAAAATATCCATAAGTGTTATTACAAGTTACAGAATAGTTTAATCGATCCTATTTCACTAACAATTATTATTATGTATTTTAAATTTTATTAATATAATAATTATTATATTATTTAATTTAATAAGTATTATTAAATTTTAATAATAATATTAAATTATAAGATTTTCTTATATAATATATTATTTAAAAAATAAAATAATAGATGTATTTCAATCATATTTAAGAGAAAATTTTCATTTAAAATTCAGGATGTTATTTCAGAAATAGTTCAATTTATATAAAATTGGTTTTTATACTAAGGAATTTTTATTATACTTGTGAACGAAAAACTTTATCAAATGTGACACTTTGAAAATGAAAACTTGAACTCATTTGTAAATTGAACTTTTATGATTTCAAACCAAATGAACTATGAAACTACACTTGTTAAATACTTGATGTGATGTATGGTTTATTTTGTGTTGGGATTGGGTTTAACTTATTACGTTTACCAGTTAGGATGTTTACTAGAGGCTTAAAAGTTTTATGTTATGATGTTGTGCAAATATCGTGATAAATGTGATTTGATTTTGAGATATGGATCAGGGCTTATATTGTGATTTCCAATTGCTTGTATAGGACTGATGTGGTCATTGTGACTTTATGAGATTTTTTGTTATGAGTTTAGGGTAGATTATCTTTATGTAGGTTGGACAGTGGCTTGCAATGGAGGCTAAAGCCTTAAAGAGGCTACCTAGGTAACTCATTGTAGGTTGTATTAATAAGTGATAATATCTCATTAAATGGGTTTAAAATGAATTAACAAGAGCTAGTGGATTACCTAGCCCATTCCTCGGGTGCTAGTACATGATAGGATGGGAGTAGAGAGGATGTTTGGTTGCGACCTTGCCTCATTATTATGTAGGGCCCATTTTCCGTTGCACCAAAAGCCATGACTGTTAGTGAACATGGAACACCACATAATTAAACACCTGTGGGCAGGGGAGCGCGTCGCATCACCCAACAAAAATCTCCCCCTCGATGTGCATACCAAGTGCTTACGCAAGTCGGGAAGGCACGAGGGAGATTTGAACCCATGACAAGGCCAAAACCAGGCTTTGATACCAATTGTGGGGCCCATTTGCCGTTGCACCAAAAGCCATGACTATTAGTGAACATGGAACACCGCATAATTAACCACCTATGGGCAGGGGAGCGCATCGCATCACCCAACATATTATGCCTTGTCTATAAGAAAGGATATTGATGTTGTATAAAGTCATTAGGGAGCCGAAGTCTAGAGAGGCTGCTAGGGTAACCTTAGAGTTAGCTCATGCAATGATACTTGCCCATGGGATTAGGTGTTAATTGTCTCTTGGTACCTTTGAGATAGATTGCTATTAGGATTTCCTTGACCTAAATGATGGTTATGACTTTTGGATTGTTATCTATATGGGACTTGAGATTATCTCCTCAATACTATTACACAAGGTCAGGTGGTAGTTTTTCTTATCCCATTGAGATCCAACAACTAGATACCGTTGTTGGATGTTCTTGTGCAGTTGTTCTATTCTTCCAATCTTGTGATTATGTTCTTTGGTCATACTCTGATGTACTGCACTTGAAAATTGGAGATCTTATGAGATGTAGGTTTTATTCATAATGTATATTCTTTTAACATCTCACACTCTATGAATTGTACAAAGGATGCTTATGCATTTGGGTTATGCCATGTGGCATCTTATGTACTTGTATATTATTTTGTTTAATTTGTACTTATGGTTATTCTATGATGTGGATTTTGTTATGTATCATATTTAATCTTAATAACACTTATGTATGTGATTCAAAGTCATGGAACCCTTAAGAGATGTAACTATTAATGTATGGTTTTGTATATATGTGAGTTATTGCTTCTTAATTATTATTTTTTGGAAAACTTAGTGACTTAATAGATTAATTTCTTTTGGGTTCCCTGGTGGGGTTTTACATGTTACCTCTTCAGAATATTCCTTATTACATCGTTCACATTGTGCCAGGCTAGATATATATTTCTTTATGCTGCTAACATTTCTTAAAGAAATGTCTTCTACCTTGATTGCATTGCCTGTTTCTAGTTTTTTGTCTTCCTAGAGGTTGTTGCAGTTATTTGATCATGTTTTATCTCTTGCTTCTCTTCTTATCCGACCTTCTTCTAATTCTTCTTCGATTTCCATTTTACTATCAAATGTGTTATTATTGTTATTACCTTTTGAACTTAGATATAAACTTTGTGGGACAAGGCTCTTGTTCTCGCTGTAAATAATTCTAAATGTATCCTTTAGGTTTGACATTCTTTTGATATATTTTAATGTTGTTGTAGATTTTGTGTTAAGAATTTCCTTAATCTTACCTTCATATTTGGAGAGTGATAAGTTATAAATAGATTTTTTAAATTTATTTTTTAATGAAGCCTGGCTTGTTTTAGAGTGTAAAAGGAACTTTATGTCATTTGATTTGTTTGATCCTAAATTTATTCCTATTAGATTTCCAACTTCTTTACCTATGCATTCTAAGATTTGAATGTGATCGAGTTCTAGTGGAAGAGCTTTAGTTGTGATCCATATGGGAGCTTTATGTTTTCTAGTCATAGATTCATTACAATTTGGTTCCCATTTAAAGAATTTTAGAGAAAAACATTATAGAAATAATGAGATACGTGAAGAAAATCATCTCTTATTTGTTTATCCTTGCAATGAAAATGAATTAATCTATTGGTTACGGTGGAGGTACTTACCTATTCCCCACATAATATTTTTAGCCAACTGATAAGATTGGTGTATCTGGCTTTCGAGCCATTCTAATAGGCATAAACCCCACGTTCTTGGCACTCTATCCATTTATTTTCACTGCACTTGTTGCTTATTATTAAGATAATCTTTGTGTTACAAAGAGTTTGTTGCTAGGATTCAATGTCCCCTGTTGTCCTTGCTTGACTTTCTTTTCAAATTTGTATTGGTTTGGGTACTTCTAATGGAATTCTCTAGGGAGATAAATTAGAAGAGTAATTGTTATTGGTTTTTCCTACTAGATACTTTTGCATGTCTTGGTGAGGTAATCTGAGTCTACGAGGAGAAATGTAAGGCTGTGGTTTTCTACCTTTAATTTCTATGGCTTTGGAATTAACATATATATTACCTATTGGATGCTATTGATTGTCGGTATGTTTTTGGGTTGGGTAGTGGTACTGCTAGGGTTACTCATAGAAGAAGGGTGGAACATTTTCTAAAATCTATAAGATCTACTTGTGTTTGAAATGGGACAACTAGGATTAAATAGAGGTACTTGATTGTGGAGAGGAAGACTTTGGAGATCCTAGGTTCTTTGAGGATCTTGCTAGGGAACTCCCTTTTCTTGTTTGTCCTTTCTTAACTTTGCATATTTTGTTTTTGTGAAGAAGGATTCTCGCTTCTCTATCTGTCTCAAATCTCCATCTTTGGCAGTATTGCTATATGGGTTTCTCCTTCTATTTTTGCTTTTTTTCCTTTGGTTTTGACTAGGGTTCCTAGTTTTTACCTTCGAGCTGTCTTCCATCCTTCATTATTTGCTACTATGCTTTGTGGGTTAATTGACTTTCTATGGTAGGGTGCTAGTATTTGTGGATAATAGTTTTCTTCATGCATTTGTGTATTGGAATATGGACATTCTGCTACCATTTTAATTTGGTTTGTTCCTATTGCATGGAGTTTTGACAGGATTTTGAAACTATATCTACATTGAATTGTGGGATTTAATTTATTCTTCTTTTGATTTGATTAATAAGCTCTCTTCTACAAAGATTGACCACTGATTGTCTTCGCAATGCCATTGTTTGGTGTTTTTCCTTTTTGGCGCTTTGGTTCAATGGTAAGACAAGAGGGAATTTGAGCAGAGTGCCCTGTTTCTTTTGCAACAAGAGTTCGCAAAAGAAGAGTTTGACATTTTTAGATAAACTACCCTATTCTTTTATAAATAAACTTTATTCTACTCTCTTATTTTACTGATAAATTATATAATTTAATCTAAAACATCATAAAAAAATCCACAACTATTATCAAAAATAAGAAAAATTGGTGGAATCCTTTGTATAAAATATAGTAGCTTTAGAATTTTAAGAAAAATATTAGATTTGTGAATCATATTTTAATGAAGAGTCCTTTATAATATTATTTAGATAAAATACCTTATAATATACTTTTTTGAAAAAGCTTAAACTAATTTAATTTAATTAACTATCTAATTAAATACAATATCTATTTTATAAAAACAATAATAAATCTTATAAACAAATTAAATTTAATTCATTTTATAAAATTATAAATTACCTTTAAACTAAACAACTATTCAAGGAAAAACATTCTCTTACTAGACTAAAAACTATAATTTTATTAAACTATTTCTAAAACTATATCTTTATTAAACTATCTCATAATAAATTGTGAATTACAATCTCTTCTTATAGACATTTTTCTATCAAAAAGATGAAAACAATCATTACTTTTTTGAAACTTCTACCACAATTATTTTTATTATTATAATAATATAATAATAAGGGAATATATTTCTTTGAATGCCCTTTAGGTAAAGCAAAGTTGTTGGGTTGTATTGATTTAACATAAAGGAACACACCATGGTGAACATAGCCAGGAAAATCATATCTAATTGGTGCCATTAGTCAATCTCTTCAAAATGCAGCAATGCCCTCCCATTCTCCCCTTCTATTACTTGCACCAACAGGACTTGTAGCATTCAATATAAGAGCTTCTACAATTCATTCAAAATTGAAGATACCAATAAGAGATTTTTCTTAGCTGGAAGGAGCAAGACTCATAAGTTTTCAAGACAAAATGTCACATATAAAATGCATTTTGACTGATGAAATGAGTTTCATTGGTCAAAACATGTCGAAAAATATAGATTCATGACTGTGGCAAGCATTCCCACATTCTGCACATATAAGCTTTGGAGGTAAAGATTCCATTTTTACATCATGAATAACTAACTCATGTGTGACATATACTTCATTTGAATCAAATACATGAATTATTACATAGTTTTAAAAATAATTATTTTCCTCAATTGTATTTTAGGTGCATTTATAATATTGGTGGGAGATTTGGGCCAACTACCTCCTGTCAATGATAGAGCAACATATGACATCAATAAACGAGCAAAGTTGTCATGGCAAGAATTCAAGACTGTTGTCACATTAGATAAGATTTTTAGACAAGATGGGGAAGATATTGAGCAACAAAGATTTCAAAAAATTTTGACGAATCTAAGAGATGCAAACCCACAAATTGATGATTGGAGGTTGCTGATGTCAAGGACCCCTAGCAACATAGATGTTGCAACAAATTTTGAATTTGATAATGCTGTTCATTTGTTCTCAACAAATGAAAATGTTCATGTTCATAATAAAAAAATGCTACATTCATTGAAGCATCCTATTACACATTGTGTTGCATCAAAAGTAGGTATTATAAATACAATAGATGACTGTTCAAATGATGAGCTTGATCTTTAGTTGTTAATCTGTAAGGATTCAAGGGTCATGCTAACTTCAAATCTATGGATAGAGGTAGGTCTTGTAAATGGGGCTCTTAGATACATTCAAAAAATTGTCTACAAGCAAGGTAGTGCTCCGCTTGAGCCTCCAACATATGTGATGGTTGAGTTTGATGGTTATTCAGGACTACCATTCAAAGATCATAATCCAAAGATAATTCAAATACCACCAATACAGAAGGGTAGAACACTTCAATTGCCATTGAGGTTGGCATGGGCATTGATTATTCACAAATCTCAAGGATTGACTCTTCCCAAAGCAACAATTGATATAAGACCAAGAGAAAGAGCAGGATTGACATCTGTGGTAGTTGCACGTGTAAAATCTCTCTAGTGTTTGAGAATAATGCCTCCTTTCACATATGATCATTATGAGAAAATGAAAAAGAGTAGAAATTTTTCGAAGCGCAAGGATGAAGAAAATAGACTTAAGTGCCTTGAAGATAGTTGATGTGATATGTTATTCTTAAATGTTATGTCCATAAAAGTCTTTTTGGCCACATTAGTATCTTGTTTTTAACACTTCCTACTATATTCCATGTTTTAAAAATGTCTATATTATACAATGATAATGATAAAAGAACTTGTTTGATTTTAATTTATTCTATTTTGAGAAACCTAAATTTTTTTTATGATATTTTATTTTTATAGATCTTAATTAACTATAGTGATGTATTAAGTAATAATTTTATCTTAATTATTTGTAGTGATGTTTTAAGTAATAACTGTAGCGATTCATTGAGAAATATCAATTTATATTTACAAATTATATTTACTTTTGCTTCAATGTCCCCTAATTGTTTGATGACAATACTATAGATAACTTTTCTTTATTTAAACTATTAAATTAAATAATGATCCATTATATAATTTAAAAGAAAAATCAATGAATATAATTTACTTATTGTAATTATCCTCCAATATTAATTTGATTTTGTTTCATACTTCTAAAATTAGTGAACTTGACTTTTTTTGATATGGTACAGTAAAATAATAATATTATTAAAAATAAAATATATTTTCTACTGACTTTATTTGATCTATATTTAAGTATAACTGCTAAATTTAATTTTTGTGTTCTATATTTGGTTATATTTTATAATGGTTATATATATATTTATATTGATATTTGTTTAAAATTTTGCAGCATATCATTTGAGCTATGGATTCTTCTATTGGAGAGTCAAATATTATTGTTACGAGTCCTGCTACTTCGGTGACCTCAAATAATTTCTTTGAGACAGATTTAGATAAATGTAAACAAATAATTCAAGAATTGTGCTCACATATAATCAAGGCTTTGGAGAATGTTGCATTGTCAATTGATATTGCTAATGGACTAGAAATAATGGAAATGGCGGATGTTGCCAAAGTTATGCATGATACATCTGCAAAAACAGATGCATTTCCAAAAATGATGAAAGAAGTCTACTGCGATCACTACTCTAATAGAGGTCGCAACACCATCCTTATCACTGAGGAATATGTGATGTAGCTACATCATTATGGAGAAATGTTCTTTTTTAAGTTTCTTCTAATATTTCCTATACTTCATCTAAATGCTTGTACTTGGGCTTATATTTCCTATTTTATTTATGTAAGTTCTATGAACAACAACATGAACAAGTTATTTTCACTATTCAAGTCATGGACACATATTTTTTATTTCATCTATGTGAGTTTTATGAACAACAAAATAAATAAATAAATTCCACTCTTGAAATGATATTTAAAGGTATACTTATGATATTTGATGTTACATTTTCTATGCATAATCACCAACACTAATAATAATATTTATAAAATTGATATTGACATTGATATGTATATTATGTATAAAATTTATGCTCTCATTGATATGTTAGATGCTACATTATCTATGCACACAATCATCAAAAATAATAATAAATATGCTACATTATCTATGCACAATCATCAAAACTAATAATAAAATGTATAAAATTGAGCTATTTGTATGCATAATTATCAAATTTAATACCAATAAATATAAAATTGATACTGACCCTTTAAAAATTGACTTTTTTATTAAGTCGTTGAAAATTAATTATTCAAATACATTTGCCAAATTTTTTTTTAATATTTATTAATAATTAAAATTATTTATTCTAATAATTAATTAAACTTAATAAATGAAACTAATATTTTTTAAAAATAACAAAATAAACAAATATAATATATTGTGATGTGAATATCAGGATTTAACTGTGTGATTTTTGAGTCAAACTCGATGACCCATGTTTCATGAGTAGTGATTCAACATGAATCCATCTCTCATGAGAATAAATGGAACACTTAGCACTCATTGGACCCCTGTGAGCATCACCTAGATCCAATGAGTGCTAAGTGTTCCATTTATTCTCATGAGAGATGGATTCATGTTGAATCACTACTCATGAAACATGGGTCATCGAGTTTGACTCAAAAATCACACAGTTAAATCCTGATATTCACATCACAATTTGACTTGCTGTGGAAATTATCTCCTACTTATCAAATATAATATATTTAAACAAATAATATTATTACTTGTGCTTATTAATTGTGCGCCGCGTCTGCCACTAGCTTATATATTTATATATATATATTAAAAAGCAGAGAGTTATCCTTCTTGAGGCGCCTATTGTACTGAGTTAGATTATCAAAATAGGTACCTTGAGAAAGATAACTCTCGACTTATATATATATATATATAAAAGCTAGTTCTAAAACTATATTTTTATTAAATGATCTTCTAACAAATTGTGAATTACAATCTTCTTACAGACTTTTTTTTAATCAAAAACGACGAAAACAATCAAACTTCTACCGCATTTATTATTATAATAATAATAATAATATAATAATAAGGGAATATATTTCTTTGAATGCCCTTTAGGTAATATATTAATCTTCTCTAAATAAATTTAATCGAGTGTTTTCTCATTGTCGCTTTCTGGGCACGCATTTCTATAAATCAAACCTTGGAAAACGGAAACACCGAACCATGAAACAATGGAACGGTAATCTTGTGATAGGCAATGGATAAGCTGCAAAAATTTCCGCTTCATCTCGTTCTTCCATCGTAGAGCAATGCTGTTGGGTTGTATTGATTTAACATAAAGCAACGCGCCATGGTGAACACAGCCAGGAAATTGTCCTTGCGTTTTGGCGTGTCTTCCACGTTTGCCGTCCTCCATTTTAATTTAACATACAGTTTTAAAATATTTTTTAATTTATTTTTTAAAAACAGTAAAATGCCGATTTGATGTTATTCCATTTCCTTGCTTTTCGTTAGATTTTACTTTTACGTCCTTTTCCTCAATAGTGAGGTCATCAATGGAATTCCAGTAAATGCCTGGAACATTTTGTGGGGTGTGCTCAATGCCCAACGGACAAATACAATAATATATTAAAGCAGCTTGTAGTGGAAGGAAATGTAAGAACGCTCGGAAAGGACAGCATGAAAGATGGAATTGGAAGTGGGACAGGGATTTACTGTTTGATCCTTAATAAAAGGATCGAATCGTTCTCCACAAGTCTACTCAGAACTCTCATTTCTGCGACACATTCCCACCATGCCCATCGAATAATCTTGTGTATATATGCCTTTGTCCAGTTGGGATTAGGGTATATGCACATTTCTGCAATCTTGTGCATATATACATTTGTCCAGTTGGGATTAGGGTATATGTACATTTCTGTAGGTGGGTATTTTTATATATATTCATCTGTGCAGTTGGGTGTTGTGGAGTTGCAGTGATGGAGCCGACACAGATAAGCCTGGGAGGATTCGGAGAAGGAGTGAGTGCCAAGGAACTCACAGAGTACTTAGAATCAACAGTAGGAATGGTGTGGAGATGCAGACTGAAGACGTCATGGACTCCTCCCTTTGCATACCCAAAGTTCACTAGTAGCAGCAAGTATTTGGCCGAGAACAAAGCCAAGGTGCCTCCTCATGCCTTTGTTCACTTTGCAGCTCCAGAAGCTGTCAAGGAGGTCGTGAAGCTCGCTGAAAAGGGAAGGTTGGTGTTCCGCAACCAAGCTCTCAAAGTAAAGGTTGGTAGCGAAACCTCAACTAGAACGCGTAAAAGAAGAGATACTCAACCCTTAAGATTTTCTTCTGCTGTGATTGAAATAGGTTCATTGTATAGTCTTGATGAATTTTGGGTTGCGTGGCGAGGACCCACTTCTGGGGTAGAGTTTCAGGTAGACCCGTTTGACAAAAGATGTAGGATTATTCTTACTAGGGATCAATTGTTTGCTCTGCCCAATATTGGTAGAGATACTCTTATAAAATGTGACTTCAAGGTTGAGTTTTTGATTAAAGATATCAGAAACGTGAGGTTTCTCAATGAGAAGGGTATTTTGGTCATGTTGATCCAACTTTGGGTGCCACCTTGGGTACACTATAGAACCGCAGATGATGACATCCATGTGGATGGACCTTTTGTTCTGTTAGATGACGATGATCCATGGATACGAACCCTGGATTTTACTAATAACAATGCAATTGGTAGATGTTTGGTATATAAGGTTTCAGTATCTCCTCGTCTAGGGTACGTCATGGAGAAAGCCAAAGATTATTTCAAGAAACATCGCTTGATAGATGAAAAGATTTCCAAGTTTTCTTGTTTGAGGACAAAGAACGAATCTGATGTTCCTAGACCAGAATTCTTTTTTGTGCTGCCACCAATCCCAAGAATTCTCTTTGATACCATGTTCCTCGTAAATGCTCTTGTACACAAAGGCATTGTCAATCACCACAGACTAACACACGAGTTTTATGATTTGTTGAATCCTAAAGTGACATTACCTGAATTGTCCACAATAGCACTGAGGCACATGCTATCCTACACCTATCCAATTTTTGACACCTTCGAAAGACTTAAAACTGTACTTACGTGGATTTCAAAGAGCCCAAAGCTTTTGAAAAAACCAAAGGTTGCTGAGGAAACAGTGGAAGTTAGGAGATTGGTCATCACTCCTACAAAGGCCTACTGTCTTGCTCCAGAAATAGAGCTGTCAAACCGTGTCATAAGGCACTTCAAGAAGTATGCAGATAGATTTCTAAGAGTAACTTTCATGGATGATAACATGGAAGCAATGTCTTCAATGGCACTAACTGTGCCTACAGCACCTATCGTTAGAGAGGTGTCATCTAGTGTTCCTGCACATAGAACTGCAATTTATAGGCGAGTGAAGCAAATTCTTCTCCATGGATTTGAGCTCTGTGGTAGACAATATTCATTTCTAGCCTTTTCTTCTAATCAGTTGAGAGACCGCTCTGCATGGTTTTTCGCTACTGGAGATATTGAAATACATCAAATTAAGAATTGGATGGGGACATTTCCTAAAAATAATGTTGCTAAGCACGCTGCTAGAATGGGTCAATGTTTCTCTTCCACCTATTGCACGGTACAGGTTCCAAAAGGAAAGCTTGAAAAAGACTTTGAAGACATCAAAAGGAATGGTTATGAGTTCTCTGATGGTATAGGAAAGATCACGCCTGATCTTGCCAGGGAAGTTGCTCAGAGATTGCAGTTGAATATCAACCCCCCATCAGCCTATCAGATCAGGTATGGTGGCTACAAAGGTGTGGTCGCAACTTGGGAAGCTGAACCTGGAAGCAAACATAAGCTCTCATTGAGACCCAGTATGAAAAAGTTTGAATCTCGACACGACATGCTTGAAGTAATCACCTGGACACGTTTCCAGCCCTGCTTTCTTAACAGACAGATAATTACTTTGTTATCAGCTCTTTTAGTTCCTGACACCACTTTCCATGAACTGCAAGATTTAATGCTTGGTAAGCTCGATCAAATGATTGAAAATGGGGAAGTGGCATTTGATGTATTAACCACATCATGCACAGGAGATCTACAAAACACTGCTGCTATGATGTTGAGTGCTGGTTTCAAGCCTCAAACAGAACCACATTTAAAAGATATGCTTTCTTCTATAAGAGCTGTCCAATTAGAAGAGCTTCGTAAAAAATCTAGGATTTTTGTACCTGATGGAAGATGGTTAATGGGCTGTCTGGATGAAATAGGGGAGCTTGAATATGGGCAATGTTTCATACAAATTTCGAACCCTCCCCTACAAGGCTGCTTTCTTGAAAATGGAACAAGCTTTGTAGAAAGAAAGATAGGCCCGAGCATTATAACAGGAAAAGTGATTGTGGCAAAAAATCCTTGCTTGCATCCTGGTGATGTACGAATCTTAGAAGCAGTTGATTCTCCTGGATTGCATCACTTGGTTGATTGCTTAATATTTCCACAGAAGGGGTGTAGACCCCATCCTAATGAAGCATCGGGCAGTGACCTCGATGGTGATATCTACTTTATTTCTTGGGACTCTAGGCTCATGCCACCAAGTGGTGAGAGTTTTGAACCAATGGACTACACTGCAGCTCAAGCGGTAGAATCAAAAGAACCCGTGAGAACAGAGGTATTGCTATTTTTACTGTACTAAAGTTGCCCGTCTGCCACAATTTTTATTTTGCACATTAGTAGCACCTTTTTTATATAAAATATATAATTTTAAGAACTTCTTGTACTAGGGTTTCTATTGATGGCTTTCTGTTAATTCTCTGTCTACTGCTATTAATCATTTATTTGCCAAACAGTTATAATTTATATATAAATTTAAACTGCATTCCAAGACAACAACTGCTTCGATGGTTCTTCATCTTGCTTGTATGGTGTAGATTGCTTGTTTATTTTAGTGTTGTCTTGAATCTCATAAACAATGACAACACAGAAATTGTGGCATATAAACTATGTGATAGCTTATCATTTTTCCATTTTATATTTTGTGTGCTGTGACATCCCCAAATCAGGATCATGAACAATATGCATTCTATATAATATTTTTGTGGGTATGCAAACTGAAAGAAGAAGTTGATCATCCCTGGTAGTTTCCAGGATGCAACACTTATATAAATTACAATTGCTGAAGATATGTGAAACTATAATTCTATACCATGCTTAGAATTAATGATAATTGTATAATGCTTATATTAAACTCTAAAAATAAATGCTAAGTTCTAAATCCAAATGCCGTGCATGATTACTGGTGAAGAATAATTTTGATAATTTGCAGAAACCCTTATTCAATCAGCGTCTTAGTAAACAACAGATTCAGAGGATAACAATGCTACGTTACATATAAAACCATGATGCAGGATTTATAACACCAGGATTTACTTACACAACATAGATAAATTGTCAAAAAATGGCAAATAAAACCACAAAGACAGTACTTAGTTTGGCAGTAATAAGTGAATTAATATTTTATAGCAAATCATAAGCAAAACAAGGCACATGGGCAGTAATAAATTTCCTATAAAATCAGATGTGCATCACCTGCCCTGAGGAATGTACGGGTTTCTCAATCCTGGAAATGTAAGCACATGCAAATTAAATCTCCTTCAATGCAATCAATACCTCCCAAGCTTTGAACTTCTGCAAACTGGAAACTCCAAATAATATCAATCAATAGTAAAATCAACGTGTACCATAGAGGCACTGTAGCAACACATGTAAGCTTGAAACTATGAACCAAAATGCTGATTCGATAACGCGGAATAATTTTCTTGTGAACAATTGAACAATCACAGCCAACCAATCCAAATGCCATCATTGTATAGGATTGTTCAATTGAAGATGAGGGTTTTTGTCCTTAAATTCAAATACCATTCCATGAGGGTTTTCATCCTTAATCTGCACATATTGGGGAGAGCAAATGCAATAGATTTAGTCTTGGCAAGGAATATGATGATTTACCTTAACTCATAGATGGTGGGAACACACCTATAGTTGGCCAAGGGAGTATCTTAAGCTCTTTGACCAATGATGTTTAGATAGCAAGGACAACATAAGATGGCATTGTGCAAGAAATGCTCTATTTAAAAAGCAAGGTTCTAACTGATTGGAATAGGAGCAGAGGTCTAGATGACCTAGATGTATTGTTTGTGAATGTCCCTTCTGGCATTTCTAATGATGGCCTCCTTTGAGTGAAGTTGCCAAGTAGGAGTGGTGAGGGAATGCATGAAAGGAGTTAGTCTATCAATAGAGATTTCAGTTGAAAGGAGCAAGGTAGTCGTAGAGTGCTGAGAACAATGTCACCTACTGGACCTCAATGAAGCACTATTCATAGAGGAATGAAGAGCTCAGTAAGGATACCCCTCACAATTGAAGTTGAATCCTTTGTGGATTTGTTTGTGAATGTAGAAAATAAGTTGAAAGACAGTTGCATGCTGTGTTCCCCTGAGTTTCTGGGACAAGGAAGGTGGGGCGGGTTTCCAGGATGGCAATTTTTTTTGGTGATTTTGGGGACAGGGGGGAACAGCTGAAACTAAGCACAAAGCATGTCATTTAAACATTGTAGTGTTAAATCTGTAACTGGATCTCATACTGATCTGATTGCACAGATCATTGAGATCTATTCTTGCATGGTAGACCTATATATATATAAATTGTTCTATTCTAGGCATGATCAGCATCTCCCTTGGATTATGGTACTTAAGTTCTAAGATAACTAAGTCTTATTTAGTTTGAATAACAAGTAAGTGATGTCTCTTCAACGGACATGCCCTTTGGTTACCTTATTTATATGGGATGTGGTTGTAGTTAAAGGACACACAAAGAACATAAAGTCTGCTCCTTTAAGCAAGTCTGCCCTATTTGAACATTTGCAGATATAAAAGCTTTCAGAATAATAAATATATTATTGACATCTCTTCTCTCAAGTCTGTAACAAGGAAGATCATCTTCAGCAAACATAGGAGAAGGTTTTATATCAGATTAATCACATAGAATTTGCACAAACTTTGCATGGTATTAGAGCTCTGGTAGTCGAAACTAGCCTTTGCAAATTGACAATCAGACTTAATATATCTAGCAACATCTTTCTATTTTCAATGGCAAGCACAATCAGACCTGAGGACAGGTTTGATGGGAAATAACCTTAATTGCCGATTCGTGACAAGAATCCGATTTGGGCACAGAATTGGATCCATGGATTCGGGGATTTTTTATTTTCCCAATTATGATTTGTGGAGGATTCATGCACATATATATATATATATATATATAAAAACCCAAAAAAAAAAAAAAAAAAAAAAAAAAAAAAAATATATATATATATATATATATATATATATATATATATATATATATATATATATATATATATATATATATATATATATATATATATATATATATATATATGCATTATATATATAAAAAAAAAGAGATATACATAATTCTAAAACTAAATCATTTCATAGTATGCATCTATGAATCTAGTATACTTGATCAATGACATTGATAATTAATCTATTTTCATGATTATAAAGAAGATCAACACATTCACATTGAATTACTGAAAGTGAAAGTTTGTAACATTCAAAATATAGATCATTAAACTTAAAGTTTGTAACATGATTTACTCATAAAAGAGTCAAGAGTCAAGACTAAAAGTTTTTGATTTAATCATCAAATGGATTTTCAAGAAAATCCGCATTAGAAGGGTACTGATGAGCTGCAAGTACTACATCTGTATTAGTAGAGGAACCCAAACCACCAGTAGTACTAGTAGAGGGGATTGTTAACTCATAATCCTCCTCATCATCCACATCAATCAAAGTGGATCTAGCAAGATCTCGGATGGTCATATCTAAATCAGGAGTCATGGGTGCTACATCCCAAAGCTTTTCAGGCCCCTTCTTGTACTTAGGATCCTTCGGTGACAACAAGCGCAAATTGTTGTGATAGAACACAAGGTCTTCTGATTTTTTTGGAGCCAACCGGTTGCATTTGACTGAGTGGATAAAGGAGTAAGTACTCCAATTCTGCTCAGCTGCAGAAGAGCTAGCAACCTAAAGAGAAATTAAAAAGTATCAATACAACAATCAAGATAAATAAATTAAATAATAAATTCAAGGAATTGAGAGTGTTAACCTTAAGCTTAATTTTACAAACTTACTTGGGATATGACCTTTATGGCAAGAGGTTGGAGGTACATAAGGCTTGACCATGAAGGTACCACCATTTGATGACACCCATCTTGCTTCGGTCTGCTATGGCAATAGGGAGGAAATCCTCACCTGAGTTGAAGGCAACAAATTCACTCCTCACGATTGTCCCAATCTTTGGATCTTGGAATATCTTAGCTAGTGCCTTCTTATACCCATCTGCAACCTCTGCATCTCTAAATGGTGGCACTCTACCTGGAAGGTTAAGTACCTCTGCACTATAGTACTTGGGGATAACAAAAGACAATTGAACACTATCAAATATCAATAGCACAAACATTGGATAAAATAAGCACAAGCATTTGATAAGAACTATAGTACCTAGGGGATAGTGCATATGCAAGGAGGTGCAAAGGTGTGGTCATCTTGTTCCATTGATGATGAACAATTTTTTCCACCTTCTTGTAAAGGGTGTCCTCAAGATCATTCTCCCTGCTCTGTATGGCCTAGGATATGAAATATGAATAATAATTATAATTAGTGAATATGTCAATTTAAACTTTAGAATTTAGATATCTCTCAAATAAAAAATTCAAATTGTTGTAAAAGAGTGTAAAACTTACCATTTTAATTTTTTCCAGCATACTATCCATGGAATCATAAATGTCCCCAAGGCATGGCTCGTCACTGTCTGCGAAGCGAAGCATTGCCATTATTGGATTGGTGATTTCCAACACATAACTCACAAGACCCCACCAATCCTCATCTAGTATCATTCTTCTCACATTTATGGCCCTTGCTGTATTGGAATTCTTCCAAATGCCCCATTGGGCGCTAATGACCATCTGTTTCAATGCTTCTTTTACCTTCACAAATCGTCTCAAGACGATTGTGTGAGAGGCAAAGCGGGTTTTAGCAACCTAAGAACATATTAAACTCAAGTTAGTAATACATTTAAAAATTAAAACATGTTAATGTAAACAACAACAAAAATTAATAATTATGGAATCCAATAATATTCAATTATATAATAAATATACAAATTTACTTTCAATAACTCCAAGTCCGAGAAACTCCTAAAAATTGCTTGTGACATGTGGTGATTTGTTACAAACATTTGAATCTCTTCACCTTCCCCATATATCCTTTTCACCCAATCTATTTCGGTGCCAATTGCTTTCATCACTAAATTGAGAGAGTGGACGTTGCATGGTGTCCAAAAGATATGATCATATCTAGACTCTACAATTATCCCTGCAGCCCTGCAAACTTTTGCATTGTCCGTGATCACTTGGACAACATTATCAGGACCCACTAACTCTATAGCATCAATGAGAATGCGTGAAATAAATTCTGCATCTTTCACTTGCCCTTCACAATCAATTGCCTTCAAGAACATTGCCCCCTTAGGGCATACAGCAATAACATTGATCAATGGACGGTTTCTACAATCTTTCCACCCATCCGAAATAATAGATACACTTGATTGAATCCAAAAATCTTTTATTGGTTGAAGTTGAGCCTCTACATATTTCCTCTCATCATGTAATATGGTAGTGCCCAACTTCTCATAACCAGGCGGTTTGTAACCATGGGGTGCATCATTTACTGCTTCCACCATCTCCCTAAAATAAGGTGATCTCACAAAATTAAATGAAACACCATTTGCAATTAAACAACGTCCAATTTTGTGATCAGAAATGTCTCTCTTTTCATTTTGGAATGCCCTATCTAGTGGGCCTCTCTTGCGGGTGAGTGGAGATGGGTCTTCATCTTCATCATTTGTAGTTGGCATAAGCAAAAAAGGATGTATTCTTGTGTTTGTTTGATCGGATGATGGTGTTGGCAAATTTGTTCTTTTGGAAGCACCACGTTTTGCTTTTGCAATTGCTCTATCAACATTCTCTTGCTCTTTTGCTAATGCTGCTATTTGTGCAGCTGGTAATCCCTTCTTATCACTACCCAAACACATGTTAATTCCTTCACCCGTAGGGCCCAACAAATGTAGTTTCACTCGAGAATAGGAGCTTCTATGTTGTATGTTGCAATAATTACATTTCCATATGTATGCCCCACCCCCAGGACATTGTGCAATTCTTGTTGTGTGTCTCCATAAAGGAAGCCCCTTATCGATTTTGAAGCTTGGTGATGTAGCCCCACCCCCACCCATTGAGCCTTGACTACTCATTGTTCTATTCTTCCAATCTAGAAAAAAAAATGAAAGAAAACCATGTTTCACACTTACACAACCTTGAAAATTTGGAAAGCTAAAAAAAAATCAATAATCTATGAAAGAACTCAAGAATATGGTTGAAATGCATACTTTAAGCACTTTTTGCAAGGTATTTGGAGCTCCACAACCGATCTCCTTCGAATCCAAGCTCTTTACTTCAAACTAGCAAGTACGAGAGAGCAAAATAGATAGTAAATGAACTTGCATTGTGATTTAGAGGGTCGTTTTTAGGGTTTAGGGCCTTTAGAAGAAAAAAAAATTAAAAAATGAGGCTGGGCCCACTTTTTTGCAAATTTTTTTGGACCCTACCGCGGATTCACACGGATCCAGGCAGGATCCGTAATCCTGCCTGTGGATCCGTAAGGATCTATGTGCCGTGGATCCTTACGGATCCACAGGCAGGATTACGGATCCTGCTCGAATCCTTGAGGATCCATACACTTATCCGGATCCAAATCGGACCCGAATCCAGATCCGAGGCTAAACAAACAAATCCGGTAACTAGGGAAATAACCCTTTGTTGCTTAGAAATTCAGAATTATGATGATTCTTGAAGACAATGATGTGAAATAGTATGTTGATTCAGCATCTAAGCAACCTGTTGTTGAACCTAATAAAGCTATCTGGAGTAAAAGAAACAGGAAAGCCATGCAGATCATTATTAGATGGAGTGAAAGATGAAATAGTACTTTGACAACATCACACTTAATCAAGGAAAGTATACGTTAGACATCTTGAAGAGATTTGGAATGTGAAATTGCAGGCCTATTTCTTCTCCAATGGAGACTAATCTTTATAAACTTAAGGAAGCAACAACAGAATCACCCTCCATAGATTCTACTCTTTACAAACAGATGATTGGGTCTTTTATGTACTTGGTAAATACAAGACCTGATATTTGCTATGTTGTTAATGCCTTGAGTCAGTTTATGTGTGAGCCAAAGGAGATTCATTTAGTTGTAGTCAAACACATCATGAGATGCTTACAAGGCACTCTTAACCTTGGGCTCAAGTATGAGAAAGTTGAAATAGACCTACATGGGTACACAAACTTTGATTGAACTGGAAGTGCTAATGACAAGAAAAGCACTTCAGGATGTTGTTTTAGTTTAGGCTCAGCAATGATATCATGGATATGCAGAAAGTAGTCATCAGTAGCACAAAGTTCCATAGAAGCCGAATTTCAGTTTAGGCTCAGCAATGATATCATGGATATGCAGAAAGCAGTCATCAGTAGCACAAAGTTCCATAGAAGCCGAATTTCAGTTTACGCTCAGCAATGATATCATGGATATGCAGAAAGCAGTCATCAGTAGCACAAAGCTCCATAGAAGCTAAATACATTGCAACAACAATGGCCTTTCAGGAAGTAGTTTGGCTTAGAAAGTTACTTGTGGGATTATTTGGTCAAGCCATGAATCCTACGATTATTCATTGTGATAATCAGAGTTCCATCAAGCTTTTTGTGAATCCAATTTTCCATGACAGGTCCAAGCATATTGAAATTCCTTACCATTATATAAGAGATATGGTAGATAGGAATATTTGTAAAATTAGAATACATTTGTACTACGGATCAGACAACAGATATTCTTACCGAACCTCTCTCTCTCATTTAGATAGATCACTTCAGGAAAAGACTTGGTATAGTTGAATTGTAGAACATTTGTATTCTTTAAATTATTAATAAATAATTTTTACTGTCAAGCTGTTCACTGTTATGGGCTTCACCATTTGTATTCATTATCTAAGAGGTGATCATCTCTGAGATAATGTAACACTTGTATAAAAGACATTATGAGAGATGATGATCTCATAGATAATGTGCTGAACAGTAGAGAACTATTGTTAGATCTAGATGAGTTCAAGATCCTTTGTGATGTAGACATTTCTATGCCTTAAGTCACAACTTGGATAAAGGAAGAATTTAATCATTCTCCAGAGTTTATTCTATGTTTTGGTAGATCTTAACTCAGAATAATGTTGTGATTTAGAAATACCAGTACCTATGAGTCACAACTTAGATAAATGAAGAATTTAATTATTCTCCAGATTTTATCCTGTATTTTGTATTCTTTGCAATATTGTTATTACTAATATCGATGATAAGTCATATCATAGGTATAGTAATATGACATAGTATCATGTGTTCGATGATACCACATGCTAAGAAGATTCAGATAGATATATAGTATCAATCTATGCTGATTCATCGTAATTGATGAGGCTAGATATGTTATCTCTCAGTATGATTATCAAGTTAAGAGGGACTGTTAAATCTATAACTTGATCTCATATTAATCTGATTGCACAGATCATTCAGATCTATTCTTGCATGGTAGACCTATATATATATATATATATATAGTTCTATTCTAGGCATGATCAGTGTTAAGTTCTAACTTAACTAAGTTTTAGTTAGTTTGAATAACAAATAAGACTATTACTCCTTGAATCCCGATTATGAGAATAACATGTAGGGCCGACCTAGATAGGGTCATGTTGGTTACCTTATTCATATGGGGTATGGTTGTAGTTAAAGGACACACAAAGAACATAAAGTCTGCTTCTTTAAGCAAGTCTGCCCTATTTGAACACTTGCAGATATAAAAGATTTCAGAATAATAAATATGATAGACATCTCTTCTCTCAAGTCTGTAACAAGGAAGATCATCTTTGGCAAGCATAGGAGAAGGTTTTATCTCAGATTAATCATAGAATTTGCAGAAACTTTACATATAGAACCTTAACATACACCATTTAAATGTCATCTAGGAAATAATAACTGATTTCAGTACCTCAATTGTCAATTTGCATATCAATATGTGAACAAGAATATTTGAATATAAGTTTAGCAGTGAACAATATCATAAAAATCTAGAAATGTAAATATGTAAATATGCCTAAGGGCTAGAGGGCTGTCATAAAGTTTCATCATCATGTTCAAGTGTTCAACATAGAAAACAAAATATAGAAAAATGAAGCAAGCTGCAACACACTCCAATTTCACAGGCAAAACCAAACAAATGCCAAAACAACCACAATGTGGTTGTTTTTTTACCTTTTCAGGTCTTTGGTGGGGTGGGGTCTAGTGGACAACCAAGTTGGGACAAACAAAATAATGTTTTTTCTTTTAAATTTTTTTAAGCCTTTGAAAAAAGGGGATGACTGGTTCTGCTCGGTACGGTTAGGGGACGTCTAGACATCCCCTTTCCGCACCGGGGACACCTAACCGTCCCCTGTTTTTCTCCCAGGCGTCCCCAAGTATCGGGGACGTTTCCTGCACTTTTTGCCAAAATGGGGATTGGGGGGGGGGGACGTTCCATACATGCCCCTTCGTCCCGGGGACGTCTTTGTCTCGAAAACCTTGGCTTTTCTAGTTGGGATGCGTCCGTGGAGTATGTAGGTTTCACGACATAGGGTTTTTGCAATGAAATTAGATTGGACAATGCTTTGAGGAACAATTTGCTTGCAACAGAGCAAGGGATGTAGCATGACAGTTTGATTCATCTCAATATGGGCCCAATTGATGGGTCTGAAGCTTTACCCCAAACTTTAGATCCACATAGAATTGTAGGTTTGTTGATGGCATAAAAAAGACCACATGGAAACATTAATGCACCAAGACAGAAAGAGGCATACCACTTCCCAAGGCACAAATGAGAGGTAAGCTTCATGTTGAAGGAGGGACAGGAAAATTATACCCCCAAATATGTGTAAGCTAATGTGATCTCCATAGAGAAGAGTTGGAATCTAGAAGTAGAACGTTGTGAGATGTTGAAAATCATGAGAGAAGAGTTGGAATCTAGAAGTAGAATGTTGTGAGATGTTGAAAATCATGACCTTAGTTTTAGCAAGCTGACCACAAATTGCCAAAGCTCACATATGCAAGCAAGGGCATTGTTTCTGTTTTAGTCCTTAAGTAAACAAGAAAAGAAAACAACATTGTTAACAAACAGTAGAATAGCTATGACTACCTTGTGTAAAACACAATCATCTTCAATAGAGCATGCTGTTGAAGAAGCTCTTCCAACTCATCAATGTAAATGTTGAAGAGGCCGGGTGAGAGGACACCATTATCTGACCCCAATGGTATTCTCTCTAAGTTGGAAAGACTATGAAACTTCCAAATAATTGTTTCATAAAGCCTCCGAACTGTGCTACTGAAAGAAAAAGGAGTGACAACCTTGTGCTTCCTTTGGAAGACGAGGTGTTTTGGAATTGAGTCAAAGGCTTTATTGAAGACTATGAAACAATAGAGGACTGTGAAAGACTAGTGATGAATGTTTTCAATATGAGCTTGGAGTTCAAAGATGTGGTCAAAGGTCAGATAATCTCTCATGAAGTTGGCATGTCCCTTAGTTTTGAGATTCCTCTCGTCAAGTGCTGAAAAGATTGCATGCTAAAAGAGTAGCGTAAAGTTTAGCACATCTATGCCCAATCGTGATGGTCATGCAGATTTCAAGACTGGAAAGATCTGTTATGACCAAGATTGAGAAAGGCTTGGACAAATCGCTTCATTCAGTTATTTTCCAAAGGAAGGGCCAGTGATTCTGCACTGAATTTGATGAATTCAACTTGGAAGCCTTTGCAATCTGCTGCTTTTCTGGTACAAAGCTTTGAAATAGCCCTCTTGATGCTACTCTTGCTTTGGCAGCGTCAAGCTCTTGTGACAAGGCTTTATTTTTGAATTGTCATGTTGAGATCTTTGCAAATCAATTTGTTAAACATAAAATTTGAGGGTGATTTTTCACGAATTCCACATCACCTCACATTAGGACCTTTAAATAGGAAATCATATATTGCCTTACATGATATTCAAATTTCAAATTTCAAGGTTGTCATAGGCAATCCCTATCAATTTTGACATGACATCAGAGATCAATGCTTGGCATATATATATTCGTTGTAACAAGCCATTTTTCCAGCCTTAACTAACAACTATCATATCATTGAACATAGTTACTTTTTCGTATTCATGAGCATGAGAAGGCTGTTGTAGCAGCTATTTTACATGTTCATATGAAAGAGTTCAATGGTTATAACAGATTAATTGAATTACCTAAATAAACAATTGAAAGAGCATTCAACCAAAAGATGCAATATAGATAGCTGCCTTCATAACTAACCATTACTTAATGGAAAGATCGTTTTCTACTAATAAAGATACGTTACTTTTCATAATCACATAAGACAATTTTACAACTACTTTACATATTCAGATGGGAGAGAATCAACGGCTGTAACAGAATAATTGAAAAGAAAATAACTGATTAAACGATAATAACCATCTATCATATCTTCAACTTGAAACTGCAAATTCACAAAAGTAAAATACCCATTACTAGAGGATATTTGGATGTATATCATAACTTTGTTTTGTGCAAGCCTTGGCATTTGGTGGAGAGGAGAAGCATTGTCAGGGGCTTAACCTCCCAACCGTGGACCCTTAAGTATCCCCACACAATCTCTACTGAAAAAGGTCCTCCCTACCTGGGATTAGGCTTGGGATACCATTGTCCAGCCATTAAGCATCCTGGTATTGGAGTGTCAACCCACTGTTTGACTTGACAATGAGACCTATACAATGGACTACCATGAGCTGATACAGATTTAAAACATCTTTTATTACTTGCTTATGTTTACTGATTGTTCTTTTCGTTATCGTATAGGAATAAACTGTAGCTCAATGATTATCATTTCATACCCTTCATCTCGACCATGCTTGTCTTCCTTGATGAATCACTGGGGTGAATGTATAAGCATTTTATAATCACAGCCATTGCATCTACCCTACTTGTGCCATGGCATTACAAAAGATAAATAATCCTTGAAATTTATTCTTGATTTCATAATGGTGCGGTCTCTTATCTTGGAGAGTATATTGCAGATGCCTCTGTATAAGCTCCCACCTTCGAATATTACTTCAGTTAACTATGATTCTGAAAAGAAAATGTTTATATGAAAAGTGCCACAGTCTTGCTCGATTTGGAGCAAATTTACGATTCTCATACAATGAAAGAAACATTAGATCATATCTGATCAAAGGCTCTAACAACATTAATATTGCTTTCCAATTCCAAGCTACAACTACAGCCTCATTTATCAAATTAAAAGAATGTAATTCAGCAGAGGTATTTTCATGACCTAACTGTAAGTTGCCTCTTGAAGTGCTCGATTGGTTCTTGAGCAATGCTGGTAACACATGTCTAAGGTTGCTGTGTGTAATGCAGAAAATATTGCAATTGATTAGAACATATAGCAGATATGAACAGACGATGCCTGATTAAGGCAGAAGAACTATCCATGGTGATATGGAGATAACAGCTAGTATGCATCTGCAGAAATATGTGTAGGATTCACAAAGAAAAACATGTGAAGCAAAATGAAAAGAAGATATTGCAGGCTGTATGAGATAGTATTCACTTTGTTGATGATATGAATGTTGTTCAATATGAACCGTTACACAATAAATCTTTGCCTTCTCGGTTGCATGCTCGTTACGAGCAAGAAATGTGAAGGTGGCGAGGAATTACAATACAAAAGCCATCGGCACAAATATGTGGTTATCATATAATATTAAACTTGGTCACCGTGGTGACATAAGGCCTGATGAGACAATTAGCAAAGTGGCTGCTCATGAAATAATATTAAGACCATAGCCAAGGTTGGAAAATTATTAAAACATATAATATATTAAAACATAAGATATAGGGGTTGGTGACATAAGATAATATTAAAACATAAAATAATATTTACTTAAAGGTAACTATTGTTCTCAATTTGATTTTTGCTTGAGTAATTATATAAGTTGGACCGGTTAGCTCATGGTTTTCCGTTAGTATACCCTTGCTTGCCTAGCCGTTTTTCCTTGGTTGTGGTGTTTTAGGACTCCTACCTATTTGCTCAATATTAGGTGGTGCGCACGTGCCCACATGCCCAATTTCCTCTCTGGCAATGCTTTACCCCCTTTGCCATGTTCCTCCAAGAGAAATTTATCATGGTAATGACATATTTCTCAACATTTATTGAAATCAAAATTATCATAGCATAGCCAACCATTTCCAATTCATATATCATCATAACGATTAACCAATATTCCAATTTCCCATGAGATATAACGAATAACCAACACTTCATTTTCACATGAAACCATAATGAATAACTAATTTAACCAATCACTCAACTTCTCATGAAGCCTTAACGGCTATAAAGGAACATTTAAAGTTAAGCCAAAATTTGGGATATAACAGTCATGCTTTATGTCATGTGTCAAGCCCATCTTCCAATATTGCATAATCCCATTCTTTTCAAACTGGTGTTGACTTTGCTCATACAAAAGAATTATTTGAATCCTTATTGACTTTGCTCATACAAAAGAATTATTTGAATCCTTACTGACATAAATTGTTCCCAATAGCTCATTTCTTTGCCATTTGTTGATCGTCTCACATGTCTTTGGCGTTGAGTTCTTCGTTGGTTTCTTTTTATGGTCTACTCCTGGAATCTTCATGCCTTTGGTAATTTTTGTTTGTTTGTTAGTCTTGTGTATTTGGAGCAATATATTTAAACCAGAAGCCAATTACTATAATTCAGTACTTTGCTACTGTTTGTTACGCATCAGTATCATAATTTTACAGGGTTTGGAATGGAGGATGGCTTTGGGAATGGGGTTGGGGACTATGTTCCAAAATTTGGGGACAGCAGCACTCACATTATAAAGTAATTGAAGAATTAGCTAAAAATAATAATTAGTATCAAACATTCTATTAAATTATAGTTGAGTGCACATATATACACTAGGAGGTACTATGTTGGCATCAATTCAAAGGGTATGCTGAAATATTGGAAACTCAATATTTGCATTTTATGGTTCTTTGTTGTTAAAACTTTGCATTTCATAGCTCTTTATTTATTATTAGGAGTTACCTATGGAGGATTCTGATTAAAAGACCGTGTAGAATTGTATCTTCCCATAGTATGATGATTACTACAATTAATGATATTTCTATACATTCCCAAGGAGTAATATTTAGGTGACAGGCAGAATTGCATTTCGGCATTTTCTGTACTGTCTCTTCAGTCTTATCAAGTCTTCTGATATTCACTCCTTATTGCTCCTCTCTGTATGGCTTCTGAGATTGGATTTTGAATTCAGATAATCTTTGCATTATATTTCTGTTTAGTATTTATGTGGGCATCTCGTCATAAGATTTTGTAGTATATATTTATGCGCAGCATCCATTTACCAGAAACTGTTAACATGATATCTTTGCTATGTCTGGCAAAGTCAATGTGGAATATTTTAGTAATCTTTAAAATGGTTCTTCAGATGGCTAGAAGTAGTTTGACCATTTAATCTTAATGGCATTGTATATTTCATATCTGATATTGATCATTATTCTCATCCTGAGTATTTACTGGTCTGCTGAAGTTTGTTTAAGAAAGAGATACAAATCAGATTCACTTGATTTGACATACCATTTGATTTGTTTTCTCTCACTTTTTTATATTGCTAATTGTTTACAAATATTGTGTTCACATGAGCATTGAAATCAGACCAGTACAAGCTCAACTGTGAGACAACTATTAACTCATTTCAAACAACCACATTAGAATCAACCTATGAAGATCAAGAGTCACAACATGGAAATCTACTTAGTGGAAATTACCTCCATCCTAGAAACCAACCATGGAAGAACAAGAGTCAAATTTAGAATTCACATTAGATGTCCCTTTAAGATTTGAATTTGTATCTCCATGAGAAGAACTCAATGCTTTAACCAATTAAGCTCAACCCCTTGGTCTTTATTCTCGCTTTTGTGTATCTCATAAAAATGATATGCATTATTAGCATAAGAAATCTCAGTAATAACTTACTAGGGTTAAAGTTTACACTTAAAGTTTTGTTAAATATATTTTTTTTTCAAAAATTGAATGACAGTTTGTAAGGTGGGTGGATTCCCTGCTGTTCCCTGGGAGAGTCAAATGATGCTCAGGCATCCCTTGGCTGCCTGCTGCAGCAGAAATGTCCCCGGGGATATTACCCCCATTGGTGGCCATGGAGTGGCTTCCCATGATAATCCCTTGGATGGCAGCAAATCTCTTAGTTGCCATTTGTTGGGTACAAAATCATCAGGAATGTCTTCTGCACAGAAGGCTAAGCCTGGGGTTATTCCCTTGGAACATTGATTAATACTCAAGCCACCAAGCTGCTATCAGGTGCTGATGGACCGAACAATTTTTTGGGTCTCTATCAGTGATTCAGCACCACTTCTTGGGGATATAGATCCCACAAAGCTCATGAAAACTGAAGTAAACGAAAGCATTACTCCCTGAAATTTTAACTTCTCTTCGAGCTGACCATTTACTTTTGTATGATCTTTCCAGTATACCAACTTCTTCTCCTCTGTGAAGAGCACACTTGTGCTTAAATCTAGAGGTCAATAAATCTGATTATACTCATGGTGACCAATTTTATTTACAAAGCCATTTGGACTGACTGACTGACTGACTGACTGACTGGAGAAACTGTTGGTAAATAGATTTGTCACTGTGAGTGCTTAATTCAGAATGACCCTGTTCATCCCATGATAAGATTACAATCTGCCTTTGCATTTGAGAAGGGCAGCTCTCTCGTATGACGGAGTTACTTGTATTTTCGTGTAATTTTGAGTTGAAAGTACAAAAAAGAAGAAATATAGAACTAAGAAAAATGCATAATAGAGACTCTAATAGTAGACATACAAATACTAACTGAGATTTCATCCACGATAATAACTATAAAGAGGGTTTAAGCATAGGATAAGTTTGACATGCAATAATGAAAGAAGGATAATCAATCTTAGTGCACTAGGAAACAAATCATCTTAGCCCACTCAAACCAAGATGCCCAGGTGTGACTATGTTTCATCACTACATACATTATTTTTAAGAACTAATGGATTGCATGAGTGCACATAGGGATTGCCAACTTCATTTAACTGTGTAGTCTTTGAGTCAAACTCATTGACCCATGTTTCATGAGTAGTGATTCACACGAATCCATCTCTTATGAGAATAAATGGAACACCTAGCACTCATTGGATCTAGATGATGCTTGCAGAGGTGAAGCACTGAGACTTCGTGGGAGGTCAGGTCACCCATCCAAGTACTACTCCAGTATGAGCGTGCTTAACTACGTAGTTTCCTCCATGGTTAAACCCACTCTACTTGCAACCCCATTTGCAAAACCTTCAAGCGTTGTGCTTTATGAACCATTTATTAGAGAGCCCCTTAAGCTCATGAATTGATAAGTAGGAGATAATAATAATTCATGAACACATACATTGATAATAATAACTCATGAACACATTGAAAATTTGAAGACATACAAATCAAAATCATTCTTTAATTTCTTTGTTATCACTTTGTAAATATACGAGGCCAAAGATCCTTAAATACAAAGTGCAAACATTAAAATTCTAAAAAAACCTTTCTTTACACAATTCTCCAGAATTTCCCTCTTGTAAGAGTTTTTTCACAGTACAAATTGCTTTGTATTTATAGGCTCACAAAATAACCTCCTTCTAAGCACCTTCTCTTCCAAGGTAACAACTAACTTCCTTTTGCACATATTGAACCATAGAAGCATATATCGTTTAAAAAATAATTGGCAAACCAAAGGAGTAGGATTTTTTGAAACAACTGGGAAAAACGACAAAAAATAAAGAAAAAATGGATTTACAAAGATTTCTAAAATTGAAGGAAAACAGGTAATAACTACATTTTTATTAAGGGCACTTCCATAGCATAGATATATTGAGAGCAAAGAAAATATAGAGTTCATGTAACCCATCAACTGTAGAAATTAGATTTTCATTGTTTATATTCATATCGCTGTTTACAGAATATACATATTAGATATACATAATATGAATGTATATTATAGGATACATAATATACATATATAGAATATTTACAGAATACATAATATGTACAAAATTCTACAAAAATTATGTATTGAATATTTGCAAGCCTTAATTTATTTTTTCTATATAATTTCAATAATGCATATTGAATACACAAGTTTGATATACAAAATGAAAATACAAACAAATGAATAGGTTTGATGTTTGTAATTGTAGGAGATATCCTGATTCCCTTCATGGTGCTCTTTTATATATCTACGTTTGTAAATATGAAGAGACATGATTTGGAAATATGAAGAGACGCATTTGGAAAATGAAGAGACTTTTAGTTATAATATGAAGAGCCTCTCAACTCAAGATATGTATTATTGCTTTGTATGATGAGTTGTGTATTCAATTGAAAGCCTTGTACTCAAACCTCTATTATTTAATAAAAGAGATATACTTTTTGGTGTGGCAGTTTTTTCCCCTCATGTTGGTGGGTTCTCCTAGAATAAATTGTTGCCTATTTGTATCTTAGTGTTCTTTATTTTGTTTATTGCTTTTATTCGCTATTTTTGGAAAAAGCAATAATATGGTATCGGAGTGGGTTGGATAATAGCAAATAAGGGAGTTTCTCTCGTTTATTAGTTCGAGTCTATGTCACAGGATATGCCGCATTTCATTCATGAAGTTTGAATTTCAGCAAATTTTTAGCCATTTTGAACTTCATCCAAATTTTATGATATTTAATACAATATTGTTATTTATAATAATATAATTTTATTTTAAAATAATATTGAATTATTTAGCTTAATTGTTTAGCAATGTCAAACTATTTTGACAATTTTCTGGATATATTAGTTATATTTAAATATAAGTAAATTTATATAAGTTAAATTTAATGTCGATTTTTTTCCAATTTTTTACCCTTGCCGAATTTCATCTGAATTTTATGATCAATGAACTCGAATTTGAATTTGAATCTTGTGACTTAGGTTCAAGTATTTATTGTAGATTGTAATGAGTATTTTTTGTAGGCAATCTCTATGTGTTGTTTATCATGATGAGTATTGTTTTGTGTTTGGATATCATTGTATGGGTTGAATAATACCATCTATGAATGTGTGGAGCTCATTCAACATTTACAACATGGTTAAATTTTCTGATTTTTGGTCTCTGAGAATTGTCGCTCATAGAGAAATTCTCCAAGACGTAACCCTTGGTAGATTTTGGCGTGGATGAATCCCCAAGCCATTGGCATTTGCAAGATTCACTAGCAGATTTTCTGATCGCAGCCAATATAAGTTTTAAACACAGTCTCTATGGAAGGAATTTCAACATTGGAAGACGTTGGATTTAGCAGATTACATCTTTGATATCAACAAGGGCTTGTCAAGTGATTGTCACTCTACAATCTCCATCCATCTGATTCACGTTGCAAGAATAGAGGTAATTATTGTTCCAATTTAGAAGATGCCCGACAAGAAAAGAGGGATATTAGAGGTAGTATATAGCAGTGATGTGATTGCTACGGTGCAAAGGGAGATGATGCTTGAGATTTTATTGGATAGAGCCAGAGTTGTCAAGGAAGACTCTCTACTCTCTAATCCTTAGGAGGACCTACCCAATTTCAAGTATTGCTTAGAGGGCATTGTTCTTTGACTACAATAAGGAGAAGTATTTTTTGATTATACCTTATAATATTGATCACGAAATTTATGTAGTAAACTCATTCAATATCATAGGGAATAGTGAATCATGTATGCTTCTAGCATTAGTCTGTATATTTCTCTTTGAGACATGGGTTGTGTTTATTACTAATCTCTCTAAAAGGCTTCTAAGATGGATGATGAGATTGCATTCAAAGGGAGTTAAATTCTGAGAATGGAAGACATGAGTTAAAACCTTCAGGTTTAGTTCTTTGTAGAGGGTCATCAAGCTCATGAAGTAGTGGGACTTCAAAAGCTCCTTTTTGGTCATTGGAGCCAACTGTATTGTGATAATCAAAGTTGTGAGTATGTTGTTCCTGTTGAGGAGTTTCAGCTAAAAGGGAGTCTTGACATTCAGATGATCTTTTATGTGCTTTAATGAGCTCTTCTTGATGAGGGTGAAGTTTGAGGTGCAATCCCTTGTTAATGAGTGTTTCTCTATGAGGGAGAAGTTTGAGGTGCAATGTTCCCACCCTCTAGGAGTAGCTATGGTGGATCCACCCACTAGGAATAGCCATGGTGGAAGTCATGTGTGAGACTCCATAACTTAGTTTTTGTTGGTCAATGTCATGCTGGGATGACTATATAATGTTGAGAAAACTTGTGTTAAAGTGTTGTTGTTGACAGACATGGGTATACCCAATTGTGTTTGTCATGATGACATGAAATCTGCAAATGAAATTTCCTTTGCTAAGAGGGAATGTTGATGTTTGTAGCTGTAGGAGATATCCTAATTACCTGTATGGTGCTCTTTTGTATACTTGCATTTGTAAATATGAAGAGACATGTATTTGGAAATATGAAGAGACACACATTTGGAAAATGAAGAGACTTTTAGTTATAATATGAAGAGTCTCTCAATTCAAGATATATTTCATTTCTTTGTGTGATGAGTTGTGTATTTAGTTAAAAGCGTTGTACTCAGACCTTTATTATTTAATAAAAGGGATATTGTTTTTGGTGTTGTTGGGTTTTTTCCCCTCAAGCTGGAGGGTTTTTCTAGGATAAATTGTTGTGTCTTTTTGTGTCTTAGTGTTCTTTATTTGTTTATTGTTGTTTATCTTTTTTTTGTGAAAAACATTAACAACTAGAAGTTCTACACATACAACAAATTTGATATATATACAAGATGAATTTGGGAAATAGTTCTTGTTACGACACAAATAGGTAGTTCAATGCGAATATATTTGAAGAATGTCATTAATGTTGTCCATCTTTGGTTGCCGTCTGTTTTTGGTATGTGATTTTGAGTTTGTGTGCATTGTTTTGTAGGAAATGATGGAGCTTATTTGGCGGATTTGTAAGTTTTTGGAGATTTTTTTTCATGTAGTTTAGGGTTTTTGACAACCACAATTAAATCCAATTTAATTTGGATTTAAACACAATTTCATCTTATTTTCTGCCAAACAAATGTAGACCGCCATTAATTGACTTTTCCTAATTTTTGGTGGGAAAAAATGAGTGCTAGCCTCGATCTTTGATTAATTGAGTGCAATCGGTTTTTTTTTTGCAGATTTATGCTTGTAATATGATTCACATTGTTGATTGCATAGGCAAATATTTTGTTAGCTTTTGAAGTTGGAAGTCACCAAGTTGTTGCCCGATTGAGAGAGCAAATATTAGCGACATCTATGAAGTCCCTGAGATCAAAATGAATTGTAAAAAATAGATTTTTACGTTTATATTCATATTGCTGATTATATAGGCAAATGTTCAGTTAACTTTTTAAAAGGGCGGTCACTAATTAACTATCCAAGTTTGAGATTAAATATTACGTATAAGTCTACGAAGTAACTGAGATGAAAACTTATTAGAAATTTAAAGAGGGCAGTCGCCAAATAATTGTCAAGTCTGAGATCAAAGATTAGCTAAGTCTACAAAGTAACTGAGATCAAAATTTATCAGACAACAATCTGGCCACTGCTAGGGATTTATAAAAAGTGGAATATATTAGAAGCAAAAACCATTTTGAACTGAACCATGACTTCCATTGTGATCGAGGTAAGGAGTTTTGTATGCGTAATGCAAACTTTGAGAAAGCTTATCAAATCATATTCCACATTTGCAATGCTATATTCTATAATGGCAATTGGTAATGTTGGGTGGATATTTTGCAATTGATAGTTTGTTAAAATTCAATTGCAAAATAGGTAGACCAACCACAGGGTATGAGACAAAGTCTCTCCTATGTTTAAGGGAAGGCTCCCCATTCTCACCTTTCCAGCGTTCCCTTGGATCAATTCAAGGTAAGAAAGAAGTTGAGAGATTATGAAAGGGTGTTACCAATATTCTTTCCTCTTAGCTTTAGGAAAGAATCCACTTACCCGCAGAGCGAGTAATGGGCAAGATGAAATCTCTAACTGCACTTCTATCTAATAGTTGGAAATGATGATACCGATAAACTCACATCAACTTAGAGGCTGATTGAAAGCGTACTAGTTTGGCTCTAATTCATGTTTAATCCTATTCTATAAGAATAACCTCTACTAGTGGGGCGCAAAGACTTCCAGAAGTAGGTAATTCTAACTATTTTTGTGAATTGAGAAGATAATATAAGCTACAGTCAAAGCTTCTATCTATATATTACCACAATCGCTCCCAATCAAAGCTTCGACACTAGTTGCTTCTTAACTCCTTATGCTCAATTATTAAAGACACAATAACACATGAATCAAAGACAACAGATGCAAATCATAGTCAAAGCTTCCAATTTGCATTCATCAAAATTGCACTCAATCAAAGTTTGAGCTCTGATTGATTTATTTCACTTTCCATCAAAATAGTACTACACAATCAAAGATATGCTTGCACAATGCTTCAGAGCTTTTTTGGATACAATTAAAGATGATTTTTACAATGAGGGGGGCACTTCTTCTATAGAAAAGGAAGTGAGAGAAAGGAGGAAAAAGTGAGAGAAACTCAACCAACTTTGACCCAGTTTAACTAGGCAAGAATAATTATTGGATTATGTAATGTCCTCACTTGGGATGCACTTTTTATTGAATTCTTATTCTTGAATTAGTGTGAATTATTTGTGTAAATGATTTTGATATTTCCTCGTAATGTAATTTAAAAAAAAACTATTCCTTAAATATATCAATTCTTTCCTTCTATCCTTACACTTTATCTTTTCTTATTTTTAAACTTCTCTTATTAAATACCCCTTAATTCACATTATTTCACATGCTTCCCACTTTTATCTTCTCGTATTACAATTAATTATCAATTCCAATTCTCCTCTATGTCTCTTTATATAATAATAATAATAATCTCATCTAAATATATAATATTACATTGTTGAAATAGTAGCAAGTTTACCTTTTACTAATCTTCATATATAGCCTATAATTCTTTATATTATTATTCGTTAATATATCTCTTTTTGCTACATTATATCTTCCTATTTTCTTGGTTAGCTTTTATGTCTTGCTAGAAGTTTCTCTTACTTCCTCTCACTTTTCCTTTGTTTCTATTTGCTGCACTTATTTAAAATATTATGAAGTATTTATTGCTGCTCCCTTTTAATCTCTCTCATACTTTTTATTCTCCCAAATAACATGTCCTCTTACTTTTATTTTTCTTGTGATATGTATTGGTTTCCTTGTGCCAAGTTGGCAAAGAAGGGCATCACTCTATTCGGTTCTGTTTTAGTTTATTATTTTTTTAACCCTAGAAATATATATGCTGAGCAATGGGTATGGGAGCCGTGACCCTACTAACCAACTTCCCATTTATTTAATTATAAATATTGTTCAACTCAATATTATTTGTTATATGAGATTATAGGAGTGACTTTTAATAAATATTAATCAATCATATGTATTTCTTATATTTAATTTAATTATTCGATTACTATTTACTTGAGTAATTATTTAATTATTTAATAATAATCAAATTATATTTGGTTATTTATTTATTTTATATTGTAATTGTTATAATTTAATATTGAACTTTATTATTATAGGGTATATTACAGATTACATGTCTGAAGGACATGTAATTCAAATTACATGTAATTACATCTCATGCAATCCATCCTCTCCAACTCGGGGAGAGGACCCGGTATTTGAACACCCTAACTTCACGCTTATCAAAATCCTACGTGGAAATTTCAAATCACTCCCAATTTTTTGCAGCAGCTTATTTGGTGAGTCTTCTACTTATAACTAAGGTTTCAAGTCCACATCACCCATTATGATGCCACATTAGCATGCTTTTTGTCAAGTTCTCCAAAACAACCCAAATAAAAAGTGAGACCATGGTTGTGCATTAAGGGTACCTATACTTGCACAGCTGATGTGGCATCACATCATTGGTTAATTTATTTAGCTAAGGGTACATTTTATTCAATTTTGGGTAGTCATCATTGTACTAACAACTTTATAGTCAAAAGTATTGGTGCTATGTTGTCAAAAAAATTGGGCATTAAATCAATAAGTGTAGGTATCAAGTCAACAACTCCTATCACGACTATTGGAACGCTTTCAAGTACTGGATCCTCTCCTCTACATACATGAAAATAAAGAAAGATGAAGACAAACGAAATGGGAACATTCCAAAGGATTATTCTGAAGGGTCTTATACTTGGGGATGTAGTCACACACTATAGGAAGATTTGAGATTTCCATTGTCTTTGATATGGCTTCAATTCTGATTGTATCAGTGTAAGCTGATTTCACAATCTTGTAGTTTGCTGCAAGAGAATCCTGTAGATGCTTTGCTATTGATTTGTATGAAGTGAACCTATTCATTATGTGTGATCCAAATTCTTCATAATCAAGTTCAACATTGACTTTGTTTGCGTATTTTCTGAAGTCATTTTCTCTTCCGAGACTAAGTTGTCATGTTCAGTAAGAACATTGCATCCTATTTGTTCCAAATTACACATGATCTTTGTTTCAAATGTTTGACGGTCTTCTAGGGCTCCCCGCAACTTGGTCAATAGCTTTCTCAGTGTCTCTTCCTTGTGTCCCATGAGTCCTTGGCACCTGTAGAACATTTTTGAATATGGAATGACTTCACGTGCCACCATGTCATCTAGATCAACATTAGCTATTCGATCCCAATCTACTAAAATTTCTTTCAGTATATCGACTTCTTGATTCATAGAAATAATCAAGTCATGTAAAGTCTCTTCAATTTCTTTGATGCGTTCAAGAACTCTGATTGCATCCTTGATGGCTTGTACTCATTCTGAGACAACTTCTCCAATCCAAGTTTTTGCTACTTAAATCAATCGTTTCTCCATAGCTGTTTGAGAAGTGGTGGCTACAAGCTGTGATGATTGCTGGTGGATGACCTCATTAAGGCAGGTAACTTCCTCCTTGAGCTGATTCTTCTTTTCCCATAGCTCATGATTGCTTCTAGACACATTAGCAAGTGCATCTTGAGCATCTTGTAGACATCCTAACCATGTTTGTTTACCAAGATCAACTCTGGTGATCTTATAATTTGAGCAATTAAGTTCCTCAGTAATTTCAGCATATTTGGTCTTCTTAGACCCAACAACAATCCTCAAAACAATCTTGTCTTTCAAAGATTTGGATTTTGTTTTCTTAATAGGAAGATTGTTTGGAGGCAGTGCCACTTTCCTCCTCTTCATAGTCATCTTCCCCAACCATGCGGGCAAATAGAAACCTTCATCTACTGAAACGAGGATAGTGGCAACAATAGACATTGATCCTGATTGTATTTCAGTTGTGACTGCGCATGCCTCAATCCATACAGCTGAATCCATAGGTGCCTATTGGATGATTCCATCATGATTATTTCGAAACCATCAACTGAAGTATCAAGTTCGAAAACTAGTCCTTTTGTGAGAGTTTGGAAATCTTCAAACATCTCCTAAGTTTTCACACTTCTTTGCTGTGAGAATAGGAGGGCTTGTCGAAGAGATAGGAAAAGTTGTTATATTCACCTTTGAGGTAGGAATAGGAGTTGTAAAAATAGTGGAGAATGAATCCACGTTGTTGTCTACATTGTCCAAGAGGGGTTCTTCTTGAGTTGATGGATCTTGAGCATTTGTTGGCCGTGGAGGAGAAATGATCATAATCTCCCCGTCTTTGTCTTCTTCAGATTCCTCTTTGGATGCAGATTCCTTTTCATATTCTTCTTCTTGAATTGGCACTTGAGAGGGCTTGTGAGATGATTTTAACCCTTTTCACCTTTGAGTTTGATCCTGAGAGATTTCTCAGGTATTGAAGAAGATGCACCATCTTGGCTTGTAATCTCCATTCGGAATGTCTTTCCAACTGGTCCAAAACTGTTGCAATCTAACTCGAGCTTAGTATGTACCTTGCTAAGGCGGTTGACTTTTAGCCACTTGTTGGTATTTGCCAAGATGGACCGAAATCTATCAAAGATAGAGATGTATTCCTTATGTTGCTAATTGATGGGAAAAGGACAATGCTTGTCAACGCCAGCCTGATGGTATTCTGGATCTAGAATACTGTCATTGTCTCTAGCTTGAAAATAAGGTGGAATCTCAACCATGTTGAGATCAATGATTTGTTGCAAGGTGAGCCTGCAGTAATCCATCTTCATGATATTCAACTCTGTGTGCAACCAATCCACACATCTTCCTTCTGATGAACATGAGTGAATGCTCTCTTGATTTTTGAATGCAATCCTTGGTAATCAAAATCGAACCTAGGCTTGAACTTCCTCAAAGTGATCAGCTGAAGCTTCGCCTCTATGGTGTTTTCCTTGGACATCGAATTGAGCATATATCGATTTATCACCAAGGGTTTGACAGTGGTAATCCTGAAACTTGGCCTATGGTGAGTATTTTGATATGATTGCACCTCCATGAGCTGTTTGGCCAACTTCATCAAATTGATTCTGTCAGCGGGGTACCTTAGTAGTGTATATGGTTCTCCTTTGAAGTAACCAACTCTTAGATAAGTAAAAGTTGGAAACTGTAAAACGATGCAACTGAATTGATTTACTCAGTCCCAAGTTTCATCTGACACTATCCTGATTACCAATTCTTTATTAAACTGACACTTGAAATGTCCAAAGAATGCATCTTGGACTCTCCTATAATGAAACTTGCTCTATGTCAAGCTGATTTGATCATACTGGTTCCAAATAGGGATTAGAGCGTGACCTCCTTTGGTGGATAGGCTTGAGAAGGATCCCATGGTTGCAACTATGTAAACCAAATATGAATTCATATAGAATGGAGCTAATGTCTCTACATTAAGCAACTACTCATGGAATGTTGTACTGATGAGTTCTCCCCAAAAGATGGGTTCTTCATTATCATAGATTTGAAAAATGAATTTGAACATCCATGGTTCAAAGTCGTCGGATTCCTTAAGGCCACACATGTTGTTGAGAAGGGTAATCTATTACAATAATAGATAAGACGTCTATTATTAGTTAATGGTTATCTTGTAAATATCTTTAGCTTTAGTTTGCTTTCGTTTTTTGCTTTCTCTGGAATAGAATGTTTCTATTCTTTACGATCGTTTCCTAAAGAAACATCGTCTCTTCCTTTTGTATAAATTGACCTTTCGGTCTCTGTTATTAATAAGCAAGTATTTACCAATTACCTTGTAATATGGTATCAGAGCTAAATACTTAAATTTTTTCGGAAAAATTTATAATTTCATCTTGAAATTATTTGTTTAAATTTTTCCAAAATTATTTCAGCTAATTTCTCCAAAACCCACCTAGGGTTTTTCTGCTTGGAGAAATTCCCGAATTACGGGTCTGCAAATCGCATGGAAATCGTGGCCATTTTTTGGAGACTCGCGTTTTTGGGGTGAAAATCTGCATGTTTCTATATCAAATCTTCATGCTCTTAGCTGTCTCAGTCTGTCATCGTGCTCTGGGAAGCAGATTCGACCATTTTTCATCAAGAAATCTGAAGTTTTTTCAAGCTTTTTTCAGCTAGGGCCGTTTTTTTTCGAAACCCTAATTTTTGGGGTCGAAAATTTTTTTGTTTGCAAATTCTTGGTGGGTTTTTTGAGAGCTCAACTGGGTTGTCGTCCGTTTTTTCTGGGTGCCTCGATTTTTGTGCCTCGATTTTCGAGCCAGCGGATTCAGAAAACGACAGCAGACTCCTTTTGGGTTTTTCGAGCTCTCTTTTGGGTCATTCTCTGATTCTTCTGGGTCTTCCGTATTTTTGCCTCGAAGAACGTGCCTTCACAGATTTTCACAGTTTTTCATTGAAAAACGTGCCATGGCATCTTTGACAAATATTCTGCTTGAGCATAATTCCAAATTCAATGGTCGCAATTATGGAACCTGGAAGCAGCGCATCATCGCAATCTTCGAATATCGAAACACCGATCAACTTGTTCTGGGTGTTAAGCAACGTCCAACTTCTCCGGGTCCTGATCAAGATACATGGGATCTGAACAATCGAGAGGCAGTAATGCTTCTCAAACTATCCGTAGCTGATGACCAGCTTTCTCAGATTCCATCTGGCAAGACAGCGGCCGAAATCTGGACACATCTAAAAGGTCTTCATGAGACTTCCGACAAGAGCAGAGCCTTCTTTCTGAAAAACACTCTGTTTTCTATTGTCATGGATGAGCGCACCTCGCTCCAGGCACACCTGAATCGGATTCAGGAAATCTGTGATCAGTTACTTGCCATCGGTCGCAAGATGGAGGAAGAGGATATTGTGGTAATCACTCTTCGGAGTTTACCAAATTCCTATGAGCATTTTATCGAGACTCTCAACATCACATCTACTGGTGTTGATCTAAAGTTCACTGATCTCTGCACCCTGCTACTTCAGCAAGATCGGTGGAAACAACAGTTCGGTAGCAGCTCCAGTTCCACCTCCACTGAGCAAGCCTTTGCTGCGAAATCCTTTCAGAAGGATAAGGGCAAGTTTCAGCAACCATCTCAGCAGAAGTCTTCTGCTCCAGCATCCGATGGTACCAAAAAGAAGAACATTCAATGCAACTATTGCCACAAGTATGGTCACATGAAGGTTGCATGTCGGAAACGCTTAGCTGCCCAGTCTAAGCAATCAGGTTCGCAACCCAAAGCGAACAATGCAGAGCACACTGAGCAGGTGGAATCTGCCTTTTATGCCTTCATGGCTAAAAGACCCGCAGATCATGTACAGTCATCTGCCTGGTACATTGATTCAGGTGCCTCTCGACATTTCACTCACCGCAGAGACTGGTTTACTGACTACCGGCCTTATTCAGATTCTGTTATCTTTGGTGGTGGAGAAGAGTACACGGTTGTTGGTAAAGGCAACATTCAAATTCAGTCTATTGGGAGGAAGCTCATATTCCTTGATGTGTACTACGTTCCAGGGATGGAACTAAATCTACTCTCGGTCAGTCAGTTGCTGCGACATTCTCCACACTTGGCAGTCACCTTCAGTTCACATCAGTGCACCATCACTGATCGGGCGACTAAGTCTACTATTGCAGTTGGTCTTGAGGATCATGGTCTTTTCAGACTTACTGATTTTGGTGATTCTCAGGACTTAGCTATGGCTGCTCGGCGATCTTCCATCAGCTCACTTTGGCATCAGCGATATGGGCACTTAAATGTGCATTATCTCTCACAACTTGCTCGGGATGAGCTTGTTCTTGGTTTGCTAGAGATTCAAACCCAACACCTTGGAGTTTGTGACGCATGTCAGGCTGGGAAGCAACATCGCACACCTTTCCCCAGTGGTGATTCTTGGCGAGCTTCTCAAGTACTTCAGCTTGTTCATGCTGATATCTGCGGCCCTATGGCCACTCCTTCTGTTCTTCGGTACAGGTATTTTCTATTGTTTGTAGATGATTTCAGTAGAAAAATGTGGGTGTATTTCCTTAAAAAGAAATCTGATGCATTTATTGTATTTTAGAAGTTTAAACCCTTAGTTGAAAAAGAGTCTGGGAAATCTATTATTACTCTTAGATCAGACAATGGGGGGGAATTTTGTTCTAATGTTTTCTCCAGCTTCTTGGATACACATGGCATCCAACGCCAGTTCACCACACCCCACACGCCACAACAGAACAGTGTAGTTGAACGTCGGAACAGGACAATCACCGAGATGGCTCGTTCCATGCTCGAACACAGACATGTTCCGAAGCGTTTTTGGGCAGAAGCAGTTAACACTGCAGTTTATCTGTTGAACCGGTCACCCACAGTGGCGGTCAAAGGTAAAACTCCGGAAGAGGCCTGGTCAGGTCGCAAGCCCTGAAGGTTTTTGGCTCTCTTGCTTTTGTTTGGATCCCTGATGCTTCACGCACCAAGTTGGATGCCAAGAGTCAGAAACTGATGCTTGCTGGATATAGCAGTCTTCACAAAGCCTACCGCCTTATTGATGTTGAGACATCTCGTCTCATATACAGCCCCGATGTAGTCTTTGATGAGCAGTGAGGACCATTCATGCTTGTTTCTCCTGTTCCTGATCCAGCAAACCAGCCTATGCAGGTTCATGATTTGGGAGTTCGGCTTCCATTAGGTCCACCTGATGGGAGGGCTCTAGTAGCTCCTACAGCTCCAGTCCTGCCAGTGATACCTGTACAGCCACCTCCGGCTTCTCCTGCAGGATCACCTCGTTTTGAAGATGCTTCACCTGAGTTTGATCCAGATTCTTCTGATCAGGATCCTGCTGATCAAGCATCTCCTAGTACTATTGTTGGTCATTCTCCTCTCCGGCCTAAGTGGTGGGCTAAGACACTTGCTGATCTTCATGATGATGAGCTCATTGATGGGAGAACTACTCGGAAAAAGAGCAAAACTATAGATTTTGTTAACTTTGCTCTTATGGCCAACATTCACAGTGTGTTTGAACCTCAAACATATTCCGAGGCTAAAGGAATTCCAGAGTGGGAACAGGCCATGCAATCTGAACACCAGAGCCTGCTGAAGAACAACACTTGGGTCCTTTCTGATCTTCCCCCAGGGAAAAAACCCATTAGCTGCAAATGGGTCTACAAAATCAAATACAAATCAAATGGTACTTTGGATAAGTACAAAGCTCGTTTGATGGCAAAGGGCTTTTCTCAGCGTCAGGGCATTGATTATGAGGAGACCTTTGCTCCTATTGCAAAGATGAGCACCATCAAATTAGTCTTAGCCATGGCAGCACAGTTTGGCTGGAAGGTCCATCAGATGGACGTAAAGAGTGCTTTCCTGAATGGTGATCTCCATGAAGAGGTCTACATGACGCAGCCTCCTGGTTTCAAGGTTGCTGGTAAAGACCATCAGGTTCTCAGATTGGTAAAAGCTCTCTATGGTTTGAAGCATTCCCCTCGGGCATGGTACATCAAGATTGATACGTACCTCAGTGATCAAGGCTTCAAGAGGAGTTCTTCAGACTCAAATCTGTACATCAAGACTACTGACAGTGACATCATCCTTCTGGTTATCTATGTGGATGATCTGATCATCACTGGCAGTTCGGCATCTTTGATTCAGGGAATCAAACAACACTTATGCCAGTCTTTTGATATGACTGACCTTGGGCTCATGCATTATTGCTTAGGTGTTGAAGTTTGGCAACAGTCTTCTGGTATATTCATCTCTCAGTCCAAATATGCCAGAGCCTTGTTAGACAAATTTCGAATGCAGGATTGCAAACCTGCATCTACACCTATGGAGAAAGGTATCAAGTTATCAGCCAAGTCTGATTCTCCTTCTGTTGATGATACTACGTATAGGCAACTAGTAGGCAGCCTCATCTACCTATCTGCTACTAGGCTTGATATCAGCTTCGCAGTCAGCTATATTTCACGCTTTATGACAGCTCCTAAGGCTGATCATTGGATGGCAGCAAAGCGTGTGCTTTGTTATGTGAAGGGCACTTCTGATTATGGACTTCTGTATTCTCGGAGTTCTAATCCTAAACTCAGTGGGTTCACAGATTCAGATTGGGCAGGCTCTGTTGATGATAAAAAGTCAACATCTGGATATGTGTTCAGTTTGGGATCCGGTGCAGTCACATGGACCAGCAAGAAGCATTAGGCAGTTTCTCTCTCTTCTACAGAGGCTGAATATAGAGGGACTGTTAAGGCAGGATGTGAAGCTGTCTGGCTTCGTCGGATGCTTGGGGATATGCAGATGTCACCAGCAGGACCGACTACTCTGTTTGTTGATAACGAAGGCGTTATCAAGTTAGCACGGAATCCAGTCTTCCATGAACGAACCAAGCATGTGGATGTTCATTGTCATTACATACGACAGCTAGTTGAAGACGGGACTATAGATCTGCAGTATGTTCCTACCTCAGATCAGACTGCAGACATTCTCACCAATCCTCTTGGTCCTGATAAGTTTGTCAAATTCAGAGGACAGCTTGGTGTGTTAGATAGATTAACCATTAAGGGAGGGTATTACAATAATAGATAAGACGTCTATTATTAGTTAATGGTTATCTTGTAAATATCTTTAGCTTTAGTTTGCTTTCGTTTTTTGCTTTCTCTGGAATAGAATGTTTCTATTCTTTACGATCGTTTCCTAAGGAAACATCGTCTCTTCCTTTTGTATAAATTGACCTTTCGGTCTCTGTTATTAATAAGCAAGTATTTACCAATTACCTTGTAATATAATCAAATCTTTACATTCTGACTTAAAGTTAGATCTGTTTATTGTCTTGGGCCATTTGGAAAAGTTACTTCTTTTGACATCCAAGTAGTATGCATTCATATACTTTTGGTAATTCCGCTTTTTCCAATTCCATAGTTGAAGAGATGTTTCCTTTGATAAGTCAGCAATTCTGCGCTCCAAGGGACTCTAAAGATCTTTTTAATGACCTTTGGATCTAGATTGATGATAACCTTACCATTTGCATTCTTGATCATTTTAAACTTAGGACAGAAATGACGAGCACATGCTAAGACGAATTTAGGTTCCAAGGCAGCCATAGGAAAGGTGGATACAAGATGATGAATGTTACTTCTCTTGATACACCTCATCTCTTTGTTTGCAGGATCTTCGACTCTTTGTAAGAAATCAACAATGTCTACATGTCCAATCTCTGTACTAGAGACTTGATCTAGGGTAGAAGAGACAAGAGATGCAGTTGCATGTGCCAACTCCTTGTCATATTGGTACTTCATCTTTCCTTTCGATTTCGAAGATGGGGGCCTATCTTGTGCTACAACATGAACATTCCAAAGGTTAAATACGTCATCAAAAGATATGGATTCTGACTCCATGAGAATATTGGCAAAGATGGATCTCTGAGGAATAGTGAGTTCGAAGTATTGATTAGATACTCATGGAACATATGCAATGAATTGGTTGTGACATGCAGAATATATGTAGATGGCTAAAATGGGACTTAGGAAGATGTATTACATGCAAATGCATATGGGTTTTCATGTAAATGCTCTTGGAATGTGAGCTAGGTACATGAGAATGCATGCAAATGACAAATTATGATTTTGGTATTTAAAGAGTGACCTTTTACCAAAACCGGGTTCTCTAGATGTAATTACATGTAAAGTGATTTACATGTAATCATGACTTGATGTAATCATGTAATTAGGTTCGAAGGATGAGATTACATGTAAGTGGATTTTGAAAATAGGTTTATAGGTAAATGCATATGTAGGATGGAATTGCATGTAATTGCGGATGGACGATGAGATTACATGTAATTGCTCTTAATATGTAATTGCGGATGAACGATGAGATTACATGTAATTGCTCTTAATATGTAATTGCACATATTGGGAAATTGATGCAATATGTTTTGACATGAATTGGTGGGATATGGAAAGATGTGATGCACTTGCATGGAAAAGTGAAAAATGAAATGGCGTGATATACCCTTGCATTCTTGGAGAAGAATGCCTAACCCTTTCGAGAAAAGGAAATAAAAACAGCAAGCAAACCATAAGCAAAATTATGTACAAAACACAAAACATACCTTTGGTATTTGAGTCAAACATGACAACCATCAACTTATTTTTCTATATGCAATTTCAAAATTGGAGTTTGGAGAAAATCCGAGCATGTGAAAATGAAGGTGTTCATCTTATTTAAAGAAATTTTGCACAATACATGGCATGTCTTTGAACAAGTCTAGAATGATAAGCCATAATATGCAACAAAATAGCAAGATAAGCATGAATAAACAAGCAAAGTTGAAAGTATCCACTTGGAGATCAAAGAGCCAAATATGGAAGGGAAAGAAGTTGAAATGAAAGACTTCTCTCCAACTTTGAATATTTCAACCAAATCCTTGACCTTTTCAAAACTTGCAAATAATGACTTTGAATGACGCATTTTTGTATGGGAATACCAAAATCGTGATCTTCCAACCCTCAATATGTCAACGTTTTTGAGAAAAGACATGCATTTGGGATGTTTTAAAGCAAAAACGTGGTCTCCAAGGTCAAGAACATTAAATGCTTTTTACAATGAAATGCATAAACGTGACCTCCAATAGCAATAGCATGGATCACAACTCCAAAACACCTCCTATTGAGCCCAAAACGTGAGTTGGAAACAGCAAAATCTTGGCATTTTTAAACCAAAAGTGGCCTTCAAAGGCAATGAAAAGTAACGTTTTTGCAAGGAAATGCAACGCCTAATGCATGGAAAGGGGTAGAAATCCAAAAACGTCCCTTGTAAGGATTTCATGCAATGCAATGAACAAATCTGGACATTCTTGGCAAAAATGTGGTCTTCAAGGGCAACACCATGGGTGTATTTTCTCTTAAAGGCAAAATGGTGGACTCAAGATGCAAATGCATGAGTTACAATGCCAAGTTGCAACCTATTGGAGCTTTTACATATATTAAATTGCATGCATTTGTAACCAAGAGGCAAATCACATTCTATGGGAGTCGCAACATGTTTAAAAATGCATGCAATTTAGTCTCCTATGTAAATTGCACTCTCCAAGTGCTTTTTAATATTTTAAAATCTTGCAATATGGACAAACAATGCAAATTGCATTCTCCAACCCTCGTTACATTTAAAAAAAAATGCAATATGTAATATGCATTTGACATTTTTTGCCTTGAAAAGCAAAATTGTGGACTCCAAATGCATTTACATGTGACACTTAACATGTAAAAGACCATGTTCATGCAAATTGCACTCTCAGAGGTCTTTTACATGTTTAAAAAAACTTGTTTTAAGTGTTTAAAAATGCCTTTCTAGTGCAAATCGCACTCTCTGAGGCCTTTTACATGTAAACATGTAAATGAGTTGAAAGTTGATTTTAAATAACTTAAGTGATCAATTAAGCACATTTTAAATTGATTTTTGAGGAAATATCACTTAATTGGATCAAAAATAACATTTACACTATATTATTTAATATATCATTTGCAAATATTATTCAAAAAGTAATATTAACTTAGATGTTTTGAATTAAAACATAAAGTAACTCAAAAATTAAATCAAATTATATAGTTAATAAAGTCATTTGAGTGAAAATTTTAAAAAACAATTCAACATTAAAATATAACACAAGGTGCTCTATAATCACTTATGTGATAAATTTAAGTGATAAAGTAACTTAAAAACATAACTTAAAAACATAACATAAAGTCAATTTATGTTATATTTTTCAAAAAGTGAATGTCAACATTAAAAAATAACATGATATTTTAAATATGCAAGTGTATTTGGAGGTTGCACTTTTTGGGCACCTAAATTGTCATATCTTTTGATTGTCAAGTCTGATTAAGCCTTAAGATATACCGAATCGAAGGGAAAACTGAAAGCAAGGGTTTGAGCAAAACTAAAAGACCAAAAGCATACCAACACTCGAAAATGCAAAAAAGAACATTGGAGGCTTCATAAATCAAGCAAAAGCTAAATAAAATGAAAAATGAAAATGACTCCATGAAAGCCTTCGGCAAAAGGATTCATTATACAAACTAGGATCAATTGATTGATCAATGTTAGCCAATTAAATAATGAATCATCTTAGAGAATGTGAAACTAAGTTGAATTTTTTTCATACTATTACCTACATTTTGTGGTGACAAAATGTAGGGTAACAGGTAAGTACTTAACATGGGGTAGAATTCAACCAAAGAAATTCCACATTTGTTTGGTTGAAGTAAAGATTGGCAAGCCACTAATTTTGGCAACTAGTATTGTAGGTGGAGACCCAATATTAATGACAAAATTAAATAAATTATATATAATTTAGAACTCATATATATAAACATAATAAAAATTGAATATTATCCTTTTAAATTAAGTATGTACATTATATATTTAACATTATTTATATTTTATAATTTATTATAACTATTAATATATATTAGTAAACAGTAAATTAATCTTTGAAATTCATAATATTAGTTATAAACTATAGGAATTTGTTGCCTCCCCTTTAAAGGGCCATCTATAATAATGCATGATAGTCATAATTTTAAAATTAGCGTATAATATTAATTTATGTTTTTGATCTTATCAAAATCCGTGGGGCGAGACATACAGAGAGAGCACAGGTCATATTGAAACTGTCATTTTGAACAAATTCATTAGCTGCTTTGACACTATCTTACATACCCCTAACAATTTAGGAGGATTGAGGCCCTTTTAGATTTTGCTAATGACTGCCATTGCTCCTCTTGCTTCTATTTGTTGAGGGTTTTCTAGAGGTTCGAAAGAAAACTGAAGGGACAAACTTACAAATTATTTCCATGCCAATTCTGCACCGACTTCATTTCTGTTCTAGAATCAACCATATTTTTGAGTGTTTCATATATTTCATGAATTTTTTTGTAGGATTTCATAGTTTTTTGCAATGACGTTTTCCCGTTTTTTGCCATTTGTTAGGGGCTTTAATATGATTTTAATGTAATTTAAATACAAAAAGAAGCACAGGTCATATTGTAACTGTCATTTAGAACAAATTCATTAGTTGCTTTGACACTATCTCACATACCTTTCACAATTCAGAAGCATTGAGGCCCTTTCAAATTTTGTTGATGACCATTGTGCTCCTCTTGCTCCTCTTTGTTTAGGGTTTCTAGAGGTTGGAAATAAATTATTTCCACACTGATTCTGCACTTTGTTTCTGTCCTAGAACCAACCAATTTCTGAGTGTTTCATCAATTTTGTGAAGTTTTTTGTAGGATTTCATAGGTTTTTGCAATGATGTTTTACTTTTTCTTTTTTCTATTTTTAGGGGCTTTAATATGATTAAGATGTGATTTAAATGCGAAAAGGTCATTGCAAATCGGGTAATTGATTGGTCAACAATTTTTTAATGAATCAGGAATTTTTTGGGGAAAAATTGGTTGGCTCTAGGATTTAGGATTAATTGGGTATAATCGGGATTTTTTGCAGATTTCTGCTTCTATGATTTGAGCAAGGTTATTAACTTCACAATTTTTGTGCAAAAAGAGTCAATTGCTTGACTGTGACTGAAAGTGACAGTCACTATTTACAAAAATATATAATAAGACCTATAAAACTAGAGAAGAAAGTATAGGCATTGAATTGTCTCTTGATCCACTGGTTAGTTGTTTTCCATGAACTTGACTTTCAAGTACAAATGCAGCAACTGTGTCTAATGACCATCCTTTTCTTTAATGAACATTCCATTTTCTGAGTCACGAAGAAGAAAAAATCGAGTATGTGCCAAGTCCACATAACAAGGCCATGAATGTGTTAATATTAGGTTGACATCCATTTTCGTAAATCTTCTTAAATGCCATTATGGAGCTATATCAGGCTGGCCTTAATTGCAGTTCTGAATATTTAGCAACTTTGGTATTGACCATATTCTTGCATTTGAAGCAATGACTTGATAGCCATCTCTAAATGTTTGAAGAGACACCCATTTTAATAGTAAGGTTTGTAGTGTCCTCAAGATAAACACCGTGCGCATGATGTTTATCCTTGAGACTTACAAATACAACATTTAATAAAACTCAATTCTGTCACTTTGATTGATGTAAGAATTTGCCTTAGGGCAAAATTCACCCAAGATCAAAGAACTCAAGCACAAGCATAACAGTAGACCAGAAAGAGTACGATCAGAATATCGATATGTATTCGATTCAATGTGAAAGTACACTAGGAGTGCCTGTATATAAAGGCCTCTGGAATGCTTCTAGAATACATAGGAATCAGCAACATGATAAGTCATACAACCAGGGACATGTCCACTAGAGATGGGTTATCCTCCATTAATGACTGTGGCAATATAAGCATGTGGACTATGTTGATGCCGTGACCACTTGCTGCAACTGTCGATAGAAACCCCACGTATCTGAATTTGTTGAAGCACTATCATTGGTGTCACTATCAGTATCGACACAGGGACAGTTGAGTAGTTTTAGAGACACCTTTCATCATCAAGATTCTTTCTACACATAGGGAAAGCATCTCACCTGTACCTTTGCCATTGTTTCTTCCAAAGGGGAGGAACATCATTCAGCGGTCATGGACTAGCTTCTTCCTTGGAGCAGCAATCATTGGTCGGCACTCTTCATTAAGGGGGGGTGGGGCTACCTTGTCTCTCCTTCTTTCTTATGGGGGGGACTTTTTCCTCTTATGGGTTTTTGTCCTTCTCATTCTTCACTATCGTATATACTTGATGTATGTCGTAATGGGGGGGTCTTGATTACTCCATCCATCCATGCATCTTGTCTTTTCATCTTTCTTTTTGGGGGAGGGTTTTTCCCATGTGGTTTTTCCTCTTTCTCCGCTTTATGAGAGATTGCATTTCATTATGTACATGGGTACCTAACATGGCCTAGTAGCCGGGACCCATTATGCATTTCATCCTGGCTTTTGTAAGCTTAAGTGCATTCCCCGAAGTTGCACTTAAGGGGGGGTGCTGGTGTACATAAGTCTTTACTATTTACACTTTACTTAAGTTTACTTAGGTTAATGCATTATTTTATTATTTATTTGGTGAGGCACTTATGAGTTTGCGTACTTTTATGAGTTGTCATGTTGACAACATAGAAGTAAGCAACTCTAATTCAACACATGGTGTCTACAATACTGAAGTTTGCATAATTAACTGAGTTGTCATGTAGACAACACAGTTATTCGCACTCCTAATTTAGCACATGGTGTCTACAACATTATTTTGTGTGCTACACCTTTGTAGGCTTATCCTCTCATCATTGCACTTACTCGTGTGTTTAATAGAGGATAACCCATATCTGGTGGACATGTCCCTGGTTGTATGATTTATCATTTTGTTGATTCCTATGCATTCTAGAAGCATTCCAGAGGCCTTTATATACAGGCACTCCTAGTGTACTTTCACATTGAATCGAATACATATCGATATTCTGATCATACCTTGTTGGTCTACTGTTGTGCTTGTGTTTGAGTTCCTTGATCTTGGGTGAATTTTGCCCTAAGGCAAATTCTTACAGTAAAGCCTTTTCGTCATATTCATTCTCGCACATCTTACAATCATGACATTCAAATAGATGATATCTCTTTGAGACGTTTTTGTCAAATAGTTACAAGCTACCTGTTTTCTTTTCATGGAAGTTTTTCAAGTCTTTTCAACAAACTTATCTTTTAAATATTGCACCAACCTTGCATTTCACGAGTTGCCATTTCTTCTGGCACTTTGTTGAAAAGTCCAAGAGAAATGCCCATGATTCCATAGTTAGCATGCATGTCAGCATGAATGTTTTCAGATTTACATCTAATATAAATATTTCTTATCCTTATGCTTTACAGGATGCCAACACACTAATTCGAAGCTTCCATATTCCTCACTTCACAGGTGTATAGATACTAGCAAAGTACCATGTCTAAACTCCCACATTTTGCACCACCACACATGCAACTCCTATGATAATACAAAAAAGCTTCCATTTTGAGAAGTCATGAAGGAGATCAGGAATGGCTGTTTAATTCTGCTTTATGCTGACGAATCAGTTTCCTTCAAGTCTTGCAAGCATAGTTTCCCATGTGACGGCATTACTTGTGAGCCTTGTCTATGCTTCAACATTATGTATGCATGCCTGCCAGAACATTTCAAACTTAAATATTTGACAGGGAATTCCCTATTAATATGCTTCGATTCCTGAACAATGTGATTGGAGGTTGTTGAATTGATTTTATATTGGCCAAGTGCTTTTGCTTGACACTTTCCAAAACCATTTTAACTGTTCTGATTTTTTAATAATCTTATCATCATTGAATTTGATGAGATGACCTCTCTTTTCAGGCATTCTGTTAAACTATAGAGCTGTGCTATTTGCAATTGTTTTATTCCTCTCCTTGAGAAGATGTATCTTCGAGGCATTTTGTTAACACACACTGTCAAAGTCCTTTCAACAAGCCGCTATATCACCCCTGATCTTTTGCATCTCACTTTCCTTCATTTCACCGTGCCTCATGTATGTCTATCTGCCATTATAAAATTCTCATTCGAGCATATGAGCAAAGAGTGCTGCATAGGTTGTTGAAAGTTTACACAGGTCAATTTTGAATTTGGTTGAGTATATAAAGCGTTTTCAACAAATAGTTGGTGCACATCTCTGTCTGAAGCTTCCCATTCGGCATGGATGTAACGATCCCAACCGGTTATAGCTTTAACAAACACCAAGTTCCTTTACTATTCAGTTATTTGACATTTTGTCAAACACTTTGCAAGCAAGTGCTGAATATATAAAAATATAAAAATAATTGAAATGCAATGCCAGGAAGCAACTCACAGATTTATAACAGCCTTTTGCTTATGCAATTTATTTTGTTTACCCAACTAATGACAATTGGAATCAAAATTGCATAAATTCAATTCATGTACAAATGGAACCTGATTGATATGTAGCCCAAACGATCCAAGAATCTACCCAGTTACTCCTCCTAGACCCCAACGTGACTCACAGCAGTCTCTTATAATCACCTTTAAACATCCACAGTAGGCAGATTGCAAACATCTCCCCCCGCCAAGCTGAATGCAGTGCCCAATAAATGCTGCATGGGCTCCAAATCATGCATGGGACCTCCCAAATACTAAATGCAGGCCTTTAGAAGTTTAACACAGGCTCCCCAATTTCTCAACCCTGGCCTTCAAAACTGATCACAGCCCTACAAACACACAAATCAACAGCTAGGGCTACCAATCTTGCCCAAGCTGGATGCCAAATTACAGGTAATTTCCAGCGCCTGGTAAAAATAGAAATTCGAATGCTTACAACAGATTATACTGGTCAGTCAAACCAGAATATGCCAAGGAAGGATAAACGGCTCTCTCTGCCATGAATTTTCAGCCTTCTTAACAAGTCAGATTGATGGGCGAGCTGTATAAATGTTTCCAGATAGAGACTCAGACTACGCAATCAGAGATCAATATCACCTTAAACCAGAGGTGACAAACGCCCTAAAACAGATAGAATAGGTGCCACAACAGATATTGCAAGGTGCACAATTTGTAGATGTGAATTGCAACAAAACAGGGATTAATATTACCAGTTTTTGTCATAGGCAAGTTTGCCTCAATGCCAGTCGAATGAACACCAGCCAACAGTGGATATAGGTGCTCTCAAAATAGAGGTAAGAATCACCAATTTCTTCCAGTGAACAACCAACTTCTGAGTCGCAGTGTGAAACGGTAGAGAAGAGGCTTAGAAAGTCAGATTAGAGATCTCAGTACAAAACCACTATACTTCAGCAGTGGAATTGAATTCCCAAACTCAACCCTCCCAAGAAATGACAGAAGCAAATAGACAATTGGATGCCTTTCTCACCAAATGGGCTCATATTTATAATACAATCTGATACCTAGCTTCTTCTTCACACTTTTCACTTAAGAAGCTTCATCTTCACAATTCCGTTTTATAATATTAAATAACATACAGTGCCTTAATAATAATAAAGCATTATTAACATATTAATGAATATGAATCCATCAATAAATCACTCCATCCAATGCAGGTGATGACCAACTACTAGCATCACCAATTGCACTGTTATATATGGAAACTGCCCAAAATATATTTACTAAAAATAGAAAGTCCACAATTGAGATCCTCAAATCCTAGTGTTAGCTGTCGAGGGTTGCGATGATGAGCTTTGACCAAGCCAACTGCAGAGACTTGCTAAAAATGGGAACATTATAATGGACGGCATGGCAACAGTAATTGTAGAATTTGGCTTTATACTTATAGAGTGTAATTATTCAAGGCTTTCCATAAGTTGGTTAAGCAACTTTTGTGTGCATTATTTTGCAATCACTTTCTTGCATTCCTTGAGATGATATATCTTAGAGGCTTTTTGTCAAGTGGTTCTGGTAGAGGGAGCAACATGCGAAATACATATTACTATTCGATCTCAATTCTGTTACTTCCATTTTGTGTATACTAGACAATCCTTTTGTACCGTGCAATGACATCTCTATTCCATACTACATTCTAAAGCTTCCATTGTTGGTGCAGATAGGGACGGTATTGGCAAAATTTGTGGAATTGATTTGAAATTTAATAGATGTATTTGTTAAAAGATAAAAATTTCAAACACATTTAATCAAATTCATATTCGGCATATTTTGTAGTTGTGGTATTGCTATCAAGATTCAACTTCGTACTTTTGAGTTAAACTTATTGACCCATGTTTCATGAGTATTCAAGTGAGTCCATCTCATGAGAATAAATGGAATACTCAGCACTTGTTGAATCGAGGTGATGCTCACAGCGGCGAAGCTTCGGTTATTCCTGGGAGGTCACCCATCCTAGTATTGCTACAACTTGAGCACACTTAACTACGTAGTTTTCTTTATGGTTAATCCCACTCTGCTTGCAACCCCATTTGGAAAAACCTTCACCAAGTGTTGTGCCTTATGAACCATTCATTAGAAAGCCCCTTAAGCTCATCATTGATAACTAGGAGATGTTTTTCACAACAAGTCATATCCTATGGAAAATATCTCCTACTTGTTTTGTAATTGTTAAATATCATAGGATGTGGTCTATTTTGAGGCGCTTGGTCAAACAGTTAATTATGTATGATTCCATATTTTGGTTTTGAGTCAAGAAAAAAAAGTTTGAGCACCTTCCACACTACTGGCCGAGCATTTACAACAAATGCATTCCATGAGACAATGTCTCTAAAGTGCTCTATTAGATTGTTAGTGTGCATTGTCTCTTCTTCACATTTTGAATGCATTTCTACCAGAACGTTCCCAGCCACGTATCTGATAAAAATGTTAACGTACATATGGATTCATGGACAGACTTCACAAACTTTCCAGCTTACTCAATTAGTGGTTGTTGAACCAAATTCTACCCGCTTAAGAAGAGAGAAGGATTCATGAATATAAATTCTACCCACTTAAGAAGAGAAAAGGATTTAATCCTTTTCTCTTCTTAAGGGGGTAGAATTTGGTTCAACAACTGCTAATATATATTGATGAATCCTTTTCTCTTCTTAAGCTTCCATATCGATGGAGTTTTGGAGGTAAAATTTGGTTCAACAACCGCTAAATGCATAAGTTTGAAAGTTTGTAAAGTCTGTCCATGAATCCTGTAACGCCCCGCTCGGGAACCCAAGAGAATTAAACCTAACATGTTACAATGTTTACTGAACTATTTTTTTTTTGAAGTTTAAACAACATCAAGATAACATTAATGCGGAAGCAATATGAACATACACAACAAATACACATTTGCAATTACAGATATAGTTTCAATTCCTCAAAGGTTCCTTTACGTTGAGTCACATTTAATAATTTTTAAATTAATTAGTTTAAGTTCCAAGTACAATGTCTCATGATCATAAAGAAATACTAGATACATAATCGCATAAGCAATTGCATAAGTATAAACAATACAATGAAAGTACATCCAATCAATAACATCCACTGCACATGTCGCAGGGTATGTGAGAATAGATACAATACATCAAAATACATGATAACATATATACTTCATCTGAAAAGAAGTCTCTGAGATAAGAAATAAGAATGATAAAGGTACATCTTCTACAACGAACATCCAACAGCTGGTAATGTGAGGGGAACCCAAATGGTAAGAAGACACTACCTCCCGACCGTGTGGTTACCTAGTCAGGCTTCCACTCCCACCGTGCAAGGAAGATAATGAACGATCCACAAACGGCTATCAAACATAAAACATTCCTAGGCATGGAATACCTACTAGCCAGAACTATCTCAAAGGTAACACATACTACTCAAGAAGATAAAATAATCCAAAAGTAAGAACACTCAATCCAATATTGACACCACATAACCAAACATCATACACGAACCAAGTATAAACCAAATACCAAGATCATAAGATAAAGTCAACGAAAGATAATCATCTCAATTCAAAAGCCACATGTCAAAAGTACAACATCCATGAATCACCAATCATCCTCAATGAAAGTAATAACCACAATAAACACATCCAACAATAAATACACCACCAGAGGTACAAAAAATCTATAGAGGAGACTCAGGCTACATACTAGGGAGTGTCATCACATCGCTGCTTGAGTTACCTTGGACTGATCTCTTAATAGACCCCGGACCCTCAAGCGTTGAGTTACCCTAGACTGGTTACTCAGAACCCCGGACCCTCAACATCACACATATGGAAACTAGAAAGCCCTCTCAAGAAGACGAGGCACTCATCTCATTCCCATCCTTAGTCTATACAAGCACTAAAGGCATGGGTGGATCAAATATCTCTAACTTATCTTTTTAAGTGTGTTTTCCCCCCAAAAGTTTTAATTACTAGATTATCACTTATTACCTAACTTGCATTAGGTTACCTTGGTACTGACCACTTTGGGTCCCGGACCCCTATGCAAGCCACTCCCAAGTCACGTACCTAGACAACCTCTCCTAAGCACATAAAAACATAGTTGTGTCCCATACCACAACACCCATAAAGATCAAACTCGGTTCCTTAATAGGCAACTTGATAATAAGATGGATCAAACTAAATCCAAATACACATAAATGCTCACAAAACAAATCTCATAAGTATAAACTCCAATATGAATGTCAAAACACATCATGACATCCAATCACATCAATAGTATAAAATAAATCTCACAAAACCTCTGGTGTACTCCCTAGACTGGTCGACATCTAATCAACACCAAAATCTCAAAGCATAGGAAGTACAAGTAAAACAATACAGATACAAAGAGTAAGTTTCATGTTTGGCTTAATCGAACTCACGTAGTTAAGTTGAACATAAGGTTTCATTTTCAGTTAAACATATGTTTTAGGTAATAAGTTTTCGCAATCATTCCTTTTAACTAACCCATTTCTATATTTAAATGATTGTTCAATTACCTTATAACTAAGCTAAGGATAATCATTTATTTATTTATGTTATAAAAACAATACTTAATGATTTTAAATAAAACAAATTCGACTTTATTAAAATCATTAAACCCTCATTAATATCTTCCATTAAATCAATAATCTAATTTTACAATTTTAACAAATAATGTCCATTATTAATTAACTTTAATTAAGTTAATATTAATTAAATTAATCAATAATTGTTCATTTAAATACTTATATTGAAATCTTCATTGATTATCAATTTATTAATATTTAACTAAAAACTATTAATAATTATGAAACTACATTAAAATATATTAATATTTAAATTATTAAATATTAATAAAGATCATTAATAAAACATTATTAAATCACATTTATTAAATATATTTTAAAACGCATTAAAATTTATTAAAAAAACAAAATATAAAAATGTATATAATTCGGCATGTTTAAAGGCCCGCTGGCCTGGTACCTGCGACAGCAGCGGTACCGGCTGCTGCGGCAGTCTCTGCCGGCAGCAAGTACGGGGGGGGGTATATCCCACCCTAACAATATTATCATTATTATTATTTTTTAAATCAAAATTATATTATTTCGAAATACGTTTTATTTATTTATTATAATTTATAAAATTTCGAAAAACGTTTTTATTATTATAATAATTATAATTTTATAAAATTTTGAAAAACATTTTTATTATTATAATTATTATAATTAAAAGCTTTGTGTATATATAAAATTTATTATATAACTTTCTTTTATCTCCCTTCTATATATATATATATATATATATATCATTTTTACACAATACTTCTTTCAGTTCATAATAAAATACGTATATATTTTTAATCCATGATTGAAACTTCAGTCTAATAGGAAAAATAAATCGAACCCTTTGAATTTTCAATCCTAAGATTTTCATTTCCAAAAACAAACCCTTCCAAATTTTAATTTCTTAATTTCTTCTTTTGATCCAAAGAACAAATCTCGATTTAACACTAATTCCTTTCAATTGTAGAACGAGGTTATCTAAATAGTTTTTCAATCCCGATTCCCAGAAGAAATCAAATTGTAAAAGATTCAGAAGAAAGGTAGCAAGATTCATTCAATAAAATTTGAGAAAGCAATTTCCAACAAGCACGAAGAAGACAAAGATCCGAAAGTGTTTCTAGAATGGTTCACAAACCCTACCTTGATTTGATGCTAACAATTTGGTGAAACCCTTGCTAATCCGAACCCTTCCAAGCTTTCAAAGATTTCTTTGTTCCCCTTTCCAAAAGTGTGTTCCCTGAAACCTGTCCCTCTAATAATGACCCCATAATCCTCTAATATAGAATCTAATTACCTTTTAGGGTTTCTATCTCCACAACTCTAAAATAATAATTACTTTATTTAATTAATTCATTCATGCACAATTAATTTTCTTTTTAAATTAAAATATTCTTTTATTAATCCTTCATGCACTTTAAGTGAATTGTTAAATTACTTTATTTAACTTTCCACTTTGACTTTGCTTTTAAAGTTAATTTATAATTTTAATCTCATGCGTACTTTATTAAAATATCTTAATCAAGTTCACATATTTTATCTTTTAAATTAATCTCTTATATTTAAAACTCATTCATGCAAACTTAAATCTTTTCCATAAATTAATATCTTTTCACTTCTTAATTTATTTTTGAATGTTTAAATTTGATAAATATTTATTAACTTAAATAACAATAATATTTAGCATTTATTTAAAAATGAACTTTAAATATATTATTATTAAATTAAATAAATATTATCACGTTCTAAATTTAATCTTAAAACTTTTATTATCTCACTTGTATTTGAAGAAGTTATTGAAAGGTGATGATCTTACAATAACTTAATTTTCTATTATGATGGATATCTTATGATGTCTATGCAGATCATTATAGTTTATACTTTGCACAATGGATTTTTTTTATGGCGCGCATTATGAGATGCGTGTGCACATACCTTATAAACATTTTTGAGTACATGGTGAATGTTATGCAAATTGATGTTTTGGAGGCCATTACATGGAGTACTTGGCGAATATTTTGCGACTTGATGTTTTGGAGACCATTACTCACAGTACTTGGTGAATATCTTGCATCTCGATCTGGAGGCCATTACTCAGAGTATTTGGTGAATATCATGTGTTGATATTTTGGAAGACCAATACTCATGATATTAGGTGTGACATCAAACATTATTTGAGTACTTCGTGAATATCACGTTTGATACTTGGGAAGACCAATACTTATGATATCAAATGTGATATCAAATTGTTATTTAGAGTATTTGGTGAATATCATGTGTTAAATACTTTGGAAGACCAATATTGTGTAGTTTTTGAGTCAAACTCATTGACCCATATTGCATGAGTAGTGATTCAACATGAATCCATCTCTCATGAGAATAAATGGAACACTTAGTAGTCATTGGATCTAGGTGATGCTCATAGAGGTGAAGCACCAGGACTTCTCGGGAGGTCACCCATCCCAGTAGTACTCCAGCTTGAGCGCTTAACTGTGAAGTCTCCTCCATGGTTAAATCCACTCTGCTTGCAACCCCATTTGCAAAACCTTCACTAAGTGTTGTGCCTTATGAACCATTTATTAGAAAGCCCCTTAAGCTCATCAATTGATAAGTAGGAGATAATTTCCACAACAAGTCAAATTGTGGTATTGCTATCAGGATTCAACTGTGTAGTTTTTGAGTCAAACTCATTGACTCATATTTCATGAATAGTGATTCAAAACGAATCCATCTCTCATGCGAATAAATGGAACACTTAGCACTCATCAGATCTAGGTGATGCTTACAGAGGTGAAGCATCGAGACTTCCATTTATTCTCATGAGAGATGGATTCGTGTTGAATCACTTATCATGAAATATGGGTCAATGAGTTTGACTCAAACTACTCAGTTAAATCCTGATAGCAATATCACAATTTTACTTGCTGTGGAAATTATCTCCTACTTATCAATACTCATGATATCAAAATGGTGGATATCTTTTGATCAAAGATGTCCTTAAAAATTTGCCATTTACTAATATTGTCAATGGTGTAATATTTGTCTTGTGTTTATCCTTCCTAGCTAAGAGGGAGTGTTGATGTTTGGTAGCTTTAGTTGGATAAACTATGAGACTAAAATGCAGATATATATATGAGATATAATATATATCTATATATTATTAAATGAGATATCATTATTTGTTATAATATTAATATCTAATTATCAAATAGACATGTCCCATGAAGGGACATGTCTCTTCATAGCCTTTGCTCATTATAAATTATAGGTTGCTGCCTTTTGGAACACACACTCCAAAACATTATGGAAGTGCTATTACATTTGCAGCGGTCCTCAGAAAAATAACAGTTTCTAAGCCCTTTACTGTTTTGGTATTGGCTGAAGAATCTAGCTTCACTACTGTTCATTGCATTTTCTTGAAACATTTTCAATCCCCCTTCATAAAATCTGTATTGTGCATACCATCCTGACAAATCTCCACGCTCTGTTGAAAACCTCATTCCTGTATGTCTTTCTGTACAAGTAGTTAGAAAAGAGTTCTTGAAATTAATCTCATATATGGAGGTTAGAAGTGCTCAAAGTTTGAGCATTCCTAACTAAATGGAGGTTTTAAGTTAGAAAAGAGTTTTTGAAATTAATCTCATATATGGAGGTTAGAAGTGCTCAATGTGCTCACTTTTTGAGCATTCACAACTTTTTGATTTTGAGTGCTCGATCTTTGAGCATATATTATCATTTTAGTTGTGTGTGCTCAATTTTTTAGCATTTCTAACCTAAGAGGTTAGAATTTAAACTATTTGAGCATTATTGAATGAGGTTATGAGGCATTTTTAATTGTTTTTCTTCTGAAAATAGCTTATTTTAATTAGAAATAATTGAGGAAGATGTGTGAAAAATAATAAAATTATTTTGGAAAATAATTTTTAATTATTTCTCATCGAAAAGTTGAAAGAAGTAATCTTGATCATAGTGAACTCGAGGAAATTCAGATATGTATCAAAACACCCAGGCCAACATTTATGAACGGAGGCTTCGGACTACTAACATTTGCACATGCAATACACAGACTTTGAAAAGCCAGGCTTTGAATTTGGTATAAATTTTTAAATTATGGGCCAACAAAAGTATAGGCAGTAAATGCTTACTCTTGAATATCTTTTGCTAAGTTTCATCACCTTGTATTGTAACAAACCTTGTGGATCTTTAGTGGTGAATAGAAACAAAACATTTTTTTAAAAGGGAACCCTAATTTTCAAGGGACTGTAGGGGAAGAAGCTTTGGGGGTCTAGATGCTAACAAGAAATCTTATTATTTGGAACTTGAGCTCATGGTTATTTTTTCCTTTTGTTACAAGTTACTCTCCCACAGCGTGAATTGACAGGAATGCTTTGTGGCCTCCCTCTCAATCTGTTAGTTAGTATATGTGGGAGAACTGTCTCTATTGGCTTTCTATATCTACAATGCATGCTTGTACTTACAATCTATATAAATTCACCATTAGACAGATTTAGAGTCAAAAGCTAAACTTGTACGATTTAGAATGTTGTGCTTCGATCATCCATCAACACTTGGGCCCGTTGCAGGAACCGATGGATGTGTCTGTGACTTCGGGCTAAACCATCTTTACTTGCTTTCACATGTTTCTACATTGGGTCTTGCTTGTTAGGTGATCAAGAAGAAAAAAAGGAAGATGCTTATTTAGAATGTTATTTAATCATTTGTTAATGCGTGGATGTTTTGCAGGACATAATTGAATTTTTTGTGCGACACATGGTCAATGATAGTTTGGGTGTTATTTGCAATGCACATGTTGTTCAGGCTGATCTAAGTGATTGTGGTGCACTGGATGAAGGCTGTCTTAAACTTGCAGAGTTGGCAGCCATGGCCGTAGACTTTCCTAAAACTGGAAGAGTAGCAGTGATGCCACCAAATCTGCGACCCAAGCAATATCCGGACTTTATGGACAAAGATGATTTTATTACTTACAGGTCAGAGAAGGTTTTAGGGAAGCTGAATCGCAAAGTGAAGGATACATTTGAAGAGGTTGATAAACATAAATGTTCTGTTGGAATTGTCAATGCATTGGAAAGATTGCCTTATGATTCTGATTTAGAAGTTGATGGGTTTGAAAAATATGTTGAGGAGGCTTGGCGATGCAAATGTTTGTATGATAGACAACTTCATGCTTTGATAGGTCAGTTCAATGTTAGGAAAGAGGGGGAGGTTGTCACCGGACAGATTTCTTCCCTCTCCAAACACAATAGCAGGCGGCAGGGGGAAATCAAGGAGAGACTGCAGAATGCATACAAAGCTTTGCGAAAAGAATTCCGCTTAATTTTTGAGGAAACAATGAATTTCCAAAATATAGATCCATGTGAACAGTCCAAATACGAAGCCAAAGCATCTGCATGGTACCATGTAACTTATCATCCAACATGGTTGCAAAAGACCACGGAACAGCTTACAGAACCAGATGATTCTCCCAGTGCTCCTCTTTTGAGTTTTGCATGGATTTCTGTTGATTATTTAGCCCAAATAAAGTTGCGGAAGGTCAGGCCAGATGTGGATTACAGTTCAGCAATAAGATCATTTACTACCTTTTTGTTTGGCAAGTAATAAATGGATTGGTGATTATCAGTTCAAGTAGCTTTTCTACTTAACCATTAGCATGTCAAGCATATTGGTTTTAAGTGGTTAAAGTAGTTTGCCACCAGCTGTGGTGGCAAAACATGGGGAAAGTTCTTCTATAAATAACCCCTAACCAGCACGGCCACTCTGCCATTACTCACGTCTGATTCTTCTGTACCTTCTTGTAAAGATATATCTTACTCACTCCTTGTATTACTGATGTCTGATGATTATATCAAGTCCTATGGACTTATTATTCATCATATTACTACCTATTGATGCTCAGGCACATTGATTTTAATTAGTCGATGAAATGGACTGTCTGCTAAGCTGGAATGACCTGGGACAAGTTCTGTCTGCAATTGTATTAAGTCTGCCTTTATTGTACATTCTTAGGCAAGAGAGTTTTTTATCATCCTTTTGTTGCCATTTTTCGATTTATTTCAGTCATTTCAATGTATTTTCCTCACTAATGTGGTTAATCACCATTAATGTAACTTGTTAGTCCCTGCCTTACAGATAAGGCAGGGAACTAATGTTTTCACTAGGCCCTTGTTACACTTAGTTTAAAAAATAATTAAATGCAGTAGTCTAAAGTCTCAGAAGTTAGATTTTTAAAATCAATTAAATCATATTAATTAGCATTTTCTGATTGGTCTATAGCAAATTTGGTGGGTTTTTTAATTATTTTTCACAACTAAAAAATATAGAAAAAGGGAGAGGGCAAATAAGATAAAGATACATTTATTGTGTGTCAGAAAAGTTGGAAAAAGAAACAGTAGAAAAAACTGGTTATGGAAGAAAGCCCTAGGAAAGCATCATGTGAGTGGCAAAATGTACAGACACGGCGATATGGTGGAATTATTTTTGCTGTACTGCTCAACTTATTGTGGTCATTGACAGCCTGCATTGATTCCTTTATTTTGTTCATTTGCAGAGCTTTTCCAGTGGAAAATGATGAGCATTTGGGTGGAAATTCAAGGAAGAATGAACGGATCTATGACATGAGTGATGTTTAAGTTGGTTACGATTTCTCAAAGAGGAAGACGGGATTTGTATGACAAAGGTTCTAAATTTGGGCAGTGGAGTGTATGTGTTTAGTGATTTTGTGAATTGTCTGGATGTGTTGTTTTTTGGTCTGAATTGTTGTTTTAAAGGCAGAACTCGCGAAAGGGGTTTCTTTGAGATATTTTGATCTTGTATTGGAGGGTTTGGGGTGGTGTGCTTGTCGAGTTTTTGACATAGTTGCACGGTTTACAGATGTGCTGTTGGGATTAGGGAGGAGTGCTTGTATGGCAGATCGTCTGCAGCAAATTTGCAGGGAAAGTAAGCGAATGCAGGAGTTTTTTTTCATCTGCTGTGTTGTGAGTTGATAAAATCTGTGTAATGAAATGTGAGGTTATAGATGTATAGAGACATAGAAGGTCTAGAAGATAACAATTACAGACCAAAAGTCATAGGTTATTGATGGGAGTTGATATTTTTGGCTTTGGCTTTTGGAATATCTTCCATCAGCAAATGGTAGCTTACTGTGTTCTTTGGCATTGCGGATTTGAAGCCCAGATAATTAGTGGCAAAAGCCTGTTTCAATTTAAAGTTTGCTGATCTAAACGTTCAGGTAGTTCGAGGAGTTTTGATTTGCTGTACAGAACAAGCAGTGGTTCAGAGCTGTGATTTGAATCATGTAGTTTGTGAGATATGGCTTGTACAACGGAAGGGTTTCCATAAGGTTTTGTGAAGCTTGAGGCTCTGAAAGTTTTTAGTTATGGCGAAGCTTACGATAGTAAACAGATTAAAATAGCACAACAGCGATAGACATTTGAAAAATCAACAACATTTGCAGGTGAGGCTTGACCATCTAAAGGCAGATGTACTTATTTTTTTGGGTTGGGTTGGAAAAAGGAGTCTACAATGGATGGCAAGGCAGGGCCACAGGTTGCCATGCCATTTTTTCAGCATTATCAATTTGTTCCAGGCAGGTATTATGATCATTGTCTGCTTCCTGCCAAGAATTGTATTGAACCAGCCAATTCTCATGGACTCTAACAAATGAAGCTAGCAATGGCTAGCAGCGAACAGGAAAAAAATGCAATAGTGCAGACTTGAGGATCCATTTTCTGCTCTTTCAACTACCAGGATGAACTGGCTAAATAATTGGACAAACCCTTAGATCAAACCCTTCTTCTGTCTACAGTACACATCATCCCTATTAATCAAGGATTAGTCTAAAACACACGAGAGTTCATATATTCATCTATGAAATGTAAGTTATTATTTTGACCTGTATAATTTGTTGTAGATAATTAATCTTGAGAAATGGTCAGCAGTTCTCAGAGTAAACTCCAGTTTTTATCTTGCTTGTCTTCAAAATTTACCCAAATATTTGACTGATAATATATATTTCTACGAAACTGTTAATTGCATATGAATTTTGTAGAAAGATTTTTGATTGTGTTGGCAATAGCTGTTTCTTATTTTCAAAAAATATATATCGTATATAGCCTAAGTTGTGAACTTCAGCTAGGATTGTCAAGACTATCTATTTCTGTATCTAGATTGCTAATTTGCTTTCTATGACATTTGATGCTGAAGAACGCAGTTCACATGATTAATTTTTTTCCCCTTATAAAATTCATCTTTGAACATACAAGTTGTCCAAAGAAATTAATTTCAAATATTAAATGTGTGCCAAGAGACACAACATTTCTATCCATCCACTATATTTTAGCTTCAAATATGCTTATGTGTGTGCTTGCAAACTTTACCACTACTCTCACTTCTTCAAAAGGCAGGGATTCCAGCTTGGCAAGAGCACTTGTATCATTCTCTACATTATTTTTGAAATTTTTGAAACTGTGTTTTAAATCATGTAAATACTTTTTTATAGAATGTGATGATGTCCAACAATTACATAAATAAGTCTTTCAGAACTTCAATGCAAACCAGCTAGACAAGAAGGTTTATTGATGACCTGCCTCCAAGGAGGATAGATTCTGAAACTGCTTTATTTAACATACAAGTTACAAGTAAAATGTTACTATTGCACAGGTAATTGGTAAATAATTGGAAAGTTAATGAATTAGCAAGACACTCATATATAGTTTACAAAGACAATTTTTTGATTACAAAACATTTGTTCGTACAATATTGATCATTAAGAGAATAATAAATAAGATATTCAGAGAGATTATTTTAATACACTCCCTTAATGGTCAATCTGTTAAATACACTAAGGAACCCCCCAAACAAAATTATTTGAAATGAGTGACCCGGTGATAATATTAGTAGTTTAGTCCACTATAGGAACATATTGCATGCCAATGAATTCGTGAATGAAAGGGCAATGAATCTCAATATGCTTGATTCGCTCATTGAAATTTGAATTTTTGAAATGTTTGAACACCCCTTAGTTGTTGTAGAAGAGGGTTGATGGCCTTCCTCGACACATACAAATGTCAGAAAACATCTTTTGAAGCTACAACTTGCTTTGACTGTACCTTGATATTCAACTTACATTAAAAGACACTGCCTATTGCTTCTTACAAGCCCAAGTGATAACACTTGTTTGATTTCTTGAATAAAAGATGCTTTCTTGCTAGTGATGATCATACCATCAACATAAATAACCAAAATGGCGATGTCACTGCTAGTAGTCTAGACATAGATTAGACTTTGAAAGATAGCCCTAAAACCCTGATTTATTAGGTAGTCATTAATTTTCATGTTTCGTGTCAGAGGAGCTTGTTTGAGGCCATGTAGTGCTTTCACCAATTTGAGTACTTGATGTTCTTTATTGACAACCTTGAATTCAGGGGGTTGTGCCATGTACACCTCTTCCTATGAATCATCATTTAGGAAGACACTTCTAAGATTTCTTTGATGAACCTTTCAATCATTGAGCTGCCATGGCTAGGACTAATCTAGTGGTGCTCATCTTTCCTGGCAGAGTAATGGTCTCCTCATAATCAATCCCTTCACATTGAGAAAAGCCTCTAGGGACATGATGAGCCTTATCTAAAGTACAATCATCCTTGTATTTGACTTTATGGACCCATTCAATGGGTTTCTTTCCTACAGGAAGATTTGATAGAACACAAAATGTTATTTTTCAACAACTATGATGCTTAATTTTCATAGCTTCTTCCCATTCAGGTATCCCTTCCACCTTTATGTATGTTTGAGGTTCATACACACTATGAATGTTGGCAATGAAAAAAAACTTACAAAATTGAATGGTTTGCTCATGTTGAAATGACCCTTGTTCTTTGTTAAAGACCACATCACGACTGAATATGAGACAATTAGTCTCAATGTAAACCAATCAGTAGGCTTTGTGATTATCATTGTAGCCAATTAACATGAGTTTTTAGCTTTTGGCATCTACTTGGTGCATTTAGCATCGAGAATCCAAACAAAAGTAGTGGAGCCAAAAGAATTGAGATGACTGATTTTGGGCTTATGGTTTGACCATGCTTCTTTCAAAGATTGTTTTTTTGAAAACCACTTTAGGAGAGAGGTTGAGAAGATAAATGACAATGTGAACTATTGGAGAGTGGTTGAGAAGATAAATGACAATGTCAACTACTTTCAACCTAAAATTTCTTTGGAACACTTTGTGTTCAAGCATAGATTAGGCCATTTAAGTAATTGTGTGTTCTCTACACTCAACAACACCATTATGTTGAGGGGTGTAGGATGTTGTCAATTAACACTTTATCCCATGTTGTTCATAGAAATGATAGAAGACAAATGAACAAAATTCTCCCCCATTGTCAGTTCTAAGAGTAACAATATGTTGACCAAACTCTTTTTCTACAAATGTTTTGAACTTTAGAAACAAAACAAATAGCTTTGATTTTACGAAGTAAATACATACATTTTATGGCTGAAATCATTAACAAAAAGTTAAAAATACTTGGATCTAGTAATAGAAGAAACAACCACAGGGCCACTATCCCTTGGAATAGTTGTAACATCGTAAAAGCTCTCTTGGAGTTTCTATTTAAAAATAGAGTGTGGCGCAACCTCCCAACCTGAGATGCTTCGCAAACTCCAAGGTTGTGGGGTTTGAATTTCTAGTAGTCCAATGAGAAGATCTACTCAAACAAGTTGAGAAAGACAGTGCACATTTAAGTGCACATACTGCTGATGCCAGAGAGATAAGATAAGATAAATTTATTAATGTCCAACGAGAGGCCAACGAGGGTCTAAGGGACTGGAAACAATACAAAGGGGCAAACGCCAGCAGAGGGAGCACCAAATGATGTTTGCAGAAAAAACGTGAAAACAAAACAACAAAATAACCAAGAAAAGGGAATAACAACAGTTAAGAACTCCTCATAGGCGAGAAGTAGTCCAAAATGGAAAGGTGGACATTAGGGCAATAAGGTACTCTCGAAGGTTGCCTCTAAGGTCTACTAGAGGGATGTTGTCGAGTGTAATCTCTATTGGGTCTCACAGATCTGGTGTAAACTGAGATAGTGCAAAGAGGCTGCTTCGATCCTCGGCTTGGAATTGTAGGACTGAAGAAATAGGTGATAAGCTGTGTAGGGGTCGATGTTGAGCAAAGTTGGAGCTATATAGTGTGCTTATGAAGCTACATGGTTTCCTAAAGATAAAGTGCAAGACAATGTTGGTCAATATTTCTAAAGAATGAGGGAAGAGACTGACACTCTCTAAACAAACAGTAGAATCTCCCTTGGACCTCACAGTAAATGGGACAACGAAAAATAAAGTGAGACTCGATCTCGACCTCCCCGATGTGACAAAGCCAACAGATCATGTCCTTCTTACCAATTTGGTGATCAGTCTGAATACGTACCCAGTGAGAACCCACCCTGAAAGATCCCAAGGAGATGCGAAGAGCGTGAGTCCAACGATGGGTGAGGTACTAGGGATGTAAGATGATCCTGTCCTAGATCTCAAGAAAGTGCTCAGCATAGAAAGCCATGCGTAGATGAAGCCCACCTGGGGAATTCCTCTAGGTTGTGATAACGTACTGTCTGCAGATGTCAAGTCTAACATGCTCATTCAACTCCCACTGAGGTGGAAGAAGATGAGCTGAAGCGTCCAGAGAAAACTAGAAGGGGGGAAGATGATCCAAACTAATACCAATCGAGCCCAAAAGAGTAGAGACTTGCGTGTACCAACAATGAAACCTGTGACCACAGTTTGAACTCACCACCTCCATAGAGGAACAATAAGCCAATTAGGAATATCTATGATGATCGTCAGAGGAATTAGCGAAACTCTGAAGCCGGTGAAATAGCCAAATTAAATCAAAGATGGTCCCAATCTAAAAGGGTGAGCACCAAACTCGACCAGAATGATGCTGTGTGGTGTGAACCATTGAATCTGATAATGTGCCAAAGGAAAAGAGTTTGGACTCTCTCAACAAAGGCCCAGTTAGACTCCAAGAGAGAGGGACCCAAACAGTAGAACCATAGAGGATAGTCGGCTTGAGCAGGGAGTCAAGAAGAGACATCTTAGTCGTGGTGTCCTGGAAGTGGTGTCAAAAACACTGTCGCTCAAGAATAGCAAGGGAGCTAAGCCCCTTGTTGACTCTAGGCTACATGGCTAGTCTTAAGCTAAATCAAGGTCTAGAAAACTCAACCCCCAAGTACGTATATGAAGATGCAATCTCGATCTTGGTACCCTGGAAGTAAAAATGGAGATGGGATGTCCTTAAACAATTGAAGATCATAACTTGAGTCTTGCCTAGATTTACAACTAGCTCATGTGAGGTGCAGAAAGAGGCCAAGCCATGAAGGAGCCATTGAAGAGCATCGGGAGAAGATGCTAGGAGAATCGCATCATCAACAAACAGAAGAATAGAGATCAATACCTAATGTAAATAACAACCATTGCTAGGGAGCAAACAATCATGGAGAAAAGCCTCAAGCTCGTCAATGTAGATGCCAAAGAGAGTGGGGGAGAAAGGACAACGCTGTTTCACCTTGATAGTGCTCTAGATAGGATCAGAGAAGCCTTGTGGAGTCCTAAATCTGTCCACAATGTGCTTTTATACCTCATAATAGTTGTAAGAAGAATCTCTGAGATCCTGATGTCCCTAAGACGCTGAAAGAGAGCAGCCCGAGGAACAGAATCGAAAGCCTTGCGAAAGTCAACAAAACAACAATAAGTTTTCGCTGAGCGGTGGCGAGCCTCCTCAATGATGGCCTGTCAAGTCAAAATGTGATCAGTGGTTTTAAAATTTGAACGAAACCTAGCTTGACCTCTAGCCCGATAATATCGATGATCGAGCTCATTGGTTAGGATACCGTTCAACACAGTTGCATAGAGTTTGGCGAAGGTATGTCCAACCATGACGGTCCTATAGTTTCCAGGGTTAGAGGCTGGCCCAAATTTGTGGATTAGGTAGATAATATGTCATGACCAAGAGTTGGGGAAGTCGACACAAACCACTCGATTAAAGAGCACTGTAAGAAAGGGACCTAGGACAGAGATACCCAAATTGAAGAATTCAACTTGAAATCCTTCATCATTTGGAGCTTTGCTACTGTTCATAACTCTAATTGCCTCACTAATGTGGGAGAAGGAGAAGAGGTGACAACAAGTTGGGGGGAGGATGAGATGGAGAGGGGGCTGACCAGGACTATCATAGAGTGTGGAGGTGTGGTAGGCAAGGGAGTGAAAGTCCAAAGTAGAGGGAGGGGGGAGGTGGCGAGGAAACATGGTGTGCCAAAAGAGCTTTGGGGACTGGAAGAACATGGCACAAAGAGACTTACACTGCATTAACGTGAACTTCCATTTCTTATGGCGAAGAAAGCAATGGTAGTCGAGCCTCAATTGAGAGGAAGAGGAGGAAAAAGTAGTGGTTGGAGCAGAGCGAAGCATGCGATGAAAGGATTTGCAGTCCTTATCAAACCGCTGATTCATGGGGCAAGACTTGGGAGTGGGACGAGGGGTGAGTGAGGAGGTGTAGTGGGGAATGGAGAGAAGGGCAGACTCCCACAAGGCAGACACAAGTAAGTGGAACATGGAGGTGACATCCCTAGAGTCGAGGAAGGGGTCCTAGGGAAGAAGTCATCTGAGGTGATGAATGAAGAGCTCCGCATCACCATCGGAGAAGTGAAAAGAAGTGCGAGCATGGGGGGAGGGAAGAGGAGGGTAACAAGAAGCAAATACGCAAGGAGGAGGTGTCAGGGGTCCCCGAAGGGTGATGCTAACGAGGGAATGGTCAGCTAGAGGAAGGCGAGAGATGGTAAAGAAACAAATGAGAGGGATGAAGGAGGTAGTAGAGAAAACATAGTCAACAACGCTAGCACCACCACCATGTGGCCAACAAGTGAAGAGTTCAGATCTAGGAAAGCAGGAGAGTCCATTCAAGATCACTAAGTCAGAAGACTCACAAAGCTGTAATAAATTATGACCATACTTGGTGAAGCGCCCCTGACAATCCTTAGAGAGCTGAACTAGACCCACAGAACTAGGATTAGAAGCAGTTGTACACATGGGATCAAGGATGCAATCATGGAGAGGAGGCTGTAGGTCTCTGGGCAACGCGTTAAAGTCTCCCAAAATAATGATGTCCCCCATGGCAAAGAATCTGGTCATGTGCTCAAGAAGGTCCTCATAAGGGTCCCCACCCTTAGTGCTGTGAATTGCATGGTATGAAGATGCTAACAAAAAGTAACATACAACGATATAGGTATCTCTACAAAGCAAGGTTCCTCAATCAATTTGAATCCACATGAATCTGGCATAACTGTTAGAGTGAACCAAGGAAATTTTACTAAAAAGGTGGTCCCGAATAAGACAGGTGACCCCACTTGAACCTCTAACCCCACCTGAACACCTAACTTCATCTCTAAAACATTAGAGCCATTGATAGCTAGAAATAACAAGAAGAGGACACATGGGGCTCTCATGTTTCTCTGTAATAAAAAGAAGGTTGGTAGAACCAATAACATCACTAAGTAAGCTAGGCATAGACTAGAGGATACTATTACCGTTCCAGTAGTTGAGACACAAAGAGCGTGTGCTCAACTAATGCTGAGCGAGTCATTTGGCTTAGAGGCTGCCCTTAGAACCCATCATGTAGGAAAGGTGTCGTAGATTACTACTTTAAGATTTCTGATGATTGCATATTTACCCTCTTGTCTTGTTGCCACAATGAGGGCACGAGCTTGCTTGAGTTTTGCCACCTGTGATCGGGTGAGGTCCTCATCTAGATAGATCTTAAGGGAAAGAGAGAATAACCTTTTCTTTTCCCTAAGAGCCCATAACTTGTTAGAGAGGGAGAGGAACCAAATGAAGGGAGTAACATCAAGGCCTAACGAACACCTGTCAAGAGTGATGTCTGAAATGTTCAGTTGATCCTTAAGGAAAGAGTATCCGATAGTCGAGGGATCATCAATGGAGGAGAGACCACAGACTCATAAGTTTAGTTCACGGGTCCGCCTAACCCGCTCATCGTCCATCTTCCCTTGAACTAACTTCTCAATGCCTAAAAGAGGAACCTTATCCACAGTACTACATAAAGAAGCCCAAGACTTCACCTTTAATTCAATCTCTGTTAATAGTGAAGAATGCCTATCGACAATCTCCAATTGTTTCTCCTTTATAGTGTCTAACTCTTTGAATTGCAGGGTAGTAGATTCTAGATTAGCTTTAAGGCTTGTATTTTCAGCAACTAGAGATTGCATAGTATCTCGTAGAGTGTGGTTCTTAGACTCCAACAAATCCAATCGTTCTACAATTTTAACATAGAGGGAAGTTGATTGAGCAACAACACTTTGTAGGACAACATTAGCAGACTCCATTGTAGCCAAGCGATTAGCGAGCTGCTGGAGTGTAATTGGATTAGATAAGGGTGCCATAGCTTATAAAAGAAGAAGGTGCCCCCTAGAAGTTCACAGCCTTACAATAGGCTAGGCATTTTGTTAAATAGTATAGAGACAACTATGTGATGCACAATCCGTCAAACAGTTAGAATCTATTTGAAGATATTGGCACCAAACTAGCTCTTGACGATTTCCAAAGGTGCACCTGTTGTTGTATTGGACCTAGACATCCAATATATTGTGTCTGAAATGATCGCTGTTGTTGTCTTGGGCCTAGACGAGGGCATTGGCAGAGATTTGCAGATTTTGCAACACTTTACCTTACTGTTGTCTTTGTATAGGAATATTGCCGCACTCCTTCCATCCACATGAGAGCCACAACTAAAAATGCGGTACAACGGTATGTGCAGATGGTTTCATTGCAAGTAAAATATCGTGAACACAGCCAGGCTAGATAAATTTTAGGCAGTCACACTTTTAATGGTGGATCGTTGAAGGAAGAGGATCTACTCAAGACTACAATTATTTTATGATACACAGATTTGGAGAAAATTATATTATCTTCAAACAGGGTGTATGTAATAAGCTTCAACAATTCTTTGGACAAAAATCTCCTGTATCTTTGCTAACTCTTCTATTTCATGAGAGCCAAAAACATGGGAGCCAAAACAATATCTTTGCTATCTCTTCTGTTTCATGGGAGCCGAAACAAAAACAAAACCTTGGTCACCATGACCAACACAGGCCCAACAAATTTCATGGCTCTGCAACAGTCGAAGAGCGATTAGGGCATCACAACCATGAACAACCACCAAGGCACCATAGCTTGGGCATTATGACCATGAGCATCGATTAGGGAAGAAGAAAACCCTCCTGTACAACCATGAATAGTTGGATCATGGTTAGGGCACGGGACAACATTGGATCACTGGATCATGACATTGGATCACTGGATCACGACATTGGATCACTAGATCACAACACTAGATGATCACTAGATCATGACATTGAATATTTGGAGGAGTCACGACTCTGCAGCAGTCGAAGAGCGGCGAGGAAATTTGCAGGACGAAGGAGCAATAGGCTACCAGAGAAAGCTACTAAAGATCACTAGAGTCAACAAGTCCAAATAGACCATGATCCTCAAGACCCACAACAATAGTCGATTGAATCTCCCAATCGATGATACTACACTAATCTAAACTGAAAGTCATGTCTAACTGTGGGGAGTGTCTCAAAATTTGACTATCTGACAAGAGGTTAAGTTCCATTCTCAGAACATAGTAAAAATCAAGGAAAACTAATTCCCCCCTCTAGATTGAATCTATATATTGTCTTTTCTGACATTGATATACTCTTACCCTCCTTAAAAAATAAATGAATTTGAGAATGAATGAAAAATTGTGAATTGACCCTGACAATGAGTGAAGTGGTTGGAGACACCTAAATTTATATACTAGGCAAATGATTTTATGTGATCTAAACATCTTTTAGTCATGAAGGTGTAAAAGACAGACTCACCTTACTCAATGTGCTTTGTAGATGCTTTAGTCTGTGAACTTCATTGCTTGGCTCGAGCAACTAAGCATTTACAAAACTCCAACTTCATATAACCAAACTTATGGCAATAGTTGCAATAAATATTTTTCTTCTTTGGGCCTTTTGATGACTGAGCAAAGGGATTCTACTAAGAAGACTAAGAGAATTGATAGTCGTCTGTTGCCTTATGAATGAAGCCGTTGATGGGACTTTGTTTTGCATCCTGCCAACAAAGTAACAATTGTCACCAGATTGATTGCCTGAAAGAATGGGAAGCAAAACATTTCCACTCCTAAGCTCCTCATAATCTGGGTCTCGATCGTGCAAGAATAGACAAAGTTGGACGAGGAGGTGAGTGATTTATAATAAGGTAGGTTGAAGCTACATCATTTTCTTATGTATCTTGGTTATGCAATAGATCACTTGAACTAGGTTGGACAAATATCACATGATGGAACTGGGGAGTGTAGGAAAGAAATTAATAGGAAATAAAAGAGTCTACAGAGCTAAAAATCTAATCTACCTATAGTTTAATTTTGTGCTATGATTATCAACAATACATGTTTGAATGGTAGGATAACTTAGATACATGCTTGATCAAGCATTTAACACATAAAAGTGCTACAAATGAAACTGGTAGAGAAGTAAAAAAAAATCATTTAATTTATCCAAGCCAAGGAAGATAATAGCAACAAAATAGAAAAATCTCACTATTTTTGAAGGTAAATGAATCCCATGACAAAAACTCCAAGATTCTTCTAGGCTCACCATAAAAAACTCTAGGCTCACCATACAGAGCCCTTGTGTAACAATGGATGGGGCTCGACTCACAACGTTGGGCATGGTTAGGTTGAAATCGTGGCTCACGTGTGTTGGCTCACAGCAGAGCAAGGCAGACAGCGGTGACTCACAAATGGAGTAGAGCAGTGATTGAGTATTTTGTTTGCAGTGATCCTCCTATCTTCCGCTTGGAATATGTGGTAGGGATTCATGATTTTTTCGTACAAGTTCTGCCCTTATTTCTCATCAGTGACACAATTTATGCAGAATCTTGAGTTGTGAACATCTTGGTTTCAACAACATTCGCCTACAAGATTTCAAGCACAAAACTACTATCTATCTACGGACTATAAAACTACTATATGTGGCTTGCGGCTTATGACTTTGGATTAAGTTGGGTTTTATTGTTTAAGGAAATTGTGGCTTGTGGCTCACAACTTTGGATTAAGTTTCTTGGTGTGGGTTTTTGTTGTTGGGTCTAATTTAGCCTTTGCACGGAGGAAATAGGATTGAAGGAAAGAGGAACAACATGACAAGGCATCGAACAGGTCCAGGAAAGGCATGGAGGAAAGAGGAATGACACGGTAAGGTAGTACCCCTGCCTACTTTTGACTGTTTCACCTTTGTGTCTACTGTGGGGATTGTTTGTAGGGATACTAGCTGTGTGCTTCTAGGGACACCTTTTATATGCTACGACACCCTTTTCTGATCCAATTACCCTCTAGTAGCTTGTTGATCGTTTGGATACAATGGAGTCTGCTAATGTTGTCCTACAAAGTGTTGTTGCTTAGTCAACTTCACTCTATGTTAAAATTGCAAAATGGTTGGCTTTGTTGGAATCCAAGAACCACACTCTACGAGATACTATGCAATCTCTAGTTGCTGAAAATAGAAACCTCAAGACTAATCTAGAATTTGCTACCATACAACTTAGGGAGTTAGACACTATCAAGGGGAAACAATCAGAGGTTCTCGATAGACATTCTTCACTGTTAATAGAGACTGAATTAAGGGTGAAGTCTTGGGCTTCTTTGTGCAATTCTACAGCTGAGGCTCCCCTTTCAAGCGTTGAGAAGTTAGTTCAACGGAAGATGGATGATGAGCGGCTTAGGCGAACCTATGAACTAAACTTACGAGTCTGTGGTCTCTCCTCCATTAATGATCCCTTGACTGCTGGATACTCTTTCCTCAAGGATCAACTAGACATTTCAGACATCACTCTTGACAGATGTTGGTTAGGCCCTGATGATACTTTCTTCATCTAATTCCTCTCCCTCTTTGACAAGTTGTGGGCTCTTAGGGAAAAGAAAAAGTCATTCTCTCTTTTCCCTAAGATCTATCTAGATGAGGATCTCACCCGATCATAGGTAGTAGAACTCAAGCAAGTTTGTGCCCTCGTTGTGGTAGCAAGACGAGAGGGTAAATATGTGGTCATCATAAATATTAAAGCAATAATGTACGACACCTTTCCTATAGGCTAGGTTTCGAGGGTGGCCTCTAAGGCCAAATGACTGGCTTAGTGGTAGTTGAGCACAGGCTCTTTGTGTCTCAACTACTGGAATGGTAATGGTGTGCTCTGGTCTATGTCTGGCTTACTTAATGATGCTATTGGTTCTTCCGACCTTCTCTTTATTACAGAGACACATCATGAGAGCCCCATGCATCCTCTTCCTAGTATTTTAGGCTATTAGTGGATCTCCTCTTTTAGAAACAAAGTTTGGTGCTCTGGTGGGGTGGCTTGTCTTATTCAGGACCAACTTTTTAGTAAAATTTTCTTGGTTCATTCCGACAGCTATGCTAGATTCATGTGGATTCACATTGATCGAGGAACCTTGCTCTATAAAGATATCTATATCGCTGTTTGTTATTTTCCACCAGCATCTTCGTTCTATGCAATTTATAGCATTGAGGGTGGGGACCCCTATGAGGACCTTCTTGAAAACATTACCAGATTCTCTGCCATGGGGGACATCATTATTTTGGGAGACTTTAATGCATGGACCAGAGACCTACAACATCCTCTCCATGATTGCAGGTCTAATCCCATGTATACGACTAATTCTAATCATAGTTCTATTGGTCTACTTTGGCTCTTCGAGGATTGTTAGTGGCCCTTCACCAGGTATGGTCATAATTTGTTACAACTTTGCAAGTCTTCTGATTTAGTGATCTTGAATGGAATCTATTGCTTTCCTGGATTCAAACTCTTCACTTATTGGCCACATGGGGGTGGTGCTAGCATTGTTGGTTATGTTCTCTCTACTATCTCCTTAATTTCTCTCATTTGCCACTTTACCATCTCTCACCTTCCTCTGGGTGATCATGCCCTCCATAGCATCACCCTTTGGGCACCCCTCACACCTTCTCCTCCTTGCTTATTCACCTCTTCTCGTCCCCCTCTTCCCTCCCCCCTCTTCCCTCCCCCCATGCTCGTACTTATTTTCGCTTCTCCGATGGTGATGTAGAGCTCTTTATCCATCACCTTAGACAACTTCTCCCCCAGGACCCCTTCCCCAACTTTGGGGATGTCACCTCCATGTTCCACTCACTTGCATCCGCCTTGTGGGACTCTACCCTTCTCTCCATTCCCCACTGCAACTCGTTGCTCACCCCTCGCCCCACTCGCAGGTCTTGCCCCATGAACCAGTGGTTCGATGAGGACTGCAAATCCTTTCATCGCATGCTTCACTCTGCTCCACCCACTACTTCTTCCTCCTCTTCCTCTCACTTGAGGCTTGATTACTGCTACTTTTTTCGCCATAAGAAATCGAAGTTCACTTTACTCCAGTGTAAGTCTCTTTGTGCCATGTTCTTCTAGTCCCCAAAGCTCTTTTGGCACACCATGTTTCCTCACCCCCCCCGCCCCCTCCCTCTGCTCTGGACCTTCACTCCCTTGCCTCCCATACCTCCACACTTTATGATATTCCTAGCCAACCCCTTCTCCATCTCATCCTCCACGCCACCCATTGTCACCTTTTCTCCTTCTCCCACATTAGTGAGGTAGTTAGAATTATGAACAGTAGCAGAACTCCAGATGAGGAAGGATTTCAAGCTAAATTCTTCAAGTTGGGTATCTCTATTTTGGGTCCCTTTCTTATAGTGCTCTTTAATCAAATGCTTTGTGTCGGCTTCCTTGACTCTTGGTCACGACATATTATCTATCTGATCCATAAATTTGGTCTAGCCTCTGACCTCAAAAACTACAGGATCATCATGGTTGGGCACACCTTCGCCAAACTCTATGCGACTATGTAAATGGTATCTTGACCAATGAGCTCAATCAACGACATTGTTAGGCTAGAGGTCAGGCTGGGTTTCATTGAGATTTTTAGACCACTGATCACATTTTGACTTTACAGACCATTATTGAGGAAGCTCACCATCACTCGATGAAAGTTTATTGTTGTTTTGTTGACTTCTACAAAGCTTTCAACTCTGTTCCTTGGGTGGATCTCTTTCAGCATCTTAGGGACATTGGGATCTCATAGATTCTTATTATAGCTATTATGAGGTTATACAAGCATATTGAGGGCAGATTTGGGACTCTGTAGGGCTTCTCTGATCCTATTCAGAGCATTATTGGGGTGAAACAAGGTTGTTGTCTCTCCCCCACTCTCTTCAACATCTACATTGATGAACTTGAGGCTTTTCTCCATGATTGCTCACTCCCTGACAATTGTTGCTATTTACATTAGGTATTGATCTTTATTCTTCTATTTGCTAATGATGTGATTCTCCTAGCTTCTTCTTTTGATGGTCTTCAACGGCTCCTTGATGGTTTGGTCTCTTTCTGTGACTCATGTGAGCTAGTTGTAAATCTGGACAAGACTTGGGTTATGATCTTCAATTGTTTGAGGGCATCCCATCTCCATTTTTACTTCTAGGGTACCTAGATTGAGATTGCATCTTCATATACTTGGGGGTTAATTTTTCTAGACCTTGATTTAGCCTGAGACCGGTCATGCAACCTAGGTTCAACAATGGGTTTGAATCCCTTGCTATTCTTGAGGGACAATGCTTTTGACACCACTTCCAAGATACCACGACTAAGATGTCTCTTCTTGACTCCCTAGTCAAGCCAATTGTCCTCTATGGGTCTACTGTTTGGCGCCTCTCCCTCTTGGAGCCTAACTGGGCCTCTGTTGAGAGAGTCAAAACTCTTTTCCTTCAGTGCATTATCAAATGTCATCGGTTCACACCACACAAAATCGTTCTGGTTGAGTTTGGTGCTCACCCTTTCAGATTGGGGACCATCTTTGATTTAGTTTGGCTCCTTCATTGACTTCGAAGCTTTGTTGATTCCTTCAACGATTGTTATAGGTATTCCTACTTGGCTTATTGTTCCTCTATGGAGGTTGTGGTTTAGACTCTAGTCATAGGTCTCGTTCTTGGTACACACAAGTTTTTGCTCTCTTGGGCTCGATTGGTATTTGTTTTGATCGTCTTCCCCCTTCCAGTTTTCTCTAGACGCTCTTGCCCATCTTCTTCCACCTTTGTGGGGGGTTGAATGACCAAGTTAGAATTGACATCTACAAATAGTATGTTATCATGACTTGAAGGAATCCCCCAGGTGGGCTCCGTCTACGCATGGCCTTCTATGCTAAGAATTTTTTTGATATTTAGGAGGGTATCATCTTATGTCCTTGGTACCTCACTAGTCATTGGACTCATGCTCTTCGCATCTCCTTGGGATCTTTTAGGGTGGGTTCTCACAGACTACGTATTTAGACTGATCACCAGATTGGTAGGGAGGACAAGATCTATCAGCTTTGTTATCTCAGGGAGGTCGAGACCGAGTCTCACTTTATTATTCGTTGTCCCATTTACTATGAGATTTGAGGGAGATTCTACTATTTATTTAGAGAGGGTCAATCTCTTTCCTCATTCTTCAGATATATTGACCAACACTGTCTTGCACTCTATCTTCAGGAGACCATGCAGCTTCGTGAGCACACTATATAACTCCTACCTTGCTCGACATCGACCTCTATGCAACTCATCACCTCTTTCTTCAGTCCTACAATTCCTGCCTGAGGATTGAAGTGGCCTCTCTGCACTATCTCAGTTCACACCAGACCTGTGGGACCCCATAGAGATAACACTCAACAACTTCCCTCTCTCTAGTAGACCTTAGAGGCAAGCTTCCAAAGTACTTGATTGCCCTAATGTCCATCTTTCCATTCTGGACTATTTCTCGCTTGTGATGAGTTCTTAGCTATTTTTATTCCCTTTTCTTGGTTCTTTTATTTGTGTTGCTTTCACGTTCTTTCTGTGAACATTGTTTGGTGGTCCCTCTATTGGCATTTCCCCTTTGTATTGTTTCTAGTCCCTTAGACCCTCGTTGGTCTCTTGTTGGACATTAATAAATTTATCTTATCTTATAATACAACTTATAAATACCAACATGCAATAGGTGAAACAATAGGTACTCCATAAAAGATAATATTGTTTTCATTTATGAAAATGGTGTTACAATAGTATGGGTGATAAAAAATCAATTTTACCAACCCTAGAACAATTGGCATTTCTCTGATTTATAGGTGACTATTTACAGTTTGGGCAGGAAACTAAATCTATGCCCTAACTCACCTACCATCTATATTAACAAAATCTATTGCTATCTTTGTGCAAAAAAATTTGTGGAAAAAATAAGTTACACTTCAAAAGCCATGAAAAGGGGGCGAGAAGAAGTAGAGAATAGAAAGAGAGGATTTCTCGAGAAAAAGCCAATCTTTGAATGACAATCTTTACACGCTTTTTTTGTCGAATCTTTGTTAGCTATCTCCTTGAGGTACCCACTAATCGATATGAGCACTCCACTTCTTTGACAACCTTAAATGCATGGGGTGCACGAAAAAACACATAGTTGAAAGAAAGGAATTTTTTTTCCATCATTAAGTGTGTGCCACATCATTAATGGGTCTATCAACCAACAATAATGACAAAAAATTAGGTTCGAAAGGAATCCCCATACATCCACCCGCATGTCGGAAGGACTTGAGTACCAAGACTTCTAAGCATGGAACATTGAGTTCCAACTACCACGTAATGCAAGCTCTCTCAACCAAGTCACAGGCAAGAGGGAATCCTAGATCCAGAGCTATACTTTGTAGAGTTGTGGTATTTTTGAAAGCAAGTGAATCTCCTTTTGAGTAGGTGTTGAATCAAACCAAAGGATCCCTTGACGCTAAATTTTTTTCTTCTAGGAGGGTCCTTGTCGTGTAACCTCTCATGTTGTGACACAAGTGCATTAGATGTGGAAGGGGAAGTCTCATCGATCTCGAAAGATAAATGTTTTAGACCCGCTATCACATAGTACCAATCATGCAAGCAACCTTTCGTTCACTGATTCATTGCTTCCAAGGGCTTTCCTTGCTTGGAAATGTTGAGTCCAATGTTGGCAACTAGTCCTTCCATGGGTAGGATCTTGAGACTTGGCTGACCTAGAACCCTTGGGGAATCATCTTCCTATCTTTTTTCAGAGATGCCTATTTTACAAGGAAAAACCATCTTCTAGAATTTACACTGGTTCTTGTCCCACCTTGGTATTTGAAATTTTTTGCTAGTCCTCAAAAGCCAATACCCATTAGCACTTCCGAAGACCAGACTGCATTAATACCACAATCTTTATTCAAAACCTTCTATTTTTACCATACTTTAGATTTTGGGTTTTCAAGGCCTTATGCTCTCTTGTCCCCTTTGGAGGATAATCATGCCATTTAGGAAGGAACACAAAACTTAGAAATCAAAACAAGTAAAGTAGCTTTTGGTAAAAGACAAAAACGGTATCCAAATACTATACCTTGGAAGCATGAAAACTACCTCTCACTGGTCGTCGGGGATGAAATTCCCGAATCCTGAACACCTACAATATTAGAACTTGTGAGCACAAAAATGGACGATTTTCAAAGTAGCAAAATATCAATTGTTTATTCTTCATCGAAAACCAACATTACATTGCTCTGACAAGAACTTTGATGACATTTCTTATAATTCTGAGTTGTCCTTAAGCGATTGACAAAACCAATATTCAACATTCACTCATGTAACACATGAGATCTATAAATGCTGAGTACTTTTGGATGTGACAACTATTTAAATTCGAAATACCTACCAACTTCTTATTAATGATCCAAGATGCTCAACCTAAGGATTGATATTGCATCTTGGTAGATGATCAAAGGAAAAAACCACCCTATGTATAGTTGCTTACAAACATGGATGGAACTGCCAATGCAACACCAACAAGCCACCATTAACCCATTAGGACTGAGGCCGCACGTGTGCATATAGTAGTGACAACATATCCCACTCTCTAACTTTGAGAGCTAAAGCCACGAACCAGACACCAATGAAAGCATGGCTGTAACTCTTTGGCTAAGCCAAATGTAACAACTCGACCTATGAGATCCTACCTCACACAAAACAAACACAAAAACATGATGATAGAGGGCACCCAGATGGTGAAGCCATCCCTTTAGAAGGGATAAACACCTAGAAACACCAAAAGAAGTGAACTTGCACCACCAAACCAAACAACCCAAAAGAAAAACAACAGAGCCAAACCCACCTTTGCATGGTGAAATGCACTTTGCACTATGATCCTGAACCACCAACTAGTGGCTCAAAACTAGATTGTTAACTTGTTCTGCATACGAGGAGGGTGGAGCCAAAAAAGCTTCGTCATATGACAACCGACTAGAGGGAAAAAAAACATGGCCAACAGAAACCTGAATGATAACTATTAAAATAATGCCCAAAGGGGCAACAAAAGAAAAATAACCACAAAAACCAAAACACCAACAAGATGAAGAAGGAAAAAGGACAAACCACATGAAAAAATAGAGGAAAAAATAACCTACAAACAAAAAGAAAAGCTAATGGAAAAATACCAACCTGGAATACTAGGTTGCAGAGATGCCACAACACTAAGACTCGCTCTTGTTCCAACAAGAACCAAAACTAGCCTGACCCCTAAAAACACTTGTAGGCTTGAGGGATGATCTCCTACATGTTGGGTAGCAACCCAAATGATGACTTTTGCTTGCATAACACAATTGTGATTATCGATCAAAGTGGCACTAGTAAATTTGGGCCTATTTTTCTATGTTTGTCAAAATTTTGACGCTTAGAGGTCAGAAAAGGCCGTCGCTATAATGTTGTTGAAATTTTGATGTACTACTGGTTGTCGATTTATTAACAGACAACTCTGTCAAAAATCATCACAATCTATGTTAGAGGGTGGTGTCAGACAACAACTATTAAGCATCGATAGTTTGGCAAGTAAGCAATGGCTATTGACGACCATTTGCATTGAAAGAAGACGTCTACGAAATTCTTCTCAACGATAGGTAGCGTTGAAATACCAATGCAATTCAAATTTGTTTCGACGAGTTTTCCATACTATCGATGGTAGGCCTCCTCGAAATATTGACCCAAATGAGATTCATTTCAACGAGTTTTTCATACCATCGACGATAGATTTTGTCAAAATTTTGACGAAAATGAGATTTGTAATGATGAGTTTGTCATACCATCAACGACAAGTTTCGTCAAAATTTTGATGATATCCAGAGTTTTAAAAAATAAATCAAATAGTCTGTAGCAAGCTAAATACAGTCATATGAAGTCAATTGAAATGGTGAGAATAGTGAAATGGTGTTGGTGAGAATGTAGGGGCTAATAACATTGCCACTTTTTGTAAACACAAAAAATCTAGAAACATTTATACAAGCCTGAAGATATATATGAATAGTTCATATTAACAAATTCCAGAATATAAAGGAACTTTAATATTTAGAGGGTGAAAATTAGTTTTCTACTCATATAATAGAGGAAGGAAGGAATATTGTATATGTCACTAGTAAGCCAATTAACTAACAATGTTAGAATATGTGTACTCTAAATGCTTAAATAATTCCTCTTGGTTTGAAGCATCCATATGAATTATATTAGAATTGGATCTTTGATAAATTCACTCTACCAATGTATCTTGTTTAACTAGTAAATATAAATATTAAATCTAACACACCAGAGTTAGAGAATCTAGGAATCAAGAACACGTTATAAAAATTTTAGACAATGCACTATATCTAACATGGTAGTAGTGTGACACACGTAAATAATAAGGAGTTCAACAAAAAGGTTTAGAAATTTAAAAAATGCAGCAAGCATTTTTCTTGTAATTCACTTAACTAATTTTGTTTGTTCATATGTTTCAAGGTCCAACAAAATGTGGGTATGTGATGCATCAAACAAAGTGTTATTACATAAAATTTATCGATTTATTTGTATGTAGAGGTTTAAAACTTGAAGTAGAATAAGAATTCACATATCTGTGAGACTTACAAGAGATATGCTATCATTGTTAAAAATTATGATTTTAAATTTTGAATTTGATTTCATAAAAGATTTTGGTATATACGATCCAAAGAACAAAGTGATCTATATTAAGATTTATAAATAAGAAAAGATGACAAATTATTTTAAATTTACATATAGACTTCGTAATCTTATGTTTAAAGTTGAAATGAATGCATTAAAATTTGCATGATTTTCATGTTAAACAAAAGATGTTTTGTTCAAAGAGATTAGAATTAAATGTAGCTAATTATACAATGGTGGATGTGAGCAAATGAGAAGCAATTGTACGTAGCTCAAATATGTAGAATGATAATGAAATATAGATAAATTTAATATATATTATTACTATCACCCTTAAACATCACACATTAAGAAAGAATATAAATTTTGAAAAATAAGTCAACTTTGACAATTCATGAAGAACTAAAGAGCATTGTGTTTGAATACTATTGCTTTGTGGGAAGCGCCCTTGTTGATATGTGTGTGTGTGTGTGTGTGTGTGTGTGTGTGTGATATCATATTGCTTCTTTGATCAAATGTGGTGTAAGATGTTGTCTCATGAACTATACTAGTAGGAGGATATTAAGGAAAGGATACACATAGATGGGGCTATTAAATATTTTTACGAAATAACTTGATGTAGTCAGGTCCTATTGCCTCTAAGTAGTTCTCACAAAAGGAAAATGTAAAGTGTGAAGCTAGACATTGACTAATTTACAATGTCTAAGTATGTGCTAACATGTGAGATACTTATAGGGATGTACTCATTTCTATAATATGTAATGGTGTTGTACATAAAAACATAAAATATATTTGAGGTCATCACTAACATGGTAATTAAAATAAATAATCAATTATTGACAAGGTCAGTATAATAAAATTTGAATAATTTTTATAAATCCACTAGTGAATATATAAGCTCTTGAATATATGAATATTATATAATAAATATGAGTGTTTTGGCATATTTGAATAGTCATTTATTTTATTGATGGTGTAGTCCTTATAATTGCTAATAGAGCACCATATTTGATGTGCCAGTCTAAATTTCTACATAAGATTTTGAAAAATGTCCAATTAAAATAACTACTAAATCATCTTTTAAACAGATGAAGCCTGCAATTGGCTTTAATGAAATTTTATATATGTAAAACAACAACAATGTTCAATGGTACACCATGAAAAGACATACCTCAATGTTGCTGTACAACATGGAAATTTTATATGTGTGCAAGAACAACAAATTTTGCATCACACAATCTCACAGTGGTGGTTGTGGATGCTTGCTACACAACATACATTTGCAAGTTAACATCTGGTTGTTGGGATTAATAAGTGGGAAGATTTACTTCTGGGGGGGGGGGTGGGGGGTGAATCAAAAGTAACTAACTTTAACCTTTTCAAATCCTTTTTTAACTGAAACCATTCACATGCATCTAATTTATCTAATAAACATAAAAGTAAAGACATGCATGAAAATAGATAACACACAAATTTGGCAACCCAAAAAACTTCCAAAATGAGAAGGTAAAATTGGGGTGGGGATGACACCCATAAAATATCACGATAGCAATGTGTAACTATTTAAGGTTACAATGTTTGACCACTTCCAATTGTCTACCTTCTGAAAGGCCTGTCCTGTTAAAGACTTTACACTCTGTTAAAAGTGACTTGGTTAAAGGATTTCACTACCCTACTAAAAGTAGGCATGATTAAAGGACTTTAGTACATTCATTTGGAATGCCACCTTGTTAAAGGATTTAGAAATGGCCGCTAGGCCGACCTAAGTTCATAGGATTTCCATATCTAATAAATTGCTAGAGAGTATTAGAAAGTCTTTGACCTGATAGCTTTGCAATCTTCAATTGCTGATTCCAGATCCTTGTTCTGCTCTTACTAATTTGATCCTTGCTTTATCTGATATGTCACTCTGCGAAGTTCTGATACTTTGTTCTTCAACAATTGGATTCTGCTATGCTATTATGTTCTTCACTGTCTTTTTACCCTTCTGCACTTCGCTATAATTCACCCATACACTTCTTTCTTGCATATCCTCTCTCTGCATAATGCGGCTTTGTTCTCCTTTTAAAGATTTCAAATACTTAGGGTTAGGTATGAATCTACGATCAATATTAAATCTTCATTTTCCACTCATTTCTTGCACTTTTCTTATTGGTTGCATGCTTCTACATTTTTCTCATTGGCTGCATGTTGATTACATAGGTAATGCAAAAGATTCGATCTTATCTTCAAGATCCTTCAAGATTCATCCCATGTCAGCTCCAAAAATAGTTTACATCTGAGTTTGTGAAGGAACAAACTCATATGCTGATTTTGTGTTACTCGACACATACTAGTTGCTGATGCTCGACACATATAGAAAAATTGGGTCACTTGGCTCCTATAGTAATTCTGTTTCACTCAGCATCTATAGTGACTCAACATCTATACTTTTCTCGGCACTTGAACTTTGCTCGACACCTAAAGATTGCTTGGCACGTAAAGTTCACTCGACATCTATTAAATTTTTTGGCTCAGCACACATTGTAGCTTGACTTCTGTATTATACTCGACATCAACTGAAGAATTGGTTAAGTGTGTTGACACTCAAATGTCAAAACCAATATGAGACCAACAATCTCCCCCTTTAACATGAGTGTCAAAAACACTTAACTAGACATTATAAATATGATCTTTATGAGTATACTACATATTCTATTCGGCATATGTACAAGACTTCAAAAACTTATTCAAAATTTTGTATACCTAAGAATCTTGTAACTCCCCCTAAGCTAATGTGCCATTACCATTCTTGTAACCAAAATTCTTGTGTTGAATGTGTCTCATGCTGATATATCTGATACTTTTTTCCTTGTTTACACTTTGTATATATTTGTACCCTGTTTCTGCTCCCTGTACTCTGTATCTATTCCCTTTTCACATCTACTTGCAGTTTTGCATCCTTTTTGACTTTATTACTTCCTTAAAATGTGAATTTAAATATCTCCCCATTTGGATATTCTTTATTAATTACATCAAAGAATGTATATTCACATCTCCTCCAAAACATTATATCTCCCCATTAATATATTTCTCCCCCTTTTTGACATTTATGTCAAAGGATCCTATGGATAAATAGAATATTTTTCTAAAAATGTTTTATTTACCTCCATAATCATCTTGAGAGAAGCATCCCAATTATCTAAAGCAATCTCCAATGACTTGTGTTGGATGGCTGTCTCTGCTACAAGATGAACAAGGCCTTCTAAAGTAGAAAGGTTAGGATCCTTTAGAACATTTTCTGCATAGACCTGTTCCTTATGGAGTACTTCCATATGTGGGGTAATGGAAGATTGAATCTGCATCAATTTGGGCTTAATATTGGCCTCTTCTACTATCAATACAACTAATTCCTTTTGTGTGTGAAGCATAGCTTCAAAATGCTTCTTACTCTGAGCTAGATCTTTGGATAGCTGAGTGCTGGAAATCTTTAGATTTCATTCCAAGCTCAATATCCTTTGGCTAGTTTCCTGTGTGAAATATGATCAATCACACAACTTATTGTACAATGAGAATACATTCTCAAGTACTTTCTTCACTTTTTCAATCTTCTTTTCCAATTCAACTTGTAAAAGTGCTATTTGACTTGATATTTTCTCATTTACTTTCATCTAAAATTTCTTTTCTGACCATTCTAATAATTTAACATTAGTTTCTAGGTCCTCATTCTGTACCTGGTCCACAATGTTGGACAATTGCTCCATGATGGGCTGGGTTTCATCAGGTACTTGCAAGCTGAATGCATCAAGAAATATGTCCTTTATTTCCACCAGTGCTTGCTTTTTCCTAAACTCATTTTTAGTATTTCTTGTTTCTTCCTCCTCTCTAGTGCTTCTTGCACTTCATTTATATGTTGTAGGTAATTGGTTCTTGAATCATAACTAGGTATGACTATTTCTTCATCAAGTGTAGGGTCTCCATAGTGAAGTACCCTTGTAACCTTGGTAGAGCTCGAGCTTGGTGCTGAAATATGCAATGGTACTGCATCAGTGCTCGGTTCTTACTAGGAGTCCTCGAGGTAGGAAAGTTCACCAATGTTTGTCTTGCCTCTTGCTCCTTAGGGGTTTTCTCTTCTCCTTTCTCCTCTTCTCTACTGCCTTGATCAATAATGATAATTTCTGGAGGTGCACCTTGACTTTGTGCAGTAGGAACATCTTGCCCTATTTGTTCCTTTGCTTTCTCCTCGGCAATTGTTGTCACTTTTATTATAGAATCAACCTTAGCAATTTTGTCTTATTCTTCTTTCTCTTTGGGTTGATCGGTTGTAGTTGTGGGAGGTTGTGAAGATTGTTCTTGTGTGCTTTCTTTCTCCCTAGTTATTTTTACTATAACTTTCTCGAACTCATCAACACTCACCAAAATTGGATTTGTACAAAGTTGTGCTTGTAATGTTGATTGGTGAAGTATCTTTTTGAGATCCATTATAGTAAAAGGATTGATGTTTTGACCTAAAGTGTCAGGAACATCCTTTACAATTACTATTTCTGTAGGTGTTGTGTGTGGAGGACTTGGTGGTTGTAGTTGGGTGTCTTGGACACTCTATTCAGTCTGCTGCTCTTTAGCTGTTGCCTTTTCACCGTGTGTCTTCTCCATTTTCTCCTCTTCTGTATCTTTTTCCTCTTCCTCATCTTTTTCTTTTTCTCCTTCTTCTTCATCATTTTTTCCTTCAAATGGGTCTTCCTACCCTTCTTTCACATTGCCAATCCATATATTAATTTCCACATTTGTGTGGACTTTTAGACAACATCTTTTATTTGGTTTTGTAAATTTTTGAAGGCTCTATATTTGGGTGCAATTTTTCTCCCATGCTTCTTATTAGTCTTTGTTATTTGACCTTTAGTAAGGTTTGGCATTACATAAGCCAATGTAGACTCTCTTATTTCCTTCTCCATTTTGACACAATAATGCCATTTATTCTCAACTAATGAGCTTAGCTTCTTAGGCATTGAATTATCTAGTTCAAGTGGGGTGGTCTTTAACTTAGTCATCATAGTGTAGATAGACTCTTTTACTATGCTCTGTTGTTCCTTTGACAACTTATTGAAATCTATGGTCTTTAGACCAGTTAAATCTGCATTATCTCTAATATTATTGCAAATGTTTTCCAATTTAGATGTGGTAGAACGGATTACCAATCTAAATTGTTCTTTATCAGACTCTATTCTTTCGTTCTTTGATTGAGGAGGTGCAACATACTTTCTTCTCTTTTTCTGCTTTGTAGGTCCTTGTTCTATTGGCTTCTATTTCTCCTACTCCTTTACCCCTTAAGTTGTAGCCATAGTGTCAACTCTTGTAGTTGGCTTAGCTGGGCTTGGCTTTGTAGCCTTTTTCTTTCTCTTGGGCTGTGCAGTTGGCTATTTTGGAGCTTTTCTCTTCTTTGGCTTAGCCTTTGGTGCTTCTTTCTTGGTATCTTCCTCCTTATCTATATCTTCTCCCATACCTTGGGTTAAGGCAAGTGGTCCCCTGATCTTGTTCTTCTTCATCATCCTCGACATCATCTTCTTCTTCTGCTTCTTCTATAGTACCTTCCCCAAATTTAGCTTTCAACTTCTTAAGAAGCTTGTCCTTCTTTTTCAAAGTGGAGGCAATCTTCAACTCCATATCCACTTTTGATCTCACCACGTCATAGGTTCCAAGATGTGGTGCATCCTTGTCAACTTCCTTTGCTAATAATGTAGTTATTGCTGTTGATGCTTCATCTATGTTTATTTCATACCCAAGAGGTCTTAACCATCTCACTCTTGGTATTGCAACTTGTATGTATCTATAGTCTATATCTACAAGAGAACATACATCATTTACATGTTTCTCTACTAAGGAAATTGGAATTCTGAGCCTTTGCTTCATTTTCTTCTTAAAGTCCTCAAAATAACTAGTCATCAAGGTCTCAAAATTAGCTCCCATCTGCTCTATGTATTCATTGACTTGAGCTATGATTGACCTATCAGTTTTCCATGCCACTTTACCAAAAAAAGGAAATTTATTCTGAACATAAAAGAAAATACATATCAAAATGGCACCAAATTTGCATTGGGCTCCCTTGGTTCTCCTGATTGCTGCTAGATTTTCATTGATCTGTTGCAGTTGTAGTTCTGTAAGATCATATGTATGATCCTTCTTTACTAGTTTGTATCCTACATCTACTGCAATACAAGGCACACTATTGAGTTTGTTGAATTGGTAGAATTTGTGTGCAATGACCCTAACAGAAAAGTCAACTAGAGGGTCTTGGATAGTGTCAATTATCATCCCTCTCTTATTCCATTTTGTACCTATATTTTTCTCAATTTCCTCCTTAGAATCACTCCTAAGGGTCTTTGACCGATCTAGGGTTGGGTACCCTATCACTTAATGAAAAATTCTCTTTGTGATTTTTATGGGACCATCCTCCAATCATAAGCTACCATCATGCATTCTGCTCAAAATTAGTCTAATCCATTTAGTCTTGAAAATGGTGCAGAATTCTAGGGCTCACGTTAAACCCTTCCTCTCAAAAATCTAAAATTCCTCCTTCAACACTCCATTATCACATAATTTTTCATAGGCTTCCCTCATTTCCATGTCACCTATGGCTCCAGTCTTGCAATTATAGCATCTCCTTACATTTTGAACCATTACAACCTTAGGGGGTATGATGGATAGGGCTCCAACTGGGTCGTTCTTGTATGCAACCTCTAGGATTGTACAAAAATTGGGTTGTCTGACCTCTTTGGACATTAGTTGGACTTCAAATGATTCCTTCCCCTGAGTTTTTCTAGAGCTAGAATCCATTTTATACAATCTAGGGTTTTAACATGAAGAAAACATGAAACTACGTAGCTTGGCACAGTCGTAAATACCTTGAAATTGATGAAATTGTGCTTGGAATGCTATTGAAATGTTCTTATACACTGGATTCTCTACTTTGGATTCACTCTATGCTCTTTCTTGTCTTTTTTCTTTGTTCATGATGAAGAAAAATGATTGAAAATATGATAATATACCCTATTTTCAACATTTAATGCTTAGTGCATTTACAACTGTCCACTCAGCTTCTGAAGGATTCTACATTACTCGGCTTCCATTGACTTTTCACCACTTAGCTTCCACTGGAGTATTGCTCCACATCCTCTAAGATTTCTTCTTCACTCGACTTCTTCTACCAACTTGGCTTGTACCATATTTTTACTCGACATCAAAAGGCAACTTGGCAACACTTGTGAAATCTTGGATTTTTAACTTTGCATCTTTGTTCATGCTAATCTATTCTTTTTCACTACTTTCTTTTCTAGGAACTGATATATGATAAAACTTTGTAAATCAATCCCTTATGCCTCCTCTTTCTTAGTTTGATGAAGTGTAACCACTTGACCTGTTGGGTGAAGTGATCCCTTCATTTGATGTGCTACTCCCATATTTCTTCTTCCATGTTTTGTTCATTTCTCCTTTGATGTGTTCAACATCTATCTTCTCTTTACCTTTGTCATTCTTTGATTTGGGTGCCTTTGACTTTGTTATGCAATTCCTGTTGAAATGACCAGTCTTCAAGCAACTGAAACATGTGGTTTGGCTCAATCATCTACTGTAGTTCCCTTTGAAATGTGTCCTTATGCAATTTTTAAGAATGTGTTCATATTCCTGACTGTAATGATAATTATACCTGGTGTTGCAGTCCCAATTGTAGTGATGTCCATGGTTATCTTCCCTTGCTACCTGATTTGGTGTCCACATAGGTTTTGATCTGCACTCAAAATCTCTATGTCCATACTTCTTACAATTGTAGCAGTGACCTTCAAATTTTTGTGTTCTAATAGGCCTAGTCCTACAATTATGTGCTTGATGTCCTTGCTTTTAGCACTTATGAAAATGAATTGCATTCTTAGGTTTGTCATCCTGATGGGCATTCTTACTCCTACATACATTAGAGGAGGTATGTCCCTTTTTACCATATAAATGACAAGTAGGTTTAGTGTTCTTACCTTTGTTACTCCTTTCTTCTGCAGTCTTGGATGATTCTCCTTGTTCAGTGCTGATGTAACCTAGTCCCGAAGTGTCATTACTAGCCCTTGGTGATTTTAGTAGCTGCTCAAAGTACTTGATGGAATCATTAGGTTTGTTAATTCTTTCTACAATCTCCTTCTCTCTTTTTAGGTCATTTTGCAGTTGTTCATTTTGTATCTTTAGTGTAGAGATCTCAATATCCTTGACATTTAGTTAACGATGTGCTTTCATCATTTGACTTAGGGTGTCTATCTGCACGTTTGAAATTCTTGCAAGCTCAATTGACTTTTCTTCCAGTCTATTGGCAAGGTTTCTCTTGTCTTCTTCTCACATAGCCTTGTCTTCAATGGCTCTTTTCTTCTATTTAGTCACCTCACAAAGCATCATGGCTTGTGATTCTTGTTCAAGCTTGAGTGTTCTAATTTCTTCTGTTTGAGCTCTATTCTTCTTCATTAGGTCTGCTATTAATGCATCAAATTCTTTGGAATCTCCATTTGAAAATATATTTGAGGTGTCAATCTCCTTGTACCGTGTGTCATTCTTAGCTATGACAATCTCTCTTCTACTTTTAAAGGATTTCTTCAGTTCTCCTCTAGCTTCTTCCAAAGCAAGTAAAGCAAGTTGTATGTCAATTGCCCGATTCTCTATGATCTTCCCAAGTTTGTAGACCTCCATTTCTAGATATTTTCTCCAACTTGTAAGGCTCTGTCTTGTGAGAACTAGACTCTGATACCAATTTTTAGAATTATCAAGTGGGAAGATTTACTTCTGAGAGGGGGGGGGGGGGGGGGGTGGGTGAGTCAGACGTAACTAACTTTAACCTTTTCAAATGCTTTTTTAACTGAAACCATTCACATGCATCTAATTTATCTAATAAACATAAAAGTAAAGATATGCATGAAAATAGATAACACACAAATTTGGTAACCCAGAAACCCTCCAAAATGAGAAGGTGAAACTGGAGTGGGGATGACACCTACAAAATATCACGGCAACAATGTGTAACTATTCAAGGTTACAATGTTTGACCAATTTCGATGGTCTGCTCTATGAAAGGCCTGTCCTATTAAAGATTTTACACTCTGTTAAAAGTGAAATGGTTAAAGGATTTCACTACCCTGCTAAAAGTAGGCCTGATTAAAGGAATTTAGTATGTTCACTTGGAATGCCACCTTGTTAAAGGATTTACAAAGGGTTGCTAGGCCAACCTAAGTCCATAGGATTTCCATATCTAATGCAATTGCTAGAGAGTATTAGAAAGTCTTTGACCTGCTAGCTTTGCAATCTTCAATTGTTGATTCTAGATCCTTGTTCTGCTCTTACTGATCTTATCCTTGCTTGATCTAATATGTCACTCTGCAAGGTTCTGATACTCTGTTCTTTAACAACTGGATTCTGCTATGCTGCTTTATTCTTCACTAAGTCTTTTTACCCTTCTACACTTTGCTATAATTCACCCATACACTTCTTTTTTGCATATCCTCTCTCTTGCATAATGTGGTTTTGTTCTCCTTTTAAATATTTTGAAGACTTAGGGTTAGGTATGAATCTACGATCAATATTAAATATTCATTTCCCACTCATTTCTTGCACTTTTCTTATTGGTTGCATGCCTTCTGCATTTTTCTCATTGGTTGCATGTTGATCACATAGGTAATGCAAAAGATTTGATCTTATCTTCAAGATCCTTCGAGATTCATCCCATGTTGGCTCCAAAAATGGTTTACATATAAGGTTGTGAAGGAACAAACTCATATGCTGATTCTATGTTACTCAACACATACTAGTTGCTGATGCTCGATACAGATAGAAAAGCTAGCTCACTTGGCTCCTATAGTAATTCTGTTTCACTCGACATCTATAGTGACTCGACATCTATACTTTGCTCGACACCTAAAGATTTCTTGGCTTCTGAAGTTCACTCAGCACCTATTGAATTTTTTGGCTCAGTATACATGTAGCTCGACTTTTGTATTATACTTGACATCAACTGAAGAATTGGTTAAGTGTGTTGACACTCAAATGTCAAAACCAATTTGAGACCAACACTGGTTAGACTGCAGATGTTCTTCAAACCATACCTTTCGAGGTTGAGCAACCATGTTACCATTGCTCAAATCTTCAACATCATTTTCATCATGGTTATTATCCCAATTACCATTGGTAGGATTATGAAAATCTCCACTAGGGGAGAGGACCCAATACTTGAACTCGTTCCAATAATTGTGATAGGAGTTGTTCACTTAATACCTACACTTATTGACTTAATGTCCAATTTTTTTGATAACATTGTACCAATACCTATGACTTTAAAGTTGGTAGTACAATGCTAACTACCCAAAATTGAATAAAATGTACCCTTAGTTATAAAAATTAACCAATGATTTGATGCCACATCTTTTGTTTAACTATGGGTACCCTTTATGCATGACCATTGGTCTCACTTTTTTTTTTGGGCTGTTTTGGACAACTTGGCAAAAACCATGCTGACGTGGCATCATAACCAGTGATGTGGACTTGAAACCTTAGTTATAAGTAGATGACTCACCAATTAAGCTACTGTAAATAAACTGGGAGTGATTTGGAATTTTTACGTAGGGTTTTGATAAGCATAGAGTTAGGGTGTTCAAGTACTAGGTCCTCTCCCCTATCACACATAAATGATGCTTCGAAGCTATGATTTCTTTCCATGGAATTATCTGCAAGTAGCATAGTTAGTAACACCCATTAAAATAATCCTTTTAATAAATATAAGAAATATGAATATGATTCTTATTGATATCAAATGCTATTATCAAGGGAGAGAAAAAGTGAGTGAGGGGGGTCAAGGTTAGAGGAGAGGCTAATATGTGTGTAATTATATTTTCTTTATTAGTAGTCAACAAAACAAGAATGTTGTTTGTATAAAATAATAGTCCAAAAGGCATAAAGGGCATATATGCAACTATGTTAGTTCACTTTTCCCAAGTGCATTTTTTAAATCTATTTTTTAATGTAACAAACATTTCAACTAAGATAAGTTATAACTAAAATGCTTTTAATGGGGAAATTAAAACCACTAATGTTTTAACCAGATCATAAATTAATAAAAGGGATTGTTAGTGCAGTAACAAACCTTAAGTATCATTGTCAAACTCGGGCACTCCAACTTAAGTTTTTTAGTTCAGTTGCTTTGTACCCTACAACCAAATACAATGAAATCATGATTAATTAGTGTTTATAACAACAACTTTAAGAAGACTAAGATCAACATGTTACCAACATGGTTGCAATTAACAGAGATCAATTTAGTGAATGAAGGCATAGCACATTTCAACAAAGGAAACAAAACATTTAATTTCTTTTAATAACATCAAAATGTAGAATGTAGTGATAGTAAAAAAAAGGAACTCATCGATAGAATGTAAATAGTGAATAATAATTGTCTATAGCCAGTTAAGCATCCATATGTCTTTGGTTTCTCTCCCTCCCATCCAAAATAAGAGTTAATAACCACTCCAAATTGAGAATGTGCATGCAACAACGTTCCATATGCATGGACAATAGGTGGAGCAGAAAAGATGCAACACGTTTACATTAATGACCTACACAAAAAATGCAAACATGTTACATTTTTTAGCTCCACCTGATGTCCTATGCATATCAATTGAGATTGCATATTGAACTAGGACATCCTTCTGCATTTTCTGAAACCAAGACAGATGAAACAAATTAATCTAAAATATAGATTTAATCCAAAATGTAGATTTAATCCAAATCTTAGAAGAATACTTTCATTATTGTTAGCTGAAATATATGAATGAAACATCTTTTGGAAAAACCTACAAATTAAAGATGTCTCACGCAAGAGGACCCTCCATAAATCATATATTTCATTCCTAAATTTTTACATTTATGTCACTAAGGAGTTCTATTCTAGAGGAAATTACACTTATCATCAGCATTTAAAGCATATTTATATGTTTTGACTGATATAACAATGAATTGAAGGGATTATTGAGTAATGGAAAGAAGAAATGAGAGCAAGACGAGAAGAGGGAAAAATTGTGTGAGGAAAGGAGGTAGATCTATATACCGAGAAAGAGATAGATAATGAGGCTTAATGGAAACGATGAAGCTTCCATTGGCAGTTTGTTCATAAAGCCTTTGAAATCAACAAATGAGTTTGATCCATCTGATCCTATTTAGAAGGTGTTATGATGAGATTTAGTGAAGGTTTATTTGAGTGTCAAGTTGGTAAGGCATTTGGGAAGAATTGATGGGACCATGTATTGCTGTTTAGTTTTGATAGGTTTAGTTTGAGCTTCAATTATTTTCGAGAATCCTTCTATATTCTCTACTTAAAAAGGCTAACCATGTGAAGGTGGAAGCTCATTTGGCCTCTCCCTCTCTATAATCACTCTAAATTCCCCATTAAAATCGAAGTAAATATTTCATTCATTAATTTTAGAATTGTATGTTGTGATGTGGAGCCTAATCAGACTCAGAGGTTTATTCAAAATTGTTTTCCCCTAGATTATTCTATGGGGGTTTGTGGGTAGCACCCCCGTCTGGGCAATGCCCCCACGGGGTTTTTTGGGGGCAACATCCCCAAAGCCAAAAATGAAGTTATATTGTAAAAGACGTCAACTTTTATTTTTCTATTGGATGACTTATTCTAGCCCTAATTTTGTAAGCAACAAAAGCTTGTATAAAAGGGTTAGGGTTAGGGATTTCATAATGCATGGTGATATTGTAGATTCTTGTGGTGGTATTGAGTTGTAAGGGATTGTGGATTGTAATCACTAGATAATAATAATATTGGACTTGATGTTGGTGGACGTAGCCTAGGGATTAGGTGAACCATGCTAAATCTTTGTGTCTTGTTTTCTCTTCTATGCGATCTATTATTTTTTGATATTGGTTATATTTGCATGTAATTGATATTTTTGTCGATGGTTAATCCTAACAAGTGGTATCAGATCCAGACTATCATCATTATTTTAGCCAAACCATCATCATTTTTTTTTGGGCTATCCTTTGCATGAAGGTCTCACAATTGAGTGTGAGTCTCATGGTTGAGTGGGAGTGATGGCAATGAGGGTAAGCTAAAGGTTGAAAATTTTAATGGGCATAACTTTTAGTTATGGAAAATGCAAATGGAAGACTATCTTTATTAGAAGGATCTATGGAGGCCATTAGAAGGAGAAGGCAAGAAACAAGGAACTATAACAACAGATGAATGAAATTTTTTATATATAAAGGCACTTGGAAGTATTCAGTTATGCCTAGCATCGTCAATGACATTTAACATTACAAAAGCACAAATGACAAAAGAGTTGATGCAAACCCTAACAATGCTGTATGAAAAGCCCTTTGCTTCAAATAAGGTATTTCTCATGAAGTGTTTATTTAATATGAAGATGATAAAAGGTGGATCTATTGCAAATCATTTAAATGAGTTTAATACTATTACTAGTTAGTTATCTTCTATGGGTATTAATTTTGATGAAGAAATTAGGGCTATCTTGATTTTGTGTTATTTTCCTAAAAGCTGGAATGACTTGGGAATGGCTATGAGTAATTCTATTTCTAGATCTAATATCCTAAAATATAATGATGTGATTGGTGTTATTATGAGTTAGGAAACTTGTAGGAAAATCTTAGGTGGATTTACATCAGGCAGTGTTTTGAACACACAAAGCATAGGCAGAATGACTGAGAGAGGAAGTAATTTTGGAAATTGTGTGAAATTAAGAGGAAAGTAAAAGAGGAAGAGGACTCAATCTAGAGGACTAAGAGATTGCTGGTATTGTGGTAAACCAGGGCATAAGAAGAAAGATTTTTGGACTTGAAAGAACAATGAAGGAGACAAACAAGATGGTAGCAAAGAGAAAAATGTGGTAAGTAACAAATCTGAAGAGGATTCTTTGCTTCTTTCTTTAGAAAGTTTTGATGATTCTTGAGTTTTAGATTCTGGGGCTTCATTTCATGCTACACCCCATAAAGGTTATTTTATTGATTATGTACAAGGGGATTTTGGGCTTGTTTGTTTGGGGGATAATGAATGCTTTCAGACTGTTGGAAAGGGAAAAATTAAGATTAAGTTGTAGAATGGGAATCACTGGCTGTTACATGAGGTAAGACATGTTCTAAGGCTGAGTAGGAATTTAATTTCAGCAGGGCAACTGAGTGATGAGGGTTTTGTAGTTACTTTTAATGATAAAAATTGGAAGGTTTCAAAAGGTCCCCTTGTAGTAGCAAAAGGTGTGAAAATAGGCACCTTATATCTTTGTATAGGTCATACTATTCCTTCAACTTTACTTGTTTAAGAGGAAAAGGAATGTTCAAGAACAATTACTGCAGTTGAGTAGGGAGAGCAAATAGTTGCTGTAGATTCTGAGACAACGTTATGGAGCAAAAAACTTGGGCACATGAGTGAGAAAGGTATGAAATTAATTCATTCAAATAAATTTTTACTAGGTTTGAAATGTGTTAATATAGATTTCTATGAAAGTTGTGTATGGAAAACAAAAGAGAGTGAGTTTTGTAAAGATTGGTAAGAAAAAGAAAAGTGAAAAATTAGAGCTTGTACATACAGATGTATGGGGACCAGCTCGGGCATCTTCCCTTGGTGGCTATCATTATTAAATTACATATATTAATGATGAAACTAAAAAAGTATGAGTTTATTTCCTTAAACAAAAATCTAATGTATTTCAAACTTTAAAGAAATGAAAATGCTTGATTGAGAATGAGACAGGTAAAAAGCTAAAATATCTCATATCTGATAATGGTGGTGAGTATTGCAGTTATGAATTTGAAGATTATTGCTCCACTAATGGTATTCATAGAAAAAAAACTATTCTAAGGACTTCACAAGAAAATGGAGTGGTTGAACGCATGAATAGGACAATAATGGAGCATGCAAGGAGCATGAGGTTACATGCTAGGTTGCCCTTAAACATGTGGGTGGAGGCTGCCAATACAATTGTATATTTGATTAATAGATGTCCATATACTCCTCTGGGCTATGGTATTCTAGAGGAAGCATTGAATGGTAAGAATGTGAGTTATACTTTTCTCAAAACCTTTTTTTGTGAAGCATTTGCACCTTTATATTTTGAAAATAGAACCAAGATGGAAGCTAAGTCAAAGAAATGTGTATTTTTTTGGATATGTCATTGATGAATTTGGTTATAGGCTTTGAGATTTTGAAAATTGTAAAATTATAAGAAGCAAGGATGTCATATTCAGTGAGAAAGTGTTGTACAAAGATATGATACAACATCATGAGAAGACATAAAATGATTATGTAGTGCTAGACGATACTCCTAAAGATGATGTTCCAACAGTTCTTCATGATCTGCAACAATCACAACAACAAATACTACACACCCTAGTGAATGGTATACCAGCAACAATGCTAAGTAGACATCTAGAAAAAAATTCTCCTTCTTTGTATTCTATTTTACTTATTGATGCTGGTGAACCTGAATGTTATGATGAAGCTATGTAGGTAATAAGACATGAGATTTATGTAATTTTCCTAGAGGTAAAAGGACTTTACATAATAAATGGGTTTATAGGTTGAAAGAAGAGGATGGAGGTAAGAAAACATTTAAAGTCAGGTTAGTGGTAAAAGGATTTGTAGAGAAAAAGCGTATTGATATTGATGAGATATTCTCTCTTGTTGTAAAAATGACTTCTATTCACACTATTTTAAGTATTGTGGTTATTGAAGATTTGCATTTGGAGTAGCTTGATGTTAAAACAACCTTTCTTCATGGTGATTTGGATGAAGAGATATTTATGACACAACCACAGGGATTTGAGGTCAAAGGTAAGGAGAATTTTGTGTGCAGATTGCAGAAATGTTTATATGGCTTGAAGCAAGCACCTCGGAAATGGTATCTAAAATTTTACAATTTTATGCATGAGCATGGATATAGTAGGTTTCATTTAGATCATTGTGTTTATTTTAAGAGGTTGGATGATGACAACTATATTATTTTATGTTTATATGTTGATGGTATGCTTGTAGCTGGGTCTAACATGGATCACATTAAGGGGTTAAAAGAATAGTTAGTACATTCATTTTCTATGAAGTATTTGGGGGAAAAAAAACAAATACTTGGTATGAAGATTTGCAAAGATAGAAAGAATAGAAAATTGACATTGTCTCAGGTTGATTATATTGAGAAGGTGTTGCAACATTTCTCTATGGAGAATACAAAGTTGTTGACACACTTTTACCTTGTCATTTGAAGTTGAATAAGGCGATATGTCCAAAGACACAAGAAGAGGAGGATAAAATGTCCAAGATACCTTATGCTTCAGCTATAGGAAGCTTGATGTATGCTATGGTATGTACTAGACTAGATATTGCACATGCAGTGGGAGTTGTTAGCATATATATGAGTCATCCAAGGATTGAGCATTGGAATGCAGTTGAATGGATTCTTGAATATTTGAGATGAACATCTAGTAAGTGTTTACATTTTGGGGGTTCTACTACTAATTTATAGGGCTATGTTGACTTAGATTTGGTAGGGGATATTGATACCAGACAAAATACTACAGGTTATGTATTTATTATTGGAGGGACAACAATGAGTTGAATTTCTCAGTTGCAAAAGATTAATGCTTTATCCTCTACAAAGGTAGAGTATGTTGCTGCTATAGAGGCAGCCAAGGAGATGATATGGATTTAGTTCTTCATGGAATAATTGGGACAGCCATAGAGGGATAATTATTTGTTTATGAATAGCTAGAGTGCCATTCATCTTGGAAAGAATTCTGCTCTACATTCAAAGACAAAACACATATAGTTTCATTCGATCAGTTCTGGATGATGGAAAATTAAAGCTAGATAATCTAATAGATATGTTTACCAAAGTAGTAACAAGGGATAAGTTGAAATTCTCTTCAGCTTTGGTTGGTCTTCCATACTGAAAAGGATAAAAGAACATCAGAGTCAAGGGTGGTGTAATATTCTAGTGGGAGCTATAGGTTTAGTGGTACTATGATCATTCTCCAAGTGAGAGGTTATTATTATAGAGTCTGATCAATCTCCAAGTGGGATATTGTTGTGATGTGGTGCCTAATCATACTTTGAGGTTTATTCGACACAATTTTCCCCTAGATTATTTCTATGGGGTTTGGGGGTAGTGCCCCAGGTGCACTCCCTATCGTAGTACAAGCTGGGGTTGAGGGGAAATGCCCCCATAGGGGTTTTGGGGAGCAACACCCACAAATCCAAAAATGACCTTATATTGTAAAAGGTGTCGACTATTATTTTTCTATTGGATAATTTATTATAGCCCTAATTTTATAAGTGAAAAAACCTTGTATAAAAAGGCTCAGGGTTAGAGATTTCATAATATATGGTGATATTGTAACTTCTTGCGATGGTATTGAGTTGTAAGGGAATGTAGATTGTAATCACTAGATGATAATAATATTGGACTTGCTATTGGTGGATGTGGCCTTGGGATTGGGTGAACCACGTTAAATATTGGTGTCTTGTGTTCTCTTTTGTGTGATCTATTATTTTTTGATATTGGTTATATTTGCATGTAATTGATATTTCTATCCATGGTTAATCCTAATAGTGTATCAGTGAATCAATATATCACATAACATTCATTAACATGACATATAATTAATTAATACGTATAAACATTCATCAATAATTTGTGAACACATGAATCATTATATTCACATAGCATTCATTAACACGACATATAATTCATTAATACCTATAAATATTCATCAATAATTCATGAACACATCAATCATTATAATCGCATAACAATATTCAATAACATGACATAAAATTCATTAATAAAAAACATTCATAAAAATTCATCAACACATTCATCATCAAACACTTTTCTTAACATTCACTTCTTCTTTTGTTGAAGATAAGGCTAATAGGCACATCATGACTATCTTTGACATTCTTCTATGGCTATTGTGATTATGATCTTACGACATGAGGTTTCCTCTTCTTTTTTTGAGGACAAGGTTGATGCGTCCCTACAATAAGAAATAAATGGTTTTAATTCTAAACTTTTCTTTAATTTTATAAGTATTTCATTAATATAAAGAACATAACATGGATTTTTCTTTACCTGATAGTGCCATATCATCTACTCTCACATTTTGTTCAGCCCCAACCTCAACATCCTCAACAATAACATCACACTTTGTATACTAAAAAATCATCACATAAAGCTTACACCAATTGCAATTTAAGATGTTTTATTTTTTAATAATTACCTAATTAATTTTTAATAGAAATTGAATATGTACTTGTATCATTGTGATGCACATCAAGGCCTTTGTCATGTGTAAGATCCAAGCCTTCGTAATCACGAGTAAGATCTTTGCCAGGAGTAGTAGGCTATAGTGAAATGTCATGCATATATTGTTATCATTGTTCTAAATTAAAATCAAATAGATTATTCCTCATGATGTTATCAATTTAATTTATTATTCATTAGGCCTATTTACTTGTGTCTGAACTGGTGCACCAAAATCTTCTACATCTCTTTGGCCATTGGAATCTATGTGGTGGCAGAAAACCACTGCTTTATAGCCTTGCTTGAAGCCAATTTGTTTGTCCTCTTCTGTGGGCACTAGATTAAATTCAAAGCCCTAGATTTTTTTGCATAATATCATCAATATTGAATGTATTGCTTATTTGTGATTTTATATAAAAAAATTGATATGAAATTTCATTTACTGCTACTTATAAGGCATGCAGGAATTTTCATATATCCACCAGAGCCAAGATGGTGTTGACCAACCTTCTCTTTCCTAGTTTGTGTAGCCTTTGATGTGTCTTGCAACTTGTATATGTAAAATTTGAATTATATTAGAAATATGCTAGATTATATAAATCCACAATCATAGTTCTAAAAGTATCTACCTAAATCCACAATCCAAATAAACACACCATTGTTTCCATACTATGTTGATATTAGGGTGGTACAAATATGTTGCAAATTACATGTTGCAGTTTGTGCTTAATACTTCAAGCATGTTGTTAGTATCAAAGGATATTTCATGATTGATAGCATTACAAAACTTTCCAGGCATGCAATATACCATAAGTTTTAGTGTTTGATCAAATGATGTACTTCCAAATAGTTTTGTTAACATCTTGTGGTTGCCATCGTATTTTAATCAATTCAATTTATGACATATTTTTTGTATTCCAAATGAATAATATTTTTATTTTTATTTTAAAATCACATGAGCATTCATTTGTCTCAATACTGATAGAGGGCATTCTTGTAATTTGTGGTCACCAAATTAGGGCTCTACTATTGAATCTAGGCACTCCAGCTATTACTTGGACACAAAATTAAGACATAGACATAGGAAAAGTGTGGCCTTCCCCTTCTTTGATGATCAAATAGAACACTAGTATTGATGAGGGACACTCTGATATGTCAGACACAATGAAATGCATGAAAAACACTCTTGTAGGTGATCTCTTAATTTGATTCAAATTCCTAAAGAAGATAATCCACATGCTGCACATTTGAATCTTCTATAGGGACATGATGAACATGAGGAAATAGGGTGGTTCTATGGGGATCCACTTTATTTAGACCCTAATATGTATACTCAGTTATTTAAATTTAGATGTTATACAAATATGTAATTTTTAGCTAGTATGGTGAGGTCATGAAACATGATAATTAATAAAATGATTTGAAGCAGTTAATATATAGTAGCTTCAATAAGATACAAGGATGATTGCTTATGTGTATGTGTGTGATTTAAATCGAAATGTGCATCTTCATTTTATCTTGGTGATAGATCAAGTAATGATTTGATATTCATGCACAGAATCAATGATTTTAGACTTGATGAATAATCAAAACTATGATCTTAAATGGGATCTTTAACAAAAGAAACACAAATGTACCTTTTTCTACTTAAAGTTATGTTAGAAGGTTTCATTGGCTCATGATTGGGTGTTGGGGTGTTATGAACTTTCTTTTACAAAATCAAGTGGAGTTAAACTCATGGTTAAACAAACTTAAAGTCATGGTTAAACAAGCTTGATGTGGAGTAATATTGCGATGGTTAACCTCTCACATAGATCCAATGCTTCACATCAATGAATATCTTGTAGATGTAATGAGTGTTAAGTGAACTATTCATCTTATGAGGGGTTGGTTCTTATAGACCGCTACTCATGAAACATGGATTAAAGAGTTTAATTTAAAAATTACACCCTCCCAACAATATCATAATATGATTTTTCACAAAAATATATTCTAGGTGAAGGTTTTACAAACGGGGCAGCAAGTTCATTGAACTTATCTTTAGGATAAAATCTTTAGCTAAGCATATTTTTTAGTTGGAGTAGTACTATGGTGGGTGACCTCTTATGAAGGTCTAATATTTCACCTCTATGGACATCACACAGTTCAATGAATGTTAAGTGTAGCATTTATTCTTGTGAGAGATGGATTCTTATGAACTACTACTTATGAAACATGAATCAATCAATTTACCAAATTATGTACAATTGAATATGATAGTAATTTCATTATTTTTTCATAGAAAGAAACCTAGTTCCTACACATGAACATTTTCCCAAATCTTTAACTATAACTTAAAGCTGGTGTTGTTGGTTCTTGTTGGCAGGTTTTTGATTAGGCTAACCAGTCTATTTTCTTCTTGTTTTGTAGTTTTATGATTTTAGTTTCTTTTGTTGTCATTATGTGAATTTAAGTGTCACCACTTGTAAACCTATTTTCACACTATAAATATTACATATATAAAAAAATTTGAGCTAATTCTAAAAAGTAATTACTGCTTGCTAACCAAAACTATCTAACTATATACCTATTTTTTCTCTATACTTAGACATTTTTCATGAATGAATTCCATTCAAAAGTTATTATCTAACCAAATGACCATGTCAATAATCTTTATTTTCAACATCTATAACTGCATCCTATGATCACTTTCCTATATATGAAGGGCGGAAGGAAAATGTATATTAAAGCTAGAGAATGAAGGGTCATCCACATAAATATCAACAAGTATATTGGAATTGATGAAAGTAATAAAGGATGAACTTAAAAGGATGTTAAAGTCTACTAGTGTAAAAAATCAAGGCATTTCAGTTGGCAATTCAATTCATAGGTTTCCATCATTGACATATGCCAGGACAAATACTTTCAAAGTGCCATCTTTGCAATTGTGAACCAAATTCAGACAAAACCTTAGATTATGCCACTGTAGAAAATTTATTCACTATATATACTAGTCAATCGATTATAATAATATAGACTCTTTTATGATATAGAAAAGATATCAAAATTAATACTAAGCATCATGTCCTCTTCTCTACTGAAACCAACTTGTGATTACATATAACCAAAAAGGTATTTTGACTTGATTGAGCATTAGCGAGCATTCCTATCTATAAATGAAAGCATGTCAACTTGATTTTAAAATCAGATTAAGTTCAATAAGAAACTCCTAGAGAAAAAAAAATGGGCCTTTTAGGAAGGGCTTAGAAATCTAATAGAGAACTAATCCTTATATAATGTATCAAGGGACCCTATATTGACTATTCCTAGTCCTTCTTCCCCATTGATGTGCAAAAGAACACATTGCCTTCTTAACAGAAAGCATGTTGAAATCCAACTCAATAATGGTTTTTTAGTCATTGACTCAGATCATGCCACCCTACTGAACCATAGAAAAACATTATGCAACAATTCATCACATTCAATAAATCATACATAGAATGATATAAAGTTGAAAATGGGAGTCCCTGTGATAACACTGTCAACAAATATATTGGAAATGATTAAAGTAATAAAGGATTAACTTGAAATCATGTCAATGTCCACTAGTGTACAAAATCAAGACATCACCGTTGGTAATTCAACTCACTAATTTCTATAATTGACATAAACTAGGACAATTGATTTCAAAGTGCCATCTCTATGATTGCAAACCAGAATATTATTGATGGGGCATAACAATAAACCTCTTCTATAAACCTTTATGTAAGCATTTTATTTACTTTTTAAAAAAAATAATTCATTCTATTGTTTAAACATCACATACTAAGGCTTGATTTCTAAGCTAAAAGTACTAAATAATCAAAGTTGACTTACTTTCTACATATTTAATTTTTTTCCTTAATTTGTGATGTTTAAAGGCTGCCTTAAAATAAACTTAGAATTTTTGTGTTGAATGATTTCATGTGTTGCAGATATGTTGTAGCTACCTACGTGATAGGCTATCTTTATTCCTTAGTTCGAGTTGTTCTTCTAATTAGTGGAATCAATGGAAAAATTTACCCTCATCTCAGCTACATCTTTGATGACACATTGCTTATTTTAGTAGTAGACTTTCTTAAGATTTCCCATTTTCTAAATATATACCATTCCATTAATTGTCTTATGGGTGTTCAATTATATAAATGAAATTGAAGGTTGTGGCATATGTAGCTTTAGCTAGTGCCTCTAGTGGCATAAGATGCATTATGATAACAAAGGATGTCCGTCAAGGTGCACAAGTCAATAGAAAGTCCTCACAAAGACATAGAATATGGGTATAAAGGAGGTCATATAAACATGGAATAAAATTATGAGGGGTTATAATATACCTTTCTAAACATTTAGGATCTGGATAACCAAAAGACTAGGGGTGAACAACAACTAGCGTAAGAAGATGAACCATTTCATTCTCTAAATTGAAAGAAGTAAAGATAAGTTTGAGTTTTAAAGTGAGAGTGAGGTAGAGCAAGATGAGGCTATTTTTTCGAAGAAATAACCTGAGATAACATAGAGTAAATTGAACAAGTTGTCTAAAACTCATCTTGTTTTCTAACAATATTTGGTATCCACACATGAATGCATCTTGAATTGTTAATAGGCTCTATCCTTAACATCATACATCTGTGGCTTATTCATTATAACACTACTTCAAATGATAATTGAAAATACTACAAATCAAAAGCTAGAAATGCATAAATACCTCAAAAATGTTCAAGTTTAAGGATTTCTTAGATTGCTTCAAAATCTTCAAAATCTCTTTATAATTTCTCTTTTTTAATATCTATCCCTAAAACGGATCTCCCAAAAAATCAATTGTGTAAAAATAATCCCCTTCTTTGAAACTTGGTGTAATACAGGTTTAATCACCTCAAACAAAAAATAAGACAAAACAAAGATTTTTGTTGAACAATTTTTTTGGGTTGAAATACATTTAATTGTAACTAGAATTGATTAATGAATCTTGTTCAAGAAAATATCTTATGGGCATAGGAAAAATAGCCAAACATTATGTGGCAAGATATCATCCTTGCAAACATTCAACACCAACAGTCAAAATTAATAAAGAAGTTTCATTTCCAGAGAAGGCTTCTTGGCCAATCCTACATTGGAGGAGATTAAGCAGAGAATTACTATATGTCATTCTTCATTTGTGAGGCACATGGGTTTCTTCAACTATTAAAAGAAAAAAGGGGAAATGTTATTCAATATTCTGAGCTGAACCAACAACTGCAAACAAACTTTACATGGATTCTTCCAAATTAAATCAAGCACAATTTACTACATCAAAGAAAGATGCTCTAAGCAATTTTGCAAGAGAATCTAACAATCTTTTTTTACGTAAGACATATTTTAAACTAGGAATGCATTAAATTGTTCAAGGGCTCAAAATAGTCAACTTGCACAAAAAGCCTTAAATTTAATAGCTCTTCTAGGTATCATTATGCTAACCATACCACTCTAAAAGAGATTATAATTATGTGACCATTCAGCTTGTAAGGGAAATTTTAAATAGGTTCCCACTTTAAAAGATGGCTTCTTGAAAGACCTACCAAGTGTCTAAGTGCTAATGTCAATGGATTAACTTCAAATGTTGGAGATGGTTGCATCTACTATTGTCCACCAAAACCTAAGCATTATTTTGGCAAAAACATATCTGAGATGGTTACATGATAGGTTTGTGGAAGAAACATGTGCCCTAGTTATATTATAGGATACCATGTAGCTTAAAATGATGGGAGACAGTAGGAATAGTGGGAAAAAATTATAGTCCCTTCGATAAAACATAAATTATTTTATTGAACATGACTATTTTAAAAATTGAAAATTTGATTTTCTTGATATCAACTATTCCGTATCATGATGCTATTGTTGGAAGAACTAATGAGAAATACATCCAAAGTAGTCTCTAAACCAATTGGAGTAAGGAGGATCAAAGAAAGTGGCATGGTACGAAGCAAGAAAGGATCATTTCAAACACTTAATCATTGTATTCCATGGAATGTAGAAAAGTAAAGAAGCAATGCATTGTTACATCTACAACAAGCCATCTTCCAAAAAAATAATTATGAGATAATAGAATCATTAGTATGCATCCAAATAGATGCACATACCTTCAACGGTACTGAAAATATCTTTGGCATGACACTGAACTCTCAGCTTCCGCCCGTACTTTGCCACATGAATAAATGAAGTTTCACTTTTTTTTGTTTATATCCCTGACAATGTTGAAATTTTGACGATAAACTTAAGTGCCATCAAAATTTTGATGACAAATTTAAGGACCATCAAAATTTCAACGTTATCGAGATCATATTAAAAAAAGGAGAATTTGACAAGCCAAATTGGCCTGCTATAAAAAAATTTAGGTCAAAAATGCAACCCAAATGTACTAGTGTGGCAATTAATCCCTTCAAACATCTTAAACAACATTTTAATCATAGTAGTTAAAGAGTACATTAATTTTAATTATCCTTCATTAATAAATCTTGCTACGTGTTTGTTGGAAATGTAATGGCAAGCAAGTGATTGTGAGAGGGAGGGGGTGAATCAAGAACCAATACAACTTTATACACATAGATTACTTCAGCTTTACTTCTTTTGATTATCTACTCTACTTTCATGCATGAACAAAAATCAATAAAGAAATCAACACCATAATAATTTTGACACAAGATATGGTAACCCATAAACCCTTTATAATAGAAGGTAAAATTGGGGTGGGGATGACACCCACAAGCTTCACTACTATAGTAATAAAGTTGGCCTATTAGGGCTTACAATTGATCACTTCTGGTGATATGCTCTATTAGGAGTATGAAGGACTATTATGTCCACCTTGCAAAAAGATTTTACAATACGATGAAGTAACTTCTCTGTTAAGAGGCTTAGAAAAGGATTGTTAGGTCCATCTTGTTAGAGGATTTGAGTAATGTACCAATTAGGATGAATCAACAAGTTGATCTCTACAATGCAACTTAATTTTTTGAATTAGATCCTTTGAATAATATGATCACTCGACTGTTATCGATGAGTCTTTGCTCTACTCTTTATACTGCCTTGTAGCTTGATTATATATTTTGCTCCATATTCGCTTCCTTGTCTCCAAAATCATCGTGTATCTTTATTTCTTCAACTCTTAATTTCTTAGATAAATGAATTTGTCTTTCTTAAATACCCTTCACACAATAACTCTATACCAAGTCATTCCACAATAGATATCTTCATAAAAACCAAATATACCTTTAGGTCAACTCAAGTATTGATGCTCGAGTAATACATCAATTTTGATCTTTTGGTAACACTTGGGAAAATTAGTGAGCTTAGGTGACACTATTTCTTGGTTAATATTGGATGCTTGGGTAGCACTGTGGAACTTGGGTGATATAGCTAGCTTAGTTTACACTAAGAGATCATTTAACTCTATGAACTCAATTCATACATGAAGCCTATTTCCCATTGGTAGAACTGAATAACTCAGTTTATATTGTGAGCTTGGTTATCACAGTATACCTTCATCTGCTCGGGCTATACTAAAATATGCTTAGGCTACACTAAAATCTGCTCCTTGGTGGAAAGTTTGATTGTAGTATTAACTGACCTTCCTGGATAGCTTAAGCGATTTGTCCCTAATTAATAATATGTCTTACTATAGGGTCAAAAATGTCCAACCCAAGTCTATAGAAACCTTTTCCTATTGCCAAAGACACACATGAACGAGTTCCTATCATATCTAGAAATTTCTTATTTATAGATCACAGATCCCCAGGTGTGAAGTTGGAGACCTTTACCTTCTTCCACATGAAAGGGACCAACAACTTGGACAATGATGTAGGGGCCCAAACACCGAAACAAACAAAAGAAAATTTTCTCAAGTAAGGCAAGGCAAAAAGAGAAAAAAGGGGACCCAAGTTTTCACTCACAAAAGGTAGGGATGGGTATGCAGGGCATAACAAGAGCTAACTAAGAAGGTTTGCATGTTTGAAGATGAGCTTGTACCACTATCAACCTATTGCTTTTGGTGATCATTTTGTAGAATCATTATGCAAGGAAAAAATGAAACATCATAATTAGTGAAGGAAATGTTGAGCATCTCAACAAAGTGGTCATAGGTAGATTGTAGACTCTTTATGGTGATCACCACCTTTTCTTCTTCTATTTTGTGTTCAATGGCTTCTGACTGATCTTGGATATCCTTGATTTATTGAGATGATACTATAGGGTCACCTTGTCATCCATTATGATTGTGGAAAACATGCTCTTCAAGAAGAACACAAGGCTCTTATAAGAGATACCATACAAATATTTGGGATGCATCCAAATTTGAGCAACTATATTGCCATAAGGAACCCACAGTAGTTGATCACCGTGACCACAAGTTTGACAAGCATAACAACTCAATTTTTCTCGTCAAATTTATTCTGCTCTTTTATTTCTCCCTTAGGATAATTAGTCTTGCCCAAAATAATTTTAACAAGACATCTATATTTAAAAATCATCATTATATGTAGCTTCCAAATAATGTAGTTTCCATCATTGAATTTTTGGCTTTATTTTCCATAGATGCCATAGTAGAAAGATGAGGTCAAAGGAAGTAGACCAAATGGAGGCATACATATCAAGATAGAGTATGGTCAACATATGAGAATCACGTTTTGAATAAGATTGAGGTAGAAAACAAGTTTTGAATTTGAGACTGAATAAGACAATTTGGGCACAAATTCCAATGCAATAATTTTGGAAGACCCAAAAACTCTAACAAGAAGAGCTCTTGAAGAACCCAATTAAAGGTTTCTAATAAAGGTTTTCTAGGAAAAACTGTAGGTGTCATAAATAGGTTGCAAAAGATAGATGATTTTGTAAAATAATTGTGCCAAAAGGGAACCGAACCCTAGCCTCGAGTTACATAAGTATAAAATAATGAAGTCTATGAAAATGACCCAAAATCAACTTTAGAATGTTTGCAAATATGGTGTCTAGACAAAAGAAAACCCAAAAATGATCATATGTGCCAAATAACTAAGGGAATGGGCCACAAATTGAGAAAAAAACCATTGAGTTGTTTGTATAGTAGCCATCATATGTTTGTTCAAACCTAACATGGGTTATAGAAGAAAGGAAAAAATGTTAAAAACTAACACTTTAACAATGGTTATGTGATACAAGGAGAATAAAAGAAGATGTGATAATTAGAATGGTGGCCACAACTAGAGAAGGCACAAAATAGGGTTCAAAATCCTTGAAAATGCAAAACATGTTGTCAAACAAGTGAAAAAATGTGACAAATCCATGAGAAAATTCTTAAATGCAAGAAAAATATCCTTAATTTTCAAATTAATTAAGAAATTATGATTTTTTTAGAAAAAAGACACTGATGTTATACCGTATTACACAGATAATTAGTAAAAAATTAGAGAAATTAATGAATGAACAAAAGGTTCATATATAGTTTACGAGGATGATGTTATTATGATGAAAAAAATGTTGTTATTAGAAACATCTTAACATGAATAAAAAAAAAAAAAATTACAATCATTCTAATATTTACAAGATACACAATATTGACCATTACAATAATAATAAATAAGATATGGAAATATATTATTCTAGTTATTACTTTGTTGAACATCTTCCTTGTTGACTTCAATTTCTAAAGCTCTTTCAACATTGTTATTGTTGTTACCCACATGATTGTGGTTGTTGTACTAGGCTAGCAAATTGCATTGGATCATGTAATTTGTTGACCAACAACGCCCGATGGTATGCACTTCATTACATAAGCATAACTTTGTGAATGATTTCTTTTGTAAGTGAAAGCATGTCCTCTTGTATATTCCTTCTCCAGATATTGAAGTTCTGATCTTATTGGTTTCATCTCTCGCTCAATTGGTTTTTAAGTACCTTGTCTTGCATTCATACACCCTTAGCATGCTTCCCAAACTACAATAATAGGGGTATTTTCATGATCACTACCGAAAGTGGTACCATGATTCCCACCACCATTGTAATTAAGAAATGTGGAAATTGTTTAGAACCTCAACACCCAATAAAAATTCTACAGTTTCTTAACTATATCATAATCTTTCTTTCATACGTCATAGTGGATGCATTCCTTTTAAAAAAATGACATCCTGGAAATGGAAAAATCCTATTAGTATTTCCTTTCCATTCATTATTCTTGACATGCTTCATGTGCTGGCGTAGTATATATTTGTTCCTAGTGGGTATTACTAAGGAATTGTGTTTTATTTCTATAGTTTGGGTTTGCATTTTATGTGTTCCTTATTGGGTGTTGAGTAGCCACAATTTTTATGAGTTTAAGTCCTTTTAAGGAATTGATTAAGTGCATATATGGGTTTGCATTATGCATTGATGGTTTCATTCCTTGTTTCAAAAATATCGTGTGCATAATTATAACACATATTGACATCCTTAAACTTCATGTTATCAAGAATGTCTGGAGGGAATTGAGTTTGTTGAAGGTCGTATTATATTTTCTATTTATTTTTTGGACCATGTTGGTATTAGATGTAAAGTGTTCTATAACCCCACGTCCCCATGAGTCTGTTTATGGACAATTTTTGCTTAAATTTAAATAGAGAGAGAGCATTCCCATGAAATTTTTAAATTAAGAGAAAATGATAGTTTGGAATCTTTTTCTCTTTATAGTTGCGTATCAGGTGCTAAAAAATCTCAAGATAAGATTTGAAAAAAAGAGGGGCTGAAAATAAGCAATATCTGCTTATTGCAAAAATGGTGTTGTCTTCAATATTTTTTTGCTCTTTTTGTTATGTGCATAAATTTTCTCTTCCAGTGTAATGTCTATTATCTAACAAAAAATTGAAGTTACTAATTTCCCCTTCAATTCTAGGTATGTTATGCATAGGGTTCTTCCTTTGCCTATATGGTGTAGAGGTCGACAAGCATATGGTCATGCAAAGACTAGCCATACAATGGAGGTGGAGGTGAAATGACATACATATGCATGGTGTGTTGGGTATGCCATAAAATGAAAATGATAATAAATGAGTGTCATATGTTGTATGATGCTAGTGGGAGGGCTTTTCTATATGTGTAATAATAGGATGATGTAATTCATACAATAAGGGTGTATGGATAGTAGATGCTCGAGTGAAAAGCTGAGATATTCCCTAGTATGTGTCAATACCAATTGAATGAATATCAAGGAATGCCAAATGAAAGCCATAAATAACTATTGAATGTATTTTCCTTAGTATAGTTTATAGTCATAAACAAGAATGGGCCTCTAAATATGCTAGATCCACAACAAAGAAACCAACAAGCATAATAGGGTAGGAGTAAACCCACCAAAGTTACACAAGCCAAATAGGGAAGATCTTCCACTTCTAAAATGACGAAATAGAACTCCCAATGGAATTTGCAATAGAAGTAAACAAATAAAATTGTATGCCTACAAGAATCCAAGATTGGCCTTATAAAGGGCTTCAGAGGAAGCTTCTCGAAGGATTACAAAATGTGCGACATGGTTTATACACTATGAAAAATAAGAATAGATTTTTAAGAGAAAAATGAATTAATCATTGGGACCCAATATAAAAATATTATTATCCTAATTTACTTAATGATGTTGGGGACATCACAGTCTTCCTCACCTGAAAATTGCTTTCCCTCAAGCAATTGTAGACTTAGATGTTCCAGAATCTAGCCACCTTGTAATGCCTACCTCTACTTTACTTTATATATTGGATTGCCAAATTCTTTTAGGCTAGTTTTATGATTAGTAGGACTTGGTTACTAGATTTGATTAGATGTTATTTTAGACTTAGTTTATATATGTGATGTGTTAGTTATTTCACATGTTCGTGATTATTTCTATGTATGTTCATACTATGATTTTGGCTATCTCATGATGATAGTTAGATGGATGATTTATATGTAGTTTCTATGGATACTTACCCCATACTTGCATGTGTATGGTGTACTTATATGTTTTAATTTATGTTTGATGAATTTGATGTGGTTGAGGGAGGGAGTTGTAGTCACCTGCTAGTCAGGATCTACACGATGTACCACTCCCTGCCATTGCCTATTTAGTTTAGACTATATGTATATGTAGATGCTCAAATTTAATGCAGATTATTGGTACTAGGCATCAACTTCCCCGAATTTCCAAGATGAGCGTTCCCTATCATAGTATCTCAATAGTAAAAGAGGGGAGATAATTCTTGAGTCCAAATCCTAACCTTGAGCCAATTTTCCTAGAAAGTAGGTCAAGTATCTGAGTTATTGACCATTCCAAATTCATCAAGTGATGTGAATTCATGATTATTGACCCTTAAGTTTGGGTTAGTACTCTGTCCATAATAATAGGTTTTCATATTTAGATTTGTGGGTCTGTTGTGATTTTTAGTTATAATTAAATCAAATTAAAAGATAATTTAATAAAAAAATTATAAAGAAAAATCATTATTTAATTATATTTATTTAATTAAATAAAAGAAATTAAATTTAAAGGATTTAATTAAAGTCTAATTTTGGGGTAATCATATTTATTTAACTTAATAATAATATATTTAGGAGTTTCATTTTTATAATAAATTCTAAATATTATTATTAGTTAATTTAATAAATATTTTGCTAAAGACGTCTTGTGATTTAATAAAAGAGAGAAATAATTTTTAAAAAAAGATTATTTTAATTAATTTACAAAAATCTTGCACATGAAATTAAAATAAAATATAATAATAAAGAAAAAAGTTTTGCATGATTGCAAAACCGAAACCTTAAGAGGGAGAAAGCTCTTTATTAAGAAATTAGAGCTCATTTCTCCACACACAGATTTGGAGGAGCCGATTTTCGAGAAGAGGGTTTTCGAAAGAAAGAGAATTTTCTTGTGAGCTCCATGCATCCATTTGTTTAGCATTAGATCCAAGTAGGATCTTGTGGGTTTTGTCTAGTAGTTTCTTTCTTTGAAATCTCCGTCTTCTCCGTGTTTGTTGTAGATCTATATTCAAAATTTAATTGGGTTGAAACCTTGCTTGTGAATTTATTGTTCTTCATTTCAGAAACATCTGTTAATGAATGGAAGATTTGAATCCCTTGTCTTGTAAATTTTAGAGATTCGTATTTTTGATTGATTATAATTTGAGTAGGGTTTGGAAAAGAGATCAAAATTTGATATACAAAATTTGATTGGTTGTTTGTATTTTTCCTATTAGATCTATTACGTAAATTTATAAAAAAATTTATAAAAAATTACCACATTAAATAAATTACTATAATAATTATATATATATTGAAATAATTGTTGAAATTATCAATTAAAAATATGGCTTGGCAATTTTAACGAGAGGGGGCTTATGTTTTATGTTTTTATAGAATATATTATAAAGAAATGAGAGGGGGGCTGTGACCTAACCCCTCCCTCATCTTGGTAGTGATGGTAGGTCATACCAGGGAACGTTGTTAAGGTAGTGGGCTACCAAAGTAGTAGGCCATATTATGACCTCCCCAAATTATGGGGTATGCAATTTAAATCACATTTATTTTATTTTTTATTTTTTTATTATGTTTAAAATATGTTAATAATACTATTATTAAAAAATTTAATATTATTAATATTATTCATTATTGTTATTTTTTATTTAATAATTATTATATTATTTAGTGTAATGATTATTAATATGAATAAATTAATATAAATATACATATGTTATTTTATTGATATTTTGATAATTATTATTAATGATTTAATAATAGTTAATAAAATTTAATTATAAGGTTGTAAATATATTTTATAAAATAAAATAAAATAAATAGTTTATTTTCAGAATGATTTTATTAGAGAAAATGTTCCTATTGAAATTTGTTGAGTATTTGAGGTTCTTTTGGACTCAGATACCCTAGCAAATCTGAGATTGAATAAATGAAAACATGAACCCTAGTTGTAATCGAAAACCCTATCAACTGTAATACTTGAAAATAAAAATGAAAACTTGAGAACCAATAGTGAAAATCAAATTTTTGGGTTTTCAAAACCTAATGAGTTATGAAAGTTACATTGTTATGTACTTTATGTGATGTGTGGTTTACTGGTGTTGGGTTCGGGTTTGACTTAGTACTTTGACCAATTAGAATGTTTACTTGAGGCTTGGGGCTTTTGATCTAGGATGATGTTATGTATATGATCTTTTATACCCGATATGGTGATGTATTCATGTATTTTCCATGATGAGTTTTTGATTAGTTGCTTGTTGATGCTTTCTAGTTGCTTGTATGGGACTGAGGTGAATGGTGTGATTATTCTTGCTGTAACCTTTGAGTTTCGATCACTTATCTTGTGATGCTTTCCAGTTGCTTGTATGAAGTTTCTTGTATGAGACTTAAATGATTGTTGTGATTTGTCTTTAGGTGCTTTCTAGTTGCTTGTAAAGGACTGAGGTGAATACTATGTTTTATCTTTAGGTGCTTTCCATTTGCTTGTAAAGGACTACTATAAATACTGTGTTTTATTTATAAGTTCTTTCTAGTTGCTTTTAAAGGATTGAGGTGAAATTTGTGATTTTATGAGTTCTATTTGTCATGAGCTTAGGGTAGGTAATCTATGTGTACATTGGGAAGTGGCTTATAATAGATGTCAAAGCCTTACAAAGGCTACCTGGGTAACCCATTGTAAGTTGTTTTAATAAGTGATAACATTTCATTAAATGAGAGTAAAATGAACTAATAAGAGTCAATGTTTTCCTCGCCCATGCCTTCAGTGCTAGTACAGGCTAGGATGGGAGTAGAGAGGATGCTTGGTTTTGACCTTGCTTCATTAGTATGCCTTGTCTGTATGAAATGATATTGGTGTCACATAGAGACACTAGGGGGCCAGAGTCTAGAGAGGTTGCTAGGGTAACCTTAGAGTTGGCTCATGTGATAACATTTGCCCACTTACATAGTAAATTTCCTACTTTTTATTGCCTTTGGGTTTAGATGTTATTTGTGTCTTAGTGCCTTTGAGATAGTTTGCTATCAGGTGTTTCCTTGACCTAGATGTTGGTTGTGACTTGTGGTTGTTATCCATTTGGGACTTGAGACTATCTCCTCAACACTATCAGAGTAGGCCATTTAGGTTCCACGAGGTCAGGTGGTAGTGTTCTTTCCTATAGCATTGAGATCCAACAGTTGGATGCCATTCCATGATGTGCTTGTGTAGTTGTACCTTTCTTGCCAATCTTGTATTTTCTGATGGATGGTTATATTCTGTTGTTCTTGTATTTGATTATCAGAGTTACTATGAGATGATGTATATTCTTTGACCTTTTCATACCCTATGACTTGTACAATGAATGATTATGCATTCTGATTATTCCCAAGTGTCATCTTATATAATTGTATATTATTTAATTAGATTCATTCTTGTAGTTATTCTTTGATGTGGATTTCTTGTGTATCAGATTTAGTATTGATAAAACTTATATAAATGTGATTCAACATCACAAAACCCTTAAGAGATGTAATTTATTTTATGGATTATTTTGATGTATGTGAGTTTATTGCTTCTACTATATTATATCTGATGTTGTTTAATTATTATCTTAAAAAAAAAGTTTGGCAAACTTAGTGAAACTTCAAGTTAATTTCTTTTGGGTTCCCTGGTAGGGCGTTATACACCTTCCCAACTGACATCCTTAACTGGAAGATCCTTCTAACACACAAGAAACTCCTTGATGGTGCTTGACCTGAACCTCTAATCCTAAATGTTTATTATCTTAGCTTGCTCTAAAATTAAATTTTCCTATTCGTCAATGGGAGACAGTTCCTTTGATGTGGTGACATGTTTCTTGACAACCTTCTTCAGACATGAAATGTGAAAGAGATTGTGAATCTGGCTCCCTTTAGGAAGATCCAATTCATGTAGGCAACTTTTCCTACCCTCTGAACCACTCTATATGGCCTATAGAACCATGGTCTTAAATTCTCCTTACCACATGACTTTAGGGAAGATTGTCTTTATGGTTGGAGCCAAAGGTATACCAAATCACCAAACTCAAAAATTATCCCAACCTGATGTCGGTCAACATAAATCTTCTATTGGTTTTGAGATCTCTATAAGTAATCTTTGAGAGATCTCAGGGTATCCAAACTCTCTTGTAGCTAGTCTTTAGCCCTCGGTGTATGATTATTGCCCAATGACATATTCATGAACAATGCAGGTTCATAACCATGCAATGCTTTGAAGGGTTCCATTCCTATAGAAATGTGATATGTGGTATTGTAACAATGCTCACCCAAATGTAGCCCAAAAAAACCATGCCTTGTTTTTGTTGAAACATAATTCCTCAGATATCCTACCAACCATTGTTAACAATCTCCATCTATCCATCCATTTGTAGGTGGTAATGTGTGCTTGGTGACAACTCTGTCCCTACTAACTAAAATAACTCCATCCAAAAATTACTAAGAAAACTACTATCTCTGTCATTTACTATGTTTTGTAGAAGATTGTGTAAGTGGAAAACCTTACAAAAAAAAATATTGCCACTTGAGATACCTATAATCCGGTGGAAATGACAAAGAAATGTGACTATTTCTTCAAACAATCTACCATGACAAAAAGGTAATATGCCCTATCCAAGCATTATAAATTCATCTTGAATTAATTTTTGCAAACAAGTTTTATGTCCAATTCCTTTTCTATAACCCTCTTTGATCAATTTTCTCTATTTTATAAGTGTCTACATTGGTGAATGGTTGCCAATGATTGTGTCCCTCTAAATAATAAGCTTAGTTAAGATATAGTATTATTTAATTAATTCATTCTTTATAATTTATGTTGATATACATTACATATGTATATTATATTATAATATTTGAATTTAATTAATATATCCTCGAGTCTATATAATATACATTCTTTTACTCCTAGACTATTATACTAATAATGTAGATATCTACTAATTAATTATTTAATATTAATGTTAATGCTTTAATTTTATTATTATTATTATTATTTTTATCATACATTATTATATTAAATGTTATGATTTTAATATATTAGTAAATATAAATATATTTAATATATAATATATATATATATTAGTAAATAATAATCATTAATTTTATATATATATATATATATATATATATATATATATATATATGGTTCAAATATATAAATATATTTAATATAAATCATTTATTTGTTGACCCTTTTTCTCATAGTGATCGGGGCTCTAAGTAGGGGATATGACAACCCCCCTCACATAATTTCTTGTCCTCAAGCAATGATGATTTTGCACAATCCCATTCAGGATAGTAGCTTTTGCAACATATGTAGAGTAAAGCTTAATTTGCTTTTATGATTTCCAACATAGATTCATAGCCCTGATTAATTCAAACTTATATTTTAGACAAAGTAGAACTACACAAGGTTTATACATAAATATATAAGTGCATAATGAATGAAGATACAAAGTAGGTACAAAATAGAAACATGGATGCATGAAGAAATGATGTAGACACATTAGTGCATGAGGACACAAAGTAGACATGATGTAGATCCATAAATGCATGAACACATGAAGAAGAAACAATGTAGACGTAGAGTATACATGTTAAAAAAAATTGAGATTCATTTTCACATTTTCAAATAAGCAAAGGTTAAGGAAATGTTTAACCAACTTTGACCATGAATATCATGCTCCTCCCTCCTGTTTGGAGGTCAAATTTCTTGAGGACTTTCCTTTTAACAACTTTCCCTTAGGTGACACTACAATATGGTGATCTGATAGTTCTTGCTTAATTTTAGATGTTCTCATGTCTATTTGATTTTGTAGTGGATGGTAGAATCATTGCTTCTCCAGTTTTGAAATGATCTACTTGGGACTCCCTCAAATTTATATCCATATTGGGAATCTTTTTCCCTAATGTGATCAAATTACTCCCCCCTTGTGCAAACTCCCTATATACTAATTTTGAAATGAATTTTAGAATTGCTACTTCTTGAGTTTGGAAATGATATAATTGGGAGTTCCTCATATTTATAGCCATACTGGAATTCTCTTGCCGCAACGTGATCGAATTACTCCTCCCCTTGTGCAAATTCCCTATCCATTACATAATTAAAAACATTTTTTATTTCTAAATTCTTGTTTCAATTGTACTCTCTATTTCCTTGTTATCTACATTATCATATTGTGCTTCTTGTTACATTCATGTTTCTTTTAATTGCCATTTATCTTTCCCTTATGTTTTAAATTAGATTTATAGGGATGAGACCTTGCAATGGTATTTCTTTCTACTTCATTATTCTATTGATTCCTTTCAAACTCATGCTATTTCTTTCAATTAACAATTTCAAAACAATATTGGTGCTAAAATTTCTTTAACTAATTTGATGTACTATAAGAAAGTTGTTAAAGATAAATTTACTAACTTTATTGGTAGATTTAAACATTTGTATGCTTAGATTTCTTATCTTGTTCTTGATCATGATATTCAAAGTATATTTATTTCTAATTTATAGAAATATATTAGAGATAAGGTCCTTCTTATCAAGTACTCTCTTTTTCCTTCTTATCCACATTATCATATTATCCTTCTTGTTACATTCATGTTTCTTTTGATTTCCATTTATCTTTCCCTTATGTGTTTAATTAGATATCATATGGTAGAATTAATACTACCAATGGAAATAAAAACTCTACCCAAGGCTCCCTCATGGTTCTTACCCATATGGGGAATATATTGCCTTAGCATGATCGGATTACTCTTTCCCATGTGCAAACTTGATTTAACACTAGTCTTGCTCCTACCCCAACTTCTTTCTAGGGTCTCCTTAGGTCTTTCTCTTGACTTAATATGGTTTCTTTGTACCCTAATTCTCCTTAGGATCCTATGTATGATGACCTAATCCAATCAACTAGTGAACACCAATTAGGTATAACAATAACTCATTGATCACTTCCTAGGCTTGATTTGGCTCTTATTACTTCCTCTTCACTAGCTCCACAATCTACCCCAACATCATAACTAACACTCCAAATGAAGATATGAGCATCTTAGAAGGTACTAGGATACTCTCCAAGACTTACTACCACAATAGATATTGAAACCCTAACAAAGATCCAAGAATAACATAATATTGCACAAGATTGCTTGTAGTAGGGCCATAAGCAATTAACCCTCCATTTGATGAAAATCTTGAATAGCTTGCAAAAGTACTTAATAAGGGGGTAAAATAATCATGGATTCATACACCCTTTTTAGAGTACTAAAGGATTCTTGTGGTCTCAGGCTCCCATAACATCCATACAATATGACCTATATTAATGCCTAAAAATTAGGGTTTGCAAAGAAATTAAGCTTATCTGGAAAGAATTAAGTTTTACATCCTTAGAACCTTCACTAATTCCTTCCCTTGTAGTTGGGACTCCACCACTCATGCTTGTAACATCTCTAGGCTTTGATTGAAGCAATCTAAGCATCAATCCCTCCTAACAACTTTGCACTTTACTGTGACCCCTAGCCATGCACCTCTAGCTCGCTTAGGGCATCACCACAAAAAAGTATTCCTTGCTTTCCAAGGCCCCTCCTTTACTGTACAATATGTACAAGGAGTCATTGTCCTAATCCCAAAATCCGGTATAGATCCTATGGTGGGAAGAGGAGCTATGACCCCATTTTGCTCAATTGCTTGATTAAGAACAACAGGTAAGCAGGAAAAGTTTTATTAACTAACAAGAAACTTAAAAAATCACAAACTAATGCTATACAAAATCTTAAAACAAATTCCTTTAAAAATTCCAAACACTGCACATCCAATTCCAATCCATAGAAATGCCAAAATACTTAAAAATCATGAATTGTAACTAAATTCTTGCTGTCTAGACTGTACACACAAGTTAACAAAAAATTTCAACCCCTCCATCAGGTTGAGGATGGCCTTAAGAACTCATCCAATTTCCAATCATAACTATTTTAGATAGTTACCAAGTCCCATCCATAAATTTTCTCGTATGCAACAAAAAGTTGTCAACGTTGTCAATTACAACATTGACAAATTTTTAGCAACTTTTAGAGTTTTTACCTCAAACTTTTTCTAAAGGTTGCCAAACTTTACCAAAACCTTAAATTAATTAAAACATATAAAAAGGACCTATTGAGCTATCATTTTGCACAATTCTTAACGACAGGAATCCTTTCAAACTCCTCTCTTGAAAAGCTAATCTGGGATCAACTCCAAGGTTCCGGGCGATCTTGTGACCTACTGGAATTTGCTTAGTTGAAGATAAATGTGAGTATTCACAAGGAGGCCTTTGCTAGTTCATTTAACAATTTCAATAAGATTTTAAATTTGCTTTCTATCTCAAAGAAAGAAACACACAAAAAGAAATATATCTTTGTATTTTTCTATTTTATGATGATTGCATTCTAACAATGCAACTATATGAATTCCTAATTTAAACAAGGGGTTAGCAATGAAAATAATGAAGATAGGGTAACAAGAAGTTTAAGAAAATAACATGAAAAGTAAAATCCTAATGGACATAAACCACAAAAATAACACGTCTGCAAGTTAATCCTTCAAAAAGATCGATGGGTAACCAATGAAAATAGGAGTAGTGCTTCCTTAATCTATTGATGCAATCATCGATGGGAATTTAGTAACCATAAGATGTTTCACTTTTCATCAAATTGCAAGGCCATAGAAAGTGTGCTCATGCAAGACGAAAAGCTATGTAGGAAAAATATGGTAATCTCTTCTCGATCTAAGTAAATCATCAAAATTTGTAGACCTGTAGCAAACACCAGAATTAAAAGATCGCATAACCAAAACAATGCAATAAAACAATTGGCTCAATTACACTTCATAAACATACATTCACAAAATATAACACACTTAGGCAAGAATCACTACATTCTAAATGTGAACACCAACATCATATATTATTGCATCAAAATAATGGAGGCCTAGAATACATATTACATTCTTGAATTTATAAGAAATCTTCTCCTCGATTTGTGTTGAGAGTGCAATCATATGCTTCTAAACTAATAAAAAAAATCTATTTATGTACAATTGACTATCTAACTGGTGCTTAGTAGGAATCTATCCATATTTATATCATTAATTGGATGCATGAGCTTTTACATGTCTTAAAACAAAGAAAACATGAGAAAATGAGAAAGAGAGAAGCATTGGTTGATGTAGGAGTGTATGGAAGTGCCAAAAATAGAAGCTCCATCTTCACTAGGCATCTATAGGAGTTAAATTGCTATCAGAATGCATTTTTGATGCATGGAAAGCTCTAAATTTAGAACTGATAGTTAACTGTCAGCACAATTCTGAGTTCTTCAAAATCTTCCAAAACACTACTGAAAAGGCACACCAGTGCACTTGGCACGCCTACACACAAGTGCAGGTTCAAAAAATGCAAAACTTCACCAAGTGTCAAAATTGAAATTCTGGCTTCTGGGTTTTGTTCCCCTTTATACTAGAGCTATGTCTAGGTATTTTCCCTTGAATCTCTCAATGATCTTAGAGACTTGAGCTAGATCTAAAAAATCTAAGGCTTCATATTTGTCTTTCACTTTTTTCCTATAGTTACCTAGCTCGATACAAGTCTCTACAAAATCTCCAAGTTTTACATCCAACTCTAACAATGCCTCTTCTATTCTGAATGCTTGCCTAATGTCACTATTATTAGAAGCTTCCTTGAAAATTTTCTAGAATTGCTCCACTACTACCTTTACTGGTATTAACTTCTCCTTGGAATCATCCTAAAAAATGTCTAAACATGCATCACTATAATGCCTCTCTGCTTCCAAAATTCACTCTTGGATTTGATCCTTGAGCTTGATAATCTTTGCGTGTAATGTTTCCATTACTTTATTTACATTTGAGATTTTCTCTATCTAATCATCTATTTTATCTAACTCCTTAGCTGTATACACTTCCATCAACATCTGATACCTTTGTCCTTTGATAGACTATAATGTCTATAAATCTTTGCCCCAGGTATGTATTTCATCCATCAGACCAAAATCTTGATTCAAAATGGTGACTAGCCTATCCGTATTATCCTACATATGGTGTAATAGCTTCAGATTTCCTTATATAATATGTACACCTTTCTCCTAAAAAATTTCTCTCTATTGCTAACAAACTTTCAAAAATGGATCCATTTGGCCTGTACCCCTATATCTTCTTTTCAATGTTGCATTTAAGGTTTCCTCGAGATTTTTAGGATCTAAGGGACCAACCACTTCACTTATATATTCCTTTAGGATTTCATTTTGTCATTGAAGTGTTATCAATTTTGCTCCATCCCGTTCTAAGCTCCTGAATACTTCTTTGATTCCCACTGTAACCATTAGCTTAGTAGTATCCAAGGTAGGCTTCCCAAGCATGACCTCCCTGATATGATAATCCCTTGGAGTCAATTCTTCAACATTTGAATGTAGAGGTGGGATAGCCATGTGAGCAAATAAGTCCTAGTTTTGATCACTCACGACAAAGGCTAATGCCCATGCATCCTTTGGTGGTGATTCAAGTTTCCTTAGGACTTCAAATAATTCCATCATATCCTCTTCCTCTATAGTGAATTGCTACTTCTTATTTCTTATCACTTCTTTTCTCAGCCACCTTGGGATATGCTCCATTAGAGATTTTCCTTTAGAGGATGAAGGAGTTTTCTTAGCTATGCTCTTTCCCTAATCTCCCCTTTCTAGAGTCCTCAACATTTGTACAAGATCAACACCAGGAGTCTCTATGTCCATAGAGTCCACAATCCTTACCTTAGTGTCTTGAGAAGTTTGCTGAGGTTGTTCACTTATCTTCCCTTCCTTTGAAAATTCCTTAATGGATGCTTGTTGTGGCTCTTCCTCTTGTTCTGCTTGAACCTGTTCTCCTTTAGTGCTTAGAGGAAGAGGGGTAGCTAATCCCTTGTCTACAAAAAATGTGATTTGTACTAGGGATGATGGAGCTACCTTGATCCCTTGTGGTTGGGGTGGCAACTAATTCCAATCCTCCTATTGAGGCTGGTTGGTTGGAGTATCTCTAATTTTATCCCCAACCAATTTAGTACCGATGGGCATAAAATCAAAATCTAACATTTGAAATACATCAGTGCTCTCAACATCCTACTTATCTATCCATTATTGCATTTCATCTTTTGATGTTGTAGTCTAAATGGGTTGCTTAGGAATAGATGGTAGTATGATTATGGAGCTTCTTCTCCTTTTTGACTCTATGGCTCTTGCAACATGTGTCCTCCAGTTCAAAGGTAGATTATCCTCTTCCTCCTCACCATACTTTTCTTATGCTTCTTTTGGGATAGGTCTGAGGACTGATGGGAAAAGAATCACTCTCCTAGTGACCTTTTATCTCCTCTTTACCGGAGTCTGGATCTTCCTTTTCTTAGGCATGGAAGGGGAGGCTTGTTCTTCTTGTTGAGGTGGGGATACATCTTGTACTTTTGTTTCTACTTCTTCTTGGCCTTGTTTAGTTGGTGTCACTTGAGGATCATCTTGGGCTTGTGTAGCTTCCACATTGTCTGGCCCTTGTACGTTTTATTCTTCTTGTTGTGGAGATGCCTGAGTCCCTTTTCCTTCTAGCTCGATCCATTGAGGAGAAGTACTCTTCCTCTTTCCTTTACCCTTTTGAGCCCTGTAATACCCAACTAGTTTACCAAGTTGGTTTATTGTCTCAGGTCTTACTAGTGACTGGGCTGTAAATGTAAGCATTGTGACCTTAGCTCCTCGACCTTTAGCTGGGTGGGCTTGAGCATGGAAGACTACTATTTGAGGAATTGGATCAAGTTTGAAAAGTCTCTTGATCCAATCCTTTGTCAATTTGATGACGTGCCTCACCCTATGATTAATGTTTGAGTTCTCTTCCTTGTCAATCTCAACATTCATGATAGGTTGGTCACCAATCTTATCCCTATTAAATAATGGATTGAGAAGATCCTCTGTATCTTGCTGCACGATCTTCAATGAAATCTTTATCTTTAAAGCACTCTCTGCCAAATACAAAGTCATCCTATAATAATCCCTTATGCAGACATCATAGTCATTTGTTGTGTTCATGCAGTGATCCTCAACCATATCCTCATGCTAGAATGTCTTGCCAGCTAGATTTTGCACTCTTTTGATGTTATCAAAATAAGGCATGGAGAATTATATTCTTCTAAGGGATACTAATCCCATTCACACTTAAAAGACAAAATGTTATGTCTTCAAACTACACTAAAAGGTCCTATAGTAATAGGCCATACCCAAGATATTTTATGCTAATTTCTAACTCTGGCGTATACAGACAACAGTTGTCAAGCGATTTCCAATAGAATAAGTTTTTCACAGGGATACCTAGGAGCTTCTTAGGGTTGATAGTTGTTCCCGCTACCCTTAAATATGTGAATGTTTAGAACTGGATGTAGTAGGCTCCAACTTCTAATACCTTAGTAGCTATGTCTTCTAACATCCTTTTCACATAATCCTTCTCTATGAACCATATTATCACAAATATGAAAGCATCATTTACGATCTTGTATTCCTTGCTTTTCTCTAGAAGCCTCTTCTTCACTAGCTGAGGATATACAATATAGGGACCATGCATTTGCATCTTGCTTTCTACCCTTCTTATAAAGCCTAGGATAATTTGTCGCTCTCACAGCTAGAAGGTATACCAAATATGATGTCATATAAAATTTACAATTATTCTTAACCGCCACCAGGTGCTCACCCAAGTTCTCACTGAGAATGGAAGCCCAATCAATTGGCATCTTTGTCATCTTGATAGTCTCAATGAAATGGACCATCCATATGTTCAATTTCCTTGATGTTGGAAAACCCATGACTCTACTTATGAGTCGATCAAATATCTAATATCTTCTTTCATGTAACCTCTTATCATAACCACTTTTCCTACTTTTTACTCTAGAGGAGTCTTCTCAACGAGATATGATGGCTAAATGATTTTAGAAGATTCATCAATATGTTCCCTGTACATTCTCTCAGCTTGGTGATAAGTTAATCTAGTAAATTGATCTACCTTTGGAAGATGGAACACCTTCTCTATATTGTGGAGTTAGAGATCTAGGATGATCTCTATGGTTATGCTCTTCATGACCCTTTCTTTAGAAACATATCTTTCTACTAGTGTCATGATCAATTTTGAGGACCACATTGAAATTAGATGTGATGTTGTGTTAACCAATCTTGATTGGATCAAGGCGGATATCATCGAAGACCTTTCTATGGGTTTGTTGCATAGTGTAAGGAATGTACCCAAATTTGTGTGACCTAGTTTACTGTCCTAGATTTTTGAATAGTCATCTTGAAAGCATGACTTGGTTAGAACACCTTGAAACTTGAATACTGTAGGCTTTGGAACCATCTTTTCTGCAAGGGAGGATGATGAAAAAGCCATTAAATTTGCACAAAAACAATGTCTATTAGTTTAGAGTTGATGAAAAAATGATTAAATCAAATCCTAATACAGACATGATCAAGACCCAAAACCCTAATTACTGGAAAACCTCTTAAAACCCTAAATTTACCCCTTTTTTGTAAAAAAGGGTGCACCTAGTAGACCAGGTGCACTGATGCGTACACCCTATACAAACTTAGGCACAAAAGGGATTTTGACTTTAAGGATGTGCAATAGTGCACCTAATTAGGTGCACTTCTATGCATCTTTAATTGGTGTTTTTTAAAATTAGTTAGCTTTATATGTTTTTTGAGGTTTTCCTAAGTAAAATAAGGTGCATAGTAGCACACCTAATTAGGTGTGCTACTATGCACCTTTTGAATTCTTAGCATTGTTTGATGTTTTGTGTAGGTAGGAGAGCAGAGGAGGCACACTTGCTGAGGTGTGCTGCTGTGAAGCTCGGAGTAGAGATGCCAAAAAAAAAACAAGTGGAGGTAAAAGAAGGGTTCCCTGTGTTATATATACTCAAGGTCCTAAGCCAAGGGTGATCCCCTTCCTAAGTACTTTAGTGCACTAGCGCACCTAATTAGGTGCACTAGTGCACCTTTTTTTCTTTGCAAAAAAGACATGCTCTCAGAATCTTGATTTTGAGGTCTAGGTTTTTTTATTGGGACCCAGATTTGATCAAGGACACTAGGAAAAACCCTAGAAAAGACTCAAACCTTAGACTAGGGATCTAAAAAAGCCAAAAAATAAAGTAGGGGGTTCCCATTTCTAGGCAAAAATGGGTCATGCATTATGAAACCACAATAGGACCTTACATCATTTATTTGGCCATTCTACCCTCCAAATCACAAATTGCCCTATTTGACCTAATCATGCAACTAGGAGAAACTAAGGCCTAATAAGGCTTCCTACACTTAATATACCTCAACTTAGGACTAGGTTAGTTCCATTATTAACCTAGTGGTGTGGCTATCACCAATACAAGCCGAAACCAAGATAGGAGCCCTAGGTCTAACATGAGCCCACATAGGTGTCCTGCACCATACTCCCCCACAAAAGAAAACTATATCACTCCAGTGGTCAATAGGTCTTGGGGAATTCCCACTTTGTTGAAGTCTGCCTCAATAACCCAAGTTTCCTCTAAATCTAGCTTGTGTCTCCACTTGATTAGATGCTCCATGTACATCTTGTTCTTGGTGGCCTTCTTGACTGTAGAGTCTAATATCTTTTCAACCTCCAACTTGCTTAATGAAGGTACCATTGTAGATTCTAGATCAATATTGACTCCCTGAATGTTGTGAGTACCTTGAAGTATGGGAAATTTTAATACCACCAATTCTTCTACATTAAAAATAGGAGAGATACTCAAATATGATGGCAACTCAATCTTATAAGCATTAGCTCCATAGTTGGCTATGATTTTTCAAGATCACACTATTTTCATTTGTAGCTTAGTTGGCACACCCTTCTACAATGTGGATTTGTTCAAATGTAACATGACATAATCTTCAATAAAGAACTGTATGTCTTTCCTCCTTTCATCCACTTTGGCTGGGAACTTTTGTGTGCTATCTTGGATGATCTTCTTTACCTACTTAGTTGGCACACCCTTCTACAATGTGGATTTGTTGAAATGTACCATGACATAATCTTCAATAGAGAACTGTATGTCTTTCCTCCTTTCATCCACTTTGGCTTTCAACTTTTGTGTGCTATCTTGGATGATCTTCTTTACCTGCTCCTGGATTTCCTTCACAGTTTGGGAAAGTTCCTTACCATGTCCACTTCTATATTCCATTCCTCCAAGATCCCTTAACTCACATACACCCCTTGGATGCATCCCATACACAATTTCAAATTGGCTTCTTCTCGTGGTTCTATTCTTAGTGTCATTGTAAGCATATTCTACTTGGTGAATGACAACATCCCACATTTGTGCATATTCCTTAGTTAGGCACCTCAAGAGTTCAATCATCAGTTTAAGGATGGTAGGCTGAACCAAAAAAAAGATTTGTACCAAGTCTACTCCATAAGGTCTTCCAAAAATGGCTCATGAACTTTATATCTCTATCTGAAACAATTCTCAATGGAAGTCCATGAATCCTCACAACCTCCTTAAAGAACACATGGGCTATATAAATAACATCATTAGTATTATTGCATGGACTAAAGTGCCCCATCTTACTGAACCTGTTAACCACTACATAGATATTGTCATAATTTTTCTCTATCTTGGGAAAACCTACTATGAGTCCATGCTCACACACTCCCATGGCCTATTTGGGACTGGTAAGGGCTGATATAAATCTGCATTACTCATTCCACCCTTGGATTTCATACACACAATGCATTTCTCAACATACTTAGTCACATCTCTAACTAGTTTTGGCCAATAATAGAATCTTTGGACTAATTCTAAGGTTTTGTTCACAAAAAAGTTACCACTTGAGCTCCCATTATGCTTTTCTTGAATTAGATTTTCCCTTATTGATCCCTTTGGAACACAAAACTAATTTCCCTTAAATAAAAATCCATTCTGCAAGGTAAATTCATAGAACTTTCTATGAAAATGATTCTCAAAGTTAGAACATACCTTATATACCTCTGTAAAATCTTCATCCTCCTTATAGAGACTCTTGAAGCTTTCTATCCCAATTCTATGCAACTAAACTTCTTGGACTGTTAACAATCTCCTGCTCGATGCATCAACCACTTTTTTCATCTACCCTTTATTATGCTTCATTGTAAAAGTGAAAGCTTGTAGGTACCTGATCTATTTCAAATGCCTATTACTCAACTTTTATGGAGTGTTGATATAGCTTAAAGCTTGATTATTAGTAAACACATGTAAGAACCCCAAATAGGCTCTACGCTGATCACTGTTTGTTTCCCTGGGTGTAATGATTGTTTTTGGTTTGTTTTTGAATGTTTTAAGCTGTTTTTGGGTTTTTGAGTTGATGAAAAGAAAATACAAATATTGAAAACTAATCTTACCTAAAATTATAACTCAAATCTGGTTATAATGCTAATCAAATTCATTTATTCGGATGGCTCCTAATGTATGTACAATACTTATTGCTGGAAGAATACATTAAAAACATCATCATTAATAGTTGAAAAAAACCTGATTTTTGTCCCCAATATGCAACCACGCTGCTGGTTGCTTCCTCCTTGGGCAGCACCTATCAAAAACCGCAATATTAAATCTCTGATTTTTAATTCACTATAGCGCTGTACTGTTCACAACACTGTAGCTGCTGTTATAACCCCTTCCAACCTGTAAACAGATTCATCCACTTTTTTCCTACTGAAACACAATATTGACTCCAGAATGAAGTCAACTCACAGGCAAAATTCAAGTGATATTTCACACCCTCAAATTGCATCAACTCTGAAGATACTACGTTCTCCACAGTCTGAATTCTTCTTAAACTTGTAGAAACCCTTGTTGCCACAACTTCAAGAAATTTCACAAGGCAAAGTTTTTAAGCAATTCTCATAACCTGCTCTTGAAGGAAGACAAGGTTTGTTTATAAGGACTCCTCAACTCCAGAATGAGTCTCCACGCTCAATGTGGGATAAAAGATATAATAATAACATAAAAAATGTTATTACATTAAAACTTAGAAAACCCCTTTTAATTTTTCCATAAGCTTGGACCCACAATTAATTGAAATGATGGCCCCTTTTATGATATCATGACCCTCACTTAAGTTATATATAATAACTTAACAATATAGGCTCAAAACCAATAATGTTTATTTTAACTAAATAAACATTAATATCTCCATTATTACTCAACATTTTTGAATGTCGTTTGGACTGGGAGCTAACATGATAGAACTGCATATGACCATACCCCTTTTCTAAAAATAGCAGGGGTCTATCTTTATAACTCCAAAACTGCTAAAAATAGCTTGACCAAGCCAAACTCAAAGGAAAACTCATCATAAACAAACTCTGGCAACCCAGAAGAGTACTCTGCTCTAGTCCTTGGAGGATCTCCACACCAAGGTGACCCTCTATCCAATCTTATTAGCCTACGAGGGTTTCTGATAGGCTAATCACCAGCTAAAGTGATGTCTCTAGCTAGAAGGGGACATCACAACACAAAAAATTCTTTGGTCAGTAAGGAATGTCTCCACTTCCTAAGAGACTGAACTAGGGCATAGAGTTCTAAGTATAAGAGGAATACTTTTTCTTAGTTTCACTTAATTTTTCACTGAAGAAGGCTACTTTCCTACCTTCTTGACTTAACACTCCTCCTACTGCCAGACCACTTGCATCACACTCTATGATGAAGAGTTTCTCAAAACTAAGTAATTGTGAAATAGGTTGGGTAGCTACTTGTTTCTTTAACAACTCAAAGGATTTATTTTTTTCTAAAGTCCATTTGAACTTAGAATTGACCCCACCCTTAATGGTATCTAGAAAAGGTGCACATATGCCACTAAAATTCCTTGTGAACTTTCTCTAAAACTGAGCTAGACCATGAAAAATTCTTACCTAAGTAGAAGTAGTAGGTGGTGGCCAGTTGAGAATAGTTGTTACCTTCTCTTGATCCATCTTCAAGGACCACTTTAACACCAAAAAGTCCAAATGCACAAGTTCTTGGTTGAAAAATTTGCACTTCTCAAGATTGATGGCAAGCTTCTCCTCATGCAACTTCTACAATACAACTTTCACAGGTTTGATGTGCTCCTCCTTTGCCTTACTGAAGAATAGCATATCATCTAGATATGCAACTAAAAACCTTCCATTTAAGTACTGAAGAACTTCATTCATGAGCCTAATGAATGTACTAGGAGCATTTGAGAGGCCAAATGGCATCACAAGCCACTCATACAGCCCATCTATTGTCTTAAATGCTATCTTCCATTCATCTCTCTCCTTAATCTTGATTTGATGATACCCACTTTTCAAATCCAACTTTGTGAAGTACATTGCTCCTCTAAGAAAATCCATGAGATCCTCAATCCTAGGTATGGGAAACTTGTACTTGATTGTGATCCTATTTATATCCCTTAAGTCTATGCATAGTCTCCATTTTCCTCTTTTTTTGGATGCTAGTACAATAGGGACTGCACATGAGCTTATACTCTTTTTTATTAGACCTTGATCCATGAGTTCTTGCACTTGTCTTGTAACTTCCAAATTTTGGTTAGGCATAAGCTTATATGCTTCCTTGTTTGGTAAAGATGCACCAGGAACAAAGTCTATGTGGTGGTTTATCACCCTTTTAGGAGGTGAAGTGATAGGAGTTTCATCACTTATAATGTCTTTATACTTTTTAAGCAATTCTTGTACCTCCACTAGAAATGGTTTGTTAATTGTCTTTTCATCACCTTTGAACTTCAATACAACTACATAGCTTTGACTCCCATCATCTTTGAGATCCTTGACAAACTCATTTCCACTACATAGCAATACACTACGAACCTTGGGCTATGGTTCTTCTCCTTCCAATAGAGATTGGATTTTAAAAGTTTTGCCTCCCTTATTAAATGATATAGAATTGGTCTTTCCATCATACACTGCCTCTCTATCAAACTGCTATGGCCTACCTAATAGTAGATGGAAAGCATCCATGGGAAAGATGTCACATAACAATCTGTCCTTGTAGCCTACTATGGAAACTTCACCCAAGCCTGTTCATTCACTAGTATACATTGACCCTTATTGAGCCAAGTCACCTTGTATGGGTTCACATGAGGTATTTTGGTCAATTTGAGCTTGTTGACTACCTCCTCTGATATTATGTTGTCAGTAGAACTTGATTCTACCACTACCTTACAAACCTTCCCAAGAATATTACATCTAATCCTAAACAAATCCCTCCTATGCTTAGGTTCATTTGGAGTTAGTTGCTTGGTCAATACCCTCCTAAACATGAGTTTTTCTCCTTTTTATATTCTATGTGATCCACTTCAAGTTCCTTTCCACTAGAGTTATCCTCTTGAATATATGCCAGTCTCCTATCATGATTTCAAGAAGAAGGCTTTTTAGGGCATTTATATGCTAGATGGCCTAGTTGACGACAGTTATAACACTTAATGCTAGAAAAGTAAGAGTTACTTCTTCCTGATCCCCTACCTCTGTTAGAGCCTCCTTAGTTACCCCTTCCTCTACTATAACCTTCTCTAGGAGTGCTTTCAATGGTTTTTTCAGTGAGTTTGGTTTCACCTTGGTTTCTCTGCTCACTACCTCTACCTTGATGTCCTTCACTTTGACCCCTCTAATTCCTTTCCTTTCCTCTATCTTTGAAGTTAGAATCTCCCTTCTTCCTATTCTTTTCTTCCACCTTTAGGGCTAGTTGGTGATATCTTTGAATAGTAGTAGGTACCCACAAACTTAACTCCTCTTGGATATTCCACTTTAAACCACTCAAGTATCTAACCACTTTTATTAGCTCTTTTTCTCGGTTCTTGGACCTAAGGCATAACCTTTAAAACTCCTCTATATAAGAGGCCACATCCAAGTCTCTTTGCTTGAGTCCTTGTCTCCTCTTGTAAAGTTGAATTTCATAATCCTTTGGTAGGAAATTCTCCTTTAGTTTGGTTACCATGGCATTCCAATTTGCTATAGGCCTACTGTCCATCCTAACCAATTCATCTTGGACATATTTATACCATGTCAATGCTGACCCTCTAATTCTTGACTTGGCTACTTTGACCTTTTGTACCTCTATCACTCCTTTACATTCAAAGTGATTCTCCATCCCATCTATCCAATCCATCACTTATCAATGTCCATATTCCCACTAAATAGTGGTACACCTTCCAAGGCCTTCCCTCTTAGGGCTTTTATGGGTTTCAAGAAAGTATCTTCATTCAAGACAAAGTCTAGTTCAGGGACAACATCTTCCTCTGCTATCTCCTTACCCCTATTTCTTCTTCCTTTTTCTTGGCTACATCAACAATTGCATCCAACTTTGTCTTTACCTCTTCTAAGGCTTCTTCAAGGAGTCTATTTTTTCCTTTTTCTCATCAACCTCTTTGGCCAGCTCTACATTTTTCACCATGCTTGACTCTCCAGTAGATGTAGACATACACTACTTCCCATGTCTTCAACCTAGCTTTGATACCACTCTGATATAACACTAGTCTTGCTCCTACCCCAAATTCTTTCTAGGGTTTCTTAAGGTCTTTCTCTTGACCCAATATGATTCCTTTGTATCCTAATTATCCTTAGTATCCTATCTATAAGGACCTATTCCATTCAACTAGTGAACACCAATTAGGTTGAATAATAACTCATTTATCACTTCCTAGGCTTGCTTTGGCTCTTATTGCTTCTTGTCCACTAACTTCACAATCTGCCCCAACATCATAAATAACACTCCAAATGAAGGTATGAGCATCTTAGAAGGCGCTAGGATACTCTCCAAGACTTACTACCATAATTGATATTGAAACCCTAATCGATTTCCAAGAATCACATAAAATTACACAAGATTGCTTGCAATAAGGCTACAAGCAATTAACCCTCCATTTGATTAAAATCTTAAATAGCTTGAAAAATTCATTAATAAGGGGGTAAAATAATCATGGATTTAGACACCATTTTAGAGTACTAAATGATTCTTTTCGTCTTAGGCTCCCAAAGCATCCATACAATATGACCTATATTAGTGCCTAAAAATTAGGGTTTGCAAAGAAATTAAACTTGTCTGAAAAGAATTAAGTTTTACCCTCCTTAGAACCTTCACCAATTCTTTCCCTTGTAGTTGGGACTCCACCACTCATGCTTCTAACATTTTCTAGGCTTTGATTGAAGCAATCTAAGCATTCAATCCCTCCTAACAACTCTGCACTCTACTATGATCCCTAGCCATGCACCTCTAACTCGCCTAGGGCATCATCACAAAAATGTCTTCCTTGATTTCTAGGGCTCCTCACTTATTTAAAAATATGTACAAGTAGTCATTTTCCTAATCCCAAAATCCTATACAGATCCTATGGTGGGAAGAGGGGCTATGACCCCATTTTGCTCAATTGCTTGATTCAGAACAATAGGCAGGCAGGAAACAAAATAGTTTTATTAACCAACAAGAAACTTAAAAAATCATAAAATAATGCTATAAAAAATCTTAAAAAAAATTCCTCTAACAATTCCAAACATTTCACATCCAATTTAAATCCATAGAAATGCCAAAATACTCAGAAATCATGAATTGTAACTAAATTCTTGTTGTCTAGTCCATACACACAAGTTAACAAAAACTTTCAACCCCTTCATTAGGTCAAGGATGGCTTTAAGAACTCATCCCAAGTCCAATCCTAACTATTTCAAATAGTTATCAAGTCCCATCCACAAAGTTTCTCATACGCAAAAAAAAGTTGTCAATGTTGTCAATGACAACATGAACAATTTTTTAGCAACTTTTACATCTTTTAGAGTTTTTTCCTCAAACTTGTTCTAGAGGTTGAAAAAATTTACCAAAATCCATATGTGGAATTTAAACATGTAAAAAGGACCTTGCACCACTTATTTTTCCATTCTACCCTCCAACTCACAAAATGGCCTATTTGACCTAATCATGCAACTAGGAGCAACTAAGGCCTAATAAGGCTTCCTACACTTAACATATATCAACTTAGGACTAGGTTAGTCCCATTATTAACCTAGTGGTGTGGCTAGCAACAATACAAGCCAAAAAAAAAACATAGGATCCCTAGGTCTAACATGAGCCCACCTAGGTGCCCCTCCACCAAAACTCCTTATCTATCATGAACTTAAACACATGAATTCTAACAAATTTATCTAATTTTTATGGTAGGGACTTTCTTAGTAATTTAATTAATTCATATTTTATAATTTATGCTGATATACATTACATATGTATATTATATTATAATATTTGAACATAATTAATATATCCTTGGGTCTATATAATATACATTATTTTACTCGTAGGTTATTATATTAATAATGTAGATATCTAATAAATATTTATTTAATATTAGTGTTAATTCTTTAATCTTATTATTATTCTTATATTTATCATACATTATTATATTAGTAAATAATATTATATATTATGATTTTACTATATTTTTAAATAATAATAATAATATATAAATGATTTATTTGTTGATCCTTTTTGTCATGGTGATTAGGGTTCTAAGTAGGTTATATGATAAGAAAATGAAATCCTTCCCTTTCACTTTTGGTAGATCATTGATGAAATCTATCGAGATGATATCCCACTTCTAGTCAAGGATTAGTAATGGTTGAGGCAGTCCCATTGGTAAATTGTGCTTAGACTTGTTTTGTTGGCAAGTGGAACATTCTCGTAAATATTGCATGACATCATTCTTGAGACCCTTCCATGAAAACCATTCTCATAATTTCCTATAGGTCTTCAGGTATCTAGGGTGTCTGGCCAAAGATGGTTCAACATCTCCTTCAAAATTCTATCGTTCATCTTGGACTTATGAACCAAATAGATCATGACATTCTAGTAGATGATGTTGTCTACCATCTTATACCCTGCATGCTACACTTGAGCATTTATTAACCATTATGCAAATGTGTTCATAGAGTATTCAACCAAAAAGTGTGCATTCCAATTTTCTTAATATGAGATAGAGAGCACATGACATGCCTTTTTGATAGACCATCAACCACTACGTTATTATTTCCCTTCACATTCTCAATGTCAAAGTCAAATTCTTGAATTTTTCTCACCCACTTCTATTGTTGTTTATTCAAATCTCTCTTATCCAAGAAATATGTCAAGCTATTGTGATCTATTTGCATGAAAATCTTTTCTCTGATGAGATACGACCAAAACTTTCTTAGTGTGTACATGATAGTAAGAATCTCATTATAATAGATGGACCACACTCTCTTCCTTTTGAGAGCTTTTGATTGTCAAAGGCAATGAGGTGAAAATCCTACATCACTATTGTCGCAATGCCTTCTCTTGATGCATTACACTCCAATATGAAGGATTGATTAAAGTTAGGCAGTGACAAAACTAGACATGAACTCATGACTTCCTTCAACTTGTTGAAGGTGTGTTGTGACTATCCAATCCAATGAAAATATCCCTTCTTTATTAGGTCTATAAGCGATGCACTAAGCTTTGGAAACTCCTTCTAAAATATTCTATAATAACTACATAATTAAAAGAACCCATGCAAATATGAGAGAGCATTGGGAAGTGGTTAATCCAAGATGGGTTGAATATTTTCCTAGTGTACTTGAAAATTTGAGCTTTCTAGTAATGTGTCCTAGATACAATATCTCCATCATTCCAAATTCATATTTGGATCTTTTGGAAAAAAATAATCATGACTTCTTGATGTTTAGCACATCATCCAAATGCCTTAGATGTTCCTCCCATGTCTTGTTATAAATAAGTATGTCATCAAAAAAATACCATAAAAAACTTACACAACTTCTTGTTGAAGACGTGGTTTATGTAGAACTAGAAAGTGTCTAGAGAATTGGTCAACTCAAATGGCATGACAAAGAACTCATAATGACTGTAATGAAAATGGAATGTAGTATTCTCCACATCTTTCTCCCCCATACGAATATGATGGTAGGTAGAGAAATGATCTATTTTGAAAAAATAGACTGCATTGTGTAACTTTTCCAACAATTTGTCAATCTTGGGGATGTGGTACCTATTTTTGATGATTTTTTGTTCAATGCACAATAGTCCACATAGATTCGAAGGGTTCCATCCTTCTTAACCAAAATCTATGGTATTGCAAAGGATCTTGAGCTGGGTCTGACACATCCTTTGTCCAGGAGTTCATAGATTGTCTTTTCTATTTCATCCTTGAACATTTTAGGATGATGGTAGGGTGTCATGATAACAGGCTTGACACCTTTCTCCAACTCTATTGAAGAATATGGATTTCTGCAAATGTAATGGAACTACCTATTCAATATGTGTTTTCCAAAGGTAACAACCCCTCTATTCATTGAATATAATAATAATTTTTTATTCTAGTTTTATGTGTATATATATCTACCTATATATAAAAAATTATATTATATTTATCTCCCATAATAATTTCTATCTTATATATATACATATATAATAAAATAATATATATATGTATATATATCTACAATAGTGTTGTCTCAAGGTTTATTCGAATGAAGCTACCAAATACTAACACTCCCTCTGAGCTAGGGAGGATAAACACAAGATATAATATTACCTCAATGTAAAATTAAGAATGACATGTTTTAAGGATATATTTGATTATATAATATCCACCACACACACACACACACACACACATATCATCTCATGATATTATGAGTAATGGCCTCCTAAATGTAAAGTCACATGACATTCACCAAGTACTCTTTGAGTAAAGGCCTCTTGAATGTCAAATTACAAGAAATTTACCAAGTACTATAAATAATGGCCTATTGAGCATAAAGTCACATGATATCCACCTAGTACTCTAACCAATGGTCTCTTGAACATCAATTTCATAACATTCACCACATACTCAATATGTTCATAAGATATGTGCACACACATTCTCAATAATGCTTACCACATGAAAATCCATGGTATGTTTAAGGAACTTAATCCACCATGCAAGATATAATCTATCATGATTTGTTTTAGCAATAATAAGATGTCTATCACAATAGAAAGCCATATTCTATTTAAGGAACTTAATCCACTATGCAAGTTATCATCTATCATGATATGTTTTATCATCACCTTCAAATACAATTTACAAGTACAACTGATAATCATTTGGAAGTCGTCATGTTCATATAATATGTGCACGCCTCAATATGCTTACCATATGAATATCCATGGCTAGTTTAAGAAACTTAATTCACCATACAAGATATAATCTATCATGACCTATTTCAGCCATTATAAGATGTATATCACAATCAAAAGACAGATTTTATTTAAGAAACTTAATCCACCATGAAAGTTATCATCTTTCATGATCTGTTTCAGCCATCATATGATGTCTATCATAATAGAAGATTAAGTTATCAAAATATCATCACCTTTAAATTACTTTTACAAGTACAAGTGATAATCATTTGGAAGTTGTCATTTCCTCATAATGTACAAGGGGTAGGCCCATCAAAATCATGCAATCACAAACATGGATTTTCAGACTCCTCTGAATATTAATTTTCTGAGCTCCTCATCTAAATTTGTCTTTGAAGAAGTGCCACATTCCCTCTAAATTTGATATCAACCTTCCTTTTCTTGCAAGAACATACTCAAAGTAAAAGATCAAGGAAAAAAACTCTTATAGTAATAAAAGCTACCTTTAAGAATTATTCTCAATAATAATATTATTATATGTTAATTATAAGAACATTGGAATTTGATTCTATACTTAATTCATGATGAATTAATTCTATTCCAATATTTAATATAGGAATTAATATATTTATCAGAATTTATGTCCATAAGCATATTATAATCACATATGCGTATAGATAAATTCATCTCAATATACATATAGTAAATTATTTTATATTTAAGTTATCTATTTTAAGTTTATCACCTAACAATTTTATTAGTTTTTAACAAAATTCTCTTAACATATTCTAACTACATATAATTTTAGCATATAGGACATATACTAACATATTATTTAGTAGGGATAATAAATCTTGTACCTCACTTTCTTGCGCAAACAATACCTCATGTGCTTGTGTGGACTAATCACCTAAATCCAATTTAAGGAGTTCCTATGCTTTCAACCCATGGTATTCTTATCCCTCATCATGTCTTGTTCCTACACAATGGAGACAATTCAATTCTATTTTCTAACCCATTAGATGTTTATGCAATATAAATTTCAAATGAATGGTTAGCTTTGATCAACTTCCATATGTGATTGAGCACATTTTGGGGAAGTTATGAATTCACTATCCTTATTCCACATTAGGCATGTTTACAACATTTCAATGGACCTTTCATGATTCTTCCATTTCTTACTTATGTGTGTAATAATGATGAAACCCCTTTTTAAATGCATTTTTTGTCCTTATGTTATACGCTTGGAGACATACGCGTGGGTACAATCTAAAGAGTGTATGTGGATTATTTTCCACCATCAAGCCATATAGGATACACTCTGAACTTACTTCATGGTTGTGTTAATTTGACTCTTTTTTCCTTGTGTTCTATTATGATCAAGAGTTAGAAATGCCTTCTCACTTGTCCTGTCAATGTTCAAATCATTGAGGCTTGACTCAATATGTGGTGAAATGATTTTTTTACTATGGTGTCCTCTGTCATGGACATAACTATCCTCTAGAAAAACTATACAGTTGACCAATTTCCAAAAAATAAAAAACAGCATGGATTTTTCTAAAAATTTTAGCATTTGGTCTTCATGATCTGCGTAGTTTGTAGTCGAAAACAACAAAAACTTTGGAAAAAAATCACTATGTTTTCGTGAATATGGAATAAAAAAAGTTTGACTTTGTTTTGTCTTTAGTGTATTTTTTTTGGATTTTCAGCATGTCCCCTCCATTACTCACTTCTTATACTTTGACTGTCTATAACTCTTATATTGGGTCTACCATGGATGGTCCTGCCACTTAGTGGAAAGCTAGCTACTTAAAAAAATTTCTCATTCCTTCTATATACTCCTATTCTGTCCTTATTATTTGGCGGGCCTTCCTAGAATATTGACGTGGCCACTTTTATTCTTTTATCATTATTTTTTGCATGAGATGGTTCCTGTATCACTACTTTCATGGATGTTGCCTTCGCATTAGGACTGAGTTTTTGTGCTCTAAATTAATGCACCTTCATGTTTGTTTCCTCTCATGAGTGATTGGAGATCTGTCTATCTTTTGGTGTTTATAGGTTCAAACCCTACTATGTAACTATGAACTCACAACCCCTTACATAACTATAGGTTAACACACTCTATCTGTACGTTGATTATTCTCCTTGTTCTCTCTTGTTCATTTTCTTAACTTTATCTAGAGTTGCAGTCATTTGTGTTGATACTTGATTATTTCTAAAACCTCATACATGATGGTCTATGTGTGAATATTGGACTTTGTAGTCTTTATTTGTAGCACAATTATCGTACCATGTTAAAGAATATGGATCACTGCAAATGTAATAGCACTGCCTATTCAGTCTGTGTTTTCCAAAGTCAACAACACCTTATATTTATATATTGAGAATAGTCTAAGAAGAGGCATGTCCCTTCATAGGACATGTTTATACGTTAAATATAATAATAAGTTTTAATTCTCTCTCTCTCTCTCTCTATATATATATATATATATATATATATATATATATATATATATATATATATATATATATATATATATATATATATATATATATATGAATTATTATAATATTATATTTCTCTCACATAATAAATTAATATCTCATATATATATATATATATATATATATATATATATATATAATATCTCACATATAATACACACACACACACACACACACACACACATGTATATATATACAATAGTGTTGTTTCAAGGTTTAATTCGATTAAAGTTGCCAAACATTAAAAAAATTGATGGTGTCCTTAAAGCACCTATGTGAATGTATGGAAGGTGGGATGTTAGTGAAGACTATACCATGCTTATCCAAAACTTCTTGAATCTCATCATCTTGCTAGTAAGTATGTTTCCCCTTTATGGGTTCTAGTGAGATCAAGATATATGTTTCCCATACAACATCATCATTTAAAAAAATAGTTTCAATATGTTGTGCCAAGATTTCCTTCGACACACCATTTAATATTCCCATAAAAATTACCTTTCACCAATAAAATTAAAATGAAAACTCCATTTTTTAAAACTCTCCATGTATTCGTCAAGAGTTTCCTTCCACAAGATACCCAATATTATGACCCCCACATCATTGTTGCAGGAGCACCTTGGTAGGCTAAAGGGTAGACCTAGGGCTTCTTTGGTGTTTTTGGCTTATAGTGACGATAGCCACATCACTAGAGTAATAATGGGATCAACTTGGTCATAAGGTGGGTTTAAGTAGGTTTGAATAGTCCCACAATGCAATATTGCTCCTAATTGCTCAAAAAGTGCTCATTTGGCTCCATAGAGAGTTTTTGAGTTTTGAGGGCCAAATAGGGAAAGAAAGTTTTTTAGGGTCCTTATTAGGTGCTTTGGATCCATATTAGGTCTTTTGGAAAGTTTGGTATTGAGTAGACCAAGTTTGGGTAGATAATTTGCAAAATTGCAAAAATTGCTCATTTCTTGCAAAGTTGTCATTAACAACTTTTACAACTTCTATGCAAAAAGAGAAAATTATTCATGGGATCCCTTAAACCACTTAAAGTAGTTGGAAGTATAAATTCTAAGCCTATATAAGGTCTAACTAAACCTTTTCATGAGGTTGAAAGAAGGATAAATGACAGTGTACAAAATGTAATCAACATTTTCTTTATTACAATAGTTTCTTGTTTTGAGTATTTTTTCATGCTTTGTATAGATTATTTTTAGGGTTTTATATGTTGGAAGTGTTAGTGGAGGTTGAACTTCATTTATTTATTTTAGTTTGTGTGTTTTTTTAGAGAGCTTTGTGTGTTCAAATAAACTATTTTAAAAGTTAGCAGGTTGCGAATCTAAACTGGGCAGCTAGCACAAAATAGGGTCTTAGGGCCATTTCCCACCTTATGAAATATATGAACTTTAAGGATGTGGAACTATATTCCTTGTAAATCATGTACAAAAAAGGAGAGCCAATGGGAAGCACAACAAGCATTTTTTGTGTGATGCCCTAGGAAAGTAAACCATGTTTGGTTAGGGATCACAAATTTAAAAAAGAGCATTTGGAGTGGATTGAAAGGTTTGATTCTTCAATCCAAGAATGTGGTGAGTAAGTAGATGGTGATGATTAAATCCAATCTAGAGGAGGAGTCTTAGTAAGGAATTTTAGAAGGTTTAAAATCCAAACAACACCAAAATACTTGAAACCCTCAAATTGAGCCTAAAATTGTGTTTGGGACGTACAGACAAGTTTGGGGATTAAGAGTTAAAAAATATTCAAGTAATTTGAAAAAGTTATCCAGAAAGGTGATTTTTTTGTCTTTTGTTAAGGGATTTTTCAAAATATATCAGTTTTAGTGCATTTGGAGGGCTAATTCTTGTAGCCTTTTTCCAAGCAACTGAGTGCAAATTGACCTGTGATTGCAATTTGAATAGGGTTTTCACTTGCTTTGGGTGTAGTATTTTGATGAGTAACCTAAGGAATGCCTAGGTATTCATTTGACCAAATGGAAAGGTCCAAGGATCATTTGGGTTATTTGTGTGTTTGTGGAATTTTGAGCAATCTTGTACTAACCTATTGATGTGCACCAGTTGAAGAAGTGCGATCTCTTTGATAGAATCCTTAGAGGCATAGGGTGTGAAAGAAGTCATATTTTATTAGGTGGGAGACCTAAGAAGACCCTAGAGAGCTTAGGGTTTGTGAGCAAGATCAGTTGTCACATCAGAGTGGTGTTAGAACAAGTTAAATATTTGGGAATAGTTGGTGGATGTCTACAGCTACTGGAGAGCTAGTAGGTGAAACCAGCATGGTGAAAAATGTAGAACTAGCCAAGGAAGTTGATGAACAAAGGGAGAAGAAAAAAGTTCGTGAAGAATCCCTAGCAGAGGTAAAGGTGTAACTAGATATATTTGCTAAAGCAACTACGAGGAAAGAAGAAGAAGAGTATGAGAAGGGTAAAGAGGTAGAAGAGGAGGATGTAGTCCCTAAACCTAACCCTATCTTGAATAAAGATCCCTTCTTGAAGGGTATCAAATCCCTAGGAGGAAAATCTTTGGAATTTGTACCACTTTTTACTGGAAAGATGGACATAGATGCAGTCATGGACTAGATAGATGGCATGGAGAATCATTTTGTGTGCGAGGGAGTATCAGAGGCATAAAAGGTTAAAGTTTCTAAGTCATAGCTTAGAGACTAACCTCTAACATGGTGGAAATATGTACAAGATGAAAGAATCAACATGAGCAAGACTCTTATAGCTAACTGGAAGGCTATGGTCACTAAAGTGAAGGGAACTTCCTGCTTAAAGACTTTGAAATTCAGCTCCATAAGAGAAGGAAAGGATTGAAGAAAAAAGACCTAGATGTGACCTCTTATACTGAGGAATTTCAGAGGTTATGTCTAAGATCTGAACAATAAGAGGATGCGCCAACCAAAGTGACAAGATATCTAGGTGTCTTAAAGTGGAATATCCAATAGGAGCTTAGTTTGTGAGCACCTACCATAGTTTGAGATGCCATCATCTAGCCCTAAAGGTAGAGGAAAAGGAAAAAAGGAAAGGAGATTCTAACTTCAAGGATAGAGGTAAGGGAAAAAATCAAAGAGGACAAAGAGGAGGCTACCAGGGTAGAGGTAGTGAGCATGAGAATCAAGGAGAAAGAATGTTCATAGAGAAACCTAGTGATAACTCCTCAAGAGGTGGTTACAATAGAGGGAAAGGAAACCAAGGAGGATCAAGTAGAGGGAGAGGATCAAGCATATCCAATTTATTCTTTGCAAGTATGAAATGTTACAATTGTGGTCACTTGGGTCATCTAGGCTACAGATGCCCTGAGAAGCCTTCTTCCTCAAATCAAGACAAAAGAATGACATATGTGCAAGAGGATTGCAAAAAAGAATTTGATGTAGGCCACATTGAGTCTAAAAAAGGTGAGAAACTCATGTTTAGGAGAGTTTTGATCCAATAACCAGCTCCTGATGAACGTAAATGTAGAAGGGCATTGTTTAGGATAAAATGCAAGATCTTGGGAAAAGTATGCAAAGTAGTGGTTTACTCTAGTTCTACTGATAATGTAATATAAGAGGAGGATATTACTAAGTTTAAATTTTAGAAGATATCTCATGACATCCCTTACAAGGTTGCTTGGATCAACAAGGGACAAAGCATCTTGGTGAATGAGCAAGCTTGGGTGAAATTCTCCATAGTAGGATACAAGGACAAACTGTTGCATGATGTTTTTCCTATGGATGGTTGTCATATTTTTCTAGGTAGGCCTTGGAAATTTGATAGGGAAGTTGTGTATGATGGTAGGGAAAATGCCAGAAGTTTTAAGAAGGGAGTAAAGACCTTCAAAATTTAGTCCTTATTGAAAGGGGAGGAAACACAAGCAAAAGTGCCTAGTGTGCTATTTTGTAATGAGAAAGAGTTTGTTAAAGACCTCAAGGATGAGGAATGTCAAAGTTTTGTAGTAGTGCTGAAATCTGAAGCAAAGGAGAATTTGGCCAAGGAACTCTTACTAGTTTGAAGTCCAAACTTTTCTTACAAAGTACAAGGACATAGTGAGTGATGGTGCTCCATCTACTCTACCTCCTAAGAGAGTTATTAGTCATCAAATTGAATTTTTTCTAGGTTCTTCCTTGCCTAATAAAGAAACATACAAGTTGACTCCAAATCAGAACTTAGAAGTGGCAAGACAAGTCCAAGAATTGATGGATCAAGGCTTGATACAAAAGAGCATAAGGCCATGTGTAGTTCCTATTGTGTTCGCATCTTAAAAAGGATGGAAATGGAGATTAAATATAGATTCAAGAGCCATCAATAGGATTAGAATTAGGTATAGGTTTCCCATACCTAGGATTGAAGACCTTATGGATTGTCTTAGAGGGGCTAAATACTTCACTAAGCTAGACTTGAAGAGTGGTTATCACCAAATAAGGATAAATGAGGGAGATGAATGGAAAACAAAATTTAAGACTACTGATGGTCTTTATGAATGGTTTGTAATGCCATTTGGTCTTTCTAATGCTCCTAGAACATTCATGAGGCTCATGAATGAAGTGCTCAAGGATTTCATAGGCAAATTTTTAGTTGTATATCTGGATGATATCCTTATTTTCAACTAGACTAGAGAAGAGCATATCAAGCATGTTGAGGCAGTTTTGAAGAGGCTTCATGAGGAGAAGCTAGCCATAGATCTTGAGAAGTGTGACTTCTTCAAGGAAGAACTTGTGTACCTAGGCTTTGTGGTGTCTCAAGGCATATTAAAGATGGACAAGGAGAAGGTTGTTGCTATACTAGATCGACCAACACTTGCCACATCTACTGAGGTAAGAAGTTTCCATGGGTTGTCTCAATTCTATATGAAATTAACTAGGAATTTCAATGCTATTTATACACCTTTGTTGGACACCATAAAGGGTGGAGTAAAGTATAAGTTTAAGTGGACTTTAGAAGCTAAAAATTCATTTGAAATGTTGAAGAAACAAGTAGCTACTCAACCTATCCTACAATTTCCTAGTTTTGAGAATTTTCTCACCTTAGAATCTGATGCAAGTGATTTACTAGTAGGTGGTATTTTGAGTCAAGAAGGTAGACCAATGGATTTTAATAGTGAGAAGATTAATGAGGCCAAAGAGAAGTATACATCCTATGACCTAGAGCTCTATGCCTTAGTTTAGTATCTTAGGAAGTGAAGACATTATTTGTTACCCAAATTTTTTTTTTGTGTTTATAGATAATCAAGCTCTTAGCTACATCAACACTCAAGAGAAGCTGTGCAATAAACACTTGAAGTGGATGGAGTATTTGCATGCCTTTACCTTCACAATCAATCATAAGAAGGGATAGTTGAACAAAGTGGTAGATGCACTAAGTAGGAGGATTATGACAATCCAAGAGATTCAGCTCCAAAGTATTGGAATAGAGAGTTTTCAGAATATTTACAAGGAAGATGAGGACTTTCCTGAAGCCTATAGGTATACAAGGATTTTGAGAATCATTTTCATAGCAAATTTTCAGAATATACCTTGCAAAATGGCTTTCTATTCAAGGGTAATTAGTTATTTGTACCAAGGGGTTCTATGAGAGAGAACCTAATATAGGAGAAGCATAATGGCAGCCTAATGCTCATTTTGGTATCAGAAAAACCATAGAACTAGTGCAAAAGTTCTATTATTGGTTAAAACTAGCAAGGGATGTAACCAAGTATGTCGAGCGGTGCATGGTGTGCATGAAAGCCAAAGGAGGAATCAACATTTTAGGTTTATATCAGCCTTTACCAATTCCAAATAGGCCATGAGATTGTGTAAGTATGGACTTTGTTGTAGGTTTACCAAAAACCAAGCAAGGGTATGATAACATTTATGTTGTTGTTGATAGATTCAACAAAATGGGGCATTTCATTCCATGTAGGACAAATAATGATGGTAGTCATATTGCTCGCTTATTTTTCAAAGAGGTTGTATGGATTCATGGACTCCCATAAAGCATTGTATTAGATAGGGATTTTAAATTTATGAGCCATTTTTGGAAAACCTTGTGGAAAAAGCTTGGTATAAACATGTCATTTGGTTCAGCTTACCATCCCCAAATTGGTGGTCAAACTGAAGTGGTCAATAGGACCTTAGGGAACCTTCTAAGTTTCCTAACTAAGGAGTATGGTCAAGGTTGGGATGTTATCATTTCACAAGCAGAGTATGCCTATAACAATAGCAAGAATAGAACCACTGGAAAGAGTCCTTTTGAGATAGTTTATGGAATGCATCCAAGGGGTGTATGTGAACTCATATATGGATCAGAGAAGTGGACAAGCTGAAGATTTTGTTCTAACCATGAAGGAGATTCAAGAGCAAGTCAAGAAGACCATCCAAGATAACACTCAAAAACTCAAGGCCAAAGTGGATGAAAAGAGGAAAAAAATTTAGTTTTCTATTGGTGATGTTGTAATGGTCCATTTGAATAAAGCAAGACTTCAAAAAGATGTTCCTACCAAGCTACAGATAAAGAGGGTAGGGCTTTGCAAAATCTTGGCAAAGTATGAAGAAAAATCATATAAGGTAGACTTACCTTCAGATTTAGGTGTATCCCCTATTTTCAATGTGCAAGACTTGGTGGCATACAAAGGCATCTTACCTCAGATCAGTCCAAATTTTCATGCTGACCTTGAACCTACTACAACACCTAATATCAACAAGTTGGAAGTAGAGAAAGTGTTAGACTCAAGGGTGAAGAAGTCTACAAGGCACAAGGTGTATATGGAACATCTCATTCAATGGAAGGGAAAGAAAACTTCAGAGGTTACTTGGGTTGCTGAAATATAGTTCAAGAAGGTTGGAATACCCTTAGAGAAGTTGCCATCAGGTGGGACTTAGTTTTTTTGTTGGGAGGAGTATGGTGCAGGAGCACCTAGGTAGGCTAAAGGGTAAACCTAGGGCTTCTTTGGTGTTTTTGGTTTGTAATGATGCTAGCCACATAACTAGAGTAATAATAGGACCAACTTGGTCCTAAGGTGGGGTTACATAGGTTTGAAGAGTCCCACAATGCAATATTGCTCCTAATTGCTCAAAAAGTGCTCATTTGGCTCCATAAAGAATTTTTGGGTTTTGAGGGCCAAATAGGGATAGAAAGTGTTTTAGGGTTTTTATTAGGTGTTTTAGATCCATATTAGGCCTTTTAGAAATTTAGATAGAGCAAGTTTGGGTAGATAATTTGCAAAATTGCAAAAATTGCTCATTTCTTGCAAAGTTGTCGTTGACAAATTTTGCAACTTTTATGCAAAAAGAGAAACTTCTTTGTGGGAGCCCTTCAACCACATAAATTAGTTAGAAACATATATTCCAATCCCATATAAGGTTGAAATAAACCTTTTTAAGAGGTTGGAAGAAGGAGATGATAGCGTACAAAATGTAATCAATATTTTCTTTATTACAACAATTTCTTGTTTTGAGTATTTTTTCATGCTTTGTACATATTAGTTTAGGTTTTTATATGTTGGAAGTCTTAGTGGAGGTTGTTGATAATTTTTTTTTTCAGTTTTTTTTTTTTTTTTTTTCAGAGAGCTTTGTGTGCTCAAATAAATTATTTTGTAAGTTAGCAAGTTGCTGTTCTGAACTAGGCAGCTAGCACAAAATGGGGTCTTAGGGCCATTTCCCACCATATGAAATGTACGGCCTTTTGGGAAGTGGAACTAGAATAATTGTACATTATGTATAGAAAAGGAGAACCCATGGGAAGCACATCAAGCATTTTTAGTGTGATGCCCTAGGCAAGAAAACCATGTTTGGTTAGGATCACAAATCTAAAAAATAGCATTTGGAGTGGATTGAAAGGTTTGATTCTTCAATCCAAGAATGTGGTGAGTAAGTACATGGGGAGGGCTAACTCCAATCCAAAGGAGGATTCTTGTTAAGGAATTTTAGGATGTTTAAAACCTGAACAACAACAAAATCCTTGAAACCCTCAAATTAAGACTAAAATTGTGCTAGGGTTGTATGAACAAGTTGGGGGCTTAAGAGTTACAAAATCTTCAAGTAATCCAGAAAAGGTATCCATAAAGGTGATTTTTTTGTCCATTTATTAATGTATTTTTCAAAATATCTTAGTTTTAGTGAATTTGGAGGGCTAATTCTTGTAGCCTTTTTCCAAGCAACTGAGTACATATTGACCTATGGATTGCAATTCAAATAGGGTTTTGCACTTTTTTGGGTGTAGTATGTTGATGAGTAACCTAAGGAATTCCTAGATATTCATTTGACCAAATGGAGAGATCCAAGGAGAATTGGGGTTATTTGTGTGTTTGTGGAAGTTTGAGCAATCTTGTACTAACCCGTTGATGTGCACTAGTTGAAGAAGTGGGATCTCTTTGATAGAATCCTTAGAGGCATAGGGTGTGAAAGAAGCCCTATTTTATTAGGTGGAAGACCCTAGAGAGCTTAGGGTTTGTGAGAAAGATTGGTTGTCACATCAATCATCTAGATCTACTATAAAAAAACTCATTAGTCACTCTATGGTTCCCCATAGTAATTCTCAATAAGGGGACCATATAGCTACAAGATAAGAGGGTTCCTCTTGCCACCTTGACTTGGAATATTGCATGTGACTCTAGAGGAAAACCTCTTCATTTCATGAGTGATGAGTGAATGAAATCAAGTGTGGCCCCATTGTCAAACATGACTGTGACTTGCTATCCATGAAGAGTACCACATACCCAAAAAATAGTATACCTCAGAGTTCTAGCAAGAGCAGGGATGCCTCTTTGTCATACCAACATGACAATCCTATCTACACAATTTATGTTAACCTTCTTGGAGGATTTTTAACCATTTCCTTCAAGTTTTAGTCCTTTATGCTCCTCCTCGCTATCTAATGCCACCTCAACATAATAGACTTTTCCCTTTCCTAAGCATCAATTCCCTAGTTTCCATGAATCATTATAGTTAAAATAAAGTTTCCTCCTCTTGTAGCTCATATCTAGTAGCTTCATCCAATTACTTCTTCTTTGGAGGAGGCTTACTACCTTTCTCCATCAAATCGAGAGACAACTTGGTGTATAAATAACTCTTGGAAGAAGAGGATGCTGCCATGCCATACACCTTTTTAATTTCTATCATGAGTGTGTTGGGATTAAAACCCTTGACCCAATCTTTGAGGTTCTTAGCTAATCCATCCATAAACTATACAAGTAGTCTCCTCTCTAAAATGTCTATCACCAATATCGATAATTTCTATACTCATGTGATGTAGATATCCACTGATATGGTTTTATTTAGTTATTTTAATTCCTTGAATTTGAGCTCTAGATCTTTTCTGTAAAAGAGGTCTATGTGTCTCTCGGTGAAGTTAACATATGAAGTGACTTGATCATGTCCAAGGGTGACTATCCCATGGTGCCACCATTCATGAGCGATCCCTTCAAGGTGAAGTGTTACAAACTGGATTGTCTTTTCTTTAGGCATTGGGTTGAGCTAGAAGTGGTGTTTTCCTTCTAAACCCATGCTTTTTTTGATGTATATCCATACCCGTTGAAGGGTGGTAAATTTATCTTGTTAATCTTTTATTTATAGTCATAATTGTAATGGTCCCATCTCCTAGAATATCTTGAATGATCTGCAAATCCACATAATCCTTGAAGGAACTTTGACATCACCAGTCATATGTGGGAGTGCTCTGTGTGAGGTTTCTCATTGAAAAAATAATCACCCTTCCCATTGTTAGCTCCATTTGTCCTTCCTGCTACCAAGAGTCGAAGGGTTTCACTAATCTACTCTTGTCCCTTTGCCAAGGTCTCACAAAGTTATTGTCCATTCACCAAAGTTTCACTAAGTTATTGTTGTCCTATTTTTATCTCCTATAGTGGTGTCATTATTTTAGTACTCAATTCTCTCATCTTGTCTACCAATTGGGATCTTGTCTACATCCAACATTACCCACTAGTTTGGGAAGATCACTAACTCTAATACCACTATAATTCCCATTACCTGATGGTAGATGGAAGTGAGTATTTTTCCCTCCAATTTTAAGTATGTTGTGTGTACAATTCTTCCTTTTCCTATATAGCATTAAGGTCGACAGGAGTACGGTCATGCAAAAATTGTCCTTATGGTGGAGGGGGAGGTGAAATGATGTATGGATAGGTGGTGTGTATGGAAGGTTGTACAACAACAAGGTTAGTAGCTGAGTGTCATATGTTGTACGATGATGGTGGGAAGGCTTTGTTGTACATGCAATAATAGGATGATGTATTTCATAAAGTAACTTTGGTGAATGGATAGTAGATGGTCATGCCTAAAGCTAAGATGTTCTCTGGTTTGTGCCAATGCCAAATGACTAATGCCAACAAGGGATGCCAAATGAAATCCATAAATAATAATTGAATGTACTCACCATAGTATAATTTATAGTTGTAAACAAGAATGGGTCTTCAAATTTGCTAGATCTGAAGCAACGAAACCAACAAGAAGAATAGGGTAGGAGTAAAACTCATTGAAATTGCATAAGCCAAATAGGGAAGATCTTCCACTTTTGAAAGGGTGAACAAGTAGAGCTCCTAATATAATTTGCAATACAAGTAAACAAATCAAGTTGCATGCCTACAAGAATCTAAGACTAGCCTTAAAAAGGGCTTCAGAGAAATATTCTCTAAGGATTACCAAAAGTGCATGGCCAACATGCTATACAAATAAAAATGGCCTTTAGAGATAAATAAATTAATTGTTGGGGCCAAATATACAAAATATTATTATCCAAATTTATTTAATGATGTTTGGAAAACCACATCCAAACTTCATTTGCAAAAAATATTCATTTAAAAGAAATGCTTAAAAATAAACACAAATTTTACTTTCATGGTGTGACTAGCTCCACAAATTATTGCTAAATATATAGAGCAACAACTACTAGCCAAAATAAACTTAGCAGCTGCATGGAGACCTACCTTAACCATAAGACTTTAACCACTATCAACATTTAAATACTGGAATGCCACTTTTCATTTCCTTTTTCACTTATGGGTATCCTCTTCTCTTTTGTTGAAACAAGGTTAGGACCACAAAAAAATTAAAAGAAAAATCCTATTTATTCCTCTTTAATGAACTAGTTGTTTGCAGATTGTATGATATTAGATTCTTTCCTTTTAATAAATTTTCATTATGGTTTTCTACATATATTATTTAAAATTTCACCCCTAATTTTCTCCCCTTTGATAACTTGTCCTCTATTATGTTTGAAATAGTCCTACGATCTTTCCCTGATCTTTTACATCTACCATGAATATCTACTTCATTTCCTGGAATGTTAGACAAGGGTTCAAGTTAGAAAGTCATTTTAACTGCCAATTCTGAAGGTAAACTATTGTAAAGAATTTCATTGAAAGTAAATGCTGCAATTTTTTTCTATTGTCCAAGCCCAATGTTTAATATCAATCAACATTTTTCTTGTGTTCTTGTATGTACTTTCTAAATACATTCAAACCATATTCTATCCATAATAATTAAATTTTTTTTTTTTTTTTTTTGAGACTTTACTAATCCTAAAACAATAAACGCCCTCTAGATTTGATGGTTTTTTTCCAAAATCGTGAGTTCAACTCTTATTTCTATCATTTACTATATTACCATTTAAAATAAGCAAGAGAATCCAAGACTAATGATTTTCTTTAGCCTCTGCCTCAAAATATCAAAATGTTAGAACATGCTAACTTGGTACATATTACTTCTCAGAATATGTCTAATTCATAATGCTCCAATTTTGTAAACAACAATTGTGTGGGTTGCAACATGAATTCTTTAGCTATATTGCATAATTATCACCTTCTAACTCCTTATATTTTGTGAAACTAATTATACTATTTTTTAATCTTCAAAATCATTTTTGAGTTTTTTTTGTTACAGATCATATATATCACTTGTTCTTTTTGTACAAGTTATGACAGCTACTTAGAATAATGCAATAAATCTTTGGTCTCCAAAGATGCATGCTTAGTGTTGGTAGCACACATGATTGTCTTCTTTGGAATTCTGTTTTTCCACAACGTTGGCATTATCCAAGCATCAACATTGCTTGTATTATTCTTTTGGTAGTCTTAAAGAAAAGCAAGCCAATGTTGAAAATGCTAATTTGTTAGATAGGCAACGTTGACATTACTATGAGCATCGCAACTGCCTTTTTAATAATTCTTGTAGCACTACAAACAAGTAGCATGCCCTTTTGATCCACTTATGGCCAAACCATGGCATATGGATTTTGATCCACTCACTGAATCCTTTAATAAGTTCCCTATTTGGGTCCGGCTTCCTAATCTTCCATTACATCTTTGGCAAGATTCAGTTTTTGAAACCATTGGAAATGCTATTGGCAATTTCCTATATGTGGATGATGACACTTCGAATATTCTCCATTCGACCTGTGCATTCTTTCTTGTTGACTTGGATGTTTCTAAGGGCCTTCTTAACGCAATTTTTTTCAATTCCCCGAGGGGTTCTTGGACACAATTGTTGCATTTCGAGGGTATCCCTTTTCGTTGCAGGAATTGTCTCTTGACGGGTCATATTGCTGCTCATTGTGCTGCTGGGAAACCCAAATCTAGGCGACCACCTTCTTGGTGGTCAGGGGCCTCCTCTGAGCACTACATGGTTAAACAACCCTGGGCTACTCCTTCAGATTCTGTGACTGAGGCTTGCGTCCGTTCTGAGCCGGTGGTTGGGGAGGATGCTTTGGTGGAACATTCCTTGGATGTTCTTGCAAATTCTATGGTTGAGGATAGTGTTCATTCTGAGCCGGTGGTTGAGGTGGATGTTTTGGTCTCTCCCCCTGTTTTGGATGTTCCTCCTAGGGGCCAAAAGTTATCTGATTCTCACAAGGAGTTTGCTGCAGCTTCTGCGTCCCTTGGGTTCCATGGCTCTTTGTCTTCTGAGGATTGGGTTGCTGAGGTAGTGAAGTTAGAGGATGGTTGGATTGCAGTTAAAAGGAAGAAGACTAAGTCTTCTTCTCCCCCTTTAGATATGATCCTTCAGTCGCGAAAGGGTAACTTCAAATCAAAAGGAAAATCCAATTTTCCCTTTTACTGACTGGTTTTATTGTGATGGTAAACTAGATGCGTTTCTGGTTCGTTGGATACTGGTTTGGGTGGTTTTTTAGGCTGCTTTGCTCCAGTTTGTAGACTGTCCAGGTTCTAGTGTTTTTATGATTGTTTTTTCTGGTCACATTTGTTGGTCACAAGTCCTTGTAAAACCTGGTTTAGTTGTTTAGCTGGTTTCAGGTCCTTTTAAAACCTGGTTGTGCTTAATGGTTTATCTTTCTCTTTGATGTAAAGGGTTTCGGGGCCCCTTCAAAACCTACTTTTACCTTAATCTAAAATAAGTAGCATGCCCTCAAGCTAATTATAATTATTTATGCTCTTTGTCTTTTATAGTGGTCTTATTGTACTTTCCGCTAGTACTATTGTATTCACTTTACACAATTACTTAAATAGTTTAACACAAACGAACCAATTATATTCAAGTATTTTGACCTTATTCTAATATTTCAAATGTTTGCATATTTTTTATCTACTAAATATATTACTTAAAATAATTTATCTCAATTTTGATTGGTTCAATTAATTTGGTCTTATATAACCCTTTTTCTCAGAACTCCTCCATATTGCATTTTTAAATGGCAAGATTTTTGAAGATTAAAGCTTGATGTATTTTGTTAAATGAATCTTATGTTAAATTTCTCTCAAGAGTAAAATAAAACCTTATTTTAAATTTCTGTCAGAAGGGTAATAGAATTTAAACTCTTAAATTTTTAAATTTCTAATAAATCAGACCTTATTAAGAAAAAAAAGAACGCAAATGACACCACCACCAAAGAAACCAACATCAATCCATTAAGGATGGATGAGTTTATTTCTCAGTTATAAGATTAAGATCAAAGTCTAATTGCAGCAAATCAAAAATTAACACATCATGATCACAAGTTCAGTAGAAAAAGATCACATGGTAAAGAGGTTGAGACTAGTAATAAGGAAATATTAAAGTATAATAACTACTATTGATTGAAATTTTATTTCGATTATTGATCTAATAGTACATTATCTTAGAAACTATTTTGTTCTCTATCCAATTCGTTCCAACATAATGCACGACCTTTTTTCTCTATTATATCTAACTTGGAGGCATTTTGTTTTAATTTTCAAGAAGTATTCTTATATATATACCTTCTTTTAGATGACAAAGATGAAATTTTATTGTAGATGATTTTTTTTTTCAGAACATAGATTTCAGATTTAGTGCCACAAATACACCAATATTCATATTGACTTTGAAATTGAATGAATGTTCAGTTCTAACAATCCAATATCGATATTTGAGGAAAGTGATTAACAGTTTGTGATTGTATATAGTTCGGATTGCAAGTTCATATTATAGTAAATTGAAAATCTAATTTTTCTGTAAGAACTGGATTATCTAAATATGATGCTTGTATCTCTGTTGCTGCCATGCCCACTACTTCTTCCATTATTAACAACACACAAAACAATTTCATTCACTTTTCCATTTTCTTTTGGGTAGAAATTCTTATCCAATTCATAGTATAGAGTGAAATTGGACCAACGATCAGAAACACTCATCCTTCATAGGGATTTAATGGAGACCAATCAATTTAAATAGACATAAAAGTGGGATTGGACAAATAGCTTTTAGGTTGAAAAATTATTATTAGTTTAATTAGATTGAAAATATGCATTATTTTTACTATGTATATGATAATTCAAACGTTTCATAGAAAAAATCAGCACATTGTATTTGCCAAATCTAGGCTATCATATATACATAAAAAAAAATGAGAAGGAATACTCCTCTTATTTGGCATGTTTGTGTTGTCAGCGATATCTAGATATGTTGTCATATTAATCACATTCCAAGGCTTTCATAATGTATATTATTTTGTTGGGCATGTTTGCATACAACTTATAGTATTCGGTAATATTTGATTAATACATTTTTTCATGGTATTGTTAAATAACTCTAGAGATTTATTTGCTAACTACTATATTAAATACTTTTAATTATTTTATGATGTATAAAAATGCTCAAGGAGTGCATGCATCCCTTGTCTTCCAACAATTCTAAATTTTAATTTATTAATTATATCTTTTAAACATTGAAAGAGTCTTTTTTAAACTATATATAGGACATATTTACTCTATTAATTATAACTATAAATTTTATAAATTTAATAGTCTTTTTTGTACTATTAACTATAACTGTAAGACAAGTACATGCCACTAAGAAACATGTTCGTCACCGTCCATTTACATCTGCAATCTATATAATAGCTGCAGAGGAAGTAACTTGTCCAAAAGAATTTCTTTGCATGTGTAGAGTTTGGTTCATCAATTTGTGTGCGTGCTTTAAAAGTTGAAAAACCCACTTTTAGTTATTCTATTAAATAGAGGCATCTATGTGGAAACCTCACTATGCTTCTCTTAGAAAACTGAGATCTTTCTATAAACTAAAATAGAAAATAATTTGTTCTTCTATCAGCTTCATTCTTGCTGAACTTGTTCAGGTGGTGTCACAACCTGTTTTATCTTATGCTACGCTCACTTGGCCTCAGCCTCTCATCGCATGGACTCCAAAAAGAGACCTCTACAGGGAAAAGAAGTCATTGCACTCTTCTTTTATTGTTTGTATATGGAATGGGTGATTGTTTAAATGGTCGGCTCTTTTGATTTTATGCTATCCAACACTATTTTTTTGCGAAGGTCCAAGATGCATTAGTTTTTAGAATTTCCTCTACAATTTAACTCCAAGATGCCTTAGTTTTGAGCGCTGATCTTTTTAATTGTCTATTTAGGCTCAGATTCAGAATGTGCTTTGGAACAGATTAATTGCTTATTCATGTATTTTAGGATTATCAATATTTAGAATTGGTATTTATGGAGCAACAATAGAGTATCAATCTAGCCCAATCGATTCATAGTTAATAGTGTTTATCTCTTGATAGCTAACCAATTTCTATTCTCAAACAAAGGAAGATGTGAGTCCCGATTGATGGTTACAAATTGGCAGATTAGTTGCGTAGGAAAATTTAACCACCATTCTGAAGAAGAAAATTTGGCCATTTAATCTTATTAAATTCTAATCAAACCAAACATACGTTCTTCTTATCCCTCTACAGAGAGATATATGGAGTGCAGATCTGAGATGGTTGTACAACACAACTCGAATAAAGTAAGTCATAGATAATAGGTATGAAATGCATATAGAAGATGGTACATCTCCGATTTAATGAAATATAACACTAATAGTTAGTTGACTTCATTCTTTTTCCTTTCTATCTTGTAAACAGAGATCTAAGTGTAACCTTCCAAACTGACACTATGGCTTAATTGGAAGTCAATATGTGATGTTAGGTCCTGGGGAGTAGGATTAATCTGAATGAACTTCAACGTTTTATTTTGGGATATTAGATATAATATGATTTTGTTACCTTCTGGAATGAGGATGAAATTTCTAAAGATTTGTATTTTTCGTGTGAAATTTAAGGAACCTTTGAATACATTGGTTGTAGCATTGAATTCATAGTAAAGTTGTTGTTCCTATGTGTAGGAAGTACATGTGTATAACATATTTTATGTCTGGTCATTTTATAACATGGTAGTTCATGTTTGTGTTTACGTTGCTTCTTTGTGATAAGGAAAGTGTTCTAAATGGTAATGATTATCTGCCAGATTTTATTATTTTGAAATAGTCAGGGCAATTGATCACATGTGGATTTGAGAGCCCATGTACATGTTATGAATGTGCAAATTACTTATGATCTGAAGTGTATTCAATTTTCTTACGATAGATGCTATGTTACATAATGAGGTATTTGGTTATTATTTGTACCAAATAGGAGTGTTGAAGTCTTATATATGCATATTGTTATTAAATTCATGCGTACGAGATAGCTTAGACAATACATGGTTAGTGGAACCATAATCTTTTGCGTTCAACTTTCTTACCTGATCAAGAAAATTAAATGAAATTACTTTCTTAAAACTTCTTGTTGTCTCAGTGATGTCAGAAGTAATCTGATGTAGACTTTTTATTCAATAATATTTTCATACATTCGATTATGTAACCATTTTATCCTTCTTTCTACTTATCATATAGGTTGGATATATGATTTGATGATAATATATATTAAAGGCGTAATTTGATATGTTTTATTTTTTATTAATTGAGTGCTGGTTCTATATAAAATGTTCAATGATGTCACATTTGAATTACTTATGATGCTCATCTTCCACGTTTCACATGCATATATGATGGTTATGATGTGAATTGGAAATAAGGATGATAGATTTATTTAATTTTGTTTAGTTGGATACTATCTTAATTATGTTTTTTACAAGTTTCTGAATGGTCGAGAATGGTTTTTCGAATATGACTTCTTTGACCACACAACTCTATTACCACTCTTTATTTTACATGTTTAGGCTTTCTCGTTGTCAATCTAGGTATCTTTCATGTTAGGAAAGATTCTAGGGAAGCTTAAAAACTTCATGGTAAGGTTGTAAAGCACTCCTACAATATTTTCGCCCTTATGTTCTTGAACATGTTCTAGAGCTTATTTCATCTTGATTGTCCTATCTAAACCATCTCGATATTCTGGTATTCTAGTATTCTAGTATCTAGTAAATGTATTTCTTTTAAATTTAATGATAATTGAGAATTAATGTTGATTAGTCAATCTAAAAAGGACCTTGACTCTCTTTGACTTGCCTCATTTTACGAAGAATGTTGACATGGAATTGGTTTTGCAGTGGCAGTCTTTACAGGTGGTTTGTTGAGCACGACATCATGGTACTGATAGTGGTCACCATTGAATCTATAAGAGTCTGGCTTTTTATTGTCATTTATTTCATTTGATAATGTTTGTTAATATAATATTTCTCTGGTAATTTATCAATCTACTACTTCCTTGTGCTCCACAAACTCGTGAGTAAAATGGCTTTTGTTTCTGGCATGTCTTGCTACATAAACAATGTGATTGTATGCTTTCTTATTTAATTTATTTATGTTATATTATTTTAGATTCTTTTTTCCATAGACTCTTCAATAGATGCGGATTTTCAATAGCCCTTTGTGTTCTATGAAAGTTAAATCATAATATGGCTATATTCCATCATTGTTAGCTAAAATCCATAACCTGACAAGTTTGTACAGTGAACTAGCAACTGGATCTTCATTCACTGAAAATAGACAGTATTAATATGAAAATTCACTTGTAAAGAAAATTATGTTGACCTTTTTTTTTATCTAAATGGTTATGGTAGGGTAGTTAATCATTGTTTCCTTTGTTTCAAAAGCATTAAATATATAGCCAGAGTCCATTAAACTCATCTTTTACTGTCCTTTTATTATGAATTTTATCTCTACTTCTTTGTAATGTTCTTTCACATCATTTCCATAGAGCGGTGAATTAGAGAAATTTCCAGTAGGAAATAGAGATCTTTGTCCAGACACATGATATTTCCACTGCTCATTATAAATTGAATCACACAGATTTCTAGATCTGAATATTTTGTTCTCAGCTATGATATTTCCATAGTAGCTACATGGTTTGAATTAGAAAGACATGGTAAGAAATTGAGAAATTTGTTGATGCATTTGCAATTTTATAATAGATTCAGTTTATGTATATCCTAACAACATAGAAACCCTTTATATGTTTCACATTTTCTACCTTGCTCTTATCCCAACCGTTGGCAGGTCTACAGTCTCGACTATGTCCATATCTCAAAGTAAGTATTCACATAAATATTTCTTCAAATCACTAAAGATATATGAACTAAGTATAAAAAATATTACCATTACGAGTGTGAATTTAGTGTTATTGCAATAGATTTAGTGTTATTGCTTAGATTTTCTAGGTGAAAATTTAAGCATAAATATACAAAAACTGAATGCATATAGAATGACGACGGAATGTGTGGAGGCACTTTCAAAGAGTTCAAACAAAGCAGAAGTTGTAGCCATTTTGATGAATTCTGAGTGGCACGGGTACACACTCTATCACGTATGTTCTCAGTTTTTTTTTATAGATTTCCACAATTAGTTGTATTTCATAGCTTACTTTTGAGTGATCCCTTTGTTGCATATTTCCTCTTGGGCCTATCCAAATAATAGTGATACTTCTTATGATTATCGTGTTATTAGTTTTGTGATGTTTTCATTTTGGTTCAGGACTTTGGAGGCATTCATCAATTTTAGCATTATTTTGTGTATGTGTAATTAGTTGTTATCATTTCTCTAAAAAATCTAATATCTATTCATGAGTTAAGATCTATATATGTGAATAACATCTATATGTAATAATATTTTCTCAACATTGTAAATAATTATTTTATTTTAAATAAAACTACAAGTTTTTTTATTAAAGTAGTTCAATTCATTATTTTTCCACAATCCACCTATTGATAGCTTCAAGCTTTTCGAAATTAGTTTTTGTTCTTCTTTTTACATCAACATTTTGACTCATGCTCTATGATTCATGTTAATTCTGTAACTTCAAATCATGTTGTTTTGATGGTACAAATTGTATAGATTTGAGTATAAATTCATTGCTCTACTAATGATAGGCTATATAAATATTTGTCTTGTCTTAGCTGAAATCAACGTCTCCCTTGGATAATTTTGATAAGTCTAAACTTAGTCAAATTAGTTGGGTTAAACAATAACTAAAGGTCTTCTCCTTTGGATGCTGATTTCAAGGAAACTATTCAGGGAAAACCTAGATAAGGACATGTCTCTTCTAAAGACATGCACTTTTGTTGCATATTTATATAGGGCATAGTTGTAGATAGAGGACACACAAGATAACATAGTCTGCTCCTTTAACAATACTACCCTAGACGAATACTTGCAAATATAAAACAATTCCAAAATAATATCTATATTATTGGAAGAACTTCATTCAAGTCCAATTATAGAAGATCATCAGCAACAAGCTTTAAAGAAGGTATTATCCCAATCTTATTCCTAGTAGAATTTGCAAAAACTTTACATGGTATCAAAGCTCTATTAGTCAAACTTAGGCTCTGCAAATTGACAATTGGAATTTCATATCTAGCAACATCCTTCTATCTTCAATGGTAAGCACAATCAGACCTGAGGACAAGTTTGATGGGAAAGAACACTTCATTACTTGGAAATTCAGAATTATGATGATTCTTGATGACAATGATGTGAAACAATTTATTGATTCAACATCCAAGCAACCTGCTATAGGAAAGCCATGTAGATCATATTGGATGGACTGAAAAATGAAATAGTACCTATGCTAACGAAACATCAAATAAAATTTCATATGATGAATGCATTATTAAATGTATATGAGATTAATAATGCAACCATAACCCTTGCACTAAAAAGATAACTAAATCATATATAGATAAAGAAGGGAGAATCTATGAACTCTTACTTTCTAAGGGTGGCTAGTCTAAGAGACGAACTTGCAAGTATAGGAACCATAATTGAAGAAAAGAAACTAATACTTATGGCTATAGATGGGTTACCTAATTCATGAGAAAATTTCTCACAAGGAGTAAGTGCTAGAGACAATCTTCAAGACTTTAATAGACCTAAAGGAGTTTACCTATACGAAGAATCTAGGAAACTTAAGAAAGGAGGAAGATTGCAAATTGAAGATGAAGAACTTCATGTTCTCAATACAAATTCCTATAAAGGTAAGAAGAAGCACTTCAAGAAGTAAAAGGGTAATCAAAGAAATGGCAAACCTAAGAAAAATCTATCCAAAATAAAATGCTTCAAATGAGAAAAGTTTGGACACTATAGATCTAACTTTCCTAAGAATATTTGAAGCAACAAGTAAATTGTACAAAAATTACTAGAAAAGCAAATAACTATGATCCTGAGAATCATGTGTTGTATTCTGCACTATCAAATGAAGTATCAAACAAAGCATGGGTAATTGATAGTGGATCATCTTGACACGTTACAGGATACAAAGAAGCACTAGACTCTATATCTGAAGAAGTTGATGGTGAAGTTACCATGGGTGATAATTCTACTCATTCAGTTAAAGGAATTGGGAATTGCACCTTGAAACTGAAGTTGGGTACTTCTTTTCATCTCAAAGGAGTAATCTATGTACTAGGAATAAAAAGGAATATAATCTTAGCTACAACACTTGAAGATGATGGACATAATTTTGCATTTATGGATGGTAAAGTAATGACCTAGCCTAAGAAATCTTCATTTAAGAAATCTAAGTTGATTGGTCAAAGAAAGGGATACTTGTATAAATTAAATACAAAACCTTGTCAACCTATTCAAGCCTTAATTCATGAAGCTACTGATATAAAGAAATATGGCATAGAAGGTTAACTCATCTAAATGTCATAAACCTTATCAACTATAGAGAAGATGGTCATCGGTTTACCTAAGTTTAATAAAGATCACTCAAGCATATGCAAATGATGCGCTTTGGGTAAGAACACCAAAAGTCCATTTTATGATAGCACTAGAAAAACTAACAATGTTTTGAAATTAATCTCTCATATTTATGTGGACCTACATCTCTTACTTTTCTTGGAGGATTCTAGTACTATATAATTTTTATAGATGACTTCTCTAGGAAAACTTGGATTTACTTCTTAAGTGTAAAGAATCAGAAGAAATCCTAAAGAGATTTAAAGAATTCAAAACCTTAACTGAAAACTTATCTGGACACAAAATTATAACTCTTAGGAGTGATAATGAAGGGGAATGTACTTCAAATTTGTTTAAAGAGTTTTGTAAAGAAGAAGGAATTAAGAAGGAATATATTGTTCCTTATAACCTGCAACAAAATGCGGTAGCAAAAGGAAGAATGGAACAATTATAGAAGCAACAAGAGCTATGATATTTGATCAAAATTTAAAATATTATCTTTGGGTAGAAGCCTCTTGTACTGCTGTATATATTCAAAAAAAAAAGTTCTCACTCCTATCTTCGAGATAAAACTCCTCAAGAAGTCTTACTAAGGTTAAACCTAATATAAGCCATCTTAGGATATTTGGGAGCCTAGTATATATACATGTTCCAAAAGAAAAGAGAACTAAGTTAGAACCCTCCAAGGGGAAAGGTATTTTTGTCAAGTATAGTGAAACATCTAAACCATATAGGATTTTCATGCCTAGTCATAAAAACACTGAACTTAGTAGGGATGTAATAGTTGAAGAAGATTTAGCATTCAAAAGAGCCCTAAGTTCTGGAGAATCCTCTCCCTTGCCTAGTTCTAAAAAAAATATTGAATCTAAGTTTTAGAGGAAGAACATTGAAGATGAAATTCAAAATTTTCTTGAGGAAACTCAAAATCCAAAGAAAAGACCACTTTGGGCCATTAAGATAGTAGAGGAAGCACAAAACTTTGCTGCACCATATGAAACCTTCAGAGAAAGAAAAAGACCCAAAATATTTTCTAGTTATGCAACAAACACGAGTGATTTAACTAAATCAGAACCAATCAATATTGCAGATGCTATTAAACATTCAGCTTGGAAGGATGCTATGATGAAAGAATACCAATCCATTATTAAGAATGATGTATGGGAAATTGTTCCAAGACCTAAAGGAAAATTTGTTGTTTCTTCTAAGTGGATATTTAAAATCAAGTATGTTGCTGACAATAGTATTGAAAAATATAAAGCCATATTCGTAGCTAGGAAATTCTCTTAGAAAGAGGGGATTGATTATGAAGAAACCTTTTCTCCTATTGCCAGATACACCTCTATAAGAGCAGTCCTAGCTATCGCACCATCGAAGGGATGGAAAGTACATCAAATAGATGTAAAAATAATATTTTTGAATGGAAAGATTACATAAGAGGTATATTTGGAGTAACCTAATGGATTTGAAACTCATAACCCTAAAGTTTTTGTTTGTAGGCTCAAGAAAGCTCTCTATGGGCTTAAACAAGCTCCAAGGGCATGGTAGGAAAGAATTGATAAGTATCTCACCAGCTTAGGATTCTCCAAGAATGAAGCTGATCCAAATCTATATTATAAAAAAGACAAAGATGATATGGTACTTTTGATATTGTATGTTGACGATTTACTAATAACAGGTGATGGTCATCTCATAGATCAATGCAAGAAGGATCTAATTAGACAATTTGAGATGAAAGATTTAGGACTCCTTGGTTACTTCCTAGGACTGGAAGTATGGCATAATTCTGACAACATCATACTTCATCAAGGAAAGTATACATTAGACATCTTGAAGAGATTTGAAATGTGGAACTGCAAACCTATATCTTCTGCAATGGAGACTAATTTAAATAAACTTAAGGAAGCAACAACAAAATCACCTTCCATTGATTCTACTCTTTATAGACAGATGATTGGGTCTCTTATTTACTTGGTAAATACAAGAACTGATATTTACTATACTGCTAATGCCTTAGGTCATTTTATGTGTGAGCCAAAGGAGATTCACCTAATTGCAGTTAAACACATAATGAGATGCTTACAAGGAACTCTTAACTTTGGGCTCAAGTATGAGAACGTTGTATTGGACCTACATGGGTACATAGACTCAAATTGGGTTGGAAGTGTTACTGATAGGAAAACCACTTCAAGATGTTGTTTCAATTTAGGCTTAGCAATGATATCATGGATATGTAGAAAGTATTCATCAGTAGCACAAAGTTTGGCATAATTTTAATACAATGCAACAACAATGGCCTCTCAAGAAGTAGTTTGGCTTAGAGAGTTACTTGTGGAATTATTTGGTGAAGCCATGAATCCTAGGATTATTCATTGTGATAATCAGAGTTCCATCAAGCTTTCTATGAATCCATTTTTTCATGACAAGTCCAAGCATATTAAAATTCCTTACCATTATGTAAAAGATATGGTAGACAAGAATATTGTAAAATTAGAATAAATTTGCACTGCAGATCAAACAATAGATATTCTTACCAAACCTCTCTCACGAGTGAAGATAGATCACTTTAGGAAAAGATGTGGTATGGTTGGAATTATAATACATTTTTATTCTTTAAATTATTAATAAAATAATTTTGGGTAAAAGCACAAACCCGTGTCACCCTTTTACAAAGGAAAGGGCTAGCAAAAGTATAATTGTTCACCTTCAATGACATAAAGCTAGTATTATTATTTAGAATTTGAAAATGAAGTAAATTAATGAAATGTGTAGAAATGGATGAAGTTTAGGATTATAATTTTTAATAATTATTTGGAACAAGAAATGAAAGATTTTCCTATTTTTTAATCGTAACTTTTTAGTTGTTGAAAAACGTTGGAAATCAGGGGTCTAGTTCCCACCACAAAACATGATGGAAAAGCATATTTCCCTTTAATCTCATATTATGTTATAGATAACATACGTAGCTAGAACAATAAAAAATAAAAATTGGCTTTAGACCTATATTTTCTCTTTTATAACGATTCAAACTTCAACTTATTCAAATAGATAGTTTTCATCTCCCACCAGATATTTCAAAATAATTCTATTCCAACCAAAAGAAAATTTATAGATTCTAAAAGAGGACTCTCTCCTCTAAAACGTCATATAATTTTTAATTTTTATTGATTTGATTTAATATTTTTTTCTTTCCCAAAATCAACATCTTCCTGAGTGTTAAAATACGTAGTTGTGGAATATGTTAATTACAAAATACTATATCTAATTAAAACACTATGTACTCTATATGTGAATATTCTTAACTTTGAGCCCTATAAAATGGAGTTTATATGTTATTAAAAAAACATAATAAAAAATATTAAGAGTTATTGAATGTCAATTTTTTGAAATAATTGTATTTCTTTAGTAATTGGATACTACCTAGTATAAAACATGTATTTAATAGACATTTCCAATTAGAAAAGTGTGATACCATATATAACTTAGCTAGAATAAATTTATCAAGATCATGTGTTTGAACAAAATTGAGTTTTAGATAGAAGTACTCAAATTTAGTCGTTTTGATAAGTCAGCCTAAAAGGTGACACGACTTTGTACTTTTACCCTTTTATTGTCAGGCTATTGATTGTTATGGGCTCCACCATTTGTATTCATTATTTAAGAGGTGACAATCTCTGAGATAATGAACACTTGGATAAAAGACATTACGAGAGATGACAATCTCTTAGATAATGTGCTGAACAGTAGAGATCTTCTGTCAAATTTAGATGAGTTCAAGATCACATTCTAATGTAGACATTTCTATGCCTATGAATTACAACTTGAATAAAGGAAGAATTTTATTATTCTCTAGAGTTTATCCTATGAACTGGTAGATCTTAACTCGGGATCATATTGTGATATAGGCCTTCTAGTACCTATGAGTCACAACTTGGATAAAGGAAGAATTTTCTAGATTTTATCATGTATATTGCATTCCATGCAATATCATTATCACTAGTATGAGTGATAAGTCATATCACAGGTATAGTAATATGACATAGTATCATTTGTTTATGACACCACATGCTTAGAAGATTGAGATAGATATAGAGTATCAATCTATGCTTATTCATCTTAATTGATGATGCTAGATATATTATCTCTTAGTATGATTATCAAGTTAAGAGGGAATGTTAATTCTATAACTTCATTTCATGTTGGTCTGATGGTACAAATCATACATATTTGAGTACATAAATTCATTACCCTACTAATGATAGGCTATATAATTTTTTTTTTCTTAGTTGAAATCGACATCTCCCTTGGATAATTTTGATAAGTCTAAACTTAGTTAACTTAGTTAGGTTAAACATTAACTAAAGGTCTTCTCCTTTGAATGCCAATTTCAAGGAAACTATTCAAGGCCAACCTAGATAGGGACATGCCACTTCTAGAGACATAGAGACATGCCCTTTGGTTGCATATTTATATAGGGTGTAGTTTTAGATAAAGGACACACAAGATAACATAGTTTGTTCCTTTAACAATACTACCCTAGATGAATACTTGCAAATATAAAAAAATTCCAGAATAATATCAATATTATTGGAAGAACTTCATTCAAGTCCAATTATAGAAGATCATCAATAGAAAGCTTTAAAAAAGGTATTATCTCAATCTTATTCCTAGCAGAATTTGCAAAAACTTTACAATTCACATTTGCAGTTTTTCATGGTCCAATAGTAAATTAAAGAAAATGATATAAAATGTTGACAAAAAATAATAATTTGTAATGCCTTGCCAAGGGATCCAAAGAATTTCACTAAGTTTTCCAAACATTTTTTTTTTAAAAAACATGAAAGTAAAACCATACACAACACTTGCGGAAGCAATAGTAACATCCAACTGAAAATAACATAACATAACAGATTACATTCTTTAAAGATCCCTTAATGTTGAATTACTTCTAATCATAACTTATTCATCTAACATTACATCCTTAACAATGAAATAACAAGGATACATCCAGTGTTCTTAAACCATATACACGTGTACATTTTAGATTGCTCAATCATCCACTATACATGTTACAAGGTATGAAAAGCTTAAAAGAATAAACATCCATGTAAATAAAGTACATCGTCATCCAATATTAATCCATGACATAATGAAACCATAAAACAGGAACAATGAGTGATCATGAAGAAGTAGCATCACAGAAGCATGAAGAACCGCAAATCTGTCAAACTGCTGATCTGAAGAAACCTCCATGGAAGAAGAAGGCACGAGCCGAGCATGTCTATATGGTAGATGATCCATCTCACCGAAATGCATAGGTAGCCAGCCACTGCAATCGCCTTGTATGTAGGATCAACCACTGAATACATAGTTCATACTATCGAACCATCGAACCATGGATGCATTAGAACACAGCATAATCCCCCCTTAATGCAGACGGGCTCTGATACCATGTTGGAGTTGAGGAAAGCCAACTCCGAAGACGCCAAGATCACCTGCATGCGAACCTGTCAAAGAGAAGCCATAGAAGGGGAGAGCATGGAGCACGGGAAAAAACCCTAAACGGACATGAGAGCCAAAAATGCAAACACAATAAGAAATGTATTTACAATAAGAAATGGCTTTACAATATATGAAAATACAATGAGGAGAGCTCGAATATAAAGAGCTCATGGAAGCTTGTAGAACAAGCTAGAAGATAAGTGTGACAACTAGAAGGGAACAAACTCCCGTGTTGTCACAACATGCATTAAATACGAAATATTAAATAAATGCATGACCTAAGTAAACTTAAGCAATAGAATAAATAATTAAATATTAATTATTTACTCTAACAAGGTACACCATCCATGACCTATTAACATTCTAATACTCAATTAAATATCTCTAACACTTAAGCCTCTTAATTATAATCATTATAATAATTAAATCATCACTAATAACCGTTAAAGTATCTAAGTCATTATTCAAGTCATTAGAATAAGACTTATCAACTTCGATGTAAATACTTCACAACTTGCTAGAGGAATCGATATTAGCATATCAATTAAAACACTATTACATAACTTGATTATTAATTAAATCTAATTAACTCTAATTAATTTAATTAATAATTACATATCCAAGGCAACGTTCCAATTAATATCAATTGACTAATAACTAACTAAAATTTGTGCGTTAAAAGTCAACTATAATTCAAATCTCCAATACTCATATTAATAGTTCAATAACGACTTATTATTAGATATTTTGGAAATCTATAATGACCACATACGTCATGCTAATATTTCCTTAACAAATTTGTATCATTTCAAGTTAAATCTCTATCGCATAATATAATTATATATAACAACAAATCAATGAATAACAATTGATTAAAAATCAACTATACTCCAAATCCAAAATTAATGTCTTTACAAACTTCAATCATTAAGTAATCTCCACTAGATTAAATCTAATCGAATAAACTCATCAAACTATTATTTCCATAAATTCCATTAGTTAATATTTAACTAACCTAAACACCATTAAGTTATATCATTAAGTTATTTATTGATACATAACGTATTAATCATAACAATAATTCAAAACATAGCTATGTTATAACAAGGTCAAAATGTAACAATGACCCATTGTCCAATATTAAAATTTGAGTCTCTTAATTCAAAATCATCTTCGTAATAAAAAAAATTACCATCTCTAAATTATTTAATAAATATTAAATGTTATTTAATACATATTAAATGTTATAAAAGTCCTAAAGAATCCAATATCTCTAACGAATTCAATATCTCTTTTCAATTTAATAATAATTAACAAATTATTATTAAATTAATAAACCATACTTAATCTTAGTTATTAACATCTATATATAATTTTTCCAACTTAAGGTATCAACCTCATTATTAATTCACAATTAATTAAATCAAATAATGGAACCTATAATTCGCCAAGCCAAATTATAGTAATAACTCAATTAATCACTTAATTGAATTATTCATAATAATAATATCTTATTAATATCAGTCATTAATAACTAATTAACAACTTATTAATAATCATAAAACTAGTAATTAATGATAATGAGTATTAAAATATATATAATATTTCATATTTGAAATTTATTAATATCTAATAATAACTTATATGTGATAATCGAAATAATAAAAAACGATTTCACAAATCATATAATATAAACGTTTTAAAAAAAAAAAGTAATCAAAATTAATATAAAAATCGTTATTGTCATTAAAGCGACTGTCACGATGTGACTTTCGTCGCGACAGCCCTTCCGACGTCAACCCATCGCGGCTACTCTGCTCATGCAGGTACCCTGCGACCACTGCATCAAGGCAGTACTACATCACGGGTACACTGCATAGCAGGTACCCTGCGACATGTGATTGCAGCTACCATTTCTGCAAGGGGGTACGGGGAAAAGTATAACCCGCCCCTCTATACTTAATAAAAACAATTTGTATAATGTTTTTATGCGATTCGATATTAATAAAAGTTTTCTTTCTATCACATTTTTAACAAATGTATACATATACATACATATATATATATATATATGTATATGTATATGTATATGTATATGTATGTATATATATGTATATACGTATATGTATGTATATGTATATGTATACGTATATGTATGTATATGTATATGTATACGTATATGTATGTATATGTATATGTATACGTATATGTATGTATATGTATATGTATACGTATATGTATGTATATGTATATGTATATGTATATGTGTATATATATATATATATATATGTATGTATGTATGTATGTATATATACAGATTGTTAATCAGTATCACAGTGTTGTATGTATATATATATATATATATATATATATATATGAGTATGCAGATTTTATATTCTAAGAACATAAATATATATAACTTTTAAACAAAAAGGGCTTTTCATTTCGATGGTAATTGTTCTCTAAATTTATCCATTAATTTCTCTAATAAGTTCGACTATAGAATTAGAAACCTTTTCAAATCCATTAATCAATTTGATTCTAAATCGAACCCAAACCCGTTTAGATATACTTTCTTCCTTAATTGGATCTAGGTTTTTCTAATGTTTTCCTCTCAACCAATAAAACATCTAGATTCCAATTTAATTGCAAATTCTTTCATGGAATATAACCAGACGCATATAACAAACATGATGAAGACAGGAAGAGAAATAGTGCAAATAGAGTATGAGATTATCACGAGTGCACCTGGACACTGATGCTAATCCACCATGCCTCAGAAGTCCATAGAAAATCCCTTCCTTCTCTATCATTCGCAATTCCTCCAAGATCCAGCCAATCGAATCCTCCAAGTGACTAGAGGTACTTATAGAAACATAGAAGCATGTAGGAACATATGAGCATATGAGCTTCTCCAATGCATGTAAGCTTTGAAGCTTCCATTTTAGCTTAAGCTTGTAGCTTGTAGCTTCCATTCAGCTTGTAGCTTGTAGCTTCCATTAAGCTTGTAGCTTGTCCAAATACACTAGGAGAGCCTCTATTTAAAGGCCTCTAAGATGCATCTAGAGTGTCTCTAGAAACAACTAAAAGATAAGCATGACAACCAAGCATGAGTCTTCTTCAACCTTCTAGATAAGTCTTAAGGTTGTAGACACCATGTGCTCAAATAAAATGCTTACTCCTAAGTGTAGACAGCTTGTGCATTCTTAAAGTGCAAACTCCAGTGTTGTCTACATGACAACTCCCGAGAATTTGCCAACTCCTATGTGAGCAAATATTAATATAATATTTAATTTACTCTTTCCAATTTAATTTATTTATTTATTAAATCTCATGCACTAACTTTAATAATTCCACTTTTCAATCTTAATATATTTATATTTTAATCACATGAGATTTAGAATCTTTTATTAATTTAAATATATCTTCCACTTTTTAAATTTCATTTTCCAAAACTTAATTGCTAAAATATTTATTAGCTTTAATAATAATATTATTTAGTCATTTATTTAAAAATGAACTCCAAATATATTATTATTAAAATAAATATTGTCAAATTCCAAATTTAAACTTTAAACTTTTTATTTTCAAATTTAATTATTTTATTTAATTAATTTCCCAATTAATTAAATAAAATAAATATTAAAATATCATATTAATTTTTTCATTAAATTAAACCATTAATTAAATCTTTTAATTAGGCTTAATTAATAGAAAATACATCAAAGACTCACAAGGTAAAAATATGAAAATTCATCATAGCCAAAATACATACAAAATCAAACCAAAGGTTTAAATCTCAAATTACATCATCAAACGTATTCGAAGGGTACTCAATTCAGATACTTGTCCTAATTTTCCAATTAGAACAAATGGCTTAAAGGGTTGGGATTTGGACTTGAGAATTTATCTCCCCTCTCTTATCATTGAGATAGTGTGATAGGGGTACGCTCATCCTCAAAAATTCAAGAAAGTCGATACCCGGTACCTGCAACCTGCATAAAAACCATGCATGTACAAGCACAATATATACTAAACTAAACAGGCAATAGCAGGAAGTGGTGCATCGTGTAGATCCTGACTAGCAGGTGACTACAACTCCCTTCCTTAACCACATCAGACACACCATACAAAAGCAAACACGCAAAGAAAACACACACACCATACACATGCAAGTATCAGGTAAGTATCCATAATAAAACACATATGATAATACATCATCTTACTAATCATCATTAATAACTGAAAGCAATGTAATAATCATCATCAATAATTGCGAACACTAAAAATAATCATCATACATACATGAAATGTAGAGTCTAAGTAATCTCATCACATAATAAACTGAATCCATAGCACAATATCTGATAATCCCAAAAGAATGTTGCTAACCAACAACCTAAAACTAACCCTAAAAGAGTTCAGCAATGATAACAAAATGTGAACTAGGGGCAGGCACTACATAATCAGAATACAATTGAATCACAAAATTTAAGATTATCTATTAAATTAATTTGTTCATTAAAAATGGCTACTAGAAATGTGGTGTCTCCTTTATACTCTACACCCAACCTTCTCTCTCCCTGCTTTTCTTTCCTAATTTTGGCAACTTTCTTGCTCCCTATGTTTACTACTCTATTTCCTAGATTAATATGAAACCCTTTCAGTCTTTGCTACTCAACTAACAACTTATAAAAAAATTCCCATGATTTTATTGGCTTTTAGAAACTCCTTATTTTATGCCTCTCCTCTCTCTATTTCTTTCTTCTTCTCCATTTTTATATTTCTTCTATTCTATTTTTCTTTATTCGTCTCTATCCTACTACTCCCTTCTCTAAATTTCAGATTGTAGGTATAGAAATCACCTCAAACACAATCCACACAAATTTTGGATAATTCAAAAGTCCTATTTAGAGTATACTTTAGGTGTCCAAATGTAAAAATGGGGTCTAGTTAATGAAAATTTATCTTCAAAATCTGATTTAAGCACATAACAATCTGTTGCATTGATTAATGGTAACTGACAAAATACTTTTATAATCTCCTTATTCATGTGGTCTAATGTTTGGTTGATAGATTTAGTCAAATGGGTTCGAAATCTAATAATGACTAACACTTCAACTAAAAAGAGGTACAATGGGTACACTAAAAGTAAGGTATATTTTAAATGTACATTGGAAGAAACAAATTAAAAAATAATAATCCATGTTTGTACTTAATTTCTTTTATTTCTTGTATCTCTTGATGAGAACTAGTTTCAACTCTCTTATCTCATTTGCCTCTTTACCTTTCACCTCTTTCTATCTACCCATTTCCTCTATTTCTCTATGATATACTCTATCCATCTTTATAAAAATTTCTCTATATATCATATCATATATATTTATGTTCTCCTTTCTCATTATCCCTCTCTTTCTATCTTTCTATCTTCCTATCCTTCTTCCTCTCTCCTTCCATCTCTCCCACCATATAATTATCTCTTTAACAACCTCAAACTATCTTTCCCTAATTCTATCTGTATTTCTCCCTCTTTGTATTCCTCTCTCTCCTCCATCTTTCTACCTCCCCCTCCTTAGCACAACCCCTCTTCCTATTTCTCTTCCACTTACTCTCTTCCTCTTTGTATCTTCCTTTATATCTTCTACTCATATACATGTATTCTCCTATTTATTTTCCTCATACTCTCCTCCTCAAATCTTTCTTCATATCTCTCTTACTCAACCATAAGCAATGAGAGTAGTATGCATTTATAATCTAGATTTATTAATATTTAATAATCTATTTACTAACATGTAATAATCTATTTTACTAACATTATATAAAATTATTTTTAACATAACTAAAATTTTAGGTTTGCCTTTCAACCAAGGAGAGAATCCTATAATCCAAGATCCCAAATCAGACAAGGAATTGCAAAGGTAGAGTTTTGAGTTTAGCTTATAAAAAAAATTATATTATGGAATTCAAAAAAAAACTTAAGATGCTTGTTACATTAAATTTTAATATCTACAAAGATAACACGGTGAGAAAAATAATCAGCTTTGAGGGTCTATGAAGAAAGGACGCGTAAACATGGTGAGAAAAATTTATCAGCTTTGAGGGTCTATGAAGAAAGGACGCATAAACATGGTGAGAAAAATTTATCAGCTTTGAGGGTGTTTGAAGAAAGGATGCGTCAACACGGTTCATACACATGCCCAAATTTAATTTTGACGAGCAAATCAAATTCGAATATTTATTGGTAGAACATCATGGCTGACTTCTCTGCACTGACAAAGCAATATTTCAATCCCAAAGTCATTGACCAGATGAATTTAGATCAGTTATTATTTTGCCACAAAAAATACATTCAGAAAAGAGAACATGTGGTGAATGCAATTCAAAGAATTCATGCAACTCGTAAACAAATAGAACATTAAAAAAAACAAGGCAAAAAATGATATTGATTAATAATGTATATGATGAAGAGGAATAACCAAAGCGCAGAAAAGGAAGATCATGCTAACTTAATAATTACAATAATAACTTTCTCCTTGATCGACCAACACTGGAAAAGACCCATTTAGAGAAGAAAACCAACCAATTTTTAAGCTAAAGGAAGAAAGAAAAATTCACTAGACGATCTTGAGGAAGCCCTTCATTTTATAGGGAATGTTTCAAAGCTTAGCTTCTTGAAGGATTTGGGTAAAAATTATGAAGGGTGCCATGCTAATTATATTTTAATTGATTTTTTGAATGAGGAGAAGCTTAAGAGGGTGAATAAGTTTGTAAAGGATTATAAGTATAGAACAAGTGAAGTTGGAAGGGAGGAATCAACAAAGAGGAGGAATTGGAAATATGACATTGGTATTAGTGTCATTAGCACTGAATTGTAAGATTTCATGGCCACCTCGTCTTTGACTTATACTATTAATTTCTTGTCTCATAAATTCTAAAATTATCACCTAGGCCAAAATATCTGACTTTCATTCAATCGAAGCAATTTTGTACCGAAGTCTACTTCATTCAGCCACAAACAATGACCTATTCAATTCTATGTAAAAAATTCATAGACCTAATTTTTAATATGCTGGGAGGCATAGCTTAAATCTAATGGCCACAAAGCAAAGAACCCTATGATAACTATTGCAATTTTTGGTATCCTAAATTTAATAGATTTCAAAGTCTATTTATTCTACATATGGATTTAATATCAATCTCAAATATGATTTAAGGAATAATACATGATCTTTCCATTGTGGTGCTCAAGAAGATGATGTTGTGCCATACAAAATTTTAACTTCTTGATAGAGTGAAGTGTAGATATCAATGTTGTAGACGTGCTTAGGAAACAACCCACACATTTGATCATTTATTTTCCAAATTACCATGCTCCTGACCAGTTAGAAAAGTGATATTATTCATATAGACACAATTCTAATTTGTTTAATTGTATCCATATCACATCACATGTCCAACTATTTGTACCAACCTCTTCCTATCCAAATTCCTTTTTGACATATCCTCTCTTAATTGTACAAATTGAGATATCATGTATAGAAATGTCCAGATTGGTACAAAGAAAGCAAAGACAAAAATTGTGGGAATTCAGTGCAGACATGTCCAAGAAGTCGATGTATATAGATGGTTGATGCATTCCTTTATATCAAGGTAATCAAATATCCCAACATGAAACAATGAATGTAGATTTAAGATTGATAATGAATGAGGAGATGAAAGGAATATGTGAAAAACATGCTTTAAATTAAAATTTTCCTAATATGATTAATAAACTCTAACAAAACCTTTTGTTGAAATTTAAATGTAGACGATAGCACACATATCTAAGTAATAGTTTATACTATAAAAAAAATCATGAAATATTATCAAACAATAATAAAAAATATGGAAAAGGTGAACATACTTTTAATATGCTAAAAATACCTTTTACTAGAAATATTATTACTACATTTAATTCTTATATAATAATTTAATGTAATAAGTTTACATAACTTTTTCTATTAATGTGAAAAAAAATATCTTCACATATTATTCTATTTTTAATGTCTAATAAAAATAAATCAAAATCTTAACTTGCATTAATCATTCATCAAGTTTTAATACGATTGTCTCAAGCTCTATTGAAATAAATATAATGCTTAAAATGACACCATGTTGAGAATGAAAGAAGACATATCTCTCTGTGTATCTTACAACACAAGTGTATTGCCATAATCACTATTTTACCAACTAAAAACAAAATCTAACTGAAGTTTGCATCCATTATTCTTTGAAAAAATTCATGTCTTGATACAAAGCTACCTGTATAGCACAGACAAGGAGGCTAAGGGAAAATGCCTATTGTGAAGCCTTGATCTACAATTGGCCATTGCATTTTGGTGTAAAAAGTTACTAAAGGCTTTTTGGCAAATCTTGCAACCATGCCAACACAAATAATTATAATACTCTTCCTTTGTTGATGTCAACAAAAAACTCGGTTCTAGAGTATTTTCACGATTTATATGGTCGGCTCTCATGTCAAATGGGAGTCTAAATAGGCTGTTAGGAATACTAAGATTGTCAAGATTGTTCTAGGAAATTCTTTAGTGTCCACATCTATAGTTGGACTACAGTAGTAGTTGTTGATTCCACTAAAATAGCCATTAGCTGTAGTAGTTGTTGACTCCACTAAAATAGCTCTATTAGTTACAAACTAATTCCACACATTTCCTAATAAACTGGTGGACTATGTTTCCATCTTCTCATACAACCGTCCATGTGTAGAGTTAGTTAAGATAGAATTTAATTAAGTCTTATCATTTCCTAATAAACTGGTGGACTATGTCTCCATCTTCTCATACAACCGTCCATGTGTAGAGTTAGTTAAGATAGAATTTAATTGAGCCTTATCATATAAGACTCTAGAAGTTGTAAATGTCCTCTATAAATAGAGGTGATGTAATTATCACAACAATCCAATTCAATTCAATTCAATAAATTATTTTCCATGTATATCAATTATTCTTCCCTCATGTTGCTGTGATAAATTATTTTATATTTCATTTTTTTATACATGGTATCAGAGCCAGAGTTTAGGTAGAAATAGTTTGTTAGAGTTATTCATTTATAGGGGCTTCTTTGTTGTTAGAGTTTAATATTTGTTTTATTTTTTTGCGTGGTTAACATGGGCTCTACAAATGAGGTGTTGTCTATATTTGATGGAAGTGGTTTTGCATATTGGAAGATTGCAGTTAAGAATGCTTTAAGGGAAACAAATTTATGGAGGATTATGAGTAGGGAGATTAAAGAACCCCAAACTGATATCTAGAAAAAGAATTTTGGAAGAGCAAGTTGGAGCAAGCTAGAGGTATTATTGGTAACACTTTGAGCCCCAATCTCAATAGAAGGTTTGTTAATGTTGATGATCCTATAGAGCTGTGGGAGAATTTAGAAAATGATTATAAAGATGTACATATTTTCTACTATATTTAGTATAGAATAAAGATTGATGAACTTAGATCCATCTTATTTTAAAAAAATGATTGATTATTTCAATGAAGTTGTTTTCTTAAATGATCAATTGAAGAAAATAGGTGTTAAGTATGCTAAAAAGGATTTTCAGTTGATTTTAATGGTTTAAAGTAAGCTCTCTCAACCGTACAAGGTATTTACTTGGAATCAAGGAAAATGGTTATTCAACTAAATCTTCATGCTCCACAACAAATATTTGATCACTTTTGTACGTTTGTTTTAGATGAAGAAGATAATCTTATTAGAGAAGGATATATTAAGAAAAATAATGCATATGCAACTAGAAGTAAAGTCTTCAGAAATGATGGAACGAAGAATTGGAAATGATATATTAAATTTCAAAACAATGAAAATTCTAACCATTTTCCTAGAAATGATGGTGTTGAAAAACAAGCTGGAAGAAAATCCATTAGTTGCACATATTGTGGTGGTGAAAATCAGATGGAGAAATTTTGTTTGAAAATGAAGGACAATGAGAGGAAACACTACAAGCCAAAACAAGAAAGGTTTAAGGATGGAAAGAAGGATAGAAACAACTTTGTAGCCATCTCTCAAAAAAGGAAAGAGAACAAGTTTAAGGAGGTAATTGCTACACTTAAAATTAAATGTAATGTTAAGGGGGTTACTTTTCTTCAGATTATATTAAAGAGTGGATTTTATATTCAGAGGCATCATTTCACATGAATGTAGATAAATATTTGCTTACTAATTTTCATGAAGGAAAGAATTTTGATCAAGAGATTACTATTGGAAATAAAATGAAACTTCCAATTCTAGGGATAGGAACTATTAATGAAAAAAATAGGCCTTCAAAAATTGTTTTGTTGGTTGAAGGATTGGGGGTAAATGGGTAAAAGTACAAAGCTATGTCACCTTTCAAGCTGACTTATTAGAACAACTAAATTTGAGTATTTCTATGTAAAACTTAAAATTTTGTTCAAACATATGATCTTGATAAATTTATTCTAGCTAAGTTATATATGGTCTCACACTTTTTCAATTGAAAATGTCTATTAAATGCATGTTTTATACTAGCTAGTATCCAATTACTAAAGAAATACAATTACTTTAGAAAACTGGTGTTTCAATAACTCTTACTATTTTTTATGATGTTTTTTTAATAGTATATAAACAACATTTTATAAAGCTCAAAGTCAAGAATATTCACATATAGAGTTCATAGTGTTTTAATTAGATATAGTATTTTGTAATTAAAATTTTTTGCAAGTACGTATTTTAACACTCGGGAATATTTTTATTTTAATAAAGAAAAAAATATTAAATCAAATCAATAAAAATTAAAAATTATATGATGTTCTAGAGGAGAGAGCCCTCTTTTAGAATCTATAAGTTTTATTTTGGTTGGAATAGAATTATTTTGAAAATAATGGTGGGAGATGAAAACTATTGATTTGAATAAGTTGAAGTTTGAATCATTATAAAAGAAAACATATAGGTCTAAAGCCAATTTTTATTTTTGATTATTCTAGCTACATATGTTATCTATAACATAATATTGTAATACCCCAAAATTGACACATTTCCATATTAATCGACTTTGGTTTATTCAACTATTCCTAAGTCCTATTTTACTAGGCAATTCTAATTCTAATAATCGCTACTTGACCTAGGTGTCAAATGCAGAAAACCATAATTTGCATTAATCTTATTATTTATTTAATTCTTAAATATCGACTCAAATTAGCTACAGAAACCTATCAATTTAATTTAATTTAATTATAAGTATTCTACTTTAATTAAATTAAAATTACCTCTTTAGCTAATATACAAAGGAATTAAATACATTTAATTTAATAAGATATCTCCTCTTTTTAATTATTGAATTTAATTATTCAATTAGTTAAAGTTATCCATTTATGAGGTCATATTCTATTTTATTAAATTAAATATTCACTCAAAAAAAAGAACCAGTCAACTCCTTTTATCACTCAAAAGGCAATTAGTTAGCTCCTTTAATCACTCAACAGGCAATCAATTAACTCCTTTTATCACTCAAAAAGGACTCAGTTAACCCCTTTTATCACTCAAAAAGGACTCAGTTAGCTCCTTTTATCACTCAAAAAGGACCTAGTTAGCTCCTTTTATTACTCAAAAGGACCCAGTTAACTCCTTTTATCACTCAGAGGCAACCAATTAACTCCCTTTTCATGAGTAAGTTATCTTTATGACTGGCTCTCCTCTTCAATCTTGACCGTCCATTTCGGTTAATCTTGATCGTCGATTACCTCTTGGATTCTATAAAAGAAGCTCTCCATTCCTCATTATAGAGGATGGATTTTGAAATTTGCATCGAATTTATGCTGAAATTCTTACTCACTTTGCTCACATTTGCATAACTTTATTTCTTTCATTGTAATATCGTTTAGATTTTAAATATCCATCCATTTAGCATATTATGCTTCCTCATTTCTTAGATTAATAATTGCATCTCTCATCTAGATTAATTGCACTTTCATTTAGTTGCATAAATCCTTCGTTCTATAGGTCTGGTTGCCTATTTCTTATTTTGAGAGCAGAGGCATAATCCTTTTAGTTAGAAGGCAATAGGTTGCTCTGTTAGACTTTTCGAATAAACAATACAATGTTTATTTTGGGATGATCTCATAGGTAATGACCATGTTGAAGTGTATATGAGGATCAGAGGCCCCCCAATTTCACATATACAAATATGAGATCAAAGGGAAATAAGTTTATTTACATGTAGTTTTGTGGTGGGAACTAGACTCCTAATTTTTAGTGTTCTTCATCAACTAAAAAGTTATCATTAAAAAATAGGAAAATATATCATTTCTTATTCCAAATAATTATTAAAAATTATAATCCTAAACTTCATCCATTTCTACACATTTCATTAGTTTACTTCATTCTCAAATTCTAAATAATAATACTAGTTTTATGTCACTGAAGTTGAACAAGTATACTTTTGTTAGCCTTTTCCTTTGTAAAAGGGTGACACATGTTTGTCTTTTACCCAAATCTAGTTTTAGTATACAAAATAGTTTAAGATGGATATGTGGTTTTTGTTACTATTGATCGAGTTATTATTGTTGGAATATTCAAATATGGAAAGAATACTTATGGGAGTGGGGGGTGAATCACACGTATCACACTTTAACCAATAAAACTTTTATTTGAAAGTAAATTGCATGCATGTAAACACATCAAATAAACATGAAATTAATACATGCATCAACATCACATAACACTAGAATTTTGTAACCCAGAAACCCTCCAGAAATAAGAAGGTAAAATTGGGGTGAGGATGATACCCACAAAATCACTGCAGCAATATTGTTCAACCACTTCTGATGGTCTGCTCTGTTAAAGTCCTTCCTTGTTAGAGGCTTTACACTGTGTCAATAGTGACCTGGTTAAAGGATTTACAAACAGTTTACATGAAGTGTCACCCTATTAAAGGATTTAATCACCTTTTGATAAGGATCTAATAGCTATTAAGCCAACCTATCTACATAGGGTTTCCTTTTTAATACAATGGTAAGAGAGTATTAGGTATTATAAACCTGATAGTTTGCAATCCTTGATTGCTGAATGCAGGCACTTTTTCTAGCTCTCTCTCTGATTTTGATCCTCTGAGATCTGATTTCTGTTTGTCTCCTTTGCTTTTTTTTGATCAACTAAATATCAAATTCCTGCTCTTACCCTCTATGTCTCCTTTCACTGAATTCCACTATGTTTTCCCCTTTACACTGTTGTCTCCCTCATCCTTCTTACAGTGAGACTTCCATCTTCCTTAAAAAAAATTCGAAGACTTAGGGTTAGATATGGATCTATGATCCACATTGAATCTCAATTTCTCGCTCAATACTTCCCTTTTGCTGATTGGTTGCATGCCTTTCCAATTTTCCAATTGGCTGCATGCAGATTGCATAGAAAATGTAAAAAGATTCGTTCTTATCTCTAGATCTTTTGAGATTTACCTTGTGTCGGCTACAAAAATGGTTTACATCATAGTTTGTGATTACAAACTCTTATGCTGATATTCTGAGTTACTCGGCTCATGAAGCATTATTGATGCTCGGCACATGTTGTTTCTTGGATAGCTCGACACCTAAACAAAACTATATCACTTGGCACCTGATATTACTTGGCAATTGATATCACTCGACACTTGATATCACTCAGCACTTGATCATTCTGGATCACTCAACACTTGATATCACTCGGCTCCTACTCTTTGCTCGGCATGTGTAGTGAAAAATGGTTAAGTGTATTGACACTCAGCTGTCAAAATTATTCTTTAAACCAAAAATCTTCCCCTTTGACATGAGTGGCAAAAACACTTAACTAAGATCCTGTGATCTTGACATTATTTCATGCATCCTCTTATTTACTCAAAAATTTTAAGAACAAATAACAATATACCTTATGACTCCCTGTGAGTTGATTATGCTTTGTACACTCAGTGACTTCTGTCTTGTTTCTACATGCTGACCAATATGTTATATCAAAATTTTTCAAAATTCTCCCCCTTTCATCATACTTACTATTTCATTCTATATCTCCTACTTCAGCTTATATCTCCCCCATACTCAATTTCTACTTAACTCCCCCATACTTAATCTCCCCCTTTTTGACACTTATGTCAAGGGTTCGATAGGGAAATGCCATACTTGGCCAAAAATGTACTATTTACTTCAAGGAGTACCTTTAGAGCTGCATCCCAATTTGCTAGTGCAATATCCAATGACTTATACTGGATGGCAATCTCTGCTGCTAGGTGTACAAGTCCATCAGATGTAGAAAGATTGGGGTCTTTCTTGAGGACTGTCTCTGCATACATCTGCTCCTTATGAAGTACTTCCAAATGAGGAGTGATTGAGGATCGAATTAGCATCAATTTGGCTTTGGTGGTTGCCTCCTCTGTTGTTAAGACAACTAACTCTTTTTGTGTGTGAAGCGATTGGGCAAAATGCTTCTCACTCTGAGCTGGATTTATAGGGAGTTGCATGCTAGAAATCTTTAGATTTCTCTCCAAGCTTAGTATTCTCTGGCTAGTGTCCTGTGTGAATGTGGAAAAATCACATAACTTGTTGTATAGGGAAAATATGTTTCCAAGTACAATTTTGACTGTTTCATTTTTCTTAGCCAGCTCCACTTGTGATGGTGCTATATCACCGGATATTTTCTTATTTACCTTGCCTTGGAACTTTCTTTCTGACCATTCCAGTAATTTGGTGTCTATATCCTGGTCTTCACTAGTCACTTGGTCAACTATATCAGATAGTTGCTCTATGATTTGCCTTGACTCATCTAGAGACTTTAAGCTGAAAGCTTCTATGAATATGTCTTTGATTTCATTCAAGGTATGCTTGTGCTTGTGTTCTCTTCTTAGTGCTTCTTGTCTCCTTCTTCTATCCAATGCACTCTGAATTTCATTGATCTCCTCTTCAGTGAGAGTGTTGGATTCATAATGTGGAATCTTTATTTCTTCATCAAGCTCAAGAACTCCATAGTGAAGTTTCTTGATTGCCCTTGATGAGCTCGAGCTTGGTGTCCTGATTTGTAATGGTAACCTATCAGTGCTCGGCTGCTGAAGAGTCTGTGTTGGAGTACCAGATTTGGGTAATGAAACCAATATTTGTATTGCAGACTCCTCCTTCTTACTTGTCTCATCTTTTTCTTCAGCTTGTTTATCCTTTTGGTGATCAATAGGTGGGGTTGAACTTACTGGTTTTTTAGATGTTTCTTTGACTTCCCCTGCTGCTGCACTCGACATCTGAAGTGTATCAATGACTACACTTGGTAGAGGTGGTGGAGGAAGGAATAGAATACCAGTAGGTTGTATGGTCGAAGGTGGTTCTTGTGTTTTCACCTTGATTGCCTTTGTTTTAGCTACTGGATTCTCCACTTCATCAACATTGACCAATATAGGACTTGAACACAATTTCGCTACTAGTGTTGATTGGTCAAGGATTTTTGCTAAATCCTCTGCAGTTAATGGATTGATGTTTGGACTAGAAGTGTTTGTAACATCCTTGATTTTGACAATCTCTGCAAGTGTGATGATGGTATGAGGAGAACTAGGAGGTCATAGCTGTGTGTCTTGCACACTTTGATCTTGTTGCTCAGCTGTATCTTTCTCTTCCTCTTTCTCCTCTGTATTTACCTCTTCATCTTCCTTTTCTTCTTCAACCTTCTTCTCCACTGGTTCCTTTTCTTTTTCTTTAATTCCTGATGCCTTCATCTCCTTTTTCTTGGTACTTGCCTATACCTTATATTCTTCATTGTAAACATCTTCTATTTTCTTGTAAACTATCTTCCACAATCTTGTGGACTTCGTAACTACATCCTCAATTTTGGTCTGCAAAATGCTAAAAGCTCTATGTTTGGAAGTGAATCTATTGTTACCTCTTAACTGCATTTGTTATTTGATCCTTAGTCAAATCAGGCAATAATCTGGCTAATTTTGATTCCCTTATCTCCCTTTCCATTTGCAAACAAAAATGCCATTTATCCTCTACAATTTTGTATAATTCCTTAGGCATTGATTCATCTAACTCTAAAGGTGTGTGCTTATAATTAGCCATCATAGCATACACTGATTCCTCTAATTTATTTTGTTCCTCCTTGGTGAGCTTAGAAAAATTTAGGTTCTTTAAACCTTTCAAATCATCATTCTTAATCTTTGAGCATAATTTATCAATAGTAGTTTGAGGTTTGTGACTTACCACTTGAAATTGGCTGTTGTCCTCTAACTCAGTCTTCTCTTCATCTATTTGAGGCTGGGCAACAAATTTTCTTTTCTTCTTTGGCTCAGCAATAGTCTTCTTTGAATCTTTCTTCTTCTCTTTTTCCTCCTCTTGGGCTTTTTGTGCTGCAACCCTTGTAGTAGGTCTCTTTGGTGCAGGAGCAGCTACTTTCTTTGCCTTGGGTTGAGGAGCAGGAGGAGTTGTGGCCTTTCTTTTTGTGACCTTGGTTCTAACTTGTGCTTCCTTGGCTTCTTCTTCATTAGCACTTTCCTCTTTATCTTCTCCTAACCCTTGAGTCAAACCTTGAGGTTCATCTCCCTCATCTTCAATGTCTTCTTCTTCCTCTTCTGTTGTTCCTTCTCCTTCAACACCAAATTTTCTCTTGATTTTCCTTACCAATTTTTCTTTCTTCTTTACTGTTGAGGCAGTCTTCAAATATGTTACCACCCTTGATTTTACAACATCATAAGTTCCAAAGGCTTTTTCATTCTTGTCAACTTCCTCTGCAAGGAGAGCTGTTATTGCTGCAAAGGCTTGATCAATATCGAGTTCATAACCTAGTGGCCTAAGTCATCTCACTCTAGGTATGACTGCCTATATATAAATATAATCAATATCTACAAGAAAAAAAATGTCTTTTTCATATTTCTCAGTGAATGAGACTGGAATCCTCATTCTTTGTTTCATGGACTGTTTGAAGTCCTCAAAGTAGCTAGTCATTTGGGCATCAAAATTATCACCCATCTGTTCAATATATCCATTGATCTATTCAATAATTGTTTTATCTGGATTCCATTTCACCTTACCCACAGAAGGGAATTCTTTCATCAGATAGAAAACCATGCACACCAAAACTGATCCAAATTTGCAGTGAGCTCCCTTGCTCTTTCTTATAGCTCCCAGATTCTCATTAATCTGTTGAAACATGAGCTTTGCTAGATCATAGGTATGATCCTTTTTAACCAATTTGTATGCAACATCAACTGCTATACAAGGCACATTGTTTAACCTGCTTGACTGATAGAATTTGTGTGAAATGATTCTCACAGCAAAATCTAGTAGGGGTTCTGTGATTGTATCAATAGTCATTCCCCTATTGTTCCATTTAGCACCCGTGTTTCTCTCTATTACTTCCTTTTTGTCACTATGCAGGGTCTTTGGCTGATCTAGGGTTGGAATACCAGTAACCCTATGAAGAGTTTTCTTGGTAAATTTCATTGGCCCTGCTTCTAACCAAAAGGCTCCATCATGTATTCTACTCAAAACTATGCGTACCCATTCAGCTTTGAAAATAATTGGAAACTCTAGGGTTTTGGTTAATCCCTTTCTCTCAATTATTGAGAACTCATCTTTCAGTATTTTGTTCTCACATAGCTTGTCATATGCATTATAAATTTCTAGATCTCCTATGGATCCAATTTTGTAGTTATAACATCTACGAACATCTTGGACCATGACAACTTTATCAGAAATAACAGATAATGCACCTGCGGGATCATTCTTGTATGCAACTTCTGGAATGGGCTTGAACTCTGGTTGCTTGACTTCATTACTAACCAACTGTATTTCATGACTCTCTTTTCCCTTAGTGGTTCTATACCCAGATGCCATTGTTTTCCAAACTAGGGTTTACAGTTTAAACAAGTTTATAGACACTGCGTAGCTCGGCACACAAGTAAAATACCTCAAATCAATGAAACTCGTGCTGAATCACTGTGGAAATCCTTGCAAATGGCTTCTAAGCTACCCTTGATCTTTTGCACTCTTCTCATCTTTGCTTCACATTTGAATGGTGAGAAATGATCGAAAATCAACCTATGTACCCTTCAAAATAGAGCAATTAATGCTTAGTGTGCTGACAACTGTCTACTCGACACCTAAAGGATTTCAACATGACTCGGCACCCATTGTGTTTCACTTTGCTTGGCTCCCATTGATATTTCACAGCTCGGCATCAACTATCAACTCGTTCGCTGTTAGCAACTCAGCACCTAAAGACAACTTCGACAGATTTTGCAAGACTCTCAATTTTGACTTAGCATCTTTTCTTATGCTGATTTCTTCTTTGCAGTTCTTTTATGTCTTGGAACCGATGTCTGATATAACTTAGTATATCAGTCCCACACACCCATTCTTACTTAATTAGATGAAGTGTGATCACTTGACCCATTAGGTGAAGTGATCTCTGCACTTGATGTGCTGCACTCATCTTTCTTCTTCCATGTCTTATTCATCTCACTTTTGATGTGTTCAACATCTATCTTTTCCTTTCCATTGTTGAACTTAGAACTTGGTGCCTTTAACCTTGTTGGGCAATTCCTGCTGATATAACCAATTTTCAAGCAACTGAAACATGTGGTTTGACCCAACCATCTTTTATAGTTTCCCCTGAAATGTGTTCTTATGCAATTCTAGGGTATATGTCCATATTCCTAACAATAGTGACAACTGTACCTGATGTTGTAATCCCAATGATAATGACTTTCATTCCCTTTTGTTTTTGCTGGCTGATTTGATGTCCACATAGGCATTGATCTACATTCAAAAGATCTATGTCCATACTTCTTGTAGTTATGGCAGTGACTCTCAAATCTTGATGTCTTAATAGTCTTGGTTCTACATTCATGTGCTTGATGACCTTGTTTCTTGCACTTATGACAATAGTTTGCACTCTTAGGCTTATCATGCTGATGGGCATTCTTGCTTGTACATACATTAGATGTATGTCCTTTCTTTCCACATAAATGACATGTAGGTTTGACATTTTTACCTTTGATGTTCCTTTCTTCTGCTGTCTTGGATGTCTCTCCTTCTTCAGTGCTAGAATATCCTAGTCCTGAAGTGTCATTGTTGGACCTTGGGGATTTCAGTAATTTCTCAAAATACTTGATGGCTTCATTGGGTTTGTTGAAGCTCTCTAAAATTTCCTTTTCTCTTCTCAAGTCATTCTGCAACTGTTCATTCTGCATCTTCAGTGTAGAGATCTCAATGTCTTTCACATTGAGTTCATGATGAAGGTTCATCATTTGGGCAAGTGTATCCATCTGCATGTTTTAGATCCTTGTTAATTCAGTACTCTTTTCTTCCAGTCTGTTTGCAAGATTTCTTTTGTCATCTTCCATCATGACTTTGTCCTCAACTGCTCTTTTCTTTTGTTCAGTGATTTCACATAACATTATGGCTTATGATTCATGTTCCATCTTGAGAGATCTTATCTCATTTTCTTGAACTTTGTTTTTCTCCATCAGTTCTGCGATTGCTGCATCAAACTCTTTAGTATCTCCATTGGAAAATATATTTGTGGTATCAATCTCCTTGTAGTTTATCTCATTTTCAGCTATGGCTAAATCCTTCCTTCTTTTCAAGGATTTTCTCATTTCCTCCCTTGCTTCCTCTACTTTTTGTAGAGCCAGTTGCACATCAATCACTTGATTGTCAATAATCTTTCCAAGTTTGAAGACTTCCATCTTTAGATCTTTTTCTTCAAGTTGTTAGACTTCTTCTTGTGAGAACCTTGATGCTTTGTATTCAAATATGGAAAGAATACTTATGAGAAGGGGGGGGAGTGGGGGTGAATCATAAGTATCACACTTTAACCAATAAAACTTTTATCTGAAAGTAAATTGCATGCATGTAAACACATCAAATAAACATGAAACTAATACATGCATCAACAACACATAACACTGGAATTTTGTAACCCAGAAACCCTCCAGAAATAAGAAGGTAAAACTAGGGTGGGGATGATACCCACAAAATCACTACAACAATATTGTTCAACCACTTCTGATGGTCTGCTCTGTTAAAGGCCTGCCCTGTTAGAGGCTTTACACTTTGTCAATAGTGACCTGGTTAAAGGATTTACAAACACTTTACATGAAGTGTCACCCTATTAAAGGATTTAATCACCTTTTGATAAGGATCTACAAATAGCTGTTAAGCCAACCTATCTACATAGGGTTTCCTTTCTAATACAATGGTAAGAGAGTATTAGGTATTATAAATTTGATAGTTTGCAATCCTTGATTGCTGAATGCAAGCACTTGTTCTGGCTCTCTCTCTGATTTCGATCCTCTGAGATCTGATTTCTATTTGTCTCCTTTGCTTTGTTCTGATCAACTGAATATCGAATTCTTGCTCTTACCCTCTATGTCTCCTTTCACTGAATTCCACTATGTTTTCCCCTTTACATTGTTCTCTCCCTCATCCTTGTTACAGTGAGACTTTCATCTTCCTTAAAAAGACTTTGAAGACTTAGGGTTAGGTATGGATCTACGATCCACATTAAATCTCAATTTCTCGCTCAATACTTCCCTTTTGCTGATTGGTTGCATGCCTTTCCAATTTTCCAATTGGCTGCATGCAGATTGCATAGGAAATGTAAAAAGATTCATTCTTATCTCTAGATCTTTCAAGATTTACCTTGTGTCGGCTACAAAAATGGTTATACATCATAGTTTGTGCAGTTACAAACTCTTATGCTGATATTCTGAGTTACTCGGCTCATGAAGCATTACTGATGCTCGACACCTAAACAAAACTGTATCACTCGGCACCTAATATTACTCGACACTTGATATCACTCGGCACTTGATCATGTTGGATCACTCAGCACTTGATATCACTCGGCTCCTACTCTTTGCTCGACATGTATAGTGAAAAATGGTTAAGTGTATTGACACTCAACTGTCAAAATTATTCTTTAAACCAACAATTAGTAGAGATGAAAATGTTCCAAGTGATATAATTGCCATTGGTAGAGTTGATCATGAAGATATTCTATTTGAATTTGTGGATTTGTTGATGGTGATTTTTCACATTCTCATGCTTACATTGCTCAAGATAATTATATTTCAAAACTTTGGCATGCTAGAATTAGACATATAAATTATAGAAAACATATGGTTTGAATAGATATGGTTAGAGGATTAACAAAAAATTCACTATCTGAAGAAGTTTGTGAAGGATGTGTGCTAGGTGTCAGTGATGATAATGAAGATGTTTTTCCAGCTAGACAAAAGACAAGGAGTATTGAAGAAATCAATGGACAAGGCTCAAATATCCAAGGAAGGAGTGGTTGTGCTCTAATGGCCACAAAATTACAAGTAAATGACCCAAAATCATGTTAAAAATATGGAGGAAAGAAAATGTTAGAATCTGGAGTTAAGCTTACTAAGGAATGTACCTCCAAGAAAGTAGATCCTACATTGTATAGACAACTTGTTGGTAGCTTGGTGTGTCTAACTCATTCTAGACTAGATATTTGTTTTGCTATGAATATAGTATCCATATTTATGTAGAAACCTAAAGAAAGTCATTGGATGATTGCAAAGAGGATTTTACGATATATTCAAGGAATCATTTACTATGACATACATTTAGCTACAAGTCCCTAACTTCTTTGATTGGCTTTACTAATTCAGACTGGGGTGGCAATATTAATGACAAAAAATCTACTGAAAACTATTTTTTGAACTCAAATCAATTCCAATTACATGAAGCAAAAAAAATTGAGCAAATACATCATTATCTTCATGTGGAGCCAAATATAGATTAGAAAAGGAAGCAGGAAAATAAGTAGTTTGGAATCGACATCTTTTATTTGAACTTGGCTTTGCATAAAATTAGGCTACTACTTTGTATTGTGACAATCAAAGTTCTATGAATATTGCAAATAATCATATTTTTCATGCTAAAATAAAGCACATTAAGATTGATGTTCACTATATAAGAGATCTTGTTTAAGAAAATATTATTAACCTCCAATTTTGTCCAAGTCAAGATCAAAAAAAGTGATATATTTACCAAAGTATGCTTGAGGCTAAAGTTTTGAAGTTATGGGATAGGTTGGGCATGATCAAGGTGAACATTGAGGGGTGATCTAGTAATATAATTTTCTCCTCCTCTTTTCTATTCTTCTAGCCAATCTTAAGGGGGGATGTTAGGAACACTAAGATTGCTTAGATTGTTCTAATAAATTCTCTAGTGTCCACATCTGCAGTTGGTTTGTAGTAGTAGTTGTTGATTCCACTAAAATAACTATTAGTTACAAATTAATTCCACACATTTCCCAATGAATTGGTGGACTATATAGATCCATCTTCTCATGCAACCACCCATCTGTAGAGTTAGGGTTGAATTTAATTTAGTCTTACTAAGTAAGATTTTAGAAGTTGTAAAGCCCTCTATAAATAGAGGCAATATAATTCCTCACACCAATTTAATTCAATTCAATAAAATATTTGATCTTCCAATCATGTGTAACAATTATCCTTCTCTTATGCTAATGTGATATATTGTTTTATATTTCATTTTTCTACAAAATACACTTAAAAAAGGATGCTAGATCCATCTTTAACCGTCACCCTTCTTGAATATTATTTAAATCCCCATCAGAAGAGCCAACCAATATCCAAACTGAGACTAATTGAACTCATTTGAAAGTTGAGTCTTAGGCTGCCCAAAGTCCAAGCTACCTATGGCAAAATAGGTATTGATCCTCTGTGTGATCTGCGATTTAGTTTTAAATTTTTTATAGCTACCCCTCCCCATGATTCAAATCTCAAAAAGGCTGATACATTATTTCATCCATTGCATATCAATTCCCTCATTTTGTTGTCAAATGATAAGAAGAAATTAAATATGCTTTGCCAGTTAAGTATATATGCCAATAGTTTATATGACTGAAATGGGCAATGTACATGTGCTCTCTTGATTTGGTATTTATAGAAAATATTTTCTTGTTTGAGAGGATTCAACTAATATATATATATATATATATTCAATGAGGAGATGCCAATAGTTTATATGGCTGAAATGGGCAATGTACATGTACTCTCTTGATTTGGTATTTATAGAAAATATAGAAATACCAAATGGGCAATGTACATGTACTTTTTTGATTTGGTATATTTTCTATAAATACCAAATCAAGAGAGTACATGTACATTGCCCATTTCAGCCATATAAACTATTGGCATCCCCTCAACTTTGCAACTCCTCAGACCTCTATGACCTTTTGAGCTCCGGTCCTCTTCCTATATCTAGAAGCGAAATAGTTTTTATCTATTGAGAGTGGATTGAAAAATACTCAAATCAAAGAGCAATTTATGGAGGATACGCGAATTTATGGAAGAATGGACGATAATTGGAATTATTGTTTGTAAGCAGTAAGGCCTTATTAAAGGCACTAAAAGAGATAAGAGGAGGGGTTCCAATTTCCTTTCCTCGACTAGGAAACTCTAGATCACAAGAACATGGTTTGCAAGCAATAAACTATGAACCATATAAAATAATCCTCCACCTCTTTTTGGTGTCATGTATGCCACTATAGTAGAGCAGGGATACATGGCAGAAATACAGTTCCAAACGTGGGATGCATGCATGTTTTTGAAAGATTGTAAACTAGTTAATTAGCCAATTATTAGCTGATTTACTATGAGATTATTGAACGGGTATTGTCTTGTCCAAATCGTAATCCCCTATTCAGATGTCGTACAGACATGTTCGGCTTCAAAAAGATACATCCCTAGTGTATTCTTCCACAGTCTTTTTACCACCTTGATGTTGTGGAAAACGTGATTTAGTTTCTGATGCAGCGGAGGGCACAACGTGGGGGTAGATGGGTAAACACTACTACCTTCTCCTATACAAAGAGATGTTTCATTGCAAGACAGACTCACTTGGCTTTTGAAAGGCTCTGTCTCCGGGCTAGTTTCTAGCCCTACCATTAGCATTCGCTGGCTTGAAGGGTTAGTGTGGTTGAGTTCAATGCTTGTTTTTAATAGAATCTGGTAGTTTGTAAATGTGGGTTTTCTTTAGTTCATCATTCCGTATTTTGAATTTCTATTATATTCTTAGCCAGGGAAGATAAATTGTGAAAATAAAAATTACTCTCAGATTCTATGTGTACGACAAAACACTCAAGGGCACGTTTGGCGAGCGGAATAGGAATACTTATTCTGGGTTTGTTATTCCAGGAATACAAAATTGGAATACGTATTCCTAGATTCTCTGTTTGGTTCACCCAAAATTTGATAGGGAATATGTATAATCTCTGTTTGGTTGTGAAAAAGCAGAATTGGAATAAGATTATTTTTTTATTGTTATTTAATATTTTAATTTATACATTTGATTGATTTGGATTACTTTTTTTTTTTAAATATTATTTTTTCAAATTTCATATTATGAATTGACAATCAGTTGAAATAGTAATGAAACTAGTATTGCTTTTATGTTTTTTTATTTTATTTTTAAAATTATGAATTTCAAAAAAAATTACAATCAATTGAAATAGTACTTTTATTTTAAAGATTATTTTTTTCAATGTTTAAATTATGATTAAAAAAAAAAAAAAAAGAGACAATCAATTGAAATAGTAATGAAACTAGTATTGCTTTTATTTTTTTAAAGATTATTTTTTTAAAAATTACAATCAATTGAAATAGTAATGAAACTAGTATTACTTTTATTTTTTTAAAGATTATTTTTTCAATTTTTAAATTATGATTTAAAAAAAAAAAAAGAATCAATTAAAATAGTAATGAAACTAGTATTACTTTTATTTTTTTAAAGATTATTATTTCAATTTTTAAATTAGGAATTTTAAAAAAAAATTAGAGACAATCAATTGAAATTCCTATATGAAACTAGTATAATTTAATTGTCATTTTAATAGAATTCGTCACCACAATACGATCAGAAACAAGTTCCAAACAAAAAAAAATTCAAATCGTTATTAAATATGTCCACCTTTTCTATTTAAACCCATAAAATATGCCTCACAATGTTTAATATTCTTTACTAAGGCAAACAGGTTTTGAAGGGTCCCTGAAACCCTTTTACAATGTTCAATGGTTGCTTTGACTTTTAATGCATATGGTCTGAAAAGACTAGTAATATTGAAACAATTATAATTTCCAACATGCCTCGAAGAAACATGTTTTCAATCTCTCTGACCCTGCACAATTTGCAATCAATACTTTCAGGTGCTACAGATTTAGCTATGGTAGATGTGGGTGGGACATCATCAACCCACTTAAAGAAATTACAACCACCATCCCTTGCAATACAAAGTCTAAATTAGTAGTCTCCACAACAACTAGTTGATAAAAAAATGTAAACATACAACAAAAATTAGTGATAACCTTTTTTCCATTTGGACAACAAAAGAATTTACGTTCAGGATTATTTGTTGTGTGTGAGGTCTTCAGTACTACATGGCTAGTGCCACACTCACACATTGGCAAATTTAAATCCATCAATCTTATATAAAATATTAACAAATACAAATAAAATGAAACATTCAATTAGCAAGATATATTATTTAAGAAACATTCATTATAGAAGCTTACGTCCATTGATTAATTGTATTAATTTTAACCTTGAAACTAAGTTGCATAAATCCTTCTTCCTCATCAAATTTGACTGAAATGGAAAATTCACTAGAATTAAAAAGGAGATCTAATAAGAAAATAATCTCTCCAGTTAAAATTTAAAATGAAAATATATATAAGATTTGGCCAACTACTTGCTCAGTGAAAGTCCTTTGTGATTACACTAAAGCTACAACTAAATTTAAAAAACACAACCCTGTAAAATAGATAAATACTTGAGATTTTATTAGGTGGTTACTCAATCAAAGTGACACAAATTCATCCACAAAAGAGAGATGCAATTCACCAATTAAAATCCACTATAAAAGAGAAGTTACAACCATGAGGAAAATAAGGAATTGGCTGAGTAATCAATGTTGAAGGAAAAGTGAAGGACACTGATTTTGCCAACCTATTTCAGAAGTTTTTACAAACATCAAATTTGTCTGTGTTTGATTGTGGATCATTGAAGGGGGCAAATTTTGAGTTTTGTGACTGATACAAAGCCAAGGAAGGGCCACAAATAAGGTATCTTTAGATCAAAATCTAAACATTACCTTGTATGATGTCATTCACAATCATTGAAGGGGGCAAATTCTGAGTTTTGTGACTGATACAAAGCCAAGGAAGGGCTGTAAATAAGGTATCTTTAGATCAAAATCTGAACATTACCCTATATGCTATCATTGAAGGGGACTAATTCTGAGTTTTGTGACTGAAACAAAGCCAAGAAAGGACTACAAATAAGGTATCTTTAGACCAAAATCTGAACATTACCATGTATGTTGTTATTCACAATCATTGAAGGGGGAGAATTCTGAGTTTTGTGACTAATACAAGGCCAAGGAAGTGCTGCAAATAAGGTATCTTTAGCCAAAAATATGAACATTACCATATAAATATGACTAAGTATAAACAACATCAACATATAAATATTAAAAATAAATAATAGGATCAACACCAGCATTACCTTTGAAATGAAATCTTGAAACCAATATCTAAATATCATGTAAGTTTCTCTACATTTGAAGCTTCCATATAGCCAAAAAAATCTAATATTAGAAATAAATAATAGGATAAGCATCAACATTGCCATTCTAAGAAATCGTGACTAGGTTTCTTATGACTAAGTAAAACAACATCAACATATAAATATTAAAAATAAATAATAGGATCAACATCAACATTACCTTCAAATTGAAATCCTAAAATGAAAAACTAAATATCATATAAGTTTCTCTACATTTGAAGCCTCCATATAGCAAAAAAAAATCTAACATTAGAAATAAATAATAGGATAAGCATCAACATTGCCATTCTAAGAAACCGTGACTAAGTTTCTTATGACTAAGTATAAACAACATCAACATATAAATATTAAAGGATCAGCATTAGCATCAACATATAAATATAACAGGATTAGCATCAACATTGCCTTCAAATTGAAATCGTGAAACCAATATCTGAATATCATCAACACAACAATAATAATTAATAATAATAAACCATTGTATAAACAATAATAATAAACTTTAGTAATGAGAAACTAGAGTTATATAGATCAGTAGTTTAATACAAAAGATGACAACATCTTTCAGCTTGAAAGAAAAAAGCTGACAGTTAAAATGTTTGTTTCTAATATCAAATATAAAACCATTACAATCTTCCAAATTTATATCTAATATAATCTTCCCTCGCTAAGTCATCCATCTTTAAGAACCAAAATAGCTCTTGTTGGTTCTTGCATAAAAGTATCAGATGCAATAGTCATAGTCTCTCGACTGATGCCAGGGATGCCTTTCAAGGCAGCAAACAAATCTGCAGCCTCTTTCTTAGTACCCTCTTTATCAAATTTGATGGTGTGTGACTTATTGATTCCCTCTCATACTTCACTGATGCTTTCAAATATTATGTCCAAAGAAGTGGTCATGCTTTCCTTTCGCCTCTTTGGCCTCCTTGTCATTGGTGTGGAAGGATTGTTTCTAGTGCATGTAGTGGATTGATTTGACTGAAGGTAATTTTCATTTAAATCATCAGCAACATTCAAAGGCATATTAAAATCTTCATCATCACCTAGATCCATAGCCTCATCAAAGAGGTTACCATCGTTGGCATCTTGAGCCATTGCAGCTACATTTCCTTCTGCCATGTCATTTCCCACAATGACTGCTAGATCAGTAAAAAAGGCGAATGGTTACTTCCTATGCACTTTTTCAATCCTGAATTCATTTCTCTAAACATTGGAAAAATTAAATAATTAGATATTTGTTTCTAATTAGAATAGGACATGACTTTGAAGAGGACATTACCTTCAAAAGTTCATCCCACACACTATCATTGGCATCCATGCATTGTGTTGTCCCATTCCAAGAAAAACCACTAGTATTTCATAGCTCTTTCATTACTCTATACACCAACTTCCATGTTTTCAACTTATTTTTAAAGTTATCTCTTCCAAGATTCAACTTTAAATCTTTATTAAATCTCCTCTCTATTGTTGTCCATGCTTCTTTCCTAAAACCTCCTTCACCTTTCCTTCCTAGAGTAACTTGCTCAAGGAGAAAGTCAAGAAGTTTCCTCTCCATCTCTCTCATCCATACCACTGTTAGACTTCTATAAGAACTACCAACGAGGGTAGCAATGGGGGTAGAAACAGGGGTGGCAATGGGGGGCATATGAACATCCTCATGTATGCTCATCAGTAGATTAGTGAAAGACATTTTCACCTTCAAGAAAGTAGCTATTATACTATTGCAAAACTTGCAATAAGTTACAAGTTGTTAGTAATAATGAGTTGTTAGAGTGTGTGGAGAGCCATTGATATAATATATAGACACACCATGAAAAATGTGATTCACAATTCATAAATCATAGCTTTAAATCATAATTAATGCATAAATTTAATCATAAATTAAAGCATAACAATAATTGTGATTCACAATTCATAAATCATAGTTTTAAGTCACTTAATCAGCTATTTGAAAGCATAACAATAATTCTGATTTGCAACTCATAAATCATAGTTTTAAATCACTCAATCAATAGTTTAATGCATAACAATAATTCTGATTTGTAATTCATAAATCACAATTTTAAATCACTCAATCAACTATTTGAAAGCATAACAATAATTCTAATTTACAACTCATAAATCACAGTTTTAAATCACTCAATCAACAATTTAGTGCATAACAATAATTCTGATTTGTAATTCATAAATCACAGTTTTAAATCACTTAATCAGCAATTTGAAAGTGTAATAATAATTTTGATTTGTAATTCAAGTATTGTAGCTATTCAAAAGTGAGGAAAAAAGTGTAAATGCTAGTAAAAAGCACACTAATGTGGAGTAAAAATAACTATTGTCGAGATCTATAGTCCTCCCACATCCTTCGTGCTATTTCATCTTGAAAATTTCCCCAATCATCTCTATCTCGTTGAGTCATCCCATAAGTTTCAAGAACTGGCACATTTATCCCATCACGATCATCATCCTCTTCAATTTTCATATCGGGTGGAACACCATCCTCTATCGTAATAAAATTGTGTAGTATGCAACATGCTAACATGATCTTTGTTTGACTCATGATATTGTAGGATTTCACATGCCTCAAGATAGGAAAATGTTGCTTCAAAATACCAAATGTGCACTCAATCACATTCTTAAGAGAGGAGTGTCGATGGTTAACTAGCTCATGAGCACTATTGATTGGGTTTGCTGTGGAAAACTCTTTGAGGTGGTACCACATACACCGATAAGGTGCAAGAAATCCAAGAACATTTGGATAGCTGGCATCAACTAAATAGAATTTTTCTATAAAAAGGAAAAAGAATATTATAGATTGGAAATAACATAAAAAATATGGTTGACAATAATGAATATATAATCATTACAATAATGATTTAAATATACTTGGGGGGACTAGTAGTGGATCTACTCTTGTCAGAGCTGAAGCAAGAACACTGCTATCTACAGCTGAGCCTTCCCAACCAGTAATAACATATTGAAACTTGTAGTCAAACGAATAGACACCCATTACATTTTGTGATAGGTGGCCTTTTCTATCACAATATTTTGGTTGGTTGTTGACATCAATGGTAACTAGTATACAGGTTCCATCGATTGCTCCAATATAGTCCTAGTGTAAGAAATATTATTGTCAAATATGTAGCAATAGACTCAAGCAATAAAGTACATAAAAATATGAGATTTACCTTGAAGTATGGATCAAAATGGTCCTTCCCAATTATTTATGGAGGAGAGTTTGGAGAAGGGGGCAAAAAGTAACTGGCATGGAGTGATATAATAGCCCTCAAGACCTTGTGGAAGTGGCAACTCAGTGTCTCTCCTGAGTGACCAAAGTTATGGCCAATCTTACAATTCCTTAGATTATGGCCAAGAGTATGTAGGAACATAACTAGTTGTTCTTCCAATTTCATGTTTATCATATCTTTAATGCTCCCTTTCTCCCTTAGAATATTGGCAAGTTTGAAGAATGCTCCTCTAGTCATGCGTATTTGGTCATGGCAATCCATCTCATTAGAATAGATAATACATTTATAAAAAGGACAAGCAACCCTTCTTATCTCATGCCTTTGTCTTCTAGCATCTTTTGATGCTACTACTATGAATACCACTTGGGCTACAAGCAAAATGGAGTGTACACACAAGAGTGTGATCTTCCTAACAATGCTTTTGTAAACTTGTACATTAGTAGTAGGATCCATTGAATGCCCTATAACATTTTAATAGAGTTATTATGATCCATACCTTTCTTATACAATGTAGCAAGAAGCATGAATCAATGGAATGTTGAATCAACATTACACAGTATCAATAAATCAAAGGAATTAATTAATCATTGCCCCTCCAAATATTAATTATTAATTGTAGCAGATTGGATGAATCTACTAGAAAGTTGGGTAACATTTGATGAACATTCAACAGGATGACATGATTTATACCTTCATCTAGAAAGCACTAATTAATAATAAAAGTTGGCTTAGTTAAGAAAGAAAGTTGGAACAAGCTGCCAATGCCAAGGAAGAGGTACTATTTCTTTACCCTTTTAGTAGAATTCAAAGAAAAAGTATGAGATGTGCATAGTGTTCACCATGAAGATTTTAGCTCATGCAATAAAATGCAAACTGCACCATGGCAAGTAATTTGCAAACTAAGGAGAATTAACCACCATTCAGTTATACTAAGTGCATCGCCATTCAATTATACTGCACTTGATCTGGATTCATTTGGCCATGAGATTATATGATCCATATTTCCAATCCAACCTTTATTTAATTATTAATCACCATTAATACATTACACCATAAAAATTCTCCCAAGAATTGCATTTAACTGTTTAACAAAATTAATACATTACAACATATTGCAGAAAACTATAATATAGCTTATCAAATTTTTGCATCACCGTCAAAATGGATACAACGATATCAATTATACATGCAAACTACAATATCATTATAATCATCCATGTTTCTTATGTAGATGTACATTGTTCATTTCTAATCAATATATAATGTAAATTGAATGCTAGTATTCATACTTATTAATCAAACATTGAGATGTGAAATATATAGATTTAATATAGTTAAAAAAGAAAAGATAATCATGGAGCAATGTAGTTTAAATGCTTTATTCGTAACATTTCCCTTTCAACAAATATGGGCTCAAGATGGACAATTGACAATTAAACATAAATACGTGGCAGAAAGTTATCCACTACTAATGGCAGCGTACAACTATAATTTAATAGTACTTGAAGACTCTAACAATACAATAAAAAAACATATAGAAAATTAAATAAACATTGAGATGTGAAACATATAGATTTAATATAGTTTAAAAAGAAAAGATAATCATGGAGCAATGTAGTTTAAATGATTTATTCCTAATGTTTCCCTTTCAACAAATATGGCTCAAGATTGACAATTGACAATTAAACATAAATACCTAGCAGAATGTTATCCACTAATAATGGCAAAGTAGAACTATAATTTAATAGTACTTGGAGACTCTAACAATACAATAAAAAAAATATAGAAAATTAAATAAACATATAGAAAACATAAATATATGATAATAATATTCAAATAATATAGCATAAAAAAAATCAATATGCATACATAATTATAATTCAGTAATAATATTGATACATACTTAAATGATTCCTAGACACATCTAATAGTGTGATCCAACAAGCTAATCTAATTGGGATTGTAAAGCTGCCATGAAAATGGTTTGCTGAAAGGTTGAACAAATACAACTGAGGATTATTCTACCATAACAAGGATGGTATTTCTCTAACAAGATTATCATTAGCCAATGTCAATCTTTGCAATGAATACTGAGTGAAAAGCCACTCAGGAATTCAACCTCCAATACTGCATGAGCTTATATCTATTCCTCCTGACTGGAACTGGAGAAACCAACTTGGGCCTATGTTCAACACACAATATGACACAACCAAAATTTTTAATTGGGCAAGGTTTTCAAACAAGGTATCTAAAATGGTAATAGAGGAGAGCCAAAGAATCTTTATAGAAGAAGGCAATGCTAGCTGCGAAGAAGTCATGTTCTTATTAGAGGAAAAATTGCGAGCATACAGCTATTAAAGGGAGGAAACCCCACTAAGCTGAAGGGAATCATTGAATTTGTTGATGGAAAGACCCAATAACTTAGAAGATTTTTTAAACATGCAGGCAATACTCGAGTTAATTGGTTATAGCTTACATCTAAAAAGCTAAAAGTCAATTGTGATCACGACTAAATAGTGGTCTGGAGCTGCCTCTACAAATGATGGGGGTTGTTCAGGAATCATTATAAATGTGGAGTATTATAGGATATCCAAAACTACTATCTATGCCATTTCTCAGTAGAGATCCAGTGTTGCCCATGTTTCGGGTGGGATAAGCATGGTACTTTCATATTTTGCTTGCTAATCATGGTCCGCTTCCTTTTGAATGACGTGGATAGAATAACATGAGTCCTATTCTGTATTTAATTGCATGGACATGGGGTTTTCTCTGTTCTACGATTTTCTCAAATGATTCATAAAGTATGGACATGGGGTTTTAAGAATTTACAAGGTGGCTTATGTTGGAAGAGAAAATTGCGTATCTCCTATGGCCAGAATAACCAAAGCAACAGTGATGGAGAACAAACCAAGTCATAGTTATTTCACGCTATTTTTTCCAGCATTATAGGCATGTGTTCTTAAAAAATGAACAAGAGAATCTTGAAACTCTATTATAATAGACATTCTTCAAGAAAAATTGAGCTACGGGCTAGGGTTTCCTCCCTTGGAAAAAAGGGCTGCAAAATAAAAAGCTTCCAACAAATGATGTTATAATAAATTCTTTTGAAAAATAACTGTTTTACAAAGATGATGGCAATGGGCAATGACAATGTTGCAATGAAAAGCTCCAATGTTGTAGACGATGTTGCAAACAAATATTGTGGAAACTTTGTGGCGAATGCAACAGATGTAAAAAAAACTCATGTGCGGACCCAATGGAATTATAAATTGTGAAAAAGGCAATGTTGGAATAGGAATAACTATTCCTATTCCACTTATTCTGGTGGAATAGAATAAGCCTATTTTGGTGGGGAAAATGGAATAGGCAGCCAGATTCTTAAAACCCATTTGGTGCAACCAAACATGACATTAGATATTTTTGGCATTTATTAATTTGTATTCTGCCCATATTTCACTCACCAAATAGGCCCTCAAGGAATAGTACCATACCTTTTGTTTCCTTGATAATTGTGGATTGCAATTTTATCATTTTTATTACATGCCTTAGTGTGGTTTGAAATTTGTTGGGTGCAAATTAGGTTGGGTGTGTGGACTAAATGATTTGGGTAGATGCTGGACTTTTTTCCTTTTAAAATTTTTGTCTTTTAATTCCTTTACCCCTTTAGGGCCCGTTTGGTGAGCGGAATACGGGCAGAATATGGTTTGATAAATTCCAAAAATATCTAATGTCGTGTTTGGGTGCATCAAATGGGTTTTAAGAATCGGGTTTATTATTCCATTTCCCCCCCAAAAATAGACTTATACTATTCCACCAAAATAGGTGGAAAAGGAATAGTTATTCATATTCCAACATTGCATTTTTCACAATTGATAATTTTGTCAGGTCTGCCGCTTACATTGCGTTTACACTTTTCCACATTTTGATGATTTTGTCAGGTTTGCACATTGCATTTTTCACATCCGTCGAATGTGCCACAAGATTTCCACAACATTTTTCTGCAACATTGGAGCATGAGGGTTTTCATTGCAACATTGGAGCACGATGGTTTTCATTGCAAAATTGGAGCGCAGGGTTTTCATATGCAACATTTCGTCTGCAACATTGGAGCATGGGGGTTTTCATCCATAACATTGGAGCAAAGGGGTTTTCATCTGCAACATTGCCACTGCTACTTGGTTGTTACTGCTACTTCTGTTGCCATCGTCTTCCAACAACATGTATTTTTCAAAAGCAAAGGTTTATTTTACATCATTTGTTCGAAGCTTTTTATTTTGTAACCCTATTTTCCAAGGGAGGAAACCCTAGCCCACAACTTGATTTTTCTTTTGCAATTTTAGATTGGAATAGTGTTTTAAAAACGTATAAGTTGCATAATTGTTGATGTGGGTTTCTTATATCTTGTAATCAATATGCATCAATTGTTAAAATATGAATTTCTCAGATCTTGTAAATGTGTCCACATTTATGCCTATTGTGAATGCCAAAAGTATCAAATCCCAAATAATATTGTTTATTAAATTGCCTTGACCTAATACTTGCATTTTTTTGAAGTAATTTCCTTCACAATATACATTTAGATATTAGTTTCACTAAGACAAATGAAACCCTATTAACCCAAGAACTTGTAAACTGTAAACCAAAAAGCAAAAAAGTTTATCAACTCTCTGTGCCTGTCCAAAAACATTTGCCCCACCCAAATAAGCATATAGCACCCACCATACTCATCTTGGGTTATCATTTCATTTGAATTTTTGAGATTTTTGAAAAGATGAAAGACAAATAATTGGATGTAGATGGGAATAACTTATCTCAAATGGAAGTAATGCTCCATGTTCTTATGTCCTCCTATCAGTAAAATACAAAAGTGTGGACAAAATGTGTGATGTGCAGACAACACCCCAAGCATCATGTGGGCACAAGCACAAACTTTCCTACCTCTAACAGTTGACATCTTTCATTAAATTTCATCCCCAAAATAAAACAACCTTAAATAAATGACATAAGTTTGCTTGCACTGCTCGGATTTGGATGGGGAGGGCGACCAACCATCTAAAGTATAGCTTTGAATGCTCCAATAGATTTATTGATATAGCTTTAAATCTTCAACCTCTAAGAGATTAATAAGCCAGAGGGAGCAGGCTAATAATGAATACAAGGCTCATGGTAGGAGGCCGAGTATGAACACACATTTAACTGTGATCATTCACTCTTCACCAGCAACTTTTTTTGTGGCATGTCCAGTTATTTATTACATGTTGATTAAAACCCCAAGCTGCAAGGGTTGTTAAAATTTCTTTACATCTCTTTACTTGCTTTTAGTGGGCCTTCTCAAAGGACATAAAAATAAGCCTATTTTTTGGAACACACGCAAATTAATCTCTCTTACCTAAGATAAAAATAAAGTGGCTTTAAAAAAATACAAATTAAATCTACAAAGATAAAAGAAAATAAAAAGCCATGCTCATACATCGATGCTTTCCCTCCTAGCAACTTTTGAAAAATGTTATGTGGCATAATAAAAATAACCAAACAAAACATTGGGAGGGACAACATGGGAAATTCTTTATTGAATGTTATTTTTACACCATGTTTGTTTCTAGCATTGCCAATTACACTCTCAACACAGGCAATTCTTGATTGAATATTAGCATATTCAATTACATAGCCACCATTTCTTTAATGATTGTTGAAAGCAGATGGTGATCTTGTTTTGAAAATCATAAATTGGAAGGGGATTTCCAATCCAATACATCCACTCCATTCCATGATCTCCTTTCAATATAGTCTTTAACCCTAGAACCCCATACCATGCTTGGTTTTTGTTGTACCTTCCTGAATCTCACATATTTGCTTAATATTCTATGACCATCATATGAGTCGCTTCAGAAGCCATTTTTATTTTCATCTCCAATGAGCTAGGATATATGATTGGTAATAAAAGGTCAACACAACAACATAAAATTCCAAACAGCAGACCTTCTTGGAGGGTACTATATTACTGAATTGTTAATACTCAGTTTTTATCTTGGCTATCCAAATACTTTGCCTTGAAGCTTTTTGCTTGTTTCTGATCTAGATTCTAGTACATATTCCATATCAACTTAGATCCCATGGCTTCATTCATTAGTTGTCAATTTCTTAAACCAACACCCTACAGTTGACTTGTTCTGACATATTCTATCTCTTGCTAGCAAGGGAATTTTATCTTGATCCTGGCTCCATTTCACATAAGCCAGCACATTCTTTTCTCTATGGCCTTAATTATATTAATTGGGATCTCTAAACATGACAACTAAAAAAGAAGGATTGCTGAAACAACTAATTTTTACATTAGGATGCAACCTACTAAAGGCAATCACCTACTCTTCCACCCTTCAATCTTTTGCTATAGTGGTCTAGAAATTTGTTCCTTGCGCCCCCCCAAATAAAGGTATTCCAAGGAACTTATTTAGTATGGTTCCTGTCTTAACTTTTAAAATCCTTGAAATTGCTTTTTGCTTGTCCTAGCATGTATTAAAGAAGAAATTTATTGCTTTACTCCAATTAATTGATTGTCAAAAATTGATTATTGTAGGCCTCCAACATTGATTTGAAACCTTGAGAATTCTATTGCTTTGAAAACTTGAGAATTCTATTGATGCAATGCAATAACGAAAGATTGATTTTGAAACAGGATGAATATCTTTGATAAGGATAAGGAAACTCTAAATCTCAACACCAGTTGAGGATTAAGCTAGATAATTACAATGTTTCAATCCTATGACTTGAGGCAAAAGGAACACGAGTTAAGTATGTTAAGCATGCTAGTGTGAAAAGAGACCAAAAAATACTTGAAGTGGTGATTTTAAATTTTTGTTTTTGCTATAACAACTTGGAATGGTTCCAACATGATGTATCTTGGGGTTTGAAAAATATAGAATGATTTAGTTGTTTACATGAAAAGGTGATCATCCATGATCAAAACTACCACTAATAATGTTTAGTGCATTAACACAAAAAATCTCTAAAACCCTATATTCTACCATTATTAGTGGTTAACATTCTGCCAGGTATTTGGAATGGCCATAATTATCTAAATTTTCTGTGGTTAATTCTACTTAGTCTACAAATTACTTACCATGGTGTAGTTTGCATTTTACTGCATGAGCTAAAATCTTCATGGTCAACACTATGCACATCTCATATTTTTTCTTCGAGTTTTGCTAAAAGGGTAAAGAAATAATACCTCTTCCTTGGCATTGGCAGCTTGTTCCAACTTTCTTTCTTAACTAAGCCAAATTTTATTATTAATTAGTACTTTCTAAATGAAGGTATAAATCGTGTCATCCTGCTGAATGTTCTTCAAATGTTACCCAACTTTCCTTGATCTTCAAATGTTGCTGTCAAAAATTTTATCATCTCAGTATTTGATGGGATAATTAGATCCTCTAGTAGATATGTCGATCCATTCTTAGCTGGTAAGATCTATGATTCATGTTTCTGCTCTATGTTGTGCAAATTCATGTTCATGAGTATTGACATTTCATTCTTCATCCAATATGTTGCAATAAAAAACTAATATTTGGAGGGGCAATGATTAATTAATTCCTTTGATTTATTGATACTGTGTAATGTTGGTTCAGCATTCCATTGATTCATGCTTCTTGCTACATTGTATAAGAAAGGTATATGGATCATAATAACCCCATTAAAATGTTATAGGGCATTTGATGGATCATACTACTGATGTACAAGTTTATGAAAGCATTGTTAAGAAGATCACACTCTTGCGTGTACTCTCCATTTTTCTTGCAGCCCAAGCAGTATTTATAGTAGCAGCATCAAAAGATGCTAGAAGACAAATGTGCAAGAGAAAAAGGGCTGCTTGTCCTTTTATAAATGTATTATCTATTCCAATGAGATGGATTGCCACAACCAAATATGCATGACTAGAGGAGAATTCTTCAAACTTGCCAATATTCTAAGGGAGAAAGGGAGCATTAAAGATATGATAAACATGAAATTGGAAGAACAACTAGTTATGTTCCTACATACTCTTGGCCACAATCTAAGGAATTGTAAGATTTTCCATAACTTTGGTCACTTAGGAGAGATAGTGAATCACCACTTCCACAAGGTCTTGAAGGCTATCATATCACTCCATACAAGTTACTTTTTTCCCCCTTCTCCAAACACTCCTCTAGAAATTATTGGGAAGGACTGTTTTGATCCATACTTCAAGGTAAATCTCATATTGTCATGTATTTTGTTGCTTAAGTCTATTGCTACATATTTGACAATAATATTTCTTACACTAGGACTGTATTGGAGCAATCGATGGAACCTATATACCAGTTACCATTGATGTCGACAACCAACCAAAATATCGTGATAGAAAAGGCCACCTATCACAAAATGTAATGGGTGTCTGTTTGTTTGACAACAAGTTTCAATATGTTCTTGCTGGTTGGGAAGGCTTAGCTACAAATAGCCGTGTTCTTGCTTCGGCTCTGGCAAGAGTAGATCTATTACTAGTTCCCCTAGGTATATTTAAATCATTATTTTAATGATTGTATATTCATTATTTTCAACCATAGTTTTTATGCTATTTCCAATCTATAATATTCTCTTTCCTTTTTATGGGAAAATTATATTTAGTTGATGCCAACTACCCAAATGTTCCTAGATTTCTTACGCATTATCGGTGTATGCGGTAACACATCAAAGAGTTTTCCAGAGCAAACCTAATCAATAGTGCTCATGAGCTATTTAACCACCGAAACTCCTCTCTTAGGAATGTGATTGAGTGCACATTTGGTATTTTGAAGCAACATTTTTCTATCTTGAGGCATGAAACATCCTACAGTATCATGAGTCAAACAAAGATTGTGTTAGCATGTTGCATACTACACAATTTTATTATGATAGAGGATGGTGTTTCACCCAATATGGAAATTGAAGAGGATGATGATCGTGATGGGATAAACGTGCCAATTCTTGAAACTTATGGGATGACTCAACAAGATAGAGTTGATTGGGAAAATTTTCAAGATGAAATAGCATGAAAGATGTGGGAGGACTATAGATCTCTACAGTAGTTTTTTTTACTTGACATTAACTATGCTTTTTACTAGCATTTACACTTTTTTCCTCACTTTTGAACAGCTACAAGACTTGAATTACAAATCAAAATTATTGTTATGCTTTCAAATTGTTGATTGAGTGATTTAAAACTGTGATTTATGAATCAAAAATCAGAATTATTGTTATGCTTTAAACTATTGATTGAGTGATTTAAAACTGTGATTTATGAGTTGCAAATTAGAATTATTGTTATGCTTTCAAATAGCTGATTGAGTGATTTAAAACTATGATTTATGAATTACAAATTAGAATTATTGTAGAACATTAAAACTGCTGATTGACTGATTTAAAACTATGATTTATGAATTGTGAATTACAATTATTGTTATGCTTTAATTTATGAATAAATTTATGCATTAATTATGATTTAAAACTATGATTTATGAATTGTGAATCACATTTTTCATTGTCCATCTATATATTATGTCAATGGCTCTCCACACACTCTAACAACTCATTATTACTAACAACTTGTAACTTATTGCAAGTTTTGTAGCAATATAACAGTTGCTTTTCTCGAAGGTGAAAATGTCTTTCACTAATCTATTAATGAGCATACAAGAGGATGTTCGTATGCCCCCCATTGCCACCCCTATTTCTACCCCCTTTGCCACTCCTATTTCTACCCCCATTGCTACCCTCGTTGGTAGATCTTCGAGAAGTCCAAAAGTGGTATGGATGAAAGAGATGGAGAGGAAACTTCTTGACTTGCTCCTTGAGCAAGTTACTCTAGGAAGGAAAGGTGAAGGAGGTTTTAGGAAAGAAGCATGGACAACAATAGAGAGGAGATTTAATGAAGATTTAAAGTTGAATCTTGGAAGAGATAACTTTAAAAATAAGTTGAAACATGGAAGTCAGTGTATAGAGTAATGAAAAAGCTACGAAATACCAATGGTTTTGCTTGGAATGAGACAACATAGTGCATGGATGCTGAGGACAACATGTGGGATGAATTTTTGAAGGTAATTTCCTCTTCAAAGTCATTTCCTGTTCTAATTTCAAACAAATATCCGATTATTTAATTTTTGAATGTGTATAGAAATGAATTTAGGATTGCAAAAGTGTATAGGAGGCAGTCGTTCACCTATTTTAATGATCTAGCAGTCACTGTGGTAAATGACATGGTGGAAGGAAATGTAGCTGCAATGGTGCAAGATGCTGACAATGGTAACTTCTTTGATGAGGCTATTGATCTGGGTGATGATGAGGATTTTAATATGCCTCTGAATGTTGCTGATGATTTAAATGAAGATTACCTTCAATCAAATCAGTCCACTACATCCACTAGAAATAATCCTTCCAAACCAACGACAAGGAGGCCAAAGAGTCAGAAGGCAAGCATGGCCGCTTCTTTGGATGTAATATTTGAAAGCATCTATGAAGTACGAGAGGGAATCAATAAGTCACACACCATCAAATTTGATAAAGAGGATACTAAGAAAGAGGGTGCATATTTGTTTGCTACCTTGAAAGCCATTCTTAGAATCAGTCGACAAACTATGACTATTGCATCTGATACTTTTATGCAAGAACCAACAAGAGCTATTTGGTTCTTAGAGATGGATGACTTAGCGAGGGAAGATTATATTAGATATAAATTTGGAGGATTGTTATTTATTTTTAATATTTATATGTTGATGTTGTTTTACTTAGTCATAAGAAACTTAGTCATGATTTCTTAGAATGGCAATGTTGATGTTGATCCTATTATTTATTTCTAATATTAGATTTTTTTTTCTATACAGAGGCTTCAAATGTAGAGAAACTTACATGATATTTAGATATTGGTTTCAGGATTTCAATTCAAAGGTAATGTTGATGTTGGTCCTATTATTTATTTTTAATATTTGTATGTTGATGTTGTTTAAAGACAAAATTTAGGCTTTGGAATGGACTTAGAATAGCCTCTGTAAGTTTGCAAAGAAATTTCATTATCCTCAAAAGATATGAATAAACTTAAAAGGATTTGACAAAAGTATACCCTATGGGGAAAAAAATCAGACTTAGCTTGAGACACTAGATTTACTACCTCTTACATGCTTCTAAATTGGCCACAAACTTCAAATTTTCCTCTCTAAAGATGTTGGCTAAGTATTCTAGCTTTGGTCTACACACTTGAGTTTGAAAACCTCCAATAGCCTTGAAATGGCACCAAAAGGTCTACAATGAGTATTGATTAGCCTTGAGAATCATTTAAAACCCAATTTTTTTTCAAGAAAATCAAATTTATGGGGGAGTTCTCCGACTTGATCTAAAAACTTACATATTCAAACTATTTTACACTTGCATTCAATCAAAAAAGATGGGTATTTACCTTGTCATTAGTCCACAATCAAATTTGGAGTGCTTTGGGGATTTGCTACATGAATTTCCCAAAAAATCACTCATTTTTTAGACTTAAATCTGAATACACTTATCAGCTCCTTGACTCCTCCAAATTGGTTATAAAATCTCAAATTTTCACCTCTAAATTCTACCTACAATGAAACGTGGGTGAGTTTACTTGCTTTCTTGCTTGGGATTTTTGAATACTTTTGCAAAGTATCACACCATACAGGGTGATGTTCAGATTTTGGTATAAAGATACCTTATTTGCAGCCCTTCCTTGGCTTTGTATTAGTCACATAACTCAGAATTTGCCCCCTTTAATGATCCACAATCAAACATAGACAAAGTTGATGTTTGTAAAAACTTCTGAAATAGGTTGCCAAAATCGGTGTCCTTCACTTTTCCTTCCTTCAACTTTGATTACTCAACCAATTCCTTGTTTTCCTCATGGTTGTAGCTTCTCTTTTATAGTGGATTTTAATTGGTGAATTGCATCTCTCTTTTGTGGATGAATTTGTGTCACTTTGATTGAGTAACCACCTAAGAAAATATCGAGTATTTATTTATCTATTTTGTAGGGTTGTGTTTTTTTAATTTAGCTGTAGCTTTTAGTGTCATCACAGAGCTTTTCTATCTTGTACTCTCATTTTCACTGAGCAAGTAGTTGACCAAATCTTGTATGTATTTACATTTTAAATTTTAATTGGAGATATTATTTTCTTATTAGATCTCCTTTAGAATTCTAGTGAATTTTCCATTTCAGTAAACTTTGATGAGGAAGAATGATTTATGCAACTTAGTTTCAAGGTTAAAATTAATACAATTAATCAGTAGATGTAAGCTTCTATAATGAATGTTTCTTAAATAATATATCTTGCTAATTGAATGTTTCATTTTATTTTTATTTATTCATATTTTGTATAGGATTGATGGATTTAAATTTGCTAATGTGTGAGTGTGGCACTGGCCATGTAGTACTGAAGACCTCACACACAAAAAATAATCTCGAACATAAATTCTTTTGTTGTCCAAATGGAAAAAAGGTTATCACTAAATTTTTTTGTACGTTTACATTTTTTGAATGAACTAGTTGTTGTGGAGACTACTAATTTAGATTTCGTATTGCAAGAGGATGATGGTCATAATTTCTTTTAGTGGGTCGATGATGTCCCACCCACATCTACCCTAGCTAAATCTGTAGCACCTAAAAGTACTGATTGCAAGTTGTGCAGGGTTAGAGACAGTGAAAACATGTTTCTTTGAGGCATGTTGGGAATTATAATTGTTTCAATATTACTAGTGTTTTGGGACCATATGTGTTAAAAGTCAAAGCAACTATTGAACATTGTAAAAAGGTTTCAAGGACCCTTCAAAACCTGTTTTCCTTAGTAAAAAAATATTGAACATTGTGAGGCATGTTTTATGGTTTTGAATAGAAATGGTGGACATATTTAATAATGATTTGACATTTTTCTTGTTTGGAACTTGTTTTTGATCATATTGTAGTGACGAATTCTATTAAAACGACGAATAAATTATATTAGTTTCATTACTACTTCAATTGATTGTCTCTTTTTTTAAAAGAAAATTCCTAATTAAATATTGAAAAAATAATCTTAAAAAAAAAAAAAAGTAATTCTAATTTCATTACTATTTCAATTGATTGTCATTTTTATAAAAAGAATCATAATTTAAAATTTGAAAAAAAAAATCTTTAAAAAAACAAAAGTAATACTAGTTTCATTACTATTTCAATTGATTGTAATTTTTTTTAAAAAATCATAATTTAAAAATTGAAAAAATAATCTTTAAAAAAATAAAAGCAATACTAGTTTCATTACTATTTCAATTGATTGTCTCTTTTTTTTAAAAAATAAATTCATAATTTAAAAATTGAAAAAATAATCTTTAAAAAAATATAAGTAATACTAGTTTCATTACTATTTCAATTGATTGTATTTTTTTTTTTAAATCATAATTTAAAAATTGAAAAAATAATCTTTAAAAAAATAAAAGTAATACTAGTTTCATTACTATTTCAACTGATTGTAATTTTTTTTTTAAAATAATAATTTAAAAATAGAAAAAATAATCTTTAAAAAAAAAGCAATACTAGTTTCATTACTATTTCAATTGATTATCTCTTTTTTTTTTTTTTTAAAGCATAATTTAAAAATTGAAAAAATAATCTTTAAAAAAATAAAAGTAATCAAAATCAATCAAATGTATAATGAAAAAATATTAAATAACAATAAAAAATAATCTTATTCCAATTCTGCTTTTGCACAACCAACCAGAGATTATACATATTCCCTATCAAATTCTGGGTGAGCCAAACAAATAAGAGGAATACGTATTCCAGTTTTGTATTCCTTGAATAACAAAACCGAAATAAGTATTCCTATTCCGCTTGCCAAATGGGCCCTTAGTGTAAAGAGCTATGCAAGTCACCAAGTCTAACATAATTAAATAAGAGGTAGCTTTCAAACTCCTGAGATGTAATACATGCATTAGAAGAGGACACAACTTTTGTGCAAGTTGACTCTTTTGTCATCTAATTGCATAGGAGAATAGTCAAGGACTCTATCTAGAAATGTTTGTTCAATTTAGATCTTCTCTTCATGTCAACTATGCAATCCATCTAGAGGGGATTAGGCCTTGGCTTCCATCCTAATTCTTGAAATCTCAAACACTAGTAATCTTGCATTGGAAAAGGGGTGATACACATGGAGGAAGTACAAGAATGGTCATACCTCAGGTAGGGCTAGACATTGAAAATGGAAAAATAGTGTTCAAGGAATCCTCTCTACTCCCTACAATTCTATTTAGAGAGTCTAGTGATAGGGTTAGAAAAATATATGGTGAGAAATATACTTGCCATTGTGTAGCTCAACAAAATTTTCTTGTCTAGCTCAGAAAATGCTATTGATTTTTCTAGGAAATATTCTTAGGCTCCATTGTAATGCATAGGGACTATTATAAAATATAGGATTTTGATCTACGAGGTTGATCTATCAATTGAAACTTGACTATAAAAAATTTATGAAATACAAGGAAGCATTGGAGCATATGTGTGTGCTAGGAGAACATCAAGCAAGCCTATGGTCAACCAACAAAGATTTTTTTGATCAAGCCAAACATTGCATTGAAGATGGAAACAAGAGTGAGTTCAAGGCATTGATCCCATAGAAGAATTCAAGAACAATAAACAAATACCTTCTTAAATTGGTAAAATGACCCACTTGATATAAATTTTATGTTTTGTAGTTTTTAAGGTCTTCTCCTAGCTAAATATGTTGTTATTTAAATTTCTATTTTTTCTTCCCTTGAACCCTAGGTTTTTGCTTCACCTGAAATTTAGGTTAATCTTCTTCTTATTCTCAGGTTCCCCTTTTATTTTCTTAAACTTTAGACTACTTCCTACCCTAGTTAATAAACTATATCGTGACACTTCCCCTTTTTCATTTTGCATAAAATGATGTTTCAAAATTAAATGCATTAGAGCATGGTATTCTGTTTTCCCCTTGCATTACGAATTATACTTGATAACTGATAAAATAAATTCTGGCAAGTTAATTCGTATCTCTAGTCTTTGTCCCCCATAACATACATGACACAATATTTTCAAACCAGTGCCAAGTATCATTGCATACTATCCATCACAAGTGAAATACTTCATGAACTAGACTACAATGGTTTTCCAAGGCTCAGATAGTGATAGTTATTAATTCCTTTTGTATTACGATTTCTCTTCACCAATCCTAGTCACCTTTCATCTTCTTGTGCACTATACAATTGCTTAACCAACTCTTCCACATTTTAATTTTTCCTGGTGATTTTTTTTTCCTCTATAGGAATCCTAGAAATTTGTCTTATAATCTCTATGCTAACATGAAAAATCCTTCCTTGAACTCGAGTAACATAGACATGAAATTTTTGAATAAATACTTCCATTAGGTCTTCATCAAATCCCTCGTACATGTGGATAGTCCAACCCTCGAACTCTCTATAACCATTGATCTAACTCTCTATCCAACTCCAATCTCTCAGGCTCTTCTTTTCTATTTCTAATCATTTGATCAGAACTCGAAAACAAGAAATTCTAAGAACACAACTTTAGATACTCAGAAGTAGAAAATTTTCAATTGAAGAAATTTAGTGTACTAGAGAACTAGTTGGGTTTTATTTCTTTTAAAACCCTATACTTGTCATAATGAATGCCTTTAATCAATCAGAACATTTTGTTTATTAAGTTATCATTCATGCACAATTTAAATCTTGACAACTCATCATCAAATCTATATTTCTTGGATTTTAATGGAGCTCAAAATAGAGTACTTGATGATGTGATGTTTATCCTTCCAAATTTACTTTCATAACACTTCAAACATTGATTACACTTTATTTTTATTTTAAATTGCCCAAAACATACTTAGAAATGATTAAATATGTATAACTAATGGTACTAATATTTACATTTCCCTTATTAATGACATAAAAGTCAATAATGAACAATAAGTAATGAATGCTTAACTCGAATTATCAAATGCATACCTTTTGAAATATTATTGATTCTTGTATTTTCCTTTTTTCTTATTCCACTTGGCAGAAAATATTGGTAGGTGTCCTCATGAAGTTGTTTTATTTTAAAAATGAAAAGTGAGCTAGTTAACACTTGTGACCTTAAAGATAAAAAAAGTGGTGTACTTACTACTCAATTTCCCTTTTTAAATCCAAATCTATCATGAGTGATCTAGTGCATCCAACAAGTCTCCATTTCTAGTTTTCAACTTTCTGGGGGCATGAATCACCATTTCTGGTTTTCAACTCACCCCATCTTTTCCCTAAGAATAGAAATTCATCATTGGTTTTCAACTTGATCTCTTTATTTACCCCCCTATGAATTTTATGTTGAATCCATCATCATGGAAGAAACATCTGTCATGGTGAAAACTTTTACATAAGACTACAATTTTGCCAAAAATTCTTCCTTTGTTGACAGTTTATGATAGAGCTTCAGCCAGTGACCATTAACTAGCATTATTTTCTTCTCAACACTAGTTGGAGTAAGTTGCACCACACCATTAGAATACATTGTATCAACCTAGTATGGTCCTAACCATTGTGTGTGAAATTTTCCTTTAAACCCTTGAAATTTGGAATCATATAATGATGTCTAATCTCCTTCTTTGAAATTTATGCTCTTGATATGCTTATCATGCCAAATTTTTCTCTATATTTGAATCATCTCTATGTGAAGTAATGCCTTAGATATTATTTCATCCAATCTATTTAGCTGTTGAATCCTCTCTTTCTATGCCTTGGATAATAGAATGCCAATGTCTTTTTCCATTTTCAAAGTCTAGTATTAAAATTCTATGGGCATTACTGATGTTTTTCCATAAACCAATTCATAAGGAGACAATCTAGTAGTTGTCTTCCATGTTGTATTGTAAGCCGTACTACTTCATTTAACTAATTTGACAACTCTTACATGTTAATGATACTAACTTGATTAGGATATTTTTAAGTTCTATGTTTGTAACCTCAACCTAACCATTCACTTGAGGATGGTAAGGAGATGATATCTTGTGATTTATCTAACATTTCTTCATGAATAACTCTATCATATTTAACATAAATTGAGTCCCTTAGTTAGATACGATAATTCTAGGTGTTCCAAATCTCTAGAATATATTCTCATAGAGAAAAGTTGTAACTTTTTCCTCACGAGCTACTCGCAATGCTTTTACTTCTCACCATTTAGTTACATAATCTATAATCACCAAAATATGTTAATTACCTCTAGAAGGTGGGTCTATTGGTCCAATAAATTTAATACCCCATTTCTCAAATGGCTCCAAAGTCATTGAGACTACAACAACATGTAAACAGTTAGAGTTGGTCTCCTCTTTCACGGACATTCATCACAATGTTTTACATAGGATGAGACATCCATGGTCAAAGTGGGACATAAATAACCCAATCTTAATATCATTTGTACCGTCCTAACTACTGAATAATGGCTTCCCTCTAGAGCATTATGGCACATGTAAATAACATCATAGCACTCATTTTCCTGCAAACACCAATGACACACATGACCAAGATAGTGTTTAAATAAAATTACATCCACCCATATATACTTGGAACTTTGTCAAATTAACTTCTTCTGTAGTGGTGAAAAATGGGATGGACATCTTCCTATGACCCAATAATTGCAAGATCTGCAAACCATGGTGAATGCATCAATATGGAAAACAAATGTTCATCAAGAAATGCATCATTTATTAGGTCATGATTCCCTTGTAAAACCATTCATCATAGAAAGTATATAACAAAATTATCTCTCTATTTTTTTTTTAATGATTGTTATATCAAATTCTTGCAATAATATTATGTAGCATACACTACAACAAGAAATTCATTTTCAGTTGTGGTGTAATATTTCTCTAGATGACTTAATATATCACATGTATGTTACCTTCTTAATCCTTTTGTCCCCAATAAAAGCCTATTGGACAATTTGATGCATCAGTATGGATATGAAATGGTTCATTCCAATTTGGTCCCTTGATTATTGGAGCTATATGTAATGTGTATTTAACATTCTCAAAAGATGTCTGACAAGCATTCATCCATTAAAAATATGAATCCTTTTTTAATAGATTAAATAGAGGTCCAACTTCTTTGCTAAATTCATCTATAAACTATCTATAATATCCTGCATATCCCAAAAAAAATTCTTACATCAATTTTATTTGCAAGTGTGGCAATTTTTTGGATAATCTATATCCTACCAGGATAAAATTTTATTCCTTCCTTTAATATATGATTTCTTAGCACAATACCTTCTTACATCATAAGAGAACACTTCTTATGATTAAGACAACCAATGGTCTTCACATATTTGTAAAACCTTCTCCAAATCTTCCTCAAAATTCTTCCCATGGATTATAAAATCATCCATATAATGTTCCACACAAGAAGTTGTCAAATTTGCAAAAATTGCCAGAAATACTATTTGAAATGTAGTTGAGGCATTGGATAACCCAACTGGTAAAACTCTATAAGCATAAGTACCCCAAGGACATATAAATTTAGTCTTGTCTTGATCTTTTAGAGATGCTTGTATTTGATTGTGGGCACTAAAACCATCTCAAAATGAAAAGAAACTATTACTAGGAAGATTATCCAATACTTGTTCAATGAATGGTAGTGGAAAATAGTCCTTTTTAGTATCTTTTTTAAGTTCTTGATAATCTACACATACTTATTTCCCATTCTTTTTTGGAATAATAACCAATGGGGAAACCCATTGACTATCTAATATCATATAGATGAAGCCTACTTTTAGCAACTTTTCAATTTCTTGTTTAACAAATTCCCTTGAGGTAGGGTTTATCCTTCATTTTTCTTGTCTTATTGGTTTAAAATCCTCTGTGTACATGTGATGCATACAAATTTCAAGATGTATCCCATACATATCCTGGTAGTCCCAAGAAAATAGTGGACTATGCTTTGATAACACTTGTTTAAGATTTTTGGCATGCGTCCATGTCAATTGTGAATTTATTATGAGTGGTTTGTCTTTCTATATAAAGATTTGCTTAGTTCCTTTATTATCATCTTGAACCTCTTTCATTATCATCATGAGAATGATGAAAATATGTGTTTTCAAGTTTATCTTCTCCATTTTTACATTATTGTTGATCACTAGTTTCTTCTTCTTTCTCAAAATCATTCTACAAAAACCCTTGAAAATATTTTGAATGTTCCTTCAATGTTATCATTAACAAATGGACTATTTCATCTCCTTCAAATTCTATTTTATTGTCTATCCCAAAAAGTGACTTTACTATTAAAGTTGGTTTGACTACTGGAATTTATGACAACTCCTTTTGTCTCAATCTATTTGAATTTCATACTCCTTAGTTGACAATCTATCAAGGTTGTTGTAGTTTCAAGCCAAGGTCATCCCAATATTATGGAGTATCCTACATCTCTCTTTCTAGTTTTCAAGACCAAAAATTCAACATGATAATCCCAAGTCTCAATTGTCATAGTTACATCCTCTAAACTCCCTTCTGGTTAGTAGTGGAATTATCATTGAACATTAGTATAGTGGATGTTAGTTGTATATTTGTAAATCTCAAAGATTTTGTAGTATCTTCTATAATACTATTAACTTCGGCTCTTAGTTAATTAAGACATTTGGAATTTCCACTCTTCCAATCTTTACAGTAATCACAAGAATTCTTGGATCACTTTATTTTTGTGGTAATAACCTCCTAGCTAACACATATGTGATCTTAGCTCCCACTAGAATGACACTAGGCATTTTCTTTTTCCTTCAAGGATTCTTAATGCAAAATGTTTTGTTTAGGTTGTTGATTTTAGGAATATCTTTAATGAGTGGTAGAAATGGAATTTCAATGTTGATCTTTTTCAATTCCCTCAAAAGTTAAGAATCCAATATGCCATCATGATTATCATTAGAACCATCCAAACCTTCTTTATCTTTCTAAATCTTCTAGGGTATGACATGTTCTTTGGTTCAGTTTGATCCATTTAAGGTTTTGTCACCATAGATTTAATTAATACCTCAGGCATCTCCCCTTCTTGAGGTTTGATCTGAGTTGGTGAAGGAATAATCATATTCCTTAAATGAATGTCATTAACTTTAATAAAGTTATACCAGTAGGACTAGCATCAACACTGTTGGCTTGTCTATTTTTTGGGGTTAGGGGCTGATTGGGAAGGAAACTAAGGTTGATTCACCTACTCATTCAATTGACTTGACATATCATTTTGATTAGGTTTCCATTGTTTGATGAAATTTTGATTATATTGCCATTGGGTATTTTTGTTTTGACTAGGTTGCTACCAATTCTTTTGAATTTTTTTTTAATGAGGTTGATTTTGCTGCCATGGATTTTTTTACTATGGAGGAGGTGTCGAAGGAATATTAGGAGGTGGAATGTTTTAATTTTTCCAAATAGTATTTTTCTATGCATTTTGATTAATCCAATTATTTCTTCCTCCAAATTTTCCCTTGTTCTAGCCCCTTTGACCTACATAATTCAAATCATGTTTTGTTTCTATTGTTTTATTAAACTATACTTTTATGTCAAACAATAGTTTACAATTTTTGGTATCATGAGACCCATCACATATAGTAGAAACATCAATAATATTAAATGGACACTCTCTCAATAGATGTTTCCCTTTACACTTTGAACAACAGATAAACAATGGTTCAAAATTTTCCTATCTTTCCATGTGTTCAAATGCAAAAGGACATCAATTTTAAGGTTTTTTTTATCTTCTCTATTACTTGGGTTACATTAGGTTGTCCTCCCTTCCTCCTAGAACATAATATTCCATGTTTAGTTCGAGATGAATTTTGACAGATATAAATAATCTCATTTAAATCCAATTTTTTGATAGGTTCCTTAACAATAAGATTTATGGAATCTCTGGAATCATCATCAATTCCTTTCAAAAAGATTTTCTTTACGATATCTTCTAAAAATTTCCCACCTCTTGTATGGACAATCTAGAACCTATTAGCATAATCTTCCAAAGTTTCATCATCCATTTGCCTCATTTAGAATAATTCCTCCTTTCTATCCTTGAGTCTACAATAATCCAAATATTTATCTAGAAACACACTTTTTATCTCATCCCAAGTGGTGATAGATTTAGGTCAAAGACCCATAAACCATCGCAAAGAGGATTCCTTCAAAGTTGAAGGAAAAAACTTCAACTTCTGACTATTAGTAGTATAGTCATAGGTTTGACAAAGGACTTTAAACTGAAAGATGAATTGATCAAGGTCTTTTGAAGTTTTCCTATGAAATTTTGGCAAATTGGCTAGTGAAATGTTATTCATAGGCAGTTCATCATCCTATATGTTTACATCTATAGGATCTTAAAATGTTCTATCAATAATTTTATCATCTCCATTATGGTCACCCATGTTTCCTTCATTGTGGTTTTCCCACTCCTTGATATAGTTTAAGTGTTGTTCTTTGATTTCCTCATCAATTCGTTCTTCAATATTGTTATCCAAAATATCATCTTCCTGATGTTGTTCATTCAAATGTTGGATGTTTTCTTCTTGATTTTATTTGTTTGAATGTTGGATATTTTCTTCCCTCTGATTATGTCTAAAGGGCACATATCATCCAAATTAATCTCTATGTTGTCTATTTCATCTCATCAAACTTTAGAACACAAGATCCTTATAAACACATACAATCATTATGAAACAAGTTCCTCAAACCATGTGTCCTTGACAACGGTTCCACAAATTTTGTCCAATGTTGTTGCTTTGTCAAATTGTGTCATTTAGTAGTATATCAAATGTCGACAATGGTATGTACAAGGCTATCTCCTATAAGAATCCTTGATGAGACTTAATGATTTATGGGGTTTTTTGCATCGTAAAAAATGACTAACTTAGAATTTTGAAGTTATCTGGAGCTATTTGAAACTCTCTTGATCCACCCTAACTCTACTAAAGACAACTAAATCTATAATAGTCTTACTATTAAGATTCTTTAGAATAACTGAGGGGGGGGGGGGGGGGGGGGGTGAATCAGTTATTCAAGAAAACTTTTCACTTAGCTTAGTGAACCCATTCATATCAGTACATGCATCCAATCTTATTACTAACACTTGCAAGTTACTATTAAATCAACATGTAGCAATAAAACATAAAACATAAAAATTAATCCACACACTTGACATAGTGATTTAACATGGAAAACCAATTTGGGAAAAACCACCAGTAACATGCTACTCCTTTTCCACTCTTATGAAGTGATGACCTCTAAAAGGCCAACCCTATTAAAGGTTACAATGCACACTGTTAAATGTGACCCAATTAAGGGATTTCAATCACCCTATTAGAAGTCAGCTTGGTTAAAGGACTTTAGGCCATTCACTTGGAATACCACAGTGTTAAAGGATTTTCTAATGATTGTTAAGTCAACCTTAGTCCAAAGGATTTTACCCTAATTGATACAATTGTTAGAGAGTATGGTAGAGTATTTGATCTGACACAACTTATAACTTATCTTACAGATTCCAGATCACAATTCAGTCCTCAATTTGCTTGGCTTTCATTCTTTGCAGCTATGATAGCTTGTTCACCCTTCAAGAATTTTTTCTCCTTTAGCCTTCTTGCTTGGTATGCCAATGCAATCACTTCTTTGGTCACTAGACAAAGCAGAGTTCTTGACTCTCTATCTCTATTCTTCCTTAGGTTCTCTTGACCTTCACTAATATCTTGCTTCTGACCTCTTAGACTCACTTTGCTTCATGACTAGACATTCCTTAAATAGGAAATTGAATACTTTGTTATTTTCCATCTTTAAATTAGGGTTTATACAGATTAGGTAGGATACAATGTATCTACCCCATATCTTGTCTTTTCTAGAAACTTCTCCTATAATCCATTTGAATTCCCCAAAAATAGTTTACCTCAAATTTTGTACCACCAACTCATCAGTCTTATCTTCCACTTGGTTCACAGACTTCAAGAAAACAAACTTGTCAGCTTGTATTTGGTGAATCTACGATCTTTGTCATAATGCAGCAACTTGGCATTATTGATCTTCTGATGCTCGGCACATACTACATCATTTGGCATCAACTATAAAATCACTCAGCATCAACTATATTTTACTGATGCTCATCACCTATTGTATTTTTCTTGGCATTAACTTTGTTACTCAGCACATACTAGAATTTACTTTTACTCGGCATCATTTGATTTTCTGCTCAGTACCTACTATCAACTTGGTCAAGCTTTGTAAATAGTCTTAGTATTACTTGTTCTTTTAAAGTTTCTAAGTGTGGTCAACCTTTGTACCTTCAACTTGTAGATTATCAATACATCATTTCACCATTTTCTTAATTGATCCTTGTACTTCATTACATAACTATAACTCAACCTTTCCTCTAGGTTCTATTGTTACATCTGATTGATTAAATCCTCTTCATCAATCAACTAAGTGATAATACTTGGATCTTATAAGTAATTTTTTCACCATAAAATAAAAGGTTTGACATTAGTGACAAAACAATGATTGAAACACATATTACTTCAACAATCTCCCTCTCTCAAAAATCTCTTTCAACAATGGTCTTTTCAATCAGATATCAACAATCTCCCTCTTTGGCATTAATGACAAACCAAACTGATCAACCAAGTCATCTGAATGGTAAAACATTTTGTTTGACCAAACTAACTAGGTTAAAATAGTAAGACAATACCAAAAGAAAAACTCATCAAAACTCTCCTCAGCAACTTCCAACTTTTGATTTCTCCCTCTTGCTAGGTAGATAAGGATGTCTCCTTCATAATCTTATGAGCAACAATAGCAACCATCTTTTTTTGTCTTTTCTCCATCTTTGATCTATTATCCTAATTGTTTGCTATTTTTCCTTCTTAGCTACTTTATGCTTTTCTCCCTCTTAGATTTCTGATCTATTTCTATCTCTAGGCTTTTAATCCTTCTTAGGTTTGATCAGTTGGCTTTTAATCCTTCTTATGTTTGATCAGGTAGGCTTTTAATCCTACTTATGTTTGATTAGGTAGGATTTTAAGTTTGATCAATTTTTGTTATTTCTTCCTCTTTGACAACAATGCCAAAGACATATCATCTCAACATCTTAGCATGTAGATATAGAATTTTCAATATCTTTAGTTTCTCCCTCTGTCACCTTGCTTGTGATTTTTTTGGGGTTTCAGCATTTTAATTACTTCAATCAATACCTAAAGTAAGATCCTCTGCATCAATTTGGGGCATTTGGCAATTATCCTATTTGATGCAGGGCAATCCTATTGTTACTTAAATCGCTTTTGATAGGGGTATAACCCCTAACTTACCTCTTAGATATTCACATGTATCCTTAGGTAATGGTTTTGTGAAGATGTTAGCAATTTGTTCTTTTGTATTGACATACTCCATCTTCACCTCTTTCTCTTCTACTAGCTCTCTTACATAATGATACTTGATTGCAATGTGCTTAGTTTTGGTTTGCATAACTAGATTTTTTGATATGTTTATAGCACTAGTATTATCACAATAAATTATTCTTGGAGTAAATAATTAATTATTAATTATTTATTCTATTTACTTAAGTTTACTTAGGTTAATTTATTTATTTAATATTTAGTAGTTAATAGTTGTAGTGATGAGTTGTTGACAACACAAGAGTTTGTTCCCTTCTAGCATGTTCCACCTTTTTGTGGATGCTTAGTTGTCAACCTTATCTTCTACCACTTTCCAGCTTGTTCTACAAGCTTCCATGAGGCCTTTATATTCGAGCTCTCTCATTGTATCTCACAACTCAAATTCCATTTTCATTGTAAATACATTTTTATTGTTTTGCAATATGTTCTCTCTCATATCCATTTAGGGTTTTTTCAAGCTCCACCTCTTCCTTCTTGGTTTCCCTTCAACATGTTATTTGCATGTAGGTGATCTTGGTGAGCTATGGAGTTGGATTTCATCAACTCCTACATAGCCCCTGCCATGTGGCATCTTTTTTGTTGCGATGGTCCAGAAATTGTCAAATTTAATCACATGATCTGCTGATGTCACCTTGCATCAGCACCCCTACCAGGCTCTCTAGGGTCATTTTGACCTACTTACAATTTTTTGGCCATAACTTGAGCATACAAAGGTATTTTCATGATCTGAAAGAAGCATCAAAAAGTTGGTTCCAAGATGGAGACATTGGTGTAAGTATTTTTTAGATTTTGATGCAGTTTTGTTGCTCATTTTTTTAGTTGAAGTCTGAAGTTCTATTTTGACTTCGACATGCATATCTTTTTTGTTCCATGTTAGTTTTTTGAAAATGTTATATTTTTGGAAAGTTGGTTTTTTCATCTTTTCATAAATGTGGTCTTTTTCCTTAGATTCTAGCCCATGCTCTTTCTATCATGTTTTTGGCATTTTTTCTCTATGGTGGATATCTTGGGTGTTTGAGGTTTGAGGATCATTTTCAAGGCATGGAATCCTTTTTTTTGGGATGTACTATCTTTTGTGTCAACTTTTTTCCATTTTTGGTCATTGTTGACATCATTTATAAGAACTTTTATGTATATGCACTGAGATAAAGTGCCACTTTTTCATTTCAGGTTCATGAATGTTGTTTTGAGACAGTTATACTTGCACTATTTTTATAAAGCACCATGGAGGGATAGTTGTTTTCATTCTTGTGCCCTCTTCCTTTATCAAGTGAGTGTTCCTTCCATGACATTAGCCCCATGCAGCATTGATGTGACCATGTCTTTATAGGTGTTTGTACCTCTTCCTCTCTTGTTGTTCTTGGTTCTATCTACAGAGGATTTTGGCCCACCTTCTCAGTTGCCTATCATCTCACCCCGCTTACATTAAGGGGGGGTTATGTTGTTGTTCTAATGCATCCTTGGTTCAATGGTTTGATAGTGTGAGCTATGTATTTAGTGGTTGATCCTATACATGAGGCGATTATAGTGGCTGGCTACCTATGCATTTCGGTGAGATGGATCATCTACCATATAGACACACTGGGTTCATGCCTTCCAATTCCATGGAGGTTCTTCAAATCAATAGTTTCTTTCTAATGGTAGATTTTGCAACTTCTTCATGCTTTAGTGATGCTCTTCATGATCACTCTTTGTTCTTGTTTTAGGGGACATTCCCCTAGTTGGAGGCTTCTTTAGTCCTTCACTAGATTCTTAGCTCTTTTTGGGAGAGGGTTTTTTCCATGTGGTTTTCTCTCTTTCCCCACTTTTAGAGGTTGCATTTCTTTGCATTGTACATGGGTACCTAACATGGCCTTGTTGCTGGGACCCATTTTGCATTTTATCTTAGTTTGTGAGCTTAAGGCATTCCCCTAAGTTGGACTAAAGGGGGGGTGTTAGAGTAAATAGTTAATTATTTATTATTTATTCTATTTACTTAAGTTTACTTAGGTTAATGCATTTATTTAATATTTAGCAGTTAATAGTTGTAGTGATGAGTTGTTGAAAATACAGGAGTTTGTTCCCTTCTAGCATGTTCCACCTTTTCTTGAATGCTTAGTTGTCAACCTTATCTTCTACCACTTTCCAACATTTTCTACAAGCTTCCATGAGGCCTTTATATTTAGGCTCTCTCATTGTATCTCACAACTCAAATTCCATTTTCATTGTTTTGCAATATGTTTTCTCTCATGTTCGTTTAGAGTTTTTCCAAGCTCCACCTCTTCCTTCTTGGTTTCCCTTCAACATGTTATTTGTATGTAGGTGATCTTGATGAGCTATGGAGTTGGATTTCATCAACTCCTACAAGTATCACAGGTTCTATTATTTCTTCCTTCATTCCTTTGAGTAGATGCTTGATCCATACAATATTTGTGCAATTTATAGTAGTAGCAACATATTCAGCTTCAACTATGGATTGTGAGGTACAACTTTGCTTCTTACTAGTTCAGGTAACCCGTCTCTTTCTTAAGAAAAGTGTTCCTCCACTAGTGTTCTTTTTGTCATCTATATTACATCCCCAATCAAAATCTGTGTAGGCTCTTAAATCAAACTTTTCATTCTTTTTGTAGTATAGGCAAAACTCTTTTGTTCCTTTCCAGTATCTCATTATTCTCTCTATTGCCATTAAATGATTTTCTTTGGGATTTGTAGAGAATCTTGCAACTATTCCAATAGATAATGCAATAGCATGTCTACTATGTACAACATATTGTAACTTACCAATCATTGACCTATATAGTGTTTGATTCACTTCAATAGAATCATTATTCTTTGATAATTTGTGTCCTGACTCTTCCAATCCAAATATTTTCAGTATCTCCTTGATGTACTCTGATTGGGTAACAAATATGCCATACTTAAGTTGATAAACTTGCAATCCCACAGAGAATTTGATCTCACCAAACATTGACATTTCAAATTCATGTTTCATTTGATTAGAAAAATCCTTGCACAAAAAATCTTGTCCTCCAAACATTATATCATCAACAAATATTTCAAATAACAGAATATCTTTACCTTTTTCTTTTTTTATGTATAAATTGATGTTGTCATCAATTCTTTCAAATCCAATCTTCACAAAATACTTATGAATCCTTTCATACCATGCTCTTGGTGCTTGTTTTAAACCATAAAGAGCTTTTTGTAGTTTACATACCTTATCTTTGTTGTTTTCATCAACAAATCCTTTTGGTCATTCTATGTAAACTTCTTCTTCTAGTATGTCATTCAGAAATGCAGACTTAACATCCATCTAATAAAATTTGAATCCTTTGTAGGCAGCATATGCAAGTAGAGTTCTTACTCCTATTCTTGCAATAGGGGTAAATGTCTCCCCATAGTCTATTCTTGCCTCTTGTGCATATCTTTTGCAAATCAGTCTAGTTTTGTTCCTTGTGATTTCACCATTTTCAATAAACTTGTTTCTAAACACCCACTTGGTACCAATCACATTTTATTCATCTGGCCTTGCAACTAAATTCCAACTTTTTTTTTTCTCTATCTGATCAATTTCTTCTTCCATAGCTTTGTGCCAATTATCATCTTCTAGAGCATCTTTTATTGTTTTAGGTTCTTTCTTGCTTAAAAAACATGATTCGTTCCCCAGTCTATTCCTTGTCATTGGTTTAGCATCTTTGTTTCCAATTATTTGATCAGCAAGATAATGTCTTCTAACATATTTGAAAATCTTGGCTCATCTCTTGTTTCTTCATTTTGTCCTTCAGCTTCTAAGTCACTATGTATATTTATGTCACTTATATCAACTTCTCTTTCATGCATACTAACTTTAGAATCAAAATGTTAGTTTCTTCATTCTGTAACTCAGTATATGAATGCAGCTCAGTTTCTAAGTTGAATTTGGCATTTGCTAGCTACGACTCGATAGTTACTAAATTTTTTTATTGATTTCTATCTTGATTGGTACCTTCTTCTTCAGTAGGCATTCCTTCATAGAAGTATATAAATGATTTTTATTCTTCTGGTTCTTTGATTGGTTCAACATCATGAGCTTCTATGTATTCATCAAAATTTACGTTCGCACTTTCCAAAATTTTGTTAGTGTTAGTATTCAAACACTTTTATGCTTTGCTTCTTGTGGAGTAGCCAAGGAATATGCCTTCATCACTTTTTGCATCAAACTTACCATTCCTTACAATTTTAACAATAAAACATTTGCTCCCAAATACCTTAAAATATTTTACATTGGGTGAATGTCCATACCATAATTCAAAAGGTGTTGAATTAGTACCTTTCTTGATTTGTACTCAATTTAGGATATAGATAGCTATACTTAAAGCTTCTCTCCAATATTTTAGAGCCTGGCATAGTCCATTATTGACCTATTTCTTCTTTCAACAATTCCATTTTATGGAGGGGTCCTACGTGTTGATGTCTATCTTTTGATTCCTCTATCATTGCAGAACACTTCAAATTCTTTTGATGTAAATTCTCCTCCTCTGTCTGATCTAAAACATTTCAAACTCTTACCTATCTCTTCTTCAACTCTTGCCAAAAACCACTTAAACATTTGGAAAGCATTAGACTTTTGCTTTAGAAAGAATGGTTGTCATCATCCTAGTGTAATCATCTACAAATAGCATTATATATTTGTCTCCCTTGTAAATTTGCACTTCTATAGGTCCACACAAGTCAGTATGAACTATCTCTAGTATCTCTTTAGAGGTGTTAATTTTACTTTTGAAACTTGACTTAGTCATTTTGCCTAGCTGACATTGTTTGCATATCACATTATCAGGCTTTTTTAGTTTGGGCAAACCTCTAACTTTCCTCAAATTGCTGACATTAATCAAGTTATCAAAGTTGACATGACACAACCTTTTTCTGCCATAACCATTCATCATCAAATTTTACCATAAGACAAGTAGCCTGTTCTATATCAAGGTAAAATAGATTACTTCTAGTTTGATCTCCTTTTCCTATCAGTTTCCCATTTTTGTCATATATCATGGTAGTCTTGTTTCCAAATTCAACTTTGCATCCTACATTGCTTAGTTGTGACACACTCAACATATTATAATTTAGTCTTTCAAAATAGTAAGCATTATCACAATAGATTTTTTCTGTGAGTTTAATGGAACCTTTTCCTTTTATCAGACACAGAGCATCATTACCAAATCTAACAATGTTTCCATCATAATGATTTAAGATAAGGAACTTACTTTTATCTCCTATCATGTGATGTGAGCATTTGCTATCAATGATCTACTTGTCATTTTTATTTACACAAGTCACAAGTGCAGTTGCTTCATCGTCATCAGATTCATCCTTCATTGCAACATACACTACTTCATCATCATGTTCATCAGATTCATCTTCTTCAACAATGTAGACCTTTTTGCCTTTGTCTTTATAATCTCTACTATTTTTTTCTCTTCTATTATTTTACTTGTTTCCTTCTTTGTAATTTTTCTTTTGTGTACACCTTGCAACAATATGACCAACTTCATTGCAATTGAAACAAATAATAGGTAACTTACCTTTGAATTTTCCTTTACCTCTGTGAAATCTTCTTGCCAGTACCACTTCCAATTGTTCAACATCTTGTTCATCTATATCACGTCACTAGATGCATGCTTTATCTTTCTTTTCTTCTTATGCTTCTTCTCATCAAAGTCTTTCAACAACAACTTAGACTTAAAAGCATATTCAAGACTTTCTAGTTTGTAATTGTCAAAATTGGACAATTCAAAAGCAATGAGTCTACCTACCAGACCTTCAAGGGTTAGATTATTTCCTGGTATACATCTCAATTATTGAATTACAAAAACTCTAATAGCATAAATATGTAGTAATGTCCTCAAGACTTTTTCTTAACATAGTATCATCATATATTTGACCAGTAGCACATTTTATTGCACTAACAACTTCTTTTATCCTAGCAACATGTTGAGCAATGTTCTCACCTTCTACCATTCTCATGTCATCAAATTTACCTTTGAGGATTTCTGACTTGGCTCTTTGAACATTTGTGTCTCCTCCATAGATGGTTGTCAGGGCATCCCACATCTTCTTTGTAGTATCACATCCCTTGATGTCATCAAATTTTGCATAGCTAAGAGTAGAGGCAATCTCCAACATTGCTTGATTGTGTTCTTTTTTCTTCTTCATATCTTCTATAGTAGGAGCTCCAATAGGATCAACATGTTCTATTAAAATAGTGGATTGTGCATGATCTCCTATTCCTCCAAGATGCAGCTTCATTAGACTTTTCCATGTAGGAAAATTATCTCTGTTAAGCTTGGGTACTTCTCTCTTGGACATCTTGATCTTTGTGCTTCTAGTACCTCTAAAGTAGTTCAGTCAGCATATGGCTCTGATACCCATTATTAGAATTCTTTACAATAACTAGGTGGGGTGTGAATCAATTATCCAAGGTCCAAATGTACCAATAAAACTTTTTACTTAGCTTAGTGAACCCATTCATATCAGTACATGCATCCAAGCTTATTACCAACACTTGCAAGTTACTGTTAAATCAACATGTAGTAATAAAACATGAAACACAAAAATTCATTCACACACTTGACATAGTGATTTAACATCGAAACCCAATTTGGGAAAAACCACTAGTAACATGCTACTCCTTTTTCACTCTTCTAAAGTGATGTCCTATGAAAGGCCAACCTTGATAATGGTTACAATGCACACTATTAAATGTGACTCGATTAAGGGATTTCAATCACCCTGTTAGAAGTAAGCCCGGTTAAAGGACTTTAGGCCATTCACTTGGATTTTCTAACAACTATTAAGTCAACCTTAGTTCAAAGGATTTTACCCTAATTGATACAATTGTTAGAGAGTATATTAGAGTATTTGATCTAACACAACTTACAACTTATCTTGTAGATTCTAGATCACAATACAGTCCTCAATTTGCCTGGCTGTCATTCTTTGCAACTCTGACAACTTGTTCACCCTTCAAGCATTTGTTCTCCTTCATCCTTCTTGCTTGGTATGCCAATGCAGTCACTTCTTTGGTCATAGACGAAGCAAAGTTCTTAACTCTCTGTCTTTGTTCTTCCTTAGGTTCTCTTGACCTTCACTAATATCTTGTTTCTAACCTCTCAAACTCACTTTGCTTCATGACCAGAAATTCCTTAAATAGGAAATAGAATACTTTGTCATTTTCCATCATCCAATTAGGGTTTAGATAGATTAGGTAGGATACAATGTATCTACCCCATATCTTTTCTTTTCTAGAAACTTCTCCTAGAATCCATTTGAATTCCCCAAAAATAGTTTACCTCAAATTCTATACCACCATCTCATTAATCTTATCTTCCGCCTAGTTCACAGACTTCAAGAAAACAAACTTGTTAGCTTTTATTTGGTGAATCTACGATCTTTGTCATAATGCAGTAGCTCGGCATTATTGATCTTCTACTGCTTGGCACATACTATGTCACTTGGCATCAACTATGTTTTACTGATGCTCAACACGTATTGTATTTTGCTTGGCATGACTTATCTTTTCTTGGCACCTACTATCAACTTGGTCAAGCTTTGTAGACTATCTTAGTATTACTTGTTCTTCTAAAGTTTCTAAGTGTGGTCAGATTATCAATACATCATTTCACCATTTTCTTAATTGATCTGTGTACTTCATTACATAACTATAACTCAACCTTTTCTCTAGGTGCTATTGTTACATATTATTGATTTGAACTTCTTCATCAATCAACTAAGTGATAGTACTTGGATCTTATAAGAAATTGTCTCACCAGCAAGTAGTAGGTTTGACATCAGTGACAAAACAATGACTGAAACACATATTAATTCAACAATCTCCCTCTCTAAACAATCTCTTTTAGCAATGATCTTTTCAATCCGATATCAACACGTCTTGCTAGTTTTGATCCTATAATGGATTGTAAGTACATTCCCTTCAGTTTCAAAAATTAGAGATTAATATAATGGTTTCTAAAGACTATTTCTTAATTAATCTATTTAAAAAACACTTACAAGATTGAAAGATTTCTAATTTACCACATCAAAAAGAATAACTTTTAATTCTAACAGATTTAAAATAGTAAACTTAAAATAAATTATAAAACTTATCTGACAATTTGAAATTTAATGCTTAACATCAAAAATAACAAAAGGCCTAACTCTATAAATCGTATGAACAAAAATATTTCCTACTTTAATTTATTTAGAATTCATGAGAACAAGAATGATTCCTATGATATTTGTTTGAGAATGATAAACTTTAAGAATTACAACCATAGAAACTAACTTTAATGTCCAAATTCAAATATACAAAGTATTCCTAAGCACAAACTCACAACACAGAAATGTAATTCAAGTAGCTCCTTTCTATTATCTAGCCTTCATCTTTGAAGTAAAAAATACAACAATTCATTGATTATAACAGTAAAACAAAAGAGACTAAAATAATTCCCTAATCTTGCATACTAACCAATATTTACTACTACTATGAAAATAACTAATACAATCACGATCCTCTAAACATGAGTAGTGACAAAATATTTATAGAGAATATTGCTTATTTCAAATTAAAAAGCCTATAGATCAGAACAATTAGGATTGGCTACTAGAAAGAAAATAGAACTAGAAGTTCTATTGTTACAATAGAGAAGTGGAGAAAGAAATATGGATCATGATGACAAGTGTTGGAACACGCATAAATGTGTCTTAGGGACTCATAAGTTTAAACCATAGAATCTATAGTTCTCCTTCATTTGATCCAAACAATCACTTAGTTTTGACAAGCATTCATCAATTAACTGAGACTCCAAATACCATCAACTTTGACATTCAAAAATCATTGTCTTCAAATATATGATCACCTCATATATGATAAAACACAAAACATACATAATAATGACATAAAGTTACAAAATTTGATCAATAACACATTAGGGAAACCATGTGTTATCATTCAAATGTTAGCATTAATCCATTAGTGCAAAATCAACTTAAAGTATCAGTAATCTAGGTATAAATGCATATCAAACTATCAATTATACATTTATCATTCAAAAAAATATCTATAAGATCATTAAGGACAAAAATAAAAGATGTATTTATCAATGCTCATCAGCTCGGGTATAGTTGTTTGTGACTTGGATGCTACAAGTTGGTTCTTGGTAGTTCTATGTTGTAACTTGGGTAGAGTATCAGACACCTCTTCATAGACATAAATAAACTTTTTGTAATTTTTAATTTATTTCTTTCCTCATCATTCCTCTCTAAAAACTCATCAATATTTGCACTTTCAATCATCTTGTTAGTAGCTTTGTTCAAATATTTATAAGCTTTAGTCTTAGATGAATAACTGAGGAATATACCTTCATCTCCTTTAACATAAAGTTTACCATTCCTTGTATTTTTATGAATATAACACCTACTTTCAAAGATTTTGAAATAACTTACATTTGGTGTATGACCATACAATAGTTCATAAGGTGTCTTGTTTGTTCCTTTCTTCAATTGAACTTGGTTGAGAGTGTAAAAAGAAGTATCAATTGCATCTCTCCATAATATCTAAGCTACCTCATTTCCAATAATCAAATTCCTTGCACAATCCATCATAAATCTATTTCTCCTTTCATAAATATTATTATTTTATGGCATCCTTAGTGCAGATAATTATCTTTTGATACCATTCTCAGCACAAAAGTTAGTAAATTTAGTAGACATAAACTCACCACCTCTATCAAGTCTTAAACATTTCAAGGATTTACCAAATTCCTTTTCAACTCTAGATTTATACTACTTGCACATAGAAAAAGCATGTGATTTCACCTTCATGAACATTACAATCATCATCCTTGAATATTTATCACCATTGTAACTATCAAAACTAATTAGACCATATAGATTTTGTATACACTAGTTTAAGTATATCATTTGAAATGTGTGCCTTGCTAGAAAAACTAGACTTTGTCATCTTACCGAGCTGAAATTCTTTTCACATAGTATTCTCTAGTTTTTGCAGATTCAGTAAACCACTACTCTTTTCTTTCTACTGATTTTCACCATGTTCTCAAAGTTTGCATGACACAACCTCATATTTCATAATCACACGTCCTCAATTCTAGAAAGTACGCATGTTTCAATTATAGGATCAAGATAGAATAAGTTACCTTTTGTTGGAATTCCTATTAAAATCATATTCCCCTCATCATCTAACATCTTGACCTTCATTTTCTCAAATTCTAGCTTGTGACCTATGTTATTCAACTGTGCAACACATAGAATATTATATTTAATTCCTTAACCCTAGTATGAATCATTACATCTGATCTTATCATATAATATTAGTGATCCTTTACCTTTCACCGAGTATGGAACATCATTACCAAACTTAACAATTCTACCATCATGAATTTTTTCAAGTTTATCAAACTTATTTAGATCACTAGTCATGTGATGTGAACAACCACTATCAATAATCCAGGAGTCATTCTTAGTAACATGAGAAATCAGAGAAATTTCATTTTCATACCTTTCACCATTTGGATATTCCTTGTCACCATCAGAGTTGGACTCAATATGCTCTTCTTCAATAATATAACATGTCTTTTATCCTTTATCTTTGTAGTCCCTATTCTTCTTGTACTTGAAATATATCTTATCATTTCTATCATTTGTAGCAAAATTACTAATGTAGAACATTTGGCAACAAAGTGAGCAACCTCATTACATTTCAAATAGATCAAGGGTAGTTTACCTTTGTATTTACTTTTACCTATTGAAAAGTCCAATTGAAAATAAATAAGAGAAGAAAAGAAATATTTTGAAGTGGAATCAGATGGTTTAAAAGTTAAAATGATAATGCATACTAGTGAATTATTGATGCAAGAGCATCCTAGGTGTAAGAGCAATCTTGCATCACCCAAAAATATTTACTTCCAATTGTTGTCTATGGAGGCTTTCTACTTAGTAAGTCAATCATATGAGCTTGGAATGTTCTAACTTTAGTGGTGAAGGTTCATTTTAGTTATATCAATTTTTCAATGGAGTTTCATGGCCAAATTATATGTATTTGTGAAGTTATTATAGATTTTTGATGTGTAGTTTTGGTATGAAAAAATTTACACTTAGTTTTGAAGGCCTTAGAGGCCCTAGATGAGGCCCAAAAACTTGATAGATGGGCTAGTGCATGGATTCAAGCATGTAGATCAGGAGCTCAGGTTTTTGAAAAGTGGTTATAGTAGCCAATCAGAGGAACAGTTCGACAATTATGGTCTTCCAAAGTTGGGCTACCTAAAATTTCTAAAATAAATTTCAAAGGTGTATTTGGCTGACTCTATATGTATTGTTAGGGTCTGTCGGCCCTAGGTATTCAGTTTGAGTGTCTAGAACCTTCTCGAGCAACATAAAATTGCCAATTTAAGAAAGGCCATAACATTGCCTAGGACAGCTCTAGGTGATAGTTCGTAGCTTTTTCTTGCAGATTACTATAATGAAGGTGCCCATATGGGTTAGCATATTGTAATTCTAAATTCTATAATTTTGTATTTGCGGTGATAATGAGAAACCCATATTGCATTCTTGCAATTGATGTTGTTTCTTTGTTTTTGTTATGTGTTTATGGTATTAAGGGGAGCACCATTCATCAATTATGAATTGAATTTTTTCAATAAGATGCAAGGATTGAAGAAATTTGATAAATCAGTCCAGAAGTATACTGAGAAGTTCTATAATGATTAGGATTGGTCACTCTATTGTTGATAATGAAAAAACTTCTATGTATATCTTTGGTTTGAGACCTAGTATTAGGAGTTACTTAAAGTTTAGATGACAACAATTGGTTATGCATATCAAATGATGATAATATTCCAAGATTATTTAGGAGCATCTTGGTTTAATGGTAAACCTGTTACTTTCTTTAGAAACATTTTCTGAGGAGGAGTCTTTTCAAGACCAAATGTAAGATTGCAGGAAAATGTTGCAAAGTGATTATTGATAATGGAAGTTTATCAAATTTGGCATCAGAGGAGTTGGTTACAAAGTTATAGTTGTAGAAGTTGAAGCACCCTAAGCCCTATCATGTTTCTTGGATAAAGGATGAGCATAACATATTGGTAAGTGAAAAATGTGTTATGAAATTGAATATAGGTTATTACTCTAATGAAGTTCTACATGATATTATGCCTATGGATTATTGTCATATTTTTTTGGGTAGACTGTGGAAATATGATAGACATGCTATGTATGATGGAAGATCTAATCAATATACAACTTAAACAAATGGTGTTAAGGTTACATTGATGCCTTTGATTGAGTCTCTTGATGAGATAAATTGTACTATTGTGAGAATTTTCATGGTTAATGGAAAGAAATTTGAAAAGGAAATGAATAAGAATCAAGTTTGTTTTTCCATGATTCCTAGAGGACCAAGTTGTGCTAATAGTAACTGAGTGATTGGAAATAATGATGACTGAGTGTCAGAGGATAATAGAAACTGAGTGACAACAGAAGCTAACAATGTTAACCAAGTGTCAATAGAAATTGAAAGTTCTCTTGATGAATACAAGGAAATTATTTTAGAGGATATACCCGATGGTTTACCTCTAGCAAGAAGTATAAGTCATTGTATGGATCTGATTCCTAGAGCTAGTTTTTCAAACAAAGAACCATATAGATTAACACCAAATGAGAATGAAGAACTTAACTGACAAGTGCAAGAATCATTACAGAAAGGTCTGATCAAAGAAAGTTTGAGTCCATGTGTTGTACATGTTGTATTGGCACCTAAGAAGAATGGAGAATGGAGAATGTGTATTGATTCTCGATCTATCGATGAGATAGCAATGAAAGATAGGTTTCTTATGTTGAAGATGGATGACATAAAGGATTGTTTGAGTGGAGAAAATTATTTTACCAGAATTGATTCGAAGAGTGGATATCATCATATCAAAATTAGAGAAGGTGACAAATGGAATATTTCTTTCAAGAAATAAGATGGTTTGTGTGTGGTTGGTTATGCCTTTTGGTTTGAATAATGCACCTAGTACTTTCATGAGATTGATGAATGAGGTTTTTAAGATATTATCAAGTAAGTTTTTTACTATTTATTTGGATGACATCCTGATATTCATTAATACTAAGGAAGAACATCTAGAGTATGTTAGAAAAATATTGTAGAGATTGAAGGAGGAGAAGTTGCTAATCAATTTGAAGAAATGTTCATTAAGAAAAGAAGAGATTGTGTATTTGGGATTTGTGATTTCAAATGATGGTTTGAGAATGGATCTTGAGAAGGTTATTGAAGGAGGAGAAGTTGCTAATCAATTTGAAGAAATGTTCATTAAGCAAAGAAGAGATTGTGTATTTGGGATTTGTGATTTTAGATGATGGTTTCAGAATGGATCTTAAGAAGGTTAAAATAATTTTGGAATGGCCTACACCTGAGAATATGGGTGAGGTAAGATCATGTAATGGTTTGGCTAGTTTTTATAGAAGTTTATAAGTAATTTCAATTTTTTTTATAATGCTATGGTTGAGACAATGAGAGGAGATAAAAAGGATTTCAAGTGCACACATGGAGCTGATAAGAGTTTTGAATCTTTGAAACAAAAGGTTGTTGAGTTACCTATGTTTGTGTAACCTGATTTCAATAAGGTATTCCAAGTGGAGTGTGATGCAAGTGGAAGTGCAATAGGAGTTATGTTGAGTCAAGAAGGTAAACCTGTTACTTTCTTTAGTGAAAATTTGAATGATGCTAAGAGGAAGTATTTTGTGTATGATCAAGATTTTTATGTTATTGTGCAAGCCTTGAAGAAGTGGAGACATTATTTGATTCCTAAGGAGTTTGTGTTGTATGCTAATCATAAAGCTTTACAGTATTTGGAGACTCAACATAAGCTGAATCAAAGACATGTGAAGTGGGTTGACTATTTGTAGAGTTTCACATTTGTGATAAAACATAAAAGTGGAGTCACTAACCAAGTTGTAGATGCATTGAATAGAAGGTGATCTTTGTTGATCGAGATTAAGGTTGAAGTTCTTGGTTTTAATGAGATGGAGTTGTATGATATTGATCCTAATTTTTTTGAGGCATGGAGAGAGTACATAGCACCAAGTCTGATAGGAAAATCAAGTAAGTTTAATGAGTATTTCATTCAAGAAGGTATGTTATTTAAGAGAATTTAGTTGTGTATACTGAGAAGTTCTATGAGGATGAATTTGATCAAGGAAAAACATTATGGTGGATTGGTTGGACATTTTAGTATTGATAAGACATTGAGTTTTCTTAAAGATAAGTATTATTGGCCACAAATGTATAATGATGTTCATAAGTTTGTAAGGAGTTGTGGAATTTGTCAAGTTGCAATGGGAGTGAGTCAAAATACTGGATTGTATACACCTATTATGTTCTTGAGAAACCTTGGAGTGACATTGGTATGGATTTTATTCTTGGGTTATCTAAGATAGCAAGAGGGTATGATTCCATATTTTTTTTGTGGGTAGTTTTTTATAAGATGACACATTTCATACCTTGTAAGAAGACATCAAATGTTATGCAAGTTTCTGAGATTTTCTTCAAAGAGATTGTTATGTTGCATGGGTTGCCAAGAAGTATTGTTTCTAACAAAGACAGTAAATTTGTTGATTATTTCTAGAGTACTTTACGGAAAAAGATGGGTACTGAATTGAATTTTAGTTGTAGATTCCATCCATAGATAGATGGACATATAGAGGTTGTGGATAGAAGCTTGGGTAATTTATTGAGATTTTTGGTTGGAGATAAGCCAAGTAATTGGTATATGGTATTAGCACAAGCTGAGTTTGCATATAATAGTTATGTAAATAGGAGTATTGGGAAAACACCTTTGGAGATTTTTACCAAGATGAAGCCTAGAGGAGTATCGGATTTGAAGGATATTGTTGGTGAAGAGAATAGAAGTGCTAAAGAAGAAGTATTTGTTGATTTCATGAATTTTTTTCATAAGGAAGTGAAACTGAAGTTGGAACAAAGTAATCACAAGTATAAGGAGAATGTTGATAAGTCTAGAAGAGATTATGTTTTTGAATTTTATGATGAGGGGATGGTTCAATTGAAGAGAGATAGATTTCGTATTAGAACATACAGTAAGTTGAAGATGAGGAAGTTTGGATCTTGTAAGATCTTGAAGAAGTTTGATAGTGGCAATGCATATGACATTGAGTTACTTGATGACATGGATATATCTCCTATATTCAATTTCATTGATTTATATGAGTATCATAATTCAGATGATGAAGTTGTTGTACTAAATGATTATCCTAAGAGGTAGATTGAAGAGGTTGAACACATATTGGAAGAAAGAGTTGGTAAGAGAACAAGGGGAAAATATTACTATCAATATTTGGTGAAGTGGAAGAACAAACCAATGGAAGATGCTACATGGATTTCTCAATCTGAGTTGGATTCAACTCGGGTTGTGACATCTCAATGATTCAAGAGAATAATTCCTTTCAACCTTAATTTTTTGATGTTGGAGCATCCTGGGTTGCCTTGTTATCCTACTCATCTTTGTTCATTTTGCATATGAATGCCAAGTTATAGTTGTTGCCGAGCTTTAGTAATGACCAAGCTGTAGTTACTATCAACCGGTCCAGTATCAACCAAGTTCATGTGGTGATCGAGTTATGTCACTGCCAGGTTCCTTCACATGTCAAGTGAACTAGATGTTAGTTGATACTCAGCTCCTTCTTTGACCGAGTTTTTCTATGATCGGTTTCTAGTTTGAACCGACTTTTGTATTTGATTTAGGGTACAAATTTAATGATAGGATCTTGTCTTAGGATGTGTATAGACCATTATGAGGCTGACCTTCTATTATGTAATGATCTAGAATCTTCTATAAGTCATTTTGGTAAGTATAAATAGGGTGTTTAGGCTTAGGTTAATTAGACTACTAGGTGAAATGTTGCAGAGATCAAAGACCTGAGGGTTGAATTTAAAGTTGTAAGTTATGTTATTATTGGTTGTAACCTAGAATGCCTCATAGCTGAACATGTATGTTGATAATTAGATGAATCGATAAATAATTTGTGGCTCCTTCTCTCATTGGTGTTTTTCTCTATGTTGTTTGCTTCCATTGTGTTCACTCTCCAATGTGGCTTGATCATTAGGTGTGTGTTTGGCCCTAACTGTCAACCCTCCCTTGCACCACAAGAGAAGCTAAATAAGAGGTTGAAGGTAGATAGAGAAACCAAAAAAAGGGTAGTAAATCTAGTGCATCATCTTCTGGGACTAATGTGGTGGATATTTTGAAGGAGATTAGTGAAGCATCTAGTAGTGCCTAGAACACGGACAAAAAGAAGAGGTGAATTCAAGGGTACTTGTTTTCAGTGTGGTGAAATAACTAATAGGGATTTTCAACATCCTAAAAGTATTGGATATTTGGATAGAGAAACTAAGCTAGGGAAAGGCGCATTGAATATTTATGAACAAGGTAAATTCCTTGTCCATAGAAGAGGTGTTGCATTCATTGAGGAATCAATACTAAGAAGAAAATTGTTCAAAACCTAATGTAAGTGCAAGGATAAGTTTGTAATGTTATTGTTGGTGGTGGCAGTTCTACTAGCTTTGTTTTAGAAGAAATGGTTGGTAAATTGAGGCTTGGAAGAAGATATCCAAGTCCTTATCTAGTTGGTTACTTAGTTGCAAGATGATTCCAAGGCTAGGTTTAAAGATAAATTCTTAGTTATTTTTAAGATTAGAGCTTATTGTGATGAGATATTATGTGATGTATTTCCTAGGAATGTTTTTTCACTTATTGTTAGGAATACCATGGCAATTTGATAAGCAATTTTTGTTTGATGGTCATGCTAACACTTATGTGGCGAGGCAAGGAAGTTGTAAACATATATTTTTACCATTGAAGGAACAAATAGATAACACATATGGAGTTATTATAATTTTTCTAGTTGAAAAATTCATACATGAGATTCTAAAAGTTGGGGAGACAACTAGGGAGCAAGGTATTCTTGGTGAAATTGAGGATGTTAAAGAACAGTTAGCATCTTTAACCTCATTAGTTCAAGGGATGAAAGAAATTATGAGTGTAGTACAAAATTTTTTGTTGATACTTGAATGCAACAGGATCTTGTGGAAAGGTCTATTGATAAAGTGGTTTTGATGAATCATGGTGGGGAGAAGAGACACCATATGATCGGTAATGAGATATCTAAAGGGAATAACAAATATAATTATTTACTAAGCCTAAAATGGACACAACACTAAATCTTGTGGATAAGGAATGAGTACCTGTTATGAATCTTGTATGGTGTTCATAATTACTTAATATGGAATATCTTTTGTCACCTGGGGTGTCTGTTGTAGGACTATCTTGGGTTCTTGGCAATATTGCATCAATTTGTGGATTTTTGTTCTTTCTTGTTCATGTTAGATAGTTTAGATGATCAAGTGTATGATTCATCAATCATACACTTCATCTTGTATGATTTTGATGGCTTATTACAAACATATTGAGGATCATTATCTTATGACCACACATCATTTAGTTTCTTATTGGATAATTTTATTTTTATTTTTCTCTTGGGTGGCGCATTCTTCATTGTACTTGGAGCAATGGACAAGAATTCATTATGTGATGCATGAATTAGGTGTGAGGGTTTAAGCTTTTTCATGTAGAATCTTGGAGCATATAGGGATATATATTTGGGATCACGCATCTCTACATTCTTATTTGACCAATCATTGGCCTTGTCTTTACGGTTATTCTAGTTTTTATATCATATTTTATTTTTACTAGGGACTGTCATTATTTATGGGCTAACTAGTTGAAGGTGGTGTATAAATGTAATGTAAAAAATTGTCTAGAGGGAGGGGAGAAAGGTGAAGATCTAGTAGAGATTAGATCTTTCGTCTTGAGGGTTAGTGAGGAATATCTAACTTTGGTTTTCTTACTAGTGGTTGTAATTGGGAAAGCCTTACAGCCCGACATGTTGATGTCTATTTGATGTAAGAATATATCTTTGAAAATAAAAGTATTTTTTTTCAATTGTATCTTTGTGTTTTCCATTGTTTGACTCGTTATTGCAAGTTCTGGATATCTCCTTTGGGGATTCTCGTTCCTTAGTATTTATTACATTAGGTGCACCAATGAGTGATAAAGGATACTTAAGTAGTAATTTAATATTTTATAAGGGGGAATAAAAGATGATAACTGTTGGACATATAGGTTAGGAGATATATCATTAATACACATGGATGCTCATGCTACAAAGAATATTTATTCACTAGAATAAGCACCCAATAAGACTTGAATACCAGTTGATGGTTAAAGAGACTTAACATAAGTAACTATGATAAATAATTGTCTTTCTAGTTAAGAAGTATCTTGATGAAATCTTATGCATCAAGCTCACCTACTTAACAATTAAAAAGATAAACTTTTGTTCACAAGCACTCCATACATAATATTATTGAGCATGGTGGGGAAAAGAAATACTAATTTTGTTCAAATATAGAGAATTAAAAATTACCTAGACTCACAAATACTAGATGAGTTCAAGGTAAGCCAAGCTAGCCAAGTCTGAGATCTTTTGAGCCTTTCTAAGACTTGCTACACTCATTGATTCTAGAGCCCTGGACTCTATCAAATTGAAGCAAAGGAAAAAGTTAAAGAATCATTAAATTTATTGTTCTTAAGTGTGGTGTATTGACTTATATTTCCTCCACCACTCTAACAATAATTTCATTTCATTTTCAAGCTTAAGGGGAGAAAAGAAAGTTGTGAGACAAATTTGAATTGCATTGTAAGAAAACCAACAATGAGTTGAACAAATTGATTATTGAATCTTATTTATGAAGTTTGTAGCTATGTTGGATGCAAATAAAGGTGTCTATGAAAGAATGGAAAGAGCTCAATATTGATTTCAAGATGGATTTAATAATTGTGTACTTCAAATGTTATTTATTTATTAGAAAAAAAGATTATTCTCTTACAATTCCTCATTCTTTTTTCTATTTCAATTCAACAGATCAAAGAACAAATCATGTGTTTGTTAGTGTCTTTGTTGAACAAACCTTGTGTTTTAAAAAAAGTTCATTATTGTAAACCTTATTTTTATATATTAAATCACAAATTTTAAATTTTAAATTTCTATATGTTATTACGATAGTATTGAAATTTAAAAATTGTCTCTGTCACAATGCCTTGAACCCTAGTAAGAAGGGAATCTCATTGGAAACATGTTGAAATAATGTTTGTGAAAAATAGAGGAGAATAAAATATATTTTTTCGTAAAATAATTTATCATGCTTGAGACAATAATAGATTGAAGTTCTATCTTGCACATATACCAATCCATGATGTTATGCTCATGTATGCATCATAAGGTTATGCTTAAAATGCAACTGCAACTAGAAACCTTTGAAAATGAAAATAAATGAAAAATGGACAACAACAGGAGATGGAATCCATTCATGGCAGTGTGATCTTCTTCCATGTCTCTATTTTACCCATCCTTAGGTGCTAGTAGTGTCAATTTTATTGTTGGTCCTAGCAGCACTAGCAATGGTAGTGTTAGCCTTAGGCCTAGATTTCATGTATCTAGGTAGGATTCATATATTTTACCACACACTTCTCTAGGTTATCAATTGTCCCTTGAGAGTTTGGATTAGAAAAAAAAAGAAATACATGATATAGCCAAACATGTGATTGCAGACTTTTTTTTCTAATATACCATTCTGTTTATACAACTTCATAATTGTGTTTGTTTGTTTATTTTACAATTTATAGCTTGATTATTTTCCCCTTGGAATTCTCTATATAGAGGCATGTCGAATCCAAATCTTTACAATATTATTTTATTTTATTTACTTGTGGTGTGCATTAGGTCTCATTTCTCATCAAAACATAGTTCATTCTAGTAAGTATAAATTAAAGGGCCCAATTTTGGCAGAGATTGTAGTTAATGTGAAGTCACAATAGAAGAGAAATGATTGATATAAAGAAAGAAGGGTTGCATTGTCATGGTGAGTGGTTAGACTAATAGAAGAAATATGTCATTGCTAGATTTTATGGCTTCTTCCCCAAGTAAATGTATTTCCCAATATGCATGGATTTAGTGATTAATATTTTAAATGTATGTTGTACTAGATCACTATTTCTTTTTCTTTTTAAGGTGGCAGTACATTTGTTAAAGTTAACAATGCTTCAAAACATACCTAAAATATCATATTCCTTTATTAAGAATTAGAGTAAGTCCTAGTAGAGGTGGTCAAGGGGAATATAGTGCAAGTGATTACAAACGAGGGGCCGAAGCACCAAAGTTCCTACCTTTTATTGTAGTTAATTATGTAGTTGCGAACTTTTAAGCATGATGTATAAAAGACTAGATGAATATGTAATATAATAGCACAATGTAATATGCACCCTTTTCCTACAAAGATTTGAGGGACTAAAATTAATGTATTACTTAACAACCATAACTACTAATTGTATAACAAATGTTTTCAATGAATTAACAAATTTGACATTAAGATTGACAAACTATGCCAACTATTACATCAGCATTAGATGTAGTTTAGTGCTCACTTAACATAGTTAATATAATTAATTATCTACCTCATACTAAACAAAAAATTACCTAGTGATTGTAATTTTTTTTAAAAGCCTTCAATAAAATTAAGTTTGATTAAGAAAATGAGCAGCTTAAATTGCTTTGATGGAAAAACTCTTGATGTATAAATTTTGGAAAATAAAAATGAGCTCTTTACAGAAATTAAGTAGTTTTAAAACTTGAAACTTGGACTACCATCGTAATGAAAAATAATCTACCAATCAACAATAAAAATTCAGAGATGTACAGTGAAATTTGAAACATCACCATCCTGGAAGAGTTAAAATCATTGTACATGATCATGAAAAAAAATTATAAAAGAAAAGAAAAGTTTTAAGAAATTTCCAATGCCATCAAATGGTGATGGCCCCATGATAGATGAAAACATCAAACAAATAAACTTAACAATAAAAAAAATAAGTGTTCATAAACCTCATGATCTCCACTTGTGTATAAACCATATGTTATAATGCATGAATCTTTCAAATTGAATAACTATAAATAATTTCAAATCATGGTAGAGTGGTAGGGAGGATGAATCATAGTATCATAAAAGATAAGAATTCATATTTAATACAACAAACATTAGCAGTTGGTTGAAAATCAATATTAATTTTAGTCTCTAGTTTTAAAGTTGGAGTGATTTGTTTTATTATTTGACAATTTAATGTGGGTCAATGAGTTTTATTCGTAAATAAATAAATTACAAAGGGTAAATGTCTTTTACTCTAAAGACTATACAGTTGAATCTTTATAGCAATATAACAATTTTACTTTATGTGGAAAATAACTCCCACTTATCAATCAAATTACATTCAAACTCAAGAAATAATTAAAGTTGTTTACAAATGAACATGATCAACAAAATTAGTTAATAGATCACACTATAGTGAGAGGCGAGTAAAGTATTAATACAAACTAACAATGAAAATCATATTATTAAAAACTTGGTTTGGAATCTATAGAAAGAGAAAGCAAACAATTAGGAATCATTGCACATAAAATTCAGTCAAGATGCATATATTTCCTAGTTGATGTTAGTTAACCTGACATGGAATCCAGAGAAAAGTGAACTACATGAATTTTTATGATAATGATCCTCAATTTTCATGAGGAAGAACTTGATAAATACAAATTAAATCTTACAAGCTATTATCAGATTTAAATTCATTCTCAGTTGTATTCAACAACTCCCTCTTTTCAACACCGAAACTCTATGAAATAAAAGTACATGAATACATAATTCACTTCTCAATCAAACATATGATGAAATTTTTTTGTTACAAGGCAATATCTTATATTTCCATGTCTGTGAAAACAACTATAGAAGAGCTTCTGACTAAATTCATACCGGAGGCTTAATTCCAAATTCAATTGTATACAACTTAAAAGAAAAACAACTCATGTACACTAATAAAACTTTGAAACATTGGAGAAGTAAATATAATATATATAAACTAAGCATACTATGGTCAAGATTATTATATTATAATAACCCAAATAGCCTGGCTCACTAAATTCTACAAACATTAACCAGATTCTTACATGAAACCACAAAGAAAATAATCGTCAATGTTTAGATTGAATAAGGGTGTCTTTTGAACTGAAAGGAACAAGACACCAAGTTTGAATTACATAGAGGCAACTATAATCAATAATTGATAGGAAAATGAAATAAGGAACTTCAATAGGAAAGAAATTCTTGACATTATGTTCCTTTACAATTCTCCAAATATATTAAATGCTTATTTTTTTCAAGATGTCAATAAAAATTTAAAAAAATTGAAAACAATTGCCAATTTTATGGAAGACTTATAAATTGAGAAAAGTTGGCATTTATATTAGCTAATTCATAGAATTAAATTGAAAGTGAGTTCATATCTAATGGACTATGTAATGGATGTAAAGATGGAAAATTAGATGGAATTCTTGCTAGCTCTTCAAAAAATTGAGAAGAAATAGAACTAAGGTGGCTAAAGCAAATAGACATTTGAAATGGTATAAACAATAGTGTATAAAGATCTACTCAAAATAAATGAGAGTAGATTTGTATTTATGTATTGAGTTTCCTCCTATGAGAAATATGGTGAAAATGGTTCATATAAGCAGCAAAAAAAATCAAATTTACTTTTTCGTTCAAACCCATGAAACTCTTAAAAAATTAATTTGAAAGACAGCAATGAAAACTTGAAAACATGTTTTATGTGTGAGAAAAAATTTCTTGAAAACTAATATAGTTTCTTGATTATTATCCTAATTTTGTGTGTACAAATTCATTGAACACAACATCTTCATCCACTGTCAATCACACCCACATGTTAGTCTTTTACTTATCCTCTCTCATTTTTAGAAGATGTAATTTGTTGAATCTTGTTTATTGAGCTCTTGAAATTTTAATAATACCCACAGAGACAAATCGAGAATATGGTGACTGATTTTGGCTTCATATATTCTAGGAACTCAAAATCGATAAGAATTCTTGACTACTATGGACTAATTTATGGAAAACATTCAAGCATTTCCAAGATTTTGCGTAGAACTGTTACTTCAATTATCATGAGTGATTTGAGTACTCAAAACTCTCAAAGGAATCATCTTAAATTACAACTCTATTTGTATCTTTAATAGGTTTAACATGTCTTGAGAGTGATTTGGTTAGTCAAAATTGTCAGCAGTGCATAATATTACATTTCATTTACATGACAAAAATTTATTTAAATTCATTAAGTAAATAATGACAACCCAGAAATAATAAGCCTAAAGTAAAATGCACTTACTCACATTTTTTTGATCCAGTTGGGGGATTTATAGGAGACTTTATTAGAAGAATAGAAATTTATCATCATTGAGTCTTTCTAGGCATCACTACAATAGAAAATTCCTTGAAAGAATAGGACAAAAACAAGGTAAATAGAATGAGATTACAAACCTAGTTTCAGATGTAAAATAACAAAATGGAAAACAAAGGATTCTTTAAACTAGATTTTCAAATGTCTAAAGAAGTTAGAGCATACCCACGGTGACAAATGTTCTTCAAACAGACCAAGCCCACAAGTAGATCACCTTTGATCAAGAATACTTAGCAAAAGAGAAATTTAAAACCCTAGTTTCAAAAGGAAAAAAATGGAAAAGGGAGGATTCTTTGGGATTTGAGAATTTCAAAAGCCAAAAGGAACTGAGGTAGCCACAATGATCTATGTTTTATGAACAAACAAAGCAGAGCGGTGAATAGAGCTAGATGAAAATTTATAGAGATGTGTGAAGGCCAAAGTAAGTAATTAACTAAAGTTTATCCACAATGACTCGGCCAAACAATGGAGTAATACATATTTAATTACATTGAAATTTGCACTAACATATCTACATAACAATTTTATTACTCATTTATTGTTAGTAGTTTTCATATGTATTCTTCTTTAATTTTAGTAATTTTTTAATACAAAAATTAGTTTTTTCATTTCCTTTTTGGTTGAAAGCCAATAATTTTGAAAATAAATTGCAATATTGACATTTTTAAAATATAATATAATTACCAAACATTAATAAATATAAATGAGTTATAAAAAAATTGAAATCTAATCAGTGCATTTAAATGCAAATGCAATCAAATGAAAATAATAGTTACCTACCTAAGGCAAGAACTAATAATTCACCAAATTCTTTTATTACAGGGAGAGTACTACTACATAGGCATCCATCATTACTTTGAACTTTGTGCATTGCTTGTGGTCTTGAGACCTTATATTGGAGGATTTTGCAAGGTTCCATGGATCAAAACATATATGGAGATGACACATTTTTTCTAAAGTTGTGTGCAATCATAGTTACATCTTAAACTTAATGAGGCAATTCATAGAGAAAAAGAGATTGACTCATTGTGCATAGCTCGATCTGTAATGAGTTTCATCACACATGATCCTTGTTTTAGTTGAAAGAGGGAGATTTGAGGCAAATGTTTGTTAGTGAGGAGTACACTTCCTCATTGTATGCTCAAATTAGCATCAAGGTTCATTTGACAAATTGGATGTTTGATGAGAAAATATTTTGGCTACTTGTTGCAAATGTCATAAAGGTAAATCTAAATGTATATTATTTTTTAATTTTTGTATTCCTATTTTTCTTTTACTTTCCTATTTTTGTTCATGTTTGTTAATGTTTCACAATAATTGCAGTTCATAGAGCCTCTTTTAATCCTCCTACAAGTTGCTAATGTTGAGAAGCTTGCAAACGATTGAATATAAGATGGATGGATAGGGCCAAAGTGGTCATTAGATTGATTTGTTCTAAATTTAAGACTAGATATCATTCCATTTGAGAAATCATGGATAGGAGATGGCAAAATCAACTTCACACACCCCTACATGCAATTTCTTATTTTATAAATCCAAGATTCCAATTTTGCCTTTATTTGAAGACAAATGAGGAGGTTTCAAGTGAGCTCTTCATAGTTCTAGAGAAGGTGGCACTAAATTATAATTTTAGAGCATAAATAGTTCAACAAAATTATGACCTTAATACTTGATCATCATTACAATTAGGAAAATGCTTTTCTTCTTTTTATTTATTATTAAATGTTGAAAGTTTAAAATGGATAAGATTGATTCTATTTTTCTCATCACATATGCATGGTGTAAGAAATTTTCTACTAAAGTGCCTAATAATTACAAAATTATAGTTTGAATATTGAACCAATCATATAGTACCTTGAGTTGTGAATGCAACCGAAATATGTTGAAGGGCATTCACTTTAATAAGGACAATAAATGACTCGAACACATCCATTATAACCTTCATCTTTCCCACAAATTATTTTTGGATAGTCATAGGTAAATCTACAATTTGTTTGGATTGCTAAAACTTGGGATAATAGGTTGATATAGACATTAACATAGTAGCCATGAAAGAGGAAATATAGAGCACAAACAAACAAACACTTTGGATGATGTTATTGTTTTTATGAGTTATTATTGAAAAGTACATGACCAAATTTTAAATCCTCACTTCTATCTTCTGCAACACAAACAATATAATCAAAAAACATAATGTATTTTTTCCCTTACTCTAAAAATAAAATGTGCTTATTAACATCATTGTCAGAGAACTTTTTACAGCTAATCCAAGAATGTTTTTTGAGTCCACACATACAATGTATCTTAATGACATCTACCAAAAATTCATTCTGAATAAGAGATACAAGATTTACTTGATTTAAAATATCTCTCATGATAGAAAAAAATACACTGGAATATCCATATGCCATCTAGTTTAATAGAAAAGACAACTCATTTGTGGGTATTATTGGGAGGTATATATGAATACACTTTTCATAAAGTTCAAGATCAAGTGGATATTACAAAACTTCTTCTTTACAAACATAAATCACTTTCAAATTATTCAGTGCATTGATGAGGTTGCATCATCGGTAATTAACATTGATGAGTTCTCAAAAGTAGCCTAATTTGAACTTTAAAGCACCTCCATGAAATTCAGATAACTTGCATTGTCCATTCTAAAGGTGGACTTATTTATTTAAAACTAACTTAACTTTAAGAGGATGATGAATGCACCCTAATAGTTTTAGATTAAGGTAAAAGCAAGTTTTGAAGGGGCCCTGAAACCTTTTACATCTAAGAGAAAGATAAAACATTAAGCACAACTAGGTAATAAAAGGACCTGAAACTAGCTAAACAACTAAATCAAGTTTTACAGGGACCTGAGACCAACAGATGAGACCAGAAAAAACAACCAAAACAAAACTGGAACCTGGAAAGTCAGTAGACTAGAACAGCAACCTAAAAAACTTCCCAAACCAGTTTCCAATGAACCAGTAAAGCAACTAGTTCACAATCACAAAAAACTAGACATCATAGGGAAACAAAAGATTTTCCTTTTGATATGAATTTTCCCTTACCCGACTGAAGGACCCTATCTAAAGGGGGGGGAGAAGAATTAGACTTCTTCTGTTTAATGTCAATCCAACCGTCCACAATCTTCGCAGCCTCAGCAACCCAAGCCTCAGAAGACAAAGACCTGAGGAACCCAGGGGAAGCAGAATCCACAACAACCTCCATGAGAGAATCAGATGACGTATGACCCCTAGGAGGGACATTCGAACCAGGAGTAGAGACCAGAGCATCCACCTCCACCACCATCTTGGAAAGAATGCAAACCTCAGCCACAGAATCCTCAACAGCATCCAAGGAAAGTTCCACTAGAGCAACCTCCTCAACCACTGGCTCAAAGCTAGCCTCAGCCTCAGAATGCACCCTAATAGTTAGCATATTAAACTCAAGTCATTTTTTTCTTCTTATGTGAACTATTTTAGAAGGATGGAAATTTTGATGTCGTAGGGTGCTAGATACTCATCTATGATTAGGTTACCTCAAGGTATTGGGACCGCATGTGCTTACCCATCTTGGATTCTTTCCTCAAGGATTTTGGAATCATGTTCTTACCCATCTTATATTATTTCCTTGGGGCATTTGAAATAATGCCCTTGCCCATCTTGGAATATTTTCTCAAGGAATTGGAATCCATGTCGTTGTCCATCTTGGGATCTACCTATCTCGAGTGTATTTACTCATTTGAATAGAGATTTTAGGCAAGAACTTGGTTGCAGGTAATGACATTAGAGATGTGTGCTATAATCTAAAAGGAATCAATGAGGACAAGGAGGATGATAAGGATAAAAAGTCGAAGGGGGATTCCTAGAAGGTACAGAAATATGTTCTCTACAATCCCATTCACCAAGGTTATGAAGGGGCCCCACTTCAACAACCTAGAGGAGAGAAACCCTCACATGTATTCAATCAGAAGATTGAGGTTCCATGTGAATCTGGTTTGAAAGATAAGGTAGAAGATGTAGAGGGTAGCAAATGATTGTCACTTTTTGGTAAAAATCTTGCAGGTAAGTCATCTTTCCCCCCTGTTGTTTCAAAATCTTGTTGGGAGAAAGGTGAGTTATAAATATTTGTGCCAGACCCCATTGTTGATTATTCTATTTCAACTATGGACTTTACACTTGTTGGTAAATTCTTGGGGGCTCGACCAAATATTGATTCTTTAAGGAATATGGTAAAAAGGAAATGGGCCCTGAGGGGTCAAGTTGATATAGCAACCATGCATAAATCCTTCTTCTCCTTTGTTTTCACTTGTAAGGAGGACATGACTATGGTTCTATGAGAGAGACCCTAGTATCTTGGAAGAAGCTCCCTTATGGCCAAGAAATCAGAACCAAATCTAGATTTATTTGATGAGCTCTTCCTTATAATGCTTGTTTGGGTCTGAGTTCTAGGTCTCCCATTAGAGTTATGACATGAAGATGTTTTTAAAGGGGTTGTTGGGTCCTTTGGAGAGCTTATAGCCATTGATAATATGAATGTTTATAGATCTAGACTTCTTTATGCTAGGATTTGTCTGAAAGTTTCTTAGCTTAAGGACTTACCTCAAAATGTGGATTTTTTTCTAAACTGGGAAAGAGGATTCAAGAGGTTAAATTTGAAGATCTTCCAAATGCCTATTTTTATTGCAAAAAAGTGGGTAATTGGGCTAAAAATTGTCCTAAAAGCCTAAAAATACCAGTAAGGTGGTGCTAGAGAAGAAGAAACCTCCAAAATTGGAATGGAAACCTAAGGAACCAAAAGGTAATTCTTCTACCCTTGTTAAGAATTTTTTTACTGTGAGCATCATTGATGGTGTTGATAATAAAGAGAAAGAGAAGGCAGACAAAGAAACTGATAATAATGGGAAAGAGAAGGTAGATAAAGTAAATATAGAGAAGGAAGACAAAGATGACATTGCCTTAAGAATAGAGGAGTCCTCTCTTCCTCCCCCTTTCTTGAATGGTTCTAAGACAAAAAGGGGGCAAATTCAACCCAACTGATTTTCCCTAATCTTGATTGAAGACCGAGAAGATATTGGTTTGGAGGGTGAATATGACGAAGGGGAAATTCAGGAGGAAAATTACAATGAGATCTTGGGATCTGGTTTGGATAACTTTCTTGATAAAGGTAACCTTCACTTATTAGAACATCTTATTGAAGATTCTTTTGTGTGTTAAATGGTTCTTGATACCAATCCTAAAGTTTTCCTAAGGCAATAGGATCAATTAATCATCAAAGATGAGAAAAAATAGAAGAGTGGCATGAAGAAGAAAGATGAGAAGGAAGATTGTGCTTCAGTTTCATCTTCTGGAGTTTCCACTAGTAGGAAGAAAATGGAGATGAAGCGAAGGCGGATGTCGGATCTTCAAGTAAAGTGGGCAAGAAAAGTCTCAAGAATAAGAGGGAAATGGAGAGTTTGTAGAATATAATTGATGGAAAGAAAGCTACTATTCTAGAATTTACCCCTAAGAAGAAATGAAGATCATCTCATGGAATATAAGGATGCTAAATAGTCTCCATAAGATGGATGTGGTTAGAAATCTAGTTAGAGATCATAAACCTAATATTTTGGTTATTTGAGACAACAAAATGGATAAATAGAAAGCCAAAAAGTTGAGGGTTTTCAAAAAATGTGATGTGTTGGCTAGTAATTCTGAAGGAGCCCCAAGAGGTACTCTGATTATGTAGAATCAATCTATTGTTTTTGGCTTGTTCATTGATTCTAACAAGAATTTCTTAGTGGTCAAGTTTCAGTATTTACATTTGGATATCTACTAGAACTTGGTAAACATTTATGCAAAGATTACAATTGAAGCTAGATTTTGATGAGGGAGTTCAGTTTATCTCTCTATGACCATGAAAAACATGGGGGGAAATGCACATTATTTTGATGGAAGATAGGATTTGATGGACTTTATTAAAGGAGAAGGATTGATGGACCTAGATCTTCAAGTTATTTGCTTCACCTAGACTAATAAGAGAGTGGGGGAGAATTGTATTCAAGCTCGTCTGGATGGGGTCCTAATTTCACCTAATCAGCCCATGATTTTTTTTGCTCTCTATCTTTAATTTCTAAGGTGGCCTCTAATCATCTTCCTTTGGTCTTTCTAGCTAATTTTTTTTAAGCTAAAAAGAATTTCCCCTTTAGATTTGAGAAAATGTGAATTCAACACCCAAGTTTTTCTTAGATCAGTAAAAGCTAGTAGAATATTAAGGTGGAAGGGATGACTCTTTTTTGTATCACCAAAAAACTTAGGCATGTTAAAGGGAAAGTTAAGGAATAGAATAGGAGTGATTTGAGAATATCTTTAAGGAAAAAGCCAATTTGTTAATGGAGCTAAAAGATATTTAGGATTAATTCAGATGGAAGGCTACGTAGAGGTCTTTCTAGCTGAAGAAAATGAAAAGTTGGTCAATTTTCACAACATTGTCTCAAAGGAAGAGATTTTTTAGAGACAGAGGTCTAGGGCTATTTGGCTACAGGTAGGGGATAGAAATTCCAAAATTTTCCACATGACTATTATGAAACATAGGGCAACCAATCGTATATCTAGGCTAAAGGAGGATCCGAATGAATTGACTGATGAGAAGTAGATTGCTAATGAATTGGGATCCTTTTTCTCTTCTCTTCTCTCCATAGATCAAAATGTTGATAGGATTATGCAGGAAGATTTTCTTGGAATTATTCCTAAAATATTTCTAAAGAAAAAATTCTAGATTGATTACTACTCCTTTCAAGAAAGAGATTTATGAAGTTGTTCAATCTTTTGAAGGGGATAAATCCCCTAGCTTGGATGGATTTCCCATTTTTTTTCTAGCTTTTATGTTGTATTGTTGAAAAAGATGCTTGCAATGCAATTAAGGATTTCTTTGGAACTAGAAGAATGCTTAAGGAGATTAATTCTACCTTCTTATGCCTGATTCCTAGAAAGGCGGGAGTGGATGCCCCAAAGAACTTTAGACCCATTAGCCTTTGCAACTCAATATATAAAATAATCTCTAAAGTTTTGACCTTTCGTATCTTGAAGATTCTTCTAAATCTGATATCTGAACAACAAAGTACTTTTGTCCGGAGAAGGAAAATCTTCAGCTCTATCATAGTGGTGCATGTAAACATTCATTCTATGGCTTTCTCCAATACCCAAGGTTTTGTGATGAACAACAAAAAGTTCAATATTATTATTATCCAATGATTACAACCTGATTAAAATCTATAATCCCTTACAACTCAATATTTCTGCAAGAAGCTACAATATCACCATTCATCATGAAATGCCCAACCCTAAGCCTTTTTATACAAGCTTTTGCTGCTTACAAAATTAGGGCTAGAATAATAGAAAAATAGTAGCCAACACCTTTTACAATATAAGGGCATTTTTGGCTTTGAGGGTAGAAAAATCCCATGGGGGCATTGCCCCTTAACCCCACCTTGCAACAAGGAGCGCACCTAGGGTGCTACCCTAGGACCTCACAGGAGCACTGCCCCTTGACCCTATCTTCTAGAAATAATCTAGAGAGAAATCATGCCGAATAAACCTCTAGGTCTGATTAGGCTCCACATCGCAACAATCTCCCACTTGGAGACTAATCAGACTCCACAATAATCACCTCCCACTTGGAGACTGATCATAGCACTGTGAAACCTGTAGCTCCTCACTAGAATATCAAACCACCCAAGACTTTGTTGTTCTTTTATTATATTTAGTCTAAAAGACCAACCAAAGTTGAAGAGGAATTCAGCTTCTCCCTTGTCACAACCTTTGTAAACATATCTGTTGGATTATCATTTGTATGTATCTTCTCCAACTTTAACTATCCATCATCCAAAACTGACCGAATGAAATGGTACAACAATTGTATGTGTTTTGTCTTTGAATGCAGAACTAATTTCTTTGCAAGATGAATGGCACTTTGACTATTAGTAAACAAATAATTATCCTTCTGAGGGTGTCCAAATTCTTCCAATAAGAACTAAAGTCATATCATCTCATTAGCTACCTCTATAGCAGCAACATACTCTACCTCTATAGAAAATAAAGCATTAACCTTCTATAACCTAGAAACCCAGCTCATGGTTGCCCCACCAATAGTAAATACATAACCTATAGTAGTATGTCTGGTATCAATATCGCCTGCCAAATCTAAGTCAACATAGCCTTGTAAATCAGTCGTTGATCCCCCAAAGTGTAAACACTTATTGGATGTTCCTCTCAAATATCTGAGAATCCATTTAATTACATTCCAATGCTCAAGACTTGGATAACTTATAAACCTACTAACAACTCCCATTGCATGTGTAACATCTGGCCTAGTACATACCATAGCATACATCAATCTTCCTATAGCTAAAGCATAAGGTACCTTGGACTTCTTATCCTTCTATTTTTGTGTCTTTGGACACATCTCCTTAGTCAACTTCAAATGACCAAGTAAAGGTGTGCTGACAGCTTTAGCATTCTCCATAGAGAAATGTTGCAACATCTTCGCAATAAAATTAGCTTGAAATAATGTCATTTTTTTGTTCTTCCTATCTCTACAAATCTTCATACCAAGGATTTTTTTTGTTGTCCCCAAATCCTTCATAGCAAATGAATGTGTTAATTGTTCCTTTAACCCCTTAATGCGATCCATGTTAGACCCAGTTACAAGAATATCATCAACATATAAACATAAAACAATGTAGTTGTCATCATCTAGCCTCTTAAAATAAACACAATGATCTGAATGACACCTACTATATCCATACTCATGCATAAAACTATCAAATTTTAGATATCATTGCTGAGGTTCTTACTTCAAGCCATATAAACTTTTCTTCAATTTGCACACTAATTTCTTACCTTTGACCACAAATCCTTGTGGCTGAGCCATATATATCTCTTCATCCAAATCACCATGAAGGAAGGTTGTTTTAACATCAAGTTTCTCCAAACGCAAATCTTCAGTAGCCATAATGCTTAAAACAGTGCAAATTGAAGTCATTTTAACAATCGGAGAAAATATCTCATCAAAATCAATGCCCTTTGTCTGTGCAAATCCTTTTACAACTAACCTAGCTTTAAATCTTTTCTTACCTTCATCCTCTTCTTTCAACCTATAAACCCACTTATTTTGTAAAGACTTTTTACCTATAGGCAACTTGCATAAATCTCATGTCTTACTTTTCAGCAAAGAGCCCATTTCTTCTTTCATTGCAGACTCCCACTGAATCTATATATCCACCTACATAGCTTCATCATAACATTTAGGTTCATTGACATCAATAAGTAAAATAGAATACAAGTAGGGGGAAAATATTTTTGGAGTTCTACTCATCCTTTTTGATCATTTAACATTCACTGTGGTGTGTAGTCTTTGTTGTTGCAGTTGTTGCACATCATGAGGAATCGCTAGAACATCATCTTTTGGAGTATCATCCAGCACTACATAATCATTTTCTTTCATCGCATGTGGTTCCAACAGTTCTTTGTACAACACTTTCTCATTGAATATGACATCCTTGCTTCTTATAATTTTATGATTTTCAAAATCCCAAAGCCTATAACCAAATTCATTAATTTCATGTCCAAAAAATACACATTTCTTTGACTTATCTTGTAGCTTGGTTCTATTTTTAGAATCTATATGAGCAAATGCTTCACAACCAAAAGTTCTAAGAAAAGAATAACTCGTCTTCTTACCAGTCCATGCTTCCTATGGAACACCACAACCCAAAGGAGTCAAGGGACCTCTATTAATCAAATATATAGTAGTATTAACAATCTCTACCCACATGTTTAAGGGCAACACTACATGAAACCTCATGCTTCTTGCATGCTCCATTATAGTCTTGTTCATGCACTTAGCCACTCCATTTTCATGTGGAGTCCTTGGAACAATTTTATGTCTATGAATACCATTAGTGGAGAAATAATCTTCAAACTCATGATTGCAATACTCACCACCATTATCAAATTTGAGAAATTTTAATTTCTTTCCAGTCTCATTTTCAACCAAGCATTTTCATTTCTTAAAAATTTGAAATACATCATATTTTTGTCTAAGGAAATAAACCCATACTTTTCTAGTTGCATCATCAATAAATGTAACATAATAATGAGAGCCACCAAGGGAACATACTTGAGTTAGTCCCCATACATTTGTATGCACAAGCTCTAATTTCTCACTTTTATTTTCCTTCCCAATCTTCACAAAACTCACTCTCTTTTATTTTCCATACACACAATTTTCATAAAAATCCATAATAACACATTTCAGACCTGGTAAAACATTCTTTGAATGAAGTAATTTCATACCTATCTCACTCATGTTCCTAAGTCTGTTTTCCCACAGTATTGTATCAGAATCTGCAATAGCTATTTGTTCTCCCTGCTCAATTGTAGCAATTGTTCCTGAACATTCATTTTTCTCTTAAACAATCAAAGTAAAAGGAATAGTATCACCTGTACAAATATACAAGGTGCCTACTTTCACTCTTTTTGCTACTACAAGGGAACCTTTTGAAACCTTCCAATTTTTATCATTAAAAATAACTACACAGCCCTCATCATTGAGTTGCCCTACTGAAATTAAGTTCCTACTCAACCTTGGAACATGTCTTACCTCATGTAGTAGTCAATGATTCTTATTATGCAACTTTTTCCTTTCCAACAATTTGACAGGGTTCATTATCCCCCAAATAAACAAGCCCAAAACCCCCTTAGACATAATCAATGAAATAGCCTCTATGAGATGTAGCATGAAATGAAGCACTAGAATCTAAAACCCATGAATCATCAACACTTTCTAAAGATAGAAGCAAAGCATCCTCTTTGGATTTGTTACTTACCACATTTGCCTCCTTGTTCCTCTGGTTTATCTCCTTGATTGTTCTTTCGAGTCCAATAATCTTTCTTCGTATGCCCTGATTTCCCACAATACTAGCAATCTCTTGGTCCTCTGGATTGAGACCTCTTCCCCTTTGACTTTCCTCTTGATTTCTCATGATTTTTGAAATTATTTCCTCTCTCAGTGGTTATGCCTCTGCTTTGTGTGTTCAAAGCACTTCCTTATGTAGATCCACCTAAGGTTTTCCTATGAGTTTCCTCACTCAAAATAGCATCGATCACATCATCATATTTTAGGATACTAGATCCAGAAACAAAATCACTCACAACCATTACCAAGTCATTCTAGCTTTCAAGCAAAGAACACAAAATCAAGAGAGTCCTAATTTCTTCATCAAAATTGATACCCACAGAAGATAACTAACTAGTAATAGTATTAAACTCATTTAAATGATCCGCAAAAAATCCACCTTCTATCATTTTCATATTAAATAAACACTTCATGAGAAATACCTTGTTTCTAGCAGAGGGCTTTTCATACAGTTTCACTAGGGTTTGCATCAACTCTTCTATTGTGTTTGCTTTTGTAATATTAAATGCCACTAATGGTGCCAAGCATAATCGAATGCTTCTAAGTGCCTTTCGGTCCAAAAGATCTCAGTCATCATTTGTCATAGATCCCTAATTTTTGGTTTTTCCTTCCAACGACTTTCATAAATCCTTCTAATAAAGACAGTCCTCCATTTGGATTTTCCATAGCTGAAAGTTTTGCCAATTAAACTTGTCAACCCTCAGCTTACCCTTGTCTGCCATCGTTCCCACTCAACCATGAGACCTTCTTACAGAGGATCACTAAAAAAAAATGGCAACAGTCTGGCTAAAAAAAATGATGACCATCTGGCTCTAATACCACTTGTTAGGATTAACCTTAGAAAGAAATAACAGTTACATGCAAATTTAACCAATACCAAAAAATAGTAGATCGCATAAAAAAGAACACAAGACACCAAGATTTAACATGGTTCACCGAATCCCTGGGCTACATCCACCACAAGTCCAATATTATTATTATCTATTGATTACAACTTGATTATGATTTGTAATCCCTTACAGCTCAATACCACCGTAAGAAGCTACAATATCACCATTCATCATGAAATCCCTAACCCTAAGCCCTTTTATACAAGCTTTTTTTGCTTACAAAATTAGAGCTAGAATAATAGAAAAATAGTAGCCAACACCTTTTACAATATGAGAGTATTTTTCAAAACCCCCATGGGGGCGTTGCCCCTCAACCTCACCCTATACTATGATAGGGAGTGCACCTGGGGTGCTGCCCCAGGACCCTGCAGGGGCGTTGCCCCTTGACCCCATCTTGGGGGTGTTGCTCCCAAAGCCTTGTAGAAATAATCTAGAGGGAAATCACGTCGAATAAACCTCTGCGTCTAATTAGGCTCCACATCACAATAGAACAAAGCTCTTTTAGCAAAGTAAGGTTGGAGAGTATTTCAAGAAGAAAAGGAATGGAGTACCAATTGAAAGCACGAATATCTTAATAATTCTCCTTCTCTTTTTGAGTTCCTAAATTATCCAAGGATCAATAAGTCCTCTGCTATCTGGAATGTTCAGATTGAAGTTGGGTAATGGCAGAAAGGTGAGGTTCTGGGAGGATATCTAGATTTTGGATCTTCCTTTGTTTCATGTTTACTTTGATGCCTTTACTATTGAAAGATGCAAGCAAATCTATGGGTGCCATGTTTCTAACTACTAGAGGAATGATGGTTGGGTGAATCTTGTGGAGATCAGTCCTAACCTTATGTCTATCCAGGTCTCTCTCAATGTCTTTTGCCTTAACCTGGAGCAGAAGGATTCTATGGTTTGGGGCATAGAACCAAGCAAGAATTATAAAGTGACCTCTATTTTCAAGATTGATATTAATGCCAATCGGCCTCCTTAGTCAAAAGCTTGGATGAAGGGAATTATCCCTAAGATTGAAATTTTATTTTAGATTGTTCTTGAAAATAAAATCCTAACTATAGACAATCTTCATAAAAAGGGATATAGTATATTAAATATATGTTTTTTGTGTAAGAAGGCGAATGAAGATAGAAATTGCCTATTTATCCATTGCAATTTCAATCACAATGTCTGGAATATCCTTCTTGAGTACTAGAATCTTCAATGGGTCCAACCCAACTACCTTATGGAATGTTTTCAAAGTTGGAAATGCCTTATAAGTTATTATATAGCTCACTCCCTTTGGAACTTTTATCTTCCTCACCTCGTTGTGGACTTTGGAAAGAAAGAAATAATAAGATTTTTAGAGATAAAGAATGTCCTGCTTGGGTGGTAGGCCACAAAATCCTTAGGGTTCTTAAAGAAAACTTCTTAAATTAGAACAATATTAAACATGTTTTTTATATAAATCACCCTATGAGATGTAACAAGATCAAGGATAAAATCAGCACAGAGGGAGTAATCTGGAAATCTCCTCCTAATGGGTGGCTTAAAGCTATTTTTGATGAATTTTCCAAAGATAACTTGGGGAGAGTTGGGTGTGGTGGAGTTCTCAGAGATCATAGTTGTAGGGTGGTGGATGTTGTGGTTATTCCTATGGTTCCTCAACTAGTCATAGGACAAAAGTGGCAATGGCTTTGTTTATTGTTCGTAGGGCTGTGGAAACTAGTTTTCAGAATTTATGGCTGGAAGGGAATTCTTTGAATATTGTGAAAATGCTAAATAATTATTATTCTATAATATGGAATATTGAAATGATTATTGGAGAAATCAAGTTTCCTTAAAAAAATTGAAAAATATTTTATAACTCATTTTTATCGTGAGAGTTATAGGGTTGTTGACTCAATTTCCAACGAAGCAGTGTGTATGGATAGGCCACTATCATGAGTGGATGACTTAAGAAAGGAAGTTTATTTAAAGGCAATCATTTTGTTTGATGTGACAAATGCAGTGGAAGCAAAGTTTAATGTAAACTAGAATTAAGATTTTTTCAAATTTCGAAGGCAACTGTAACTTTAATGATAGTGGCAATGTTTTTTTGAGAAGGTACCTCTTCATTATTACCTTCTTAAACTAGCACCTTTTGTGGGTGATTTTGGAAAAAAAAGGTGAAAGCCTGCAAGTTTTTTTCTTGCAAAAGATTTCCTCATTGTGGAAGTCTAGTTATTATGGTTATTAGCATGGGTGGTGAGTAAGGAAGCAAGAGCCTACAAATTGCAAGAACTGGAAGGAGAAAATGGCACTCTGGAATGTACTTCACAAAAGTAAGGTAACATGTTACCTTGAGAAATTGCATGCCTATAAACCCCATATTACTGAAGATTTTTTTATAAACTGGGTTGGGGAGAATGTGACTTTGCATGGGGTTTTTGTGTTTATCACCAAATAGTTTATTGCAGAAATTGTTGGGCTTCCTGTTGGGGGAATCAAATTCAAGAAAGAGACCAAAATCTTGAATGCTACCCTCAAAAAAATTTCAAAGAACCCTAGAGAAGAAAGAAAATTGGTTAAGGGGACTTCTTTGACCTTGACTAGATTAAGGTCCTTTTCCAAGATGTTTTGTCCTATATCTATGAGTATTTCATTCTTGATGGGAGGTTTAAAAGAGTGCATAATTTCCATTTTATTATTTCAAATCACTTCAGATACAAGGATAGGGTTTCTTTCTCATTTTATTTGAAATTTTCCTTGTTAAATAGTCTCTATGCTCATAGGGAAAAAAAAGTTAGAGGCCCATTCTTCATGAAGAGCTCATCCTGTTAATTGAGTAATATTGTAGAGAGAATGTTGTAAAACTCTCGCCCTAAACTGGAAAGAGAAAGAAGGTATCTAGGAAGGAAACACTAGATAAATCTAGTGACAAAAAAATCAAAACCCATAACATTAAAATTAAGGAGATTAAGGAAATGGACGCTGAGTCAAATAGAGACTTGACTAGTGAGAAGGATTGTGCTAAGAAAAAGAAAAATAGAAAGACTAAGGATGAAGGTAAAATCAAGGGCAAACTAGAGGTCACACTTGAAGAAATTTTGGAAGAAGACAAGGGCAACTCAGAAGCACAGAATGATGGAGAAGAGGGAGAAACAAAGAGTGGAGATTATAGCTCGAATAATGATGGTACTTAGGTAGTCAGGATGAGTTCGTGGTTAAGTCTAGCAGCACAAGAGCAATGTGGGTTCTCCAAACCTGGGAAAGAAGGAACATGACATTTCACTGAACTCCTCAAAGGGCAAAGACAAGAATTTGAAAGATAATATGCCTGTCCTTGAAGCTGATGAGGAGAAGGGGCAACCTATGGATAGTAATAATGATGATTATATGATCCTTATTACCCAAGAGCTAAAAATTGTTGATACTACCCAGAAGAATGACACTAATGAAAATGATTTAACTGGGGAAAAGGATTCTATGCCTAAAGAGGCCCACATTGATACCAATAATCTTGAGTACAACAGTGTTGATGACATGACGGAGGAGAAGAATATTAGTGGAAGGCTTATGTTTCTTAACAAAGCCAAATTAAAAGCGGACATGACTCTGCAAGTAGATACTTGACTCTATAATGAAATCATGGCCCTAAAGAAATGTGTTAAAGATCTACAGAAGAATTTGGATAATGTAAAAACCAAAAGAATCAAGCTAGAGGGTAAAGTCAGGAATATTCCTTAAAAACTGATACCTATGAAGTTGAGTTGAGGCAACTAAGGAAGGATAGTGGCCAACATATGGACATGATAGCTTCCAGCCTATGTGCAGCGGTTGCTAGCATTGGTAGGAGGAGAAATGAGGAAATTATTTATGTTATGCCTACCCAGATGACTAGTGGACCAAGCAGAAGGACTAGGCTGAGTACGAAAAGGGCCATTGAAGCTATTTATGTCTCAAATGTTGAAGGTTTCCTTCAAGAGGTTGCTGATACTACTAAAGAATTGACTAAGGTTTTGGAGGAGCTAGAGTAACTTCATGCTTTTGTGTTGCTTGTTCTTGTTGTTGTTCCAGGTTTCTAGTTTTGTCCCTCTTTGTTGGATGTTTTTTCTGTTGTTTTTCTTTCCAGCTCAATTTTGTATGTCTGCTACTATTTATGTTCCAAGTCCTTGTAAAACTTAGGTTTGGGCTTTTTGTTGATACTGTAAGTTCCAGGTCCTTGTAAAAACTGGTGGACTCTATTTTGAATATCTTTTTGTTTTTTTATGGGGTTTGAGTCCCCTCAGAACCTATTTTTACCGTAATCCAAAACATTCATCATCAAAGAATTCATTGAGTATAACATTGAAACTTTTATTATGATCAATCATGGATTCTTTCTTCAATTATGAAATAATAAATCCAATGAGGTTTGGAACCATTTGAGGCAACTAAACACCTTGATATTATGAAATCTACAAATTTTCATTATATACCATTTTATCATCCAACGTAAATCAATTGATTATACTCAATCAATCACAAACCACTAATACAAAATTAGAACACTTACCAAATGCACTTATCAATCCATCATGTAATGCTTGGTTATATTGTCAAATTCAATTTTGGAAATTAAACAAGTTGTATAACAAGACCTAAGGGTTCATTAAGATCTCACGAATCAAATCAAATCAAAATTACTTGAGGACACACAATTTTGAGAGGGTAGGACTGTAATATCCCCCTCTAGTATTGAGATTTGACATTAAATCACAAACACTCAACATCCCTATTCAAAATAATCAAGTAATCCATTGAAAAATAAAATGATTATTTCAATTATCTATAATAAATTTTTACTAAATGAGATCCAAGCATTTCATTATCGAATATATTAACTATGTAAATAGCTAAGTAAATAATGGTCACTAAAATAACAAGAGCTCTATTCGAGCTTGAGTCCCTTCTGAAAATGAAAAATAGATTTTAAAAGAAAAAAAAATGTTAGATATGGTGGTAAAAATAGAAGTTTGTGAATCTAAACTTGACTAGATAGATTAATTTGATTACAACAATGTGTGACAATTTTATTAACATCTATTGGTTGAATTAGACTTGATATCAATTTTTTTATTTCAAGTGTTTTTTAACAGGTTAATAATACAATTCCGAAATATTATATCTTATTGAATTAATTTGATATGTTATGTGGTTCAAATTGAATATCTTATGAAAAGTAAAACAAACAAAAATTAATAAGTTTTTTTTCAAAAAATATTTATTTTCAATATAATTTACTTTATAATATTACTCATACGCATACATTTAAAAAAGGTATCAAATAATAATAAAATCAAAGAATCTATAACAATTTATTTAATATAATTTGCTAGTGAAAGTTTACTAGAAACTAGTCAATTCAAATAGGAAAAAATAATATCTAAATATTTGATCCACCATATGAAATATTGTTGATTTTTCCTCTATAAAATAAATGGTGTATATGGGAAACATTTTTTGAATTCTCACCAGATATGCAATTTTTTTATTCAAATAAATTGATAATATGTTATCAAAATGCAATATGAGAGTATATTCAATTGCAACATAGAATACCAAGACTACTGAAAATGTAAAAAAATGTGAAATCTTCTCATACATATTTCAATGTTATGTTTCATAGAGAAGAGATGGAAAGAATATTAATTATAGCCTATTTGACTGTAGATCTATAATATATTTAAAGATAATATAAATTTAAAATTTATATATTTATATTGAAAAGCTTGTTATTTTTATTTTTATACATTCTTATATATTGAATATTTTAATTATAGATCAATGACCATAATTGAAAATATTAATACCAGAATGAAAATCTTAAAAATAATAAATGATATTAATATGAACTATAAATTTTGTATAACATATTATTTCTTTAATTTTTACATTAGAGTTTCAAATCTACTCTTTGTTTTTTTTTCTGTGAGCCTTGAACATCATCTTTTTATTTTCTCCTCCTTGGATTACTTCAGTGCATTGTCATTTTATTCTTTTCCCTTAGGATTGCTCACTGAGAACCTTCTATTCAGTCTTCATCTCACATATTAATAATGATTTCTTCATAATAGTGGATTCCTTCTATTAGGTCCCTACAAGAGACAACCCTAAATAGAACACACAACCTATGAAAGGCATTATCACTGTGACAATTATATGATCGATAATTTTTTAAAAATATTAAAAAGTATCAAGATGTTTAGTTGATGCTTAAGAAACTATAAAAAATAAAAAATAAAAAGACTACAATCTAAACAAATATTATAACATAAGATGTGGCAGTAAAAGCTCGATGTCATCAAATATGAAAATCAGTTTTTGCCATGGCAAGATAGGGAAGAGCTGAAGGATACAAATTTTTATTTTTTTAAATATCACAACCTAATTTATAGCAATGGATTTAGATTCATTTAAACTTTTAAAACACGAAAAAAAAAATATAATCTACTTGTCATTCATAGACTAATGTTCCATCCAAAATCTTTCTATGGCTATATGAGAAATTTATTAAATTATTTTATATAGCCTTCGACTATTCACCACCATTTTCAAGAGTGCATTTTTTTGAGAATTTAGATTTATATTCACTTTGCTAATCTAAAAATTCTTGATTAAATATGAAACAAAGTTTATTTTTTCAATTTGTAAAAGATTTTATTTTAGTTTTAATTAATGAAAAAAATAATTGCCTATAAAGAGTAAGGTGTTTGTGGCAAACCTAGGGAGAGATCTATGAATAGATGGGAGTTTCAATCTTTTAGATAGTTGTTAATGTTCTATTGAGCATATTATTATGTGTTCATAATACCAATGTAAAAATGATATGCCATGAAAAAATGGTTAATGCATACCCTACTTCAAAAGGAAGATCTGAATAGGATCAATAATATAAAAGAATAAAATCTAACCAATCATACATAAGCCTTTCACTAGTACAAATTTAAACTAACATCTATATTATAGATAAATAAAACAAAAAATATTGTATTTGCTCGATATATATCTAAAGAGCCAAAACAAGGAAAAAAACAAGATATTGCATTGATTGTATTTAAAAGGACTAACCTAAACATTTAAAATATTCAAAAGCATCTAGTCTCCCCACCACTGCGAGATGGCCCAATTTCATAGCCACAAAAAGTGGTGTTTCTTCATTGCAATAGCAAAATGTGGGTTCAATCTCTATTAACTACCTTATCAAATCCGCATCAACTAATGGGTAAAGTATCTAATAAACAAGTGAGCAGTTGCATAACTAGGGCATGGTCAAAATATATGTTCACCTATTACCCAATAGTACCATTTTTTCCTAATATGACAATGCACACTAAAATACAACATGCACATACAAATAATATTTTAACTATCTTCCTATCTAAAGTAGCACTAAACACACACACACACACACACCAAAAAAAAAAAAATTGATGCTTACGTAAGCTCATAACATAATTTATGAAAGAACTTAGAGTAATAGCTTCAGTCAAAAGAATATGGGAATGAACTTGCCCATGATGATCAGAATGGGCCTGAACTTACAATATATGCAATATCTGGCTATCATGCCACCAAAAAATGGATGTGTCAGGATCAAAGACGACCCTGAAGAGAATGCAAGCACAAGAACCAATTTTTATTAAAAATTAACAGAGAGACCAAGACAAACCCACCAAGCAATCTCCAACACCACTACATTATGCCCAATATTGGCACTATTCAAGCATTGATATTTTCAATTGATTGAAGAACTTTCAGAACCTTCTTGATATAGATAGATCACTATACGAAAATGTTAAATGATATATCACAAGGAAGATAAACAAGCACGAGAAAGAACATGTGACAAGAGAGGTAAGAAAGCATGCAAAATGACATATGGCCTACCCTTATTTGTTGCTATGTTTCCTAGGGAGAAAATAAAAACATCACCAGGAAAAATAAGCAAGGCCAATAAGAAAACAAAAATCAAAAATCAAAATGTATTTTAATGGAAAAACTGCATAAAACCATAGGTTAAAATTTAATGCATAGTTTTCAAAGAATGAACTAATTGTCTGATAGTAACATGAAAACTATAGTCTCCTGCTGAAGGCAAGAACTAATAATAAATATTAACAAATCATAAGTATACGATTAATTGATATATAGAATTGTCTATATTACTAATCATATTAGTCAAAAAAACATCAGATGACATTAATCATGTAAATACTAATACAAGTATTTAATATCAAACCCAAGACACCATGTCGACATTGACTTGTGAGAGGTCACGTCTCTTGATTGGTTAGGGAAGGGAAGACATCGAATAACATACAATCAAAATTATATTGAGGGAAAAAGACTAGCCAAAAAGGTCTAACAATATATATCTCCACCTTGTAGCCATAGTCCACGTTGACCCATCAAATAAGACAACAAATACTTAATTATAGACCAGCATTAACCCATCTGACAGGCAAAGGAACAAAACAATAAATCATACCAAAATATATGGTAAATCATAATTTAAAAAGACCACCTCCTTATTGGCTACACCATGAAATAAATGACTTCCACGAAAAGGGGTGTTAGTTCCATCATAATCTAATAAAAATCTAATAATCTAATAAAAAGGGAGAATGAGGAACAATTATAAAACAAGAGCTTTGTTAGAGCAGGAGTCCCTCTCTATTGTGAAAAACCTAAAGAAAAAAATAGTATCGCTAAAAACCTGTAATATTAGTTAGAGATATAAAATATATATTTTGATATTGTTCTAGGATTTGAGCAAAAGCTCATAACAAATCCACGAAGCCCAAGAAAACCTGCATGCAGAAAACCTGTCATAGAGAAGAAAAAGACAAGAAGAGGCAAGGGTTTGATCTAAAAAACTCAGACGAAGAAGAAAAATATTATTCAATGGATTCTTTATTTACAATGAGATCAATCCTTATAAAGGAGATCAAAACCCGAAAAAGGGTAACCTAAAGCCTAAAAAAGCTAGGGTTGCACATTATAATTAATAAAATATTAATAATATGTACCTACAAGATAGCTTAAGCAAACTAGCGTAATAGGAAACTTAATTAATTAAATCAAAGTGATTTAATTAATAAGTGAAAGCAACTAATTACTCTAACAACCCCCCTTAAGCGAAGCTCAGGAGGTAAGCTAACCTAGCATAGCTATGAAAGCAAAAAAGTGGGTCCCAGCAACAAGGCCTGATTAGGTACCCAATACAAGGAAATCTTTGTAAACCGAAGACAAAGGAGAAAACCCAGTGCGAAAAACCTCTCTCCAAAAAGAGATAGCAAAGAATGTTCCAAAAGAAGGAACAAAGAGAGATCATGAAGAGAACCATTGAAGCATGAAAAGCCGCAAAACTCTGTCAAAAGGTGCTAATCTGTAGAACCTCCACGAAAATAGAAGGAACGAACCAAGCGTGTCTATATGGAAGATGATCCATCTCACCGAAATGCATAGGTAGCTAGCCATTGCAATCGCCTAGTATGTAGGATCAGGTACTAAATACATAGCTTACTCTAACGAACCATCGAACCAAGGAAGCATTAGAACCAACAATATAACCCCCCTTAATGCAAATAGGGTGAGGTGACAAGAAACTGAAAAGATGGGCCAAAAATCTCCTACAACACAGGAACCAAACACATCAAGAGTGAGGTACAGACACCTATAAAGGCACATGTCATTGACACATCATGGGGCTAATGTCGTGGAAGGCACACTCACTTGACAAAGGAAGAGGGCAATAACGGCAATCAACTATCCCCCCCATGGCACTCTATAAAAATAGTGCGAGTGCAACAAATCACAATGATAAAAAGGATCCCGAAATGCAAGAGTGGCACTTTATCTCAATGTGTTTGCATAAAGATGCTTACAATGAATATCAACAATGATCAGAAAAAGCATAAGGCTGATATAATAGAAGGTACAACCCAAAACAAAGTATCTGAAGCAAAAAAATCGATCCCCATACTTGAAACAGCCAGGATATCCACCAGCATGCAAAAATACAGAAGGCTAAATAAAATGTGCCTGGAGCAAAATCTGGAACAACAACCAGCATCACTGAAACAAGCGCAGAAACAACTTTCCAACAATATAAAGAAGACCAATATCAGAGATCGGATGCTCAAGATACTATTAGAGTAAGTCATTTATTACTCTAGTTGCTTTAGCTCTCTGAGGTGCATATAATTAATATTTTATATTAATTATAATGCGCAAACCTAGTTTTCTTTCCTTTAGGGTTTTGTTCAACTTAAAAGTTTGAAGTTTTTTATTTTGTTTTCATAACTTGGAATACATTTTTGCTCTCATATTGTTGAGAATTTTTGAGCTCTGCTTTTTCTATTTTCTGGTTTCTCTTTAGCAGGTTATTTGCATGCAGGTGATCTTGGCAATCTATGAAGTTGGATCTCTCAACTTCTACATGGTATTAGACTGGACCTGTTGCTTCCTCATTTGAAGATTCTTGAAGCCACGATTCGCTGTCAGAAACCCTAGCTTTTTCAGAGTTTTTTTCTTCAAAAGGGTGAAGGGAAAATTTTTGGGGCACTTTGGGCTCAAATAGATGCCGCCATTGGATCCGAAAGCCCATTTGTAGTCAAAATACATTAAAAAATTTGTTGTTTTTGGCCTCCGGGCATTTGGAAAAAAAATTTAGCCCCCCCAAGAGGCCTTACGAACACATTTTTCGAAAAAAATTAAAAGTTGTTGATTTTGGGTGCTCCACCCACGGGCCACCCCAGCGCCACCCCACAGCCACCGAAGCGCCACCTGCGCCCGGCCTGTGCTCAGTCGCCGCCGACGCGGTACCAGCGGCACGACCCACACCCCATCGCCACCAGCCAATCGCCCAAGCTTAGCCTCTGCTCCGCCTCAACCAGAGGGCGCCGCTAGGTTCTCCTCCCGGGCGCCACCTCCGCCAATGGCACCACCACAACAGAATCGCTGGCTGATGTCAGCATTCTGTCTATTGACGTCAGAAACTAACTGTTGACGTCACTTCATAGTGACATTTTTCGACAATCGCTAACGTCATTTCCCAACAACTAGAATTTTTTCTCGACAACGGCTTGTGACAGTTGTATGGGCATCAAATTTAAGCCCATCTCTATAATTTTCCAAAGAGCTCTTTTTCTAGACCTACAGTCATTTTTTTCTCATAACTTGAGCATACAGACGTATTATTGCAATCCAAAAGAAGCATTAGAAAGCTGACTCAAAGATAGAGACAATGGTGCTAGTTTCGTTTGATTTCAAGTTTGTTTGAGCTTCCAAATTTGGTGTTGAAGTAGAAGCTTCTGTTTTCCTCTTCTTTGCATCCGAATTCCAAGTTTTTTTCTTAGTTTTTGTGTTTTTCCATAGTTGCTGCTTTGGTTTTTGGGGATACTTTTATTCATTCTGGGGGGGAGCATTTTCTATTCTATAATTTGCTTCAGAATCAGACCCTTCTACTTTCATCTTTTCTTTCTCTCAATGTCAGATCCTTCTATGATCTGGCTCACACCGCACAACTATCACACTTAGAAGACACAAATGACTAGGCTTCTCATGTCAAGAGGCTTATGGTCATGCCTAGATGCAAACCAACCTGCTCTACAGCGCCCTTATGAGGTTCTTCAGCACAGAAATAAAATGGATGAAGCCATGGGACTGATTACACTGAACATCTCCAATAGTCTACTATTTCACTTGGATGGTTTGACTACTCCACGAGCTTATTGGCTCAAATTTTAGACTTTGTTTGGCCAAGTGAATGAGTTTCAGGCACTTCAACTTGATGCAGAGTTGACTTCTTTGACACCTGACAGCTTTCCCACCATTGAGGACTTCATGATGAAGTTCAAATCTCTGCGCACAGTTGTGCAGGGATGTGGTAGAAACAAAACAAATGATGAGTGTATTTTTTTGATACTCTCAAAGTTGTGAGGATAGTATCAGATCTTTTCTTCCACTTTCTACTCCACTATGGATGCCTTGGGTAACAGACATCAGATGCCCTCTTTTGAGATTTTTTGTGACAAGTTAACTCATGAGCAATCCAAGCTCACTCAAATGGATTCACTTACAGGTTCACCATCACAAGCATTACTTGCTAAGGATACATAAGAGCAGAAGTCAAAGTAGATATCTAATTCCTCTTCTTAGCACTCTACTGGTCCATCCTCTTCTTTTAAGAAGAAGGAGAAAAAGAAGACTGAGACTCCTTCCTGTTCCTATTGTCAGAAAGGAGCTCATGATGAGGCACATTGTTTTTAGAAGAGATTTGATGGTTATGAGAAACAGATTGCAGATTTGCAAGCTCTTCTTCAAAAGAGCTCTATTTCATCCCTGTCCTCTTCTACCTCTCAGGGGTCTTCCTTTCAGTCTTCATCCACCTCCTTGACATCTTCACCGGATTTTGGACAAGGTCATGCATTACGGGCTTCCCTTGCATCCCCTTCCCAAGTCCCTTGGATACTGGATTCAAGTGCTTCTCACCATATGGCATCTTCTCAAGGGGTCTACTCCTCTATTGAGGCTTCTTTGATTCCTCATATTCTCATGGGGAATAACACTACTCTAACAGTCTACGAGAAAGGTTCAATTCGCATTCAAGATGGCACATTCAATGATGTATTGTATGTTTCATCTCTCTCTGCAAACCTTCTCTCGATGTATCAAATTACACAAAGTGTATCAGGGAAGTCAGTTGAGTTCACTACAGATTTAGTCTATATTCGGGATAGTGTAACAAGAGGCCTTATTGCTATAGGGATAGTTGATCATACCACCCATCTCTACACCTTCTCGCACTTTGGTCCACCATCTCCATTATCAGAGCATACTTCTTCTCTTTTGCGAGAGCATCATGTGGTGCAGTCAGGACACGTGAACCTTTGTATTATTCCTGAGTTCACCACACCTCATTCCGTTGAAGTCTTTTCTTCTTCAGCTCTATCAGACCCTCCAGCTCCACTCATCGAGCCTTCAGGAGCACTTGTTGCGGATTCTATAGAGGATGGTCATCTCCTCTTTCATGACAGTGTCAGCACACCTGCATTGGGGATTCCTTTTTAGGATCCTTATGTCTACTCTTTTGAGCATCAATTAGGCCTTCATGTCATTCAGTGGTTTCCTTGTTCTATGCCCTTGTTTCTTCCGCATTGGAGTTCCATTGGTTCATTCATTTCTACAGGGGCTTCATCATTCTGGGGGGGCTTTGATGTCTCATCTCTCTCTCATGGGGGGGTTGTTTATGGTTTTGAGAGAGTCTCTTGAACCATTTTATTTTTGTTTTTTTTTCATCTCTTTTTGGAGAGGGGTCTTTCCCATTGGGTTTTCTCCTTTGTCTCCGATTTACAGAGATTTCCTTGTATTGGGTGCCTAATCAAGCCTTGTTGCCGGGACCCATTTTCCTACTTTCATAGCTTTGCTAGGTTAGCTTCCTCCTAAGCTTCGCCTAAGGGGGGGTGTTAGAGTAAGTCATTTATTACTCTAATTGCTTTAGCCCTCTTAGGTGCATATAATTAATATTTTATGTTAATTATAATGCACAAACCTAATTTTTTTTCCTTTAGGGTTTCATTCACCTTAAAAGGTTGAACTTTTGTATTTTGTTTTCATAACTTGGAATACATTTTTGCTCTCATATTGTTGAGAATTTTTGAGCTCTTCTTTTTCCATTTTCAAGTTTCTCTTCAACAAGGTATTTGCATATAGGTGATCTTAGCAATCTGTGAAGTTGGATCTCTCAACTTCTACAGATACGCCATCCGGAGTGCAAAACAGAACATCCAACTTTGACTGCCAAAACAGGCAACCAAATTACATCAAAACCCAAAAAAAACCTGTAACAACATCTTCGTCTCGAAACCAGCTTTTCGACACATTTTTCAGATCGAAAAAATACATCCATATGCTCAAGTTACGGAAGAAAAACGTCCAAGGCCTCCAGAATGCAAGAAATTTTTTATTTTTTTAAATTAAAAAATAATTTAAAAACAAAAAAAGGCGCCACCCTTATCAACGTTGTCCAAATCGAACAAATTTTATATTGTTGGTTCTAATGCTTCCTTGGTTCGATGGTTTGTTAGTGTGAGCTATGTATTTAGTACCTGATCCTACATACTAGAGTGGTCGGCTACCTATGCATTTTGTTGAGATGGATCATCTACCATATAGACACACTTGGTTTGTGTCTTCTATTTCCATGGAGGTTCTACAGATCAACACCTTTTGATAGAGGTTTGCGGCTTTTCATGCTTCAGTGGTTCTCTTCATGATCTCTCTTTATTCCTTCTTCTGGAACATTCTTTGCTATCTCTTTTTGGAGAGGGGTTTTTCTCACTGGGTTTTCTCCTTTGTCTCTGATTTACAGAGATTTCCTTGTATTGGGTACCTGATCAAGCCTTATTGTCGGGACCCACTTTTCTGCTTTCATAGTTGTACTAGGTTAGCTTACCTCGTGAGGTTCGCTTAAGGGGGGATGTTCAAGTAATTAGTTGTTTTCACTTATTAATTAAATCACTTTGATTTAATTAATTAAGTTTCCTATTACTCTAGTTTGCTTAAGTTATCTTGAAGGTACATATAATTAATATTTTATTAATTATAATGTGCAACCCTAGCTTTTTTAGACTTTAGGTTATCCTTTTTCTTGAAACACCGAACAAGCTACAGCAGATCTGGCTCTGATACCATGTAGGATTTGAGCAAAAGCGCATAACAAATCCACGAAGCCCAAAAAAACTTGCATGCAAAAAACCTCACGGAGAAGAAAAAGACAAGAACAGGCAAGGGTTTGATCTGAAAAACTCAGACGAAGAAGAAAAATATTATTCAATGGATTCTTTATTTAACAATAGATCAATCCTGATAAAGGAGATCAAAACCCAAAAAAAGGTAACCTAAAGCCTAAAAAAGTTAAGGTTGCACATTATAATTAATAAAATATTAATTATATGTACCTACAAGATAGCTTAAGCAAACTAGAGTAATAGGAAACTTAATTAATTAAAATCAAAGTGATTTAATTAATAAGTGAAAACAACTAATTACTCTAACAATTGTTTCTATATATTTTACATTTTTTAAAGGTTAACATTTATGTATAATGAAATATATTTGATTATAATTATGTTAGAATATTAAATTAAATTTTATACATTTATAAATATATTAAAATTAAGTATACTAAAAGAATTATATTAATACTACATAAAAATAAAAAAAATAAAAATTGGAATAATTTAATATAATTAAATTTATAATTTGTAATTTGTTAAATAATATTTTTTATAAATCTAAAAACATAATAAAAAGTAATTTAATTTGAAATAAATTATTTAAAATTTCATTATTTATAATTTAGTATTTTGAAAAATAATAAAGTTAAGATTATGAAAAATAATAAAGTTAAGATTTTTTATTTTTTTTTAATCTTTAAAAAATAATAAAACTATTATTTGTTTGTTACTATCCTAAAACTTTTTAGAATTTTAAAATACAATAAACTTTGCAATCTCAAATTTTTCAATAATTTGTATGAATGAATTACAAAAATAATGTTATTATTATATTTTATTGGAATTTTTGATTTCTAACTAAAATTTAATTCAAAATGAAAAACATTTTCAATTTATTTTCTTTTAAAATAGTTAAAATAGAATAAAATATAAAATATAAAATATTTTAACACGTAGTTAAGAAAAATTAGATTTAGTATTTTTTATAACTCAATATTTCAAAATAATTCAAAAAATAAATTATTAAAATAAAATAAACATAATAATAAAAAATTAAATTAAGTCCTACTATATGACTATATTTATAATGTCTTTCTTAATATTAGCTAAAACATTTTATTAATAAAATATTATATATTGTTCATATTAATCTATTTATTTATTTCTTTAATTAAACTAAAAATAAATAAATATTTTATGTTTAGCCCTTAACAATTTTTACTTATAAAACAAATATAAAACTAAAAATACATACAATCAATGTTTGAAACAATAATGGTTTTCATTTGCTGCAGACGTGGATGGTGAAGATTGGATTTGGTGTGCATTCTCAGAGTGTACTATTAATGCATTTAATACAGTATTTTTTCTTTGTATAAACTCGGGGAAAATTGCAACAGACCAATTAGAAAAAGAAAAGAAAAAAAAAACAACAATAACAACAACATAAATTAATTTAAAAATAAAAAGAAATAAAAAGTTTGTGAACTTTAGAATTTGATTTTTCAAAATTGCATAAATTAATAATTAATAAGACTGTCTACTGAAAACATTAGTTCCCTGCTAAGTAGGGACTAATAAGGGATAAAGGGGGTATATATAGGAAGAGACTAATAAGGGTAAGGAAGTGTGAATTAAAAGGAACATATAAATTTTAAAATACTAGAGGTCCTAACAACATACGCCACTTTGGCATAGCATATGAAGTACGATAAAACTCGGCGCTCATTCCATTGGTGAACACAGGACCCGCCATGAACGGGTAAATCAAATTATTTCAGGATACCCTCCTCGGTGGTTATGTATGCCACATGGGCATACAGGGACCCACTACTAACGTCGCCAATTAAAAGGAGAAGGTTTAAGGAGATATATTATGGGGAAGTTAATTATAAATGCATAATTATATTATAATGGAACTAATCCCTTATAAAGGAACGAATAGAAACTTATAAGAAGCATCATTTGCTACCATTACCAATAATGGTCAATTATGATATCACCTTAATGAAATTAACAATAATGAAATTCAAAATATTTATTTCATATGGCTATATATTTGATTTTTCTCTCATAATATTATTATGATCTAAAATAATAATATTCACCATATTACTTAATTAGGATCAAGATAATACGTTGAACTTAGAGGGAGTCCATAGATGGTGTGTAGGCAACTTGGATAACATTTGTATTCTTTGCTCTTAAATCTAAATAATTAAACATCATTTAATAACTAAAATGACTATTGTGAATATTATAATTGATTTAAAGATTTCATTTATAATGGATCCAACGTGCCTTTAAACTTCTTGGATAGACCAAATCCTTCCCCATTGATTAAAATGATTTTTGTTCAGGTGTAACAAATAATGAACATTGTCAAATGACTCTTTTAGAACGGTTTTTAGATTATTTCCATCATATCTATTAGCTGCACAAACATGCCATATTGAAATACAACTGTCCATGATATAAAAAAATTGGGGAGCAATCGCAGCTCCAATCTCCTTTAGGCCCTCTCATGCAAATACTGGGAAGGTCACATGTAAATAGTACAACCAACAAAATCATGAATTAACAAATGTAGATTCTGCAAGATCAATTGCTCTTCCTAGGCCTGCTGCTTTGTTGATACATTCTTTATACTCATCATCAGGGTTACTACCTGCAACAATTCCTGCACCTGACTGAAGATGAACAACCCATTCCCGGCGCTGGCTAGCATCTTTGTATGAATACATGGTATCATAACGAGTTCCGGTAGGAAATATCATTGTGCGAAGACCAAGGGCGATATCCATGTCCCCGTTGTATGATATACCTCCTATACCACCACCATAAGGACCTCTTCGTGTTGGCTCATATTCATCAATCAACTCCATAGCTTTGACCTGACAAATCATAAGCAGAAGATGTTAGATACGAACAGAAAATTGTATCTCAAAACATGAAGATTTTAGTCAGCAAACCATAAGACCACAATTTGATTTAGGAGCAAAAAAAATTTCACGTAAAATGGGACAATCTTTGGGGTGGTAAAATAAATGCAAGTTTAAAAAATCAAAGTGGTGCCGTACTTATTAGACAAACCCCAAAAGCATCTAGCATGCATCAGCAATGTCAAAAAAACAACAGAAAAAGTAAGCTCCTAAATCAGAAAAAGCAATCACCTGACATTGCAGTGGAAAGAATGAATAAGTTTTAAGATAGTGGAGATGAAACATCTACAAATCAATTGATAGTTTGACTTTGGAAATGATATGAATGATGATAAGAATACATTAACAATACAATACAAAAAGAAAATAAAAATCACGTACTAGCTGACACTGGCTATATAGGGCGAAAATTTTCATTACGTAGGAAGCAAATGATGAGAATCACTCCTATAGTGACTTCCCTGCAATCTGTCTCCACGATTATAAATTGCATACACCCTTGATTGAATTCACCAATACTTTTTCACTGCTTGTAAAGGTACGTAAATAAGGAATTTTACATGCCTGGTCCAGAGAATAGTTCACATTTTGATTTATTTGCCCTTACCAAGCCAGTAAACGTCCTTGCTAGCAAATCTATTTAACCCTCCTAACGAGAGTGTATAATATCAATTTTGATGTCAGATATCCTTTCTTCTCTTTTCTTTCATCCTCCATCTTTACTTTCAGCATTAAGAATGCAAGGGATGGATCGTTTAATCTCCATGGGTGTGGCAACTAAAAGCCTACAGAACTAATCTTCTAATTGTGATTATTGCAAGAACATATCTTCTAACTTGTAATTCTGCAAGAAGATCATATAGGAGCACTACTAGTAACCACAAACTAATCAAAACCAATTTGCAACAGAATACCAGCAATAATTGTTGAATGCCTCATATAAAAAAATTGCTCCTGTGATTAAACTCTCCTCAACTAGAGAGTTGGTTGTGCTATAAAGACTGTACTGTACCAACCTATGGGCATGGATATAAAGTTAAAAACTCTTGGGCAAAAAATCAGGCAAACCAGAAGTATATGATATTTTGGAAAACTTGAAAAATATCAGGCAAAAACTGAAGAAAACACTCGGACCATCAAAAACAGGTAGAAAAACATTGAAAAAAAGAGTAATAGCTTACTTTTTTTCAACTTACAGGTGTTTTAATAGAATATACATATAAAGATTTTAAAAAAAATCAAAGCACGGATATAGGATGGGAATCCCTAGCACAGTCGAGGAGCAATGCTTCTCACAAGGTCTAGGGGCTGTGCCTCTGACAAGGCCAAAGGGCAGCAATCTTCACAGACTCCAGGACCAATGCTTCCAACAAGGTCAAGAGATAGCACCCTTCACGGGGTCCTAGGGCAGCACTCCTGACACACTCCCTATTGTGACAGAGGACAAGGTCAAGGGGCAGAATCCTTGCACCTAGCCTAAGTTAAAGCTTTGGAAACCACACACACCTTTATGGGGTGCACTGTTTTTTCAAAAAAATTTAACTTTTAACCAAGTTTAACGACTCCTTCAAACCTTTCAATAAATACTTGACTCTCACACTGGATTTTATCAATGTCAATTGTTTATTTATTTATATTAGTTAATTAATAAAAAAAATTAATATAATAAAATCATGTCAACTTTCAATTGGAACATTAGAAATTGATAAGTAGGAGATGATTTCCACAGCTAGTCAAATTGTGATGTGAATATCAGGATTTAACTGTGTGATTTTGAGTCAAACTCGATGACCCATGTTTCATGAGTAGTGATTCAACATGAATCCATCTCTCATGAGAATAAATGGAACACTTAGCACTCATTGGATCTAGGTGATGCTCACAAGGGTAAAGCACCGGGACTTCCCGGGAGGTCACCCATCCCAGTACTACTCCAGCCTGAGCGCGCTTAACTACGGAGTTTCCTCCACAGTTAAACCCAAAGCTTGCAACCCCATTTGCAAAACCCTCAGAAATTGCTAAGATCTAAAAACCCTCAGTTAACCACAAAGAGAACCTTCAATGAAACCCTAAATAAATCTAAATCCCATAATTATGCTCCACAGCATATTTCTTCAATGCAAAGAGCCTAAACTCCATGTAGCTAACAATTAATCTAAAGAATGAATAACTATGGTACAAGTAGAGATTTCATAACAAGATAAATGAAACAAAAAATCAAAAATAAGTTCATAATCCTAGTATACAAAAAGGTTTCGGTTCCAGGCCTCTGGTGTAAGTATGATTTTGTCTTTATATTCATAAGATATTAATATTTATAATAATATACATATTTGTTATGTATAAATACATATGTTTAAAATATTTATAATTTATAACAAGAAATCCTTCAGCAAAGATCCAACAAGACAAATAAAAAGAGAAAAATGCAGTGTGAGAACCATTTGTGGTGTGGTTTTTAAAAGCATGATGGCAGGAGTTACAGAGGAAATGCTACCAGACAATGGCTGTTTAACAGACATTTTCAGTCTGGGCTCAATAGGCAAATGGAAGCTTTTAGAAATCCCAACAGGAATGTGGACAACAGAGGTTGCTTTTTCAGAAAATGGCAGAATCAGAAAAACTGAACTGGGAAGCTCAATGGCGCACAAATGGCACTTTTAAAGGGAAACAGAAGTAGGTTGGAGTATGCAAACATGAGGCTGCAAAATACCTTTACTTTTCAAAAACTTGGAATAAAAGTTTTGGAGGCCGAAAATGCCTAACCTAGTTGATTAGCCATGTGAGGCAAGCAAAAATGTTATTCATTTGACAGTAGTTGAGATTCTGATTGAAGATAATGATTGGAATCTCTCCGCAAATGAGTTAAGGGATAAGGGTCTTCTGAAGAAGAAGAGTGGACCGTGGCCAGCTTTTAAAAAAATTGGGAATTGATGGAATATACACTGCGGAAGAACTTGTGTGATAAAAAAGTTACCCAATGGTTTTTATCTGGTTATCTGTAGCGGTGATAAGGATAAAGAATGGATAATGGGGAGTGGACCATACATAATGGATGGTAAAGAGTTTTACATTAAAGACTAGACACCAAATTTTAACCCAGAAAAGGTTGAGATGGATGAGGTACCATTGTGGGTTAGACTTCACAACTTGCCTCATAAGTATTGGAATGAGAATACCCTACGGCATATTGGTAACAAGCAGGGAAAATTTGTAAAGGGAGCAAGGCCATTGAAACAAAAGATTTCAGCATGTATGCTAGAATTTGCATTCTATGGCAATCTGCTCATCCACTAGCAGAGATGGCGGAGCTCATTACAAGGGATGGGGTCTAGAGACAATCAGTGGGAGTTGAGGAATCCATGGAGTCATGTCAATTTTGTAATGGCTATGTACACCAAGTAGGTGAATGCCCATCAAAATCAAAAAGGAAAAAGGATACTAGGTCAAATCCAACAGAATCTAATTGCAGAAACTGAAGGGAAGGCCTGGAGAGAAGATCAAGAATTACTCCAAACAATGGACTTCACAAACAAAGACCCCATGGGAGGAAAGGAAAATGCTGGCTTAAGTATTCTGGATGACATACAAGAGAAATAGACACAAAATGTATGGACATCGCTAATAGCTACAAAGGTAGATATTTTAGTGTGAAAGTAATGATGAGGATGAGATACATCATAAGACCCTGGCGGAGACCTCACCCATAATGGCTTTGTTCAACCGAATCAGAAAATGATAGTTGTTTAGAAAAAGGTTTGGAAGTTCAAGAGTCCTTTGGGACATAGAAGAATGAAATATCTGCCTCTGACATTACTAAGATAACAGTGACACCCATACAAGTGGTAACCGGGGTTGCCTGACCTTAGAGGAAAACAAATGTAGAATGGGAAATACATAATGTTGTTGATCAGAGTCAAAAGCCATGAAGCGCTTAAGATTATGGAGGAAATACAGCTGCCTGTAACCATCTCTGAGATACCGCAGCACAAAAAAAAAGCTTGGTGAAGTCAGTAAGTTCCAGTAGCTTGGCGAAGTCAGTTCACCATTGCTACTCTCATGAGTTGACACTGTGTTTTTGGGGTCTCGGTGGGGTGACTTGCTATTTATAGTAAGTCTGATATGGGGGAGTTTTTATTTTTAGAAGTGCAATTATGGCACCTTGAGGTCCTGGCTTCATTAATGTTTGATTGGTGCTTCATTCATGGACGACATATTGTTAGTTGTTTATCAAGTCTAACTTAATAAATAACTTATACAACTTTATCTAATTAGTCAGTGTGTTGGTGAAGTTTCATTAGTGAGAGATGTAATGATGAAGCTATTGGGCATTTTGTGTGAGGATGAAGCTACAAGCCATTTAAAGTTATTAAAACTTTTCTATGGAAATCAACCAAACTCATTGTATTTGCATTTTATTGAATTTTGCACCCCAAGGATTTCAATGTGGGTTTAGTGGAAATCTAGTTTTCTTCCACAAACTTGTTTGCACTTTGAGCTGGTCATTATGCCAGTGAATTGTGTTATCTACTGAGTATATGTTCTGCAGTTTATACTAAGGATTGTTTGGTGGTACTAATGTATACCAATCAATCAGATCTCCTGCTGCGATTTGAATAGGAGAAAGAACAGGTTTGGTACAACAAATCGAACACAGTAATGATCGCAAACTGCTGAAGAGTGTTGTTCAAGAAGGGAATTATATTACTACTAATTGACAAGGTTTATGTGTGCTGCGATCATCTGTCTGGAGCAGTGTACGGACTTCTAATTCATGTACAATCATTGCACATTGGGCAGTGTTGAAACCTATACTGGTTGCATTTCATATTGAGGCTGTCAATTACTGAGTTTGGCATGGCTTTATCCATTTATCAGTGCTGCAAACTTCTAATGCCAAATTGCATATCAGGTACCCAATACATGAAGTTTTAACATTTATATGTTCATGCTTGTGATACTTGCCAATTAGAATGAATTACAATTGAGATCATTCTGGTAGCGATTCATTATAGGTTCAATTTGAGTTATTTTTTATGAGCATTTCTATATTTGCTAAAAACAAAAACAAAAAATTTCAAAAACAAAAACTCCAAAAGCAAAATGGGTAATTCTACAACATAATTTGAAGAGAGCCGGCAGGGCTCTTAAAAGTGGTATCAGAGTGGTTTCCTGCCAGCGTACAAGAAATTGGGTTCATTACAGTGTGATGTTTTATACCAGGCATGCATTACATCCCCAGGGAAAGGACTTTACCACTAGGTGTGGTGAACAGGATATACAGTTTGGGACCATAGGTGACAGAGGTATTGGTGGTTCTGGTGGTACAGGTAATTATAGGGATGTTGGTCTATATTCTGATATTGATAGGAAGGCTGAGGAGACACTAACAGATCTTGCAAAAGGCCAGCACCATGTTGTCGATGCTTTGCAGCAATTATCAAAGACTTCACAGCACATTTCTCATCCTAAAGGACAAAACAAAGATTGAGGTACCAAGAGCATTTCAGTTAGGTCTAGAGTTGAGAACAAGATTAACCATACATGTACATATGATGATTTTATGGTTTGTGATTTCAGTTGGGCATTTTGTGGCTATTTGGGTTATATTTTTAATATTTCCTAAGTTAGCATTTAATAATTAAATAAGGCTAAGTTTTAGCCATTTTGGAGTAACAAGGGGTTTTTTGGCTTCATCTGGATGCGCATCCTATGGTGTGATAGCTCGTTGGAAAGGTCTCGAAATTCTCTAAATCTTTCTCTTTGATCTCAAGGCAATTCAGTGAACGAAATTCAATCTATGAGGAAAAAGGTCATTTTCTAGTAACATGACCACTTTAAAATAAGAAATTATAACACTTTCACTACACAACACCACTTGGAGACACTTAGGATTCGATTTGCAATTGAGAGGGGTTATAAGGAGATGGAAGCTTCATTCTATGATCATCTTTTGCATATTTAACAACTTGTTTATGAATTTTCTCTAAATGGGCGATTTATAGTCTGGAACGCAAACCCCAGGTTAGTGATTGGCTAGGACGTAGCCCTCAACAATCTTTGGCACCGAATTTCTTAGGCATTATGCGTGGTGATTAAGGACAAAGGAATCAATTCTCATTGGGGTTTCAGCGTGGCATATAATCTTTCCAATTGGGATGTGTTTCATTGCAGCCTGTGGGATGCCATTTGCAGCAGATACACCACGTGGTGTATAGGGTATTGCTTATATTCACCTCCATATGTATGTTGGATTCGAGAACAATCTTCACCTTCCAATTTGACATTAAATTTGTATGTGAGCTTTGGGAAATGCATTGGATTTACTGCTTGGCTCTATAATTCAGACAAATCTGCTTAGTACAGTTTGCAATAATTCTGATTTTTGCTGCATACCTTATTTATTCCAATCTTGTTTCATGTTTGTTGTTCCCTGTTTCTTTCTATGTTATAAAACTATCAAAAGCAAACAAACCTTTCTGCAATTCTGTCTAGTTCTGCAAGAAAATATAGATAAACAGGAAAACAAAATCAAATATAAAAAATTACAGTAGTTTAACAGAAGAGATCCATCAAAGATCTTTCAGTGGTATCAGAGCTTACATCTTGCCAGCCTGTAGGGTTTGTAAGAAATTGTCACAATAGATTTCAGCATCTAGGTACTGGCTAAAAAGTTTTGATAATTCATTTCAGCATCTGGGTACTAGCTAAAAAGTTTTGATAATTCATTTCAACATCTGGGTACTGGCTAAAAAGTTTTGATAATTCATTTGGACATCTGGATGCTGGCTAGAAAGTTTTGATAATTCATATTAACCTCTAGGTAGTCACTAGATAGTGGATTGAATACAAATCTATGCATCCAAGAGCTGAGATACACAAATTTTATACGCGCAAAAGAGCTCAACTTGAGCAAGGGTTTGGAATAGACCAGGAACCTATTATGGCAGAAGAACAGGTGGGCGGCACTGAGAATCAGGATGATGAAGAAAGAGAGATGGTGCGGACCCTATTCACTACTCAACCCAAGATCGCTTAGGCTTTAGACAGATTACAAGATACCTTGGAGCGTTTGGAGATGGGTGGACACAAAAGCAGGTGAAGTAGATCAGTTTCAATGGCTAGTAGTTAGTGCAGCCATCAGTCCCATTCTTCAGTTGGGAGCTCCCTTCATTCCAGTTGGAGGCATCACCATCGTACACCTACTACGAATAGGCCATTGCTTCCCCAATTCATATTAGGTGAACAGCCAGCTAATTGGGAGATAACAAGGACAAAGCCTATAATAGGCTCAATATTGGATGGAAAGAAGAAACTGAAAAAAAAACTACAGGGAAAACACCAAATATGAACAGCACCTCACAGGTTACATGTGTTCATTCATGGCAAGCACATAGGGATGTTGCCTTACCAAACACATGTTTCTTCAAACTGTAGCCCATTCTTGCAAATGGCCATGAAGAAAGTAATGTACATTCCTCCTACCCGCTCTCCACCACACTCAGGCCACTTCACATGGTGTTCATGCAAGCAAGAGGCATTTTTGCCCAAATTAACTTCCAGAGATTCTTGTGTGAGTCTGCTTCCTACAGCAATAACTTCTAAACAAAAAAAAACAATGCTACTACTACTTTATTCAGAAACCAATAGATATGATATGCATTCCTAATCAGTGTGAACAAAATAAAACCAAAACCAAGTAGCAAGAAAGCACTACAATATTATTTATTTCATCTGTTCAAGCCCGGGTAATAATCTTCACAATATCTCAAACCTTCTTCACACAGAAAAGAAAATTAAAATTAATCCTCTCCACCACGATCAATTTGGAGACAACATATAAACAAAAATAAACAGTTAAGACTGTTTTTGGCAACCACCAGTCCCGTACATGTTTTGTTCAATTCTTTAACAAAACATCAAACTATGCCTTAAAATATTAAAATGTGCCCTAAACATCAATTATTTCCTAAGTGATAGAAACTATTAATTATACCCTAAAATGATAAAATATACCCTAAAACATATAAGTACCCCCCATAAACAATATAGAAATATTATTTATATAGTTGCTCCTACAACATACTCCTGAGGGTGAATTTTGTCTCAAGTCCTCTTGGAGACCAACTGTTGTATATCCCCACCTTGCCTTAGAATTTATGTTTACGGCAACCAAGTAGCTTCAAAATCTGGAAGGCCCTTCCACTTAACCAAATACTCCATGTGTACTTTGTGTCTTGTCCTCATTGCTTCCCTGCTGTTGATGATACTTTCCATCTGGGGTGTCTCTTTAAAAGGCAATTCTTGAATCCAGTCGTTTGATTCATGTGTTGTTGCTTCTGTACCAACTTCTTTGTTTGAACCTTTATACAATGTGAGATCCGAGACATTAAATATAGGTGAAATAGCTACATCTAGAGGCAATGCCACTTTGTAAGCATTTTCTCCATACTTTTATAAAATTTCACACGGTCCAACCTTCTTCATCATCAACTTTGTATGGCTGCCCCGAGGTAGCCGATCTTTGTTCAAGTGAACCATAACCATGTTTCCAACTTGGAACTGTAGATTTCTTCTTTTCAAATCTGCTTTAGCCTTCATCTTTAGGTTATTCTGTTGTAGAGTTTTCCTCACGTGCTCATGCACTTCCACCATTGCTTCAACAAAGTCTTCTGCACGTCCACTCCTTTTCTCCAAACCATCCATATTTCTGAGTTCCAAAACTCCCCTTGGATGTCTCCCATAAACAACTTCAAAAGGACTCGTGCCTGTGCTACGATTCATTGAGTCATTGTATGCAAACTCTGCCTGAGGTATGATGGCATCCCAACTACCTCTATGTTCCTATATCAAACATCTCAAAAGGTTTCCCAAGGATCTATTAACCACCTCAGTTTGCCCATCCGTTTGAGGATGATAGGCTGAACTAAAAGATAAATTTGTGCCCAACTTCTTCCATAGGGTTCTCCAAAAGTGACCCACAAACTTGCTATCCCTGTCAGATACAATGCTCAATGGCAAACCATGAATTCAAACTATTTCTTTAAAGAATAGCTTTGCAATATAACTAGCATCATTAGTGGTTTACATGGAATAAAGTGAGCCATTTTACTGAATCTATCAACAACCACAAATATGTTGTCATAACCTGTCTTTGTCCTTGGTAATCCCATTACAAAATCCATACTCAAACACTCCCAAGGTCTGTTCGGTATGGGTAAAGGCTAATAAAGTCCAGCGTTTGTTGATACTCCCTTTGCCCTTTGACATACCAGACAACCTTCCACAAACTTTCTAATGTCTGTTTGCATCTTAGGCCAATAATAAAATCTTTGTACCAATTCTAATGTCTTGTTGAGTCCAAAATGACCACTAAGACCTCCACAATGTTTTTCTTTAATAACATTTTCCCACATAGAGCATTTGGGAATACATAGTTGGCTGCCCTTAAACAACAGTCCATCTTGCACAATAAATTCAGAAAAATTAGAATGAAAACTATCTTCCAATTTAGTGCAAACCTCATATGCTTCGCTGAAATCTCTATCTTCCGCATACATTCCCTTCAATGCATCTACACCCATGCTTTGGATTTGTACTTCTTGCACTGTGAACACTCTTCTACTAAGTGCGTCAGCCACCTTATTGGCTTGTCCTTTCTTATGCTTGATTGTGAAAGTATAAGCCTGCAAACTCTCAACCCATTTCATGTGCCTATGGTTGAGTTTTTCCTGCCTATTCAAGAAACTAAGAGCATGGTTGTCAGTATATACAATAAACTCCTTAGGTAGCAAATAGTGCCTCCATTTTTTTAATGCCTGGACCATGGCATACAATTCCAAATCATAAGAAGAATATTTCTTCTTTGCCTCATTCAGCTTCTCACTCAAAAATGCAACAGGCCTGCCTTCTTGACTAAGAACAACCCCTATTGCAAAGCCACTAGCATCACATTCTATTGTAAAAACTTTATTAAAATCTGGTAAAACAAGAACAGTATACTTGGCTACCTTTTGTTTGAGTTCCTCAAAACTCTTATTTGCTGCATTATTCCATTCAAACTTTGTTTTACCTCCTCCTTTGATGGTGTCTAAAATTGGTGCACAAATGTTGCTGAAGTTTCTTATGAACTTCCTGTAGAATGTGGCCAAACCATGGAAACTTCGAACCTCTCTAACAGCCCTTGGTGTTGGCCAAATAACATGGTTACCGGGAGACCCGTCTCCCCCCTAAAAGTTGAGTCTTGGAGACCGAGACGCGTCTCGGAGACTTCTCGCATCTCCAGAGACCTCAAAAAAGGTTGGAAACTTCATGACGAAGTCTCCTCGTCTCCTAAACCAAAAAGTGAAGTCTCCCCGAAGTCTCCTGATAAAATATAAATGTAAAATATAATATTAAATAATTTTATATATTTTAGCCCTCATTTTAATGTTTTTAATGCAAAAATTAAGACCACTGACAATTTAAATGATTAAATCATTTAAAATACTTTATTTAATAAATTAATAACTTTAAAAACATTAGAAACACTTTTTAAAAATTATTTTTATTCGACAATTTAAATGATTAAATCATTTAAAATATTTTTGGAGAGTGATGATTTTTTGGAGAGCACGATAGCTAAAGACCTTGAGATGGATGATCACAACCTTGTGGAGTAGATAATAGTACCATCGACGTACTAATACTAGATATATTTCTGTTTTTTGTTTATTCTACAAAGTGTTCATTTTTGTTTGCATATCAGCAATTCAACATCAAACTATACTTTTTTGAATTTAAAATTTGAATATGTAATGATAATCTCAGTGATTATCAATCTGATATGATGGTGATCATATGCAATATTCGAACAACAAATATGTCTATGAGATACAATATTGTGTTCATGTGAGTTTTGAAATTTTTGACTCTATGAGTCTATTTTAATTTTTAATGTGACATTACTATTATTATTTACTTTAGTCTTACAGTATTACTATTTTCAAATTTTGTATTTACTTTTAGTATTAGCTATTAAAAAAAAATTCAAAAAAAATTGCCGTGTCCAAGTACCCCTGTCTCCTATTTGAAAAATTGCCGTACCGGTACCAGTACCAGTGCCGGAGACCTCAAAGTCTCCCCGTCTCCCGGTGACCTTGCCAATTAATGATGGCCTCCACTTTAGATGGATCCATTTTCAGATCTCCCTTGGATATCACAAATCCAAGATACACCAACTCTTGTTTCAAAAAGTCACACTTCTCCAAGTTTATCTTCAACTTTTGTTCCTGTAGCCTTTGAAAAACCATCTTCAAATGCTGTAGATGCTCTTCTTTATTCTTGCTATATACCAAAATGTCATCAAGGTAGACAACAACAAACTTCCCAATGAAGTCGTGCAAAACTTCATTCATTAGTCACATAAGTGTACTAGGAGCATTAGATAAACCAAATGGCATAACCAGCCATTCATATAAACCTTCATTAGTTTTAAACGCTGTCTTCATTCATCCCCCTCCCGTATCCTTATCTGATGATACCCACTTTTGAGATCTATTTTAGAAAAATATGAAGCTCCCCCAAAACAAATCCAACAAATCTTCTATTCTAGGAATAGGAAATCTATATCTAATAGTTATCCTATTAATGGCCCTAGAATCAGTACACAACCTCCACTTCCCATCCTTCTTTGGAGCAAGAACTGAAGGTACGGCACATTGGCTAACACTTTTCCTTATCAACCCCTTGTCAAGCAACTCTTGTACTTGCCTGGCAATCTCTTCATTTTGTTGTGGTATCATCTTATATGCTGCCTTGTTGGGTAGTACTGCTCCAGGAATAATATCAATCTGGTGACTTATGTCTCTTATTGGTGGCAGAGATTTAGGCATTACCTCAGCAATGATTTCCTTGTACTGGTTCAACAACTCTTCAACTTCTTTCGGGCCTGCTGTCCTGCATGTGACTCATCCTCAAGTCCATATAATATCTGAGGGAAATATCCGCCTTAAACTCCGGTCCACTAGCCTCCCAGTCCCTCCTTAACTAATCCTGTAACTCGGTAATCTGCGGTTCGTTTACTGGTTGAACCGGATCTCTGGGTGAGAAGATGGGTAGAAGAGGTCTCCAGCTCGCAGTCCGCGCTGGGCGTGCAACGTGTCTAAAGTTATCAGCCTCATTCCCATTGTTGCCCTGTCCATTATTACCATTAATGTTATTCTCAGGACCATTGTTGTTGCCTTGGCCTCCATGGTTATTGTTTCCCCCATTATTATTGTTTCCCTCATTGTTATTGTTTCTGTTGTTGGCATCACCTGGATTAATATTGACACCCATCTGTCTAGCCATGAGCTGCAACATCATGTCCATTCGCCTATTCTGCTCCTGCTGCATACGCTGCCCCTGCTCTAATGTATCCAGTAATTGTCTGAACATTACATCCCCCTGATCTGGATCGGCATTCTCGCTTCTGCCTAATCCTGTATTCCTGTCATCTCGATCACCCATATTGTTGTCCTGATCAAAGAATATCTCCTTTGTGTCTGTATGGCTGGATTCAATGTCCCCCTGCACGGATGTACTAGACTGTTTGCTTTGCAAGTCTAAAATCCTATTTTGTCTTGCTCTGGTATCACGAAAATTATAAGGCCCCTATCGCATGCTCCAACATAAATGCTTAGCCTGTGTTTTTTTTAATTTCTGATTTTAGTGTTTTGACATTTCATCACACACTTTTCCCTCTATCCGGCTGTTCCAAATTCCCTATAAGACCTCCACAGGATGGCAAGACTTATAGCTCTGATACCACTATAATGGGCACCCCTGGATGTCCCAAAAAACTAAACCAATTTGCTGAAAGAAATTTTGTCAAATAGTTTGCATTCAACCTCCTATTTCTCCATTTAATGTTTTAAACCCCTTATAACTCCGGAAATCAAACGTTTATTTGTTTGTTGGGTTTTGTGCATGGAATTGGTATCATACAACATAAACAAGAAAGAAACTACAATAATATGCAAAGTGGAAATGAACTACTTCTAATAAAATGTTATTTTCAGAATTCATAAAACCAAATACATGGCAGATTTATCAACTCACTAATTACTTCAGCAGTACTGACATAATACTCCAGCCCATGCTTTCGAACTTGCTGCTACAATGCTTGTCCTTCAATCAGTCCACTACCTTCGTAATATCATTCCCTCAAAGCGACATAAGCGTCAAAAAAGTAGTGAAGAAGATATGAGCAAAATACCAAATCTGCTTGTAGCTGGAAATGCAACTAAATTGCTTGATAATGAAGTCAATAACAAATAATTCCAAAGGCCAAACCCCAAGGGAATGATGTCTAGAATGTTACAAGAGAGGATAGACGTCCTCAAATGCCAAGAACGGAGCTGCAACTCACACACCAATTTCTTCTCATATTCAACCTCCCTAATGAAGCCACAAATGCTTCCTTTTATTCTATTTCCAAGGGTCCGCTCAACTCATATGGGCAATGTGGGATAAAAGATGTGTAGTATATAAAACATATATTAAAATACCCCTTATGTCTCCCTTGGGTACACATCCCCATAAAATAAATATTAAAGTAACACTTTAATATTTTACAATTAAATTAGACGTTACTTTAATAAAACTTCAAGCATTAAAATGTATTAGCAATCGGACTCTGAATAATGCGAATGATAGCTCATCGGAAAGCTCTCACCGAGGAGTATCAAATCCAATCACCAAAATTGACCTGCACTGTGTCCTGCCGACTTACTAAAAATAGTAAGTATGCCTGAAATTGAGTAAATCAACTTCTTTTTGGCTCAAACTGGAAATGACTAGGCCAAAACACTCCAGAATCCCATTAAACCCTTCGTTAGCCCTCGGGACCATGTAGAACAAGGCTAACGCACACACACTTGGTCAATTGCTAAAATGGGGACATTACAGTCCTCATTACAGTCCGCCCCCCTTGAAATTGCTTGTCCTCAAGCAATCTAAATCCAGCCTACTGAATAACCTGCTCACTCTCCCATGTAGAATCTTCCTCTGGCAGGTCTCTCCATCTGACCAAATACTCCTTCATTATCCTATTTCTAAGCTTCCTCTCTCTGGTGTCCAGAATAGCCTCGGGTACTAACACAAGCTTCCCCTCCTCATCCAAAGGGGGTAAATCTGCAGAAGGCACTACATTCTGACCAATGGCTTTCTTTAAGCCTAGACACATGAAACACATTGTGCACTTGATTGCCCTCTGGAAGCTCAAGCTCATAGGCGACTTTGCCCACTTTGCGAATCACCCTGTAGAGACCATAAAATCTAGGTTTCAACTTTTTAGCTCCGCTCTTCTTGAGCGATGACTGTCTATATGGTTGTAGCCTCAAGTAAACCATATCCCCTACCTCGAAGCTACGGTCTATTCGGGTCTGAGCAGCATACAATTTCTGTTAATTCTGGGCCTGTTGTATATTCTCTTTGAGCACTTTCAGGATGTCCTAACTATCCTGCAATAAGTTTTTGGCTTTGGGCACTCTACTGTCCCCCAACACTAAATCCATGAAGCTAGGTGCTTCATAACCATAGAGTGCTATGAAAGGAGTCATCTTGATGGACATATGATAAGTGGTGTTATAACAATACTCTCCCATATGCAACCATCTGATCCAGGCCTTTTGTTGTGCAGTTACATAGTTCCTCAAATATCCTTCCACCCATTTATTCACAATCTCTGTTTGCCCATCTGTTTGTGGATGATAACTAGTGCTAGGTGTAAGATCTGTACCACACAACCTAAACAACTTTTGCCAAAAAACACTCACAAACTTACTATCCCGATCGCTGACAATGAATCTGGGCAGCCCATGTAACCTGAATATCTCTCTAAAGAAAAGATGTGCCACCTATGCTGCTGTGTAAGTGGACGGAATAGCAAAGAAGTGAGCAAACTTCGTCAAGCAGTCCACCACCACATAGATGCAATCCCTTCCCTGCACTCGTCGTAAACCAGTGCTGAAGTCCATCGAAATACTTTCCCATTTCCTATCAGGAATTGGCAAGGGCTGTAATAAACCTGCAGGAAATGTGTGCTCTCCCTTATTCTGTTGACAAACCACACACTCCCTGACATACCTCTGAACATCATCCTTGAGCCCTTTCCATGAAAACCGCTCTCGGATCTGCATGTAGGTCTTGAAGACCCCCGGATGTCCAGTTGTGGGTGCATCATGAAATGCCTTCAATATGGCCTCTCTCAAATGTGATGACGGAATCAAATAAACCCTGTCCTGAACTCTGATCAATCCATCTATCACCTCATAGTGATCATCCTGTATGGTACCTGAAATCAATCCAGAAGCCCAAGCATCTCCAACATACTCTGCTATAATCCGATCTCTCCAATCTCCTGAAATCTCTGCCAGAGCACATAAGTGAGGTCTCCGAGATAAGGCATCAGCCACCATATTTTTCTTACCTTTGACAAACTCTATGTCAAAGTGATAAGCCTGCAATTTAGTCACCCATTTTTGTTGCCGGTCATTAAGATCACGCTAGCTCATGAAGTATTTAATACTGTTGTGATCAGTCTTGATCACAAAACATCCACCTACCAAATATGATCGAAATTTGACCAATGCATGCATTATGGCCAACATCTCCCGGTCATAGACAGAATAACTCTTCTCAACTCCTGCATCAATACGGCTCCAATCCCATCACCTAATGCATCACAATGAAGCTCAAAAGGCTTCGTGAAATCCGGTAGAGCTAGAACTGGACATGAAGACATTACCTGCTTGAAATGCTCAAAACACCTCTGTGCTGCCCCTATCCACACGAAGGCTCCTTTCCTGATAAGATTTGTCAAGGGTGTAGCAATCTGTGAGAATCCCTTAACAAACCTCCTATAAAAACCACATAAACCAAAGAATCCCTTAAGCTGTGTAAGGTTTGTGGGAGTAGGCCACTCTACAATAGCTCTAATCTTTTCGGGATCAACCCGAACGCCATCTGCACTAATGATATGCCCAAGGTAAAGGAGCTCAGTCATGCCAAACTCACATTTAGATTCCTTGGGATACAATGACTCTCTCTCCAGAATAGATAACACCTCCTCCAGATGATGTAAGTGCTCCTCCCAGGTCTTACTGAAGACCAAGATGTCATCAAAGAAGATCAAGACAAATCTCCTCAGCTGCTTCCTGAATACTTGGTTCATACAACTTTGAAATGTAGCGGGTGCATTGGTTAGACCAAATGGCATAACCATGAACTCAAAGTGGCCATAGTGACATCGGAAGGCTGTTTTCTCAATGTCCTTTGCTCTCATCCTGATTTGATGGTATCCGGATCACAAATCAATTTTGGTGAAAAAGCATGTCCCATGCAACTCATCAATCAGCTCATCAATCCTAGGAATGGGATACCTGTTTTTAATTGTTTTCTTATTCAGTGCCCTGTAATCGATGCACATGCGCATCGTCCCATCCTTCTTCTTTACCAATACTACTGTTGAAGCAAAGGGGCTCTTACTGGGCCTGATATGCCCCATCTCCAACAAATCCTTAATCGCCTTCTCTATCTCATCCTTGTGTTTCTTAGGATGATGATAGGGAGTAATCATAACTGGTTTGGCTCCCTCCTCGAGCTCAATAACATGTTCCATCCCTCTGTCAGGAGGAACCCCATGAAGAATATCGCTAAATACTTTAGCGTGTCTATCAAGTATCTTCTGGATATCTGGTGGATGACTCTTTTCTTGTGGCTCTGGTGAAGTTGGCATAATGTAGCACTCTACCGCCCACTCTATGTCATCATGACGAAAAAGTCTCTGCATTCTCCTCAAGGACACTACTCTGCAACCTCCATCTAAAAGTCCTCTAAGTACCACAGTTCTGCCCTCATGCTGGAATCTCATCTCCAATTTTGCTAGGTTGAGTGTGAACTCCACTAGTGAAGCCATCCATGTCATGCGGAGGATGACATCAAATCTCCCATGTCCACAACATAGAACTCATCCTTCAACTCGTAGCCATCTCCAAACCTGATGTGAAGATTAGATATCTTCCGAGTGCATAATAATTTATCACCGTTAGCCACCATGACTCTAAACCCATCATGCTCCTCTCTCTGTAACCCTCTCCTGGCTACCAACTGTGCATCTATGAAGTTATGTGTAGCCCCAGTGTCAATAAGAGATATCACTTTCTGCCCCTGGATAGTACCCCTAACCTTAAATGTGATTGCCTTTTGGGACCCTGTCAAGCGTGCCAACGATCTATCATCCTTAGGAATGCTGCTCTCCTCTATAGTGTTACCCTCATCTGAATCGGAGTGCTGATCCTCCCCCTCTAACTCTGAATCTTTTGCTGAAAAATACTCCATTTGATTTGCCTTAGCCTTGAGAGAACATTTATGAGATAAGTCCCAAGGCTCTCTACAATGGAAGCACAGCTTCTTCTTTCGAAGTTCATTCAAGGTTTCATTGTCTAGTCCTTTTGATCCTTCTTTGGGTTTGCTATACTCTTTCTGAAACGGTTTTTTGTCTTTGTCCTTGCGATAGGAAGAATCTGTTGAATGGTTTTTTCCTTTGTATACAGAAGGGGCTAAATCTCGTGCCTTTTTAGTTGCTTCAGCTAAGGTGAGTGGATCATGTCCCTTCACCCAACCTCGTAATGGATCAGCAAGACCATCACAAAATAACACCACCAATCTCCTAGGAGAGATATCAGTAACAAGTACAGACAAGCGCTGAAACTCGGCAATGTAAGCATCCACAGATGCTGACTGTTTTAACTGTGCTAGTTCCTTGAAATGTAACTTGGGATCCCTAGTGTCAAATCTCTCAATCAATGTTTCGATGAATTCCTCATAGGATGTAATCTGATTATGCCCCAAAGTCACCATGCCATGATGCCACCATTCATGTGCAACGCCATCCAAGTGCATAGCCGCATACTTGATAGCCTCCTCCTCAGGCATAGGATTTAGCTGCAAGTATGTATCTACCTTCTGCACCCAAGCTCATGCAGTCATCTTCCCTGAAGCATCATAATAAGGTAAGGAAAGTTTTCCAACTTTCTTTCTCAGCTCAAAATTTTGATTCCTCCCTCCTGCTCTAGGCATGTGTTTCATCCTCAAGTCCATATAATCTCTGAGGGAAATATCCGCCTGAAACTCCAGTCCACTAGCCTCCCAGTCCCTCCTGAACTGATCCTGTAACTTGGTAATCTGTGGTTCGTTTACTGGTTGAACCGGATCTCTGGGTGGGAAGGTGGGTAGAAGAGGTCTCCAGCTCGCAGTCCGCGCTAGGCGTGCAACGTGTCTAAAGTTATCAGCCTCATTCCCATTGTTGCCGTGTCCATTATTACCATTAATGTTATTCTCAGGACCATTGTTGTTGCCTTGGCCTCCATGGCTATTGTTTCCCCCATTGTTATTGTTTCCCTCATTGTTATTGTTTCTGTTGTTGACATCACCTGGATTAATATTGACACCCATCTGTCTAGCCATGAGCTGCAACATCATGTCCATTCGCCTATTCTGCTCCTGCTGCATACGTTGCCCCTGCTCTAATGTATCCAATAATTGTCTGAACATTACGTCCCCCTGATCTGGACCAGCATTCCCGCCTCTGCCTAATCCTGTATTCCTGTCATCTTGATCACCCATATTATTGTCCTGATCAAAGAATATCTCCTCTATGTCTGTATGGCTGGATTCAATGTCCCCCTGCACGGATGTACTAGACTGTTTGCTTTGCAAGTCTGAAATCCTATTTTGTCTTGCTCTGGTATCGCGAAAATTATAAGGCCCCTGTCGCATGCTCCAACATAAATGCTTAGCCTGTGTTTTTTTTAATTTCTGATTTTAGTGTTTTGACATTTCGTCAAACACTTTTCCCTCTATCCGGCTGTTCCAAATTCCCTATAAGACCTCCACAGGATGTCAGGACTTATAGCTCTGATACCACTATAATGGGCACCCCTGGATGTCCCAAAAAACTAAACCAATTTGCTGAAAGGAATTTTGTCAAACAGTTTGCATTCAACCTTTTATTTCTCCATTTAATGTTTTAAACCCCTTATAACTCCGGAAATCAAACGTTTATTTGTTTGTTGGGTTTTGTGCATGGAATTGGTATCATACAACATAAACAAGAAAGAAACTACAATAATATGCAAAGTGGAAATGAACTGCTGCTAATAAAATGTTATTTTCAGAATTCATAAAACCAAATACATGGCAGATTTATCAACTCACTAATTACTTCAGCAGTATTGACATAATACTCCAGCCCATGCTTTCGAACTTGTTGCTACAGTGCTTGTCCTCCAATCAGTCCACTACCTTCGTAATATCATTCCCTCAAAGCGACATAAGCGTCAAAAAAGTAGTGAAGAAGATATGAGCAAAATATCAAATCTGCCTGTAGCTAGAAATGCAACTAAATTGCCTAATAATGAAGCCAATAACAAAGAATTCCAAAGGCCAAACCCCAAGGGAATGACGTCTAGAATGTTACAAGAGCGGATAGACGTCCTCAAATGCCAAGAACGGAGCTGCAACTCACACACCAATTTCTTCTCATATTCAACCTCCCTAATGAAGCCACAAATGCTTCCTTTTATTCTATTTCCAAGGGCCCGCTCAACTCATATGGGCAATGTGGGATAAAAGATGTGTAGTATATAAAACATATACTAAAATACCCCTTATGTCTCCCTTGGGTACACATCCCCATAAAATAAATATTAAAGTAACACTTTAATATTTTACAATTAAATTAGACGTTACTTTAATAAAACTTCAGGCATTAAAATGTATTAGTAATTGGACTCCGAATAATACAAGTGATAGCTCATCGGAAAGCTCTCACCGAGGAGTATCAAATCCAATCACCAAAATTGACCTGCACTGTGTCCTGTTGACTTACTAAAAATAGTAAGTATGCCTGAAACTGAGTAAATCAACTTCGTTTTGGCCCAAACTGGAAATGACTAGGCCAAAACACTCCAAGATCCCATTAAACCCTTCGTTAGCCCTCGGGACCATGTAGAACAAGGCTAACGCACACACACTTGGTCAACTGCTAAAATGGGGACATTACAGTCCTCATTAAATGGACACTTATATTTTGGGTGCCCCATCTAACCACAATTGTAGCACTTCATTCCTGAGAACCTAGATCCTCTACCTGATCCACTTGACCTTCCTCCATTAGATCCCCTTCCATTGTAGCCTCCTCTGCTACTTGAGTCACCCGCTTGCTCCTTAGGGTTAGACTCACCTTGGGACCTCTGGCCTTGTCCTCTATTATTGAAGTTTCCCCTACCTTGGTCATTCCTTCCACTTCTCCCTCCTTGTTGCTGCTCACTCTTTCTCTTCAACTTCTCTTCAACTTTAAGAGCAAGTTGAAAACATTTCCCCAATGTATTTGGGGCCAGGAGGCTAATTTCCTCCTGTATGTTCATCCTTAGGCCATTCAAGTACTTGGCCACTCTTTCTGGTTCTTCCTCTTGTTTCTTTGCCCTGAGTGTTAGTCTATGGAACTCTTCCATATAGGCACTCACAGCCATTTCTCGCTGCTTCAAGCTTTGCAACTTCTTAAACAATTGCACCTCATAATTTGCAGGTAAAAATTGTGCCTTGATTTTTCCCTTCATCACTTCCCATGAAGAGATCATATTTTTGTTATTTTGTATCCTTTCTCCTTGAATATAATTGCATCATGAGAGAGCAAATCCTTTCAACTTTCCTTTTGCAATCCTTACCCTATCATTCTTTGGAACTTCATTCAACTCAAAGTATTTCATGATTGCTTCAATCCATTCAATCACTTCCTCACTATTGAGACTACCTCCATATGTAGGTAGCTTATCAGTAATATCTCCTTTTATTGACTTTAAGGCATCAACGTATGCCTTTTGATCTGCACCCAATTCTGTTGGTGGATCCTAGTGTTGTTCTTCTTCTTCATCTCCACTGGTACCTTCTTCCACCTCATTCTCCTTATCCTTGTTACTGGACTCCTTGAACTCCTTCAACTTCTCTTCTAGAAGTTCCTCCATCATCTTTTTGATGGCATCTGGAGTCATACTTTTCGGAGGCATGGTGTGAGCCTCAGCTTCAGCCTGTGATTCTTCTGCAGACATACACTTCCCAACAAGATCTTGTCTCGCTCTGATACCAATATGACAAGGAGATAACAAGGACAAAGCCTATAATAGGCTAAATATTGGATGGAAAGAAAAAATTGAAAAAAAAACTACAGGGAAAACACCAAATATGAACAGCACCTTACAGGTTACATGTGTTCATTCATGGCAAGCACATAGGGATGTTGCCTTACCAAACACATGTTTCTTCAAACTGAAGCCCATTCTTGCAAATGGCCATGAAGAAAGTAATGTACATTCCTCCTACTTGCTCTCCACCACACTCAGGCCACTTCACATGGTGTTCATGCAAGCAAGAGGCATTTTTGCCCAAATTAACTTCTAGAGATTCTTGTGTGAGTCTGCTTCCTACAGCAATAACTTCTAAACAAAAAAAAAACAATGCTACTACTACTTTATTCAAAAACCAATCAATATGATATGCATTCCTAATCAATTTGCAGGTTGAACAAAATAAAACCAAAACCAAGTAGCAAGAAAGCACTACAATATTATTTATTTCATCTGTTCAAGGCCGGGTAATAATCTTCACAATATCTCAGACCTTCTTCACACAAAAACGAAAATTAAAATTAATCCTCTCCTCCACGATCAATTTGGAGAGAACATATAAACAAAAATAAACAGTTAAGACTGTTTTTGGCAACCACCAGTCCCGTACATGTTTTGTTCAATTCTTTAACAAAACATCAAACTATGCCTTAAAATATTAAAATGTGCCCTAAACATCAATTATTTCCTAAGTGATAGAAACTATTAATTATACCCTAAAATGATAAAATATACACTAAAACATATAAGTACCCCCCATAAACAATATAGAAATATTATTTATATAGTTGCTCCTGCAACACTAGCACAGGTGGAACTACCACAGGTAGCGTTTCAAGAGTCAATTTTGGTGGGCACAGCTGAGTGGAGAGCTCTACCTCCTAAGGTTAGGGACGTCTTCCCTCTTCCCCAGTATTGTGCACAGCGTAGAGATACAACCAGGTTCAGGGGAGATCGTGGTAATAGACCACCACAAAGCTATGATAGTGGTAATCAATAACAGAATTATGACCTCCACAGAGCCACTGGGAAGATTACATTGGCCCCATATAATGGCTCAGAAGACACTAGTGCACGAGCTTGGGTCCACGAGCTGGACATATATCTTTCATTGAGGCCCTTGCCTAAGCGTGAGGCTATTCAATTTGTTGTGTCGCATTTAGAGGGGATTTCCTATGATTGGTGGCACCATGGATTGGTCACCCAAGATCACGGCTTAGTTCACTCCTATGCTGAGTTCACTGAGCAACTCATTCCACGGTTTGACCGAAAGGATACAGAACTTTATGACAAGGAGTTGGCTCACCTTAGACAATCAGGTCATGCAGAAGCTTATATTAATGAGTTCCAGCATATTGCAATTATGGTACCTGATATGCCCCAGAGACGTAATGTGATGTTGTTCATTGAGGGCTTGCAGGATAGGCTAAAAGGATTGGTGCGTGCTATCCGACCAGCGACTCTTAAGGAGGCTATTGATGTGACATTGAGACTGGATACTGTTCCCACTTCTTATCAGGCAGATAAGAAACCATTTAGAGATTCACGGCATGCACAGAAGGCCAATACATCACAGAACAAAGGAAGGACTTCATCTAAAACCCCTTCGATGAATTAGGAGACGAGGAATGAACTGAGGAGGAAAAAGTTATGTTTTTCCTGCAAAGAACCATGGGAACCAGGACACCATTGCATGGGTAAAGGAAAGGTTCATTTGATTGAGGTGACTTCAAAGTTAGGGGATGAGGAGGTTCCTGATATTGATATTGAGGACAGTACAGAGGATGTTGAACAGGTTCAAACACAATTGGAGTTAAGACACCCCTAAGCCTTTGGCGTCAGCCCAAGTAGCTATGGCTACCCTCTCTAGTTATCCTAAAGTTTCATGCCTTCCGATTGAAAGGTACACTTTAGGGTAAGCGAGTCACCAGCTTGGTAGACATAGGTGCTACGCATAACTTTATTGATCAGAAATTAGTTGAGAGGCATGGCTTACAATATGAGGAGTTTGGTGGTTTTGGAGTGAAGGTGGCAGATGGTGCAGTTTTGGGTTGTACCAAACGGATTCCACAGCTTAGTATTCAGATTAGGGATTATACTTTGATTGATGATTTTTATGTACTCCCTATAGAGGATTATGATGTAGTTTTGGGCATGCAGTGGTTACAGGGTATTGGACATTACATTATTGATCACTATTGTATGCAGTTAGAGTTTTTTTTCTGGTGGGAAGAAGGTGATTTTGAGGGCAGCTTCCGACGGTGGACCTAGGGAGGTGACTTCTCACAGGATGGAGACTATCCTTAGGCACAATGATGTACTATGGGCTACGCATTGTTTGGTTAAGTCCAAAACACCTACAACTCAGGATGACCCTATATTTCATGTGGACATTCAGTCAGTGATGGATCGTCATGGTAGAGTATTTGGTGATATACCTCCTGGAGTGCCACCAGATAGAGGTTTTGAGCATGGTATAGAACTGGAAGATGGAGCAAAGCCAGTGATTACCACTCCATATCGTCATCCTAGAGCTTATAAGGATGAAATTGAGAAGACTATTCATGAATTGTTGGATATGGGTTTCATTCAGCCTAGTTCTAGCCCCTTTGCTTCTTCTATAGTACTTGTTAAGAAGAAGGATGGGACTCTAATGATGTGTGTAGATTATAGAGCCTTGAACAAGAAGACAATCAAAAACAGATATCCCATTCCGCACATTGATGAGTTGTTAGCTGAGTTACATGGGGCTGTCTACTTCTCTAAGATTGATCTTCGTTTAGGCTACCATCAGATATGTGCACCAGCAAAGGATGTACACAAGACTACCTTCCGTTGTTACTATGGGCACTATGAGTTTTTGGTAATGCCTTTTGGCCTTACCAATGCACCAGCGACTTTCCAGTCCTATATGAATCATATCTTCAACAAGCAGTTGAGGAAATTGGTTCTAGTATTTTTTGACGACATACTAATTTACAGCAGTATCAGGAGGATCATCTCAGACATCTTGAGGAGGTACTTAACATAATGGAGGACCAGTCTCTATTTGCTAAGCTCTCCAAATGTGAGTTTGGATTGAGGGAGGTGTTATATTTGGGACATGTGATCAGTGCTGATGGGGTAAAGGTGCACGAGGAGAAGATTCAGGCAATTCAGAATTGGCCCATCCCTCAGAACATTACTGAGTTATGTGAATTCCTTGGATTGTATGCTTATTATAGAAAATTTGTGAAGGTGTTCTCTCAGCTAGCAACACCTTTGACAGATCTCAGAAAGAAAGGAGCCTTCAAATGGACAGAACAAGCGCAGGGGGTCTTTGATAGACTCGAGGAGGTGATGAGCACTTGTCATGTTTTCGCACTACCTAATTTTTTGCAGCCATTTGTCCTAGAGTGTGATGCTTCGGGATTGGGAATAAGAGCCGTGTTGATGCAGAACAAACATACCATTGCATATGAGAGCAGAAAGTTGCAAAGTAATGAAAGGTTGTACTACACTTATGACAAGGAAATGTTGGCTATCATGCATGCATTAGCTAAGTTCAGACAGTATTTTGTTGGCAGCAAATTTGTGGTAAGAACCAAGGTCACCGAGAGACGGGGAGACTTCCAGGTCTCCAGTACTAGTACTGGTACCGATACAGCAATTTTTCAAATAGGAGACGGGGGTACTTGGAGACGGCAATTTTTTTTTTTTTATTTTTTTAATAGTTTAAAGAGTCTAATACTAAAAGTAAATACAAAATTTGAAAATAGTAATACTGTAAGACTAAAAGACTAATGTAAATAATAATAGTACTATCACATTAACATTAAAATAGACTCATAGAGTCAAAGATTTCAAAACTCACATGATCACAATGTATCTCATAGAAGATTATCATTACATATTCAAATTTTAAATTCAAAAAAGTATAGTTTGATACTGAATTGCCGATATGCAAACAAAAATGAATACTTTGTACAATTAAAAAAAAAAACAGAAATATATCTAGTATTAGTATGTTGATGGTACTATCATCTACTCCACAAGGTTGTGATCATCCATCTCAAGGTCTTCAACTATCATGCTCTCCAAAAAATCAACTCTCCAAAAATATTTTAAATGATTTACTCATTTAAATTGTCGAATAAAAATATTTCTTTTAAAGTGTTTCTAATGTTTTTAAAGTTATAAATTTATTAAATAAAATATTTTAAATGATTTAATCATTTAAATTGTCAGTGGTCTTCATTTTTGCATTAAAAACATTAAAATGAGGGCTAAAATACAAGGTCACCGGGAGACGGGGAGACTTCAAGGTCTCCGATACTGGTAATGGTACCGGTACGACAATTTTTCAAATAGGAGACGAGGGTACTTGGAAACGGCAATTTATTTTATTTTTATTTTTTTAATAGTTTAAAGAGTCTAATACTAAAAGTAAATACAAAATTTGAAAATAGTAATATTGTAAGACTAAAGTAAATAATAATAGTAATGTCACATTAAAAATTAAAATAGACTCATAGAGTCAAAGATTTCAAAACTCACATGATCACAATATTGTATCTCATAGACATATTTGTTTTTCAAATATTGCATATGATCACCATCATATCAGATTGATAATCGCTGAGATTATCATTACATATTAAAATTTTAAATTCAAAAAAGTAGAGTTTGATGCTAAATTGCCGATATGCAAACAAAAATGAACACTTTGTACAAATAAACAAAAAACAGAAATATATCTAGTATTAGTATGTCGATGGTACTATCCATAGATGGAAAACTCGCCGAGTTTCCTAGCTTGGCTAGTTTTTCACCAGTTAACTCGCTGATTTAAAAACTCAGCAGTCTGGTAAAAACTCGCCGAGTAATCGGCGAGTAATCGGCAAAAACTCGGCGAGCTTTTAATAAAAACTCACGATTTACTAGTGAAAGTATTGCCCGCGGCCTGTGACGAGTTAAAGCGGCAATGAGTGTGTTTTTTCTCATTCTTTCTTGTATTTGCATTGTTTAGAGCCTTGAGGAGTGAAGAGAAGAAGGTTTGGAGGCATTCTTGGCTGATTGCAAGTGATTCAAGGCGGATTTGAGTGGATTGTAGAGGATTCTAACCGATTTTAGAAGACAAATTTCTTTCCAGGTATGTTCATCTTATCATAGTTTGAAAAAATTTTATAATTTTATAACAAATGTTCTTTTGTTTTTGTTGGTGTTTGTAAATGTTTTCAAATCATTTAAAATCATTTTGAATCATTTGAAATCCTAGCTTCTAAGGATATGGTTGAAGTTTGAAGTTTGAATCATTTGAAACCCTAGCTTCTAAGGATATGGTTGAAGTTTGTTAGTTGCTAAGGATATGGTTGAAGTTTGAAGTTTGAATCATTTGAAACCCTAGCTTCTAAGTTCTAACTTTGTTTATTCATTTTTCTATATATTTATGTGTAGGGCAGCGGTCAACCATTAAAAAAATGACAAATCCGTAAGAAGAGTGGCCACAAACACCATGCCCATCTGGATATATAGGCACTCGGCCTAAAAATGCAAGAGATAAGGCATGGCGGTATACCTATGAAGCTCCAAATGATGTTGGGAAGGTGATATGCATTCCCTATGAGAGAATTATTTCTGGAGGCATAAACTGCCTCAAATACCACCTTGCAGGCATAAAGAAACATGACTCAAATCCTTGTCTCAAGATAACTGATGAAGAAAGATTCATCAATGCCCTACTTGCAGCTGCTGAAGAGGAAAAAATTGAATAGGGAGAGGGCAAAATTAGCTATGAGGGCAGCCATAGCTGAATCTGAAGGAGCTCATTTTGATATGCAAGAGGAAGAAGAAGCACTTGAGAACATACCAGGATCTCTTCGTGGCGCACGGATCCGCAAACAAAATTTCTCTTTTACCGATTCCACTTCTTCTACATCTCCTACTTCTTCATCATCACCATCCGGATCCCCATCAGGGATAGGGGGTTATTTTGTGCCCAAGAACACACCTGGAGCACAGCCATCATTAGAGGGCACTACATGGTTTAAGGAGGTGCATGAGCAAACTGATATTGCAGCATCTGATTTTTGGTTTTTCAACAATATCTCAATGAATGTCGTTGATAGTCCCTATTGGGTCAATATGGTGAATGCAATGACAATATCAGGCAAAGGGTACAAGCCGCCTAATCGCAAGGATATGAGTGAAAGGTTAGTATTTTACTATTTAGTAATTGTAAATAATTGTGATTCACTTTAGTTCATTGTTATATTTTAAATCTTAATTGTTATAACTTATTTCCTAATTTTTTACTAACACTTACATTTTATTAAATATTACACCTAAATTTTGTAGGTTGCTTGACAAAGCAGTTGGTAGGGCAACATTGTTGATAGAAGACCAAAAGAAAGAGTGGAAGAAGTATGGCTGCACCATTTTATCTGATGGGTGGACAAATGGAAGAAGTAGAACCATTATTAACTTCTTAGTTGCTTGCAAAGATGATGTGGTGTTTTGGAAATCTGTCGATGCCTCCAACAAAGTGAAAAATGCAGCCACATTGGCTTTAATGTTGGAGAATGTTGTCATGGAGGTGGGAATAGAGAATGTGGTGCAAATAATCACAGATAATGCAGTAGCATATGTGGCAGTAGGTAGATTTAATTTTTTATATTTGAATCAATATGAATCATGAATGTAATGCTATGGTATTATTCAATTTAGATTTGATGTAATTTGTAAACACTAAATATGGAAAGTTTGTTACTGATTATTGATTTTTTGCTAATCTTTTAGGTAGAATCCTCCAAGAGAAGCATCCCACACTTTTTTAGTCACCTTGTGCAGCACATGTCCTTGACCTTCTTTTGGAGGACATAGTAAAACTTGATTGGGTGAGTCCAATTGTGGAAGATGCTAGGCGAGTCACGAAATATATTTATAATCACCCATGGGTTCTTAGCTTGATGAGAAAAGCCACTAAAGGCAAAGATTTGATGAGACCTGCTATGACAAGGTTTGCAACGGTCTTCTTGACGTTGCAAAGTATTCTTGACCACATATTGGCTTTGAAGCAAATGTTTGTGTGTGCTGATTGGGTTGCTTCACCTTACTCAAAGAAGCCCAAAGGAGAGGCTGTGGCACAAATAGTCTTTGATGATAGCTTTTTTGCAAAGGCTAAGGAGATTGTGGAGGTAACTTCATTATATTTTTAGTTTATTCAAGTTTTATTATCAATTCATAACTTACTATGTTATTAACTAATTTGTATTTTTCAAATTTCAAATGTAGATGTCTCTGCCCCTGGTTCTAGTCTTGTGCATATGTGATGGGCAACAATCCCCAATGGAAGGTCTTTATGAGGTCATGGATAGGGTGAAAGAGGCTGCTAGAAGTTACTATCATGGGGACAGTCTCAAATTTGACCCCATTTGGGAAATAATTGATAGGAGGTGGAACAATATGCTCCACCAACCTATTCATGCAGCAAGCTACTTCCTCAATCCCAAATTTAGGTACTATGATAATTGATTGTCCTTGAAGTTGGGATTTTAATAAGTCTTTATTTTACTTTACTTTTTAAGGTTATGTAGTAAGACTTGATATCATTTTCTATTTGTTTTAGGGCTGATGATTCCTACTTAGATCCTAATGGAGAGGTCATGGAAGGTCTCTCTAAATGCATTGAGAGAATGATATCAAGTGAAGAAGAGAGAGACCTTATTGTGACCGAACAACAAATCTATGTGGAATCAAGGGGTCCTTTGTTCTCTTCTATGCTAGCAAAGAGAGCAAGATCTACTCAAGCACCAGGTAAAGCGTCAAACTTTAAAACTTTTGCTAATTGATAAGTTGTGCTTCTGATTTTTTTTTTTTTATTGCTTTATAATTTTTTTAATTTTGTTTTGCAAATGCTTGGTGGGCAAGTTGGGGTGGCAATACCCCCAATTTAAGGAAATTTGCTCTCAAAGTCCTATCCCAACCTTGTAGCTCATCCCATTGTGAGTGCAATTGGAGCTTATTTGAGTCCATCCATACAAAGAAAAGAAACAGAATGACTCAAAAACGGCTTAATGACCTTGTTTATGTGCACTATAATCTTAAGTTGCGCATAAAAAAGGCACAGCTCTTAGAACTACCTGGTCCACTTGATCTAGATAAGATAGATCCTTATTCTGATTGGACATCATAGGAGCCAAGTCCATTGTTTACACCAGATGAGATCGCTGATTTGGAGAGGCAGGCCATGGAGGGGGAGGCTGACAGTGATTTTCAGTTCACTATGGATGACATTGAGGATGATGATGATTCAAGCGAGGATCAAGCATTACCATTAGGAGGAGATGCATCCTCTTCTAGGATGCCGAGCCAGTCAGTAGGGACGTCGAGCGAAGGGGCACAGCCACAAAGTTCACAGTCACACAGCTCACACCCTATCCCGGTGCGGGGCACTTCTTCTAGGACTAGACCCCCTCGCTTTCCTACTAGTGCAAGTGGAAAGAGGAAGATGTGATTGACATTGTATTGATGTATTTAGACTTTTAGTATTTACTTCTAGTTTGACAGATTGAAACTATTTACTATTTTGCTTCCTACCATGAGCATTCCGCATGAGAATGCAATTTTGTACGCATTATGCATTTATATATATCTAAACTTTGTTTGTTTCTTTTGTATTGTCTTTAATTAACTTATTAGATGCATCTTCTCATTAAATTTTGCAAAATAAATGTATTTTTAATTAAATTTCAGCAGTTTTTTAGGTTCTCGAGTTTTTGCCGAGTTTTTTTTTTAAATCGCCAAGCTTTTTTTTAAATCGCCGAGTTTTTCCCGATTAAACTTTTGGGGGGCTTGGCGAGTTTTTGCATTTGGCGAGTTTTCCAACTATAGTACTATCATCTACTCCACAAGGTTGTGATCATCCATCTCAAGGTCTTCAGCTATAATGCTCTCCAAAAAATCATCTCTCCAAAAATATTTTAAATGATTTAATCATTTAAATTGTTGAATAAAAATAATTTTTTAAAAGTGTTTCTAATGTTTTTAAAGTTATTAATTTATTAAATAAAATATTTTAAATGATTTAATCGTTTAAATTGTTAGTGGTCTTAATTTTTGTATTAAAAACATTAAAATGAGGGATAAAATATATAAAATTATTTAATATTATATTTTACATTTATATTTTACCAAGAGACTTCAGGGAGACTTCACTTTTTGGATTAGGAGACGGGTAGACTTCAGGAGACTTCGTCATGAAGTCTCTAACCTTTTTTGAGGTCTTCGGGGACGCGAAAAGTCTCTAAGACGTGTCTCGGCCTCCGAGACGTGACTTTTAGGGGGGAGATGGGTCTCCCGGTGACCATGCTAAAATATATAAAATTATTTAATATTATATTTTACATTTATATTTTATCAAGAGACTTCGGGGAAACTTCACTTTTTGGATTAGGAGACTTCGTCATGAAGTCTCCAACCTTTTTTGAGGTCTTCGGAGACACGAAAAGTCTCTGAGATGCGTCTCGATCTCCGAGACGTGACTTTTAGGGGGGAAACGAGTTTCCCTATAACCATGGTAAGAACTAACCACAACAGTCAGAAATATTTCCTAAATCAGACAAAGCTCAATGATAGACAGCAAAAATGGGTTAGCAAAATTCAAGCTTATGACTTCGATATCGAATTCATAAAAGGAAAGAATAATATTGTGGCTGATGCACTCTCTAGGAAACCTTCATTGTTTGCCCTATGCTCACTGAGCAAGATTTCAGCAAATTGGAAGGCTCAACTCTTAGTTGAGTATTCCAAGAATCAGCATGCTTGTGAGATCATGGAGGGTTTGGTAGTGGATGACAAATATAGTGTGGTAGATGACAGTATCTACTACAAAGGCAGGTTTTATCTTGTTCCAAGTTCTCAGTTGAAGGAACAAATTTTGCAAGCTCATCATGATACTCCTACGGCTAGACATCCAGGATATGTCAAAACTTATAGGGCAGTTTGAGAGAGATTCTCATGGAAGGGTCTCAAAGACGATATTTTGAGGCATGTTTGAGAGGGTATGACTTGTCAACAGAACAAGTCGGAGCATACTTACCCTACTGGATTATTGCAGCCCTTACCTATACCGGAACAGAAGAGGACAGGGATCTCAATGGATTTCATTAAAGGTCTTCCTCGGGTTCAAGGGAAAGATTGTATTTATGTGGTTGTGGATAGGCTAACAAAGTATGCACACTTCTTTCCCATTGCACTAGATTTTACAGCGTCACAGGCGGCTCAGTTATTTTTCAGCGAGGTGTTTAGACTCCATGGTCTTCCCAAGACCATTGTGAGTAACAGGGACAGTAGGTTCATGAGTTCCTTTTGGCAAGAACTTTTCAAGCTTACAGGCACTGTGTTGACACCCAGTACTAGTTATCACCCTCAAACAGATGGACAAACTGAAATAGTCAACAAGTGGGTTGAGGGATATTTGCGTAACTGTGTCAGGGCAGCAAAAGGCATGGGTACATTGGTCATATTTGGGCGAGTATTGTTATAATACCACGCACCATATGTCCATTGGCATGATGCCTTTCAGAGCTCTCTATGGATATGAGGCATTATCTTTCACTGATTTGGCACTTACTGACAGTAGAATCCCCTTGGCTCAGGATTGGTTACAGGAGAACCACGATGTCATGAGATCTCTCAAGGAGAATTTACAGCAGGCCTAGAATCAGCAAAAGATGTACGCTGACAGGCACAGGATTAAGAGCGCATTTGAGGTCCATGATATGGTCTTTCTGCGGTTACAACCATATCGACAAAGCACCCCTAAAAGGCAAGGAGCTGAGAAGCTCAAACCACATTTTTATGGTCCATATAGGGTACTCAAGCGAGTGGGAGAGGTTGCAGATGAGGTTGAGTTACCACCTGGCAGCAGAATTCATAATGTATTTCATGTATCTTGCCTGAAAAAGGCCTTTGGACAGCATATTACAATTTCACCCGAGTTACCTCCTATTGATGAGGAAAGTAAATTGATCTTGATTCCTGATGAGATTCTTGAGGTGAGGGAACGGCGGCTGAGAAGTCGAGTGATTCAAGAGTATTTGGTTCGATGGAGAGATCTTCCCATAGAGGATGCCACCTGGGAGGGTGAGAGCATTTTACAGCATCCAGCATTATAGTTGCTTGTGGGCAAGCATCTTTGAGAGACGAGGACTATCATGTCCCCACTCTAGCTCAGTCTAGCAGAGACATGGGAGTCAGCTTATTATGGGGTCTTGTAGGCTGACAGAGTTGGATAGAGACCCAATATGGTTATTCAGTGTTGGGGACTTGATGTTCTGGCAATTATTGATTAGTTGGGAGACGTTCCTTGTTTTTAGGAGACAGTTCCTACTTTTTAGGAGGTATGATCTTGCCCCGAGTTGGGTCTCCATGAGATTACTCTTTGGCTTCAGTTTCAGAGGGATAGGCTTGTTTCCTAAATTTTAGGATCATCTCAAGATTTTTGGGATGAGATTGCCAGTGGATCATTGATTTCTGACTTCAATCACAGATAGGCGATAGGATGATTTTATGGTTTGTGATTTCAGTTGGGCATTTTGTGGCTATTTGGGTTATATTTTTAATATTTCCTAAGTTAGCATTTAATAATTAAATAAGGCTAAGTTTTAGCCATTTTGGAGTAATAAGGGGTTTTTTGGCCTCATCTGGATGCACATCCTATGGTGTGATAGCTCGTTGGAAAGGTCTCGAAATTCTCTAAATCTTTCTCTTTGGTCTCAAGGCAATTCAATGAACGGAATTCTATCTATGAGGAAAAAGGTCATTTTCTAGTAACATGACCACTTTAAAATAAGAAATTATAACACTTTCACTACACAACGCCACTTGGAGACACTTAGGGTTCGATTTGCAATTGAGAGGGGTCATAAGGAGATGAAACCTTCATTCTATGATCATCTTTTGCATATTTGACAACTTGTTTATGAATTTGCTTTGAATGGGCGATTTATAGTCTGGGGCGCAAACCCTAGGTTAGTGATTGGTTGGGACGTAGCCCTCAACAATCTTCGGCACCGAATTTCTTAGGCATTGTGCATGGTGATTAAGGACAGAGGAATCAATTCTCACTAGGGTTTCAGCATGGCATATCATCTTTCCAGTTGGGACGTGGTTCATTGCAGCCTGTGGGATGCCATTTGCAGCAGATACATCATGTGGTGTATAGGGTATTGTTTGAATTCACCTTCATATGTATGTTGGATTCGAGAACAATCTTCACCTTCTAGTTTGACATCAAATTTGTATGTGAGCTTTGGGAAATGCATTGGATTTATTGCTTGGCTCTATAATTCAGAGAAATCTGCCTTTTACGGTTTGCAATAATTCTGATTTTTGCTGCATACCTTATTTATTCCAATCTTGTTTCATGTTTGTTGTTCCCTATTCCTTTCTATGTTATAAAACTATCAAAAACAACCAAAAGTTTATGCACTTCTGTCTAATTCTACAAGAAAACATAAATAAACAAGAAAACAAAATTAAATATAAAAAATTACAGCAATTTAACAGAAGAGATCCATCAGGGATCTTTCAATAGCCCATGACTAATGGTACCATGGATTAGTTTCATTGCACCATAATCAAATAATATCGTACCAGGAGTTTGTTGATAGATTGGTAGAGAGATTTGACTGGAACGACCTTGAGACATTTCCAAGAGCTGACACAATTGAGACAGATAGGGGATCTTGAGGCATCCATCAATGAGTTTTAGTGCTTATCTATGATGGTGTATGACATTACAAAGAGAAGACAAGTTATGCTAATTGTTGGGGGATTAGTTCATCATCTCAAAGGATGGGTTAAGGCCTTGGATCCACTTACCTTGCACGAAGCTATGGAAAGAGCAAGGAACCTTGAGATGTCTACTCCACAAAGCAAGTTTTATTCAAAACTTTCTACTTCATCATATGACAATAAGGCATCCCCTAAGAAGGATGACAAATCTGATTCTAAGAGACCTATGCAAGCCCTTGTAGATCAGGAAAATTTTAATGATCTAAGGAGGAGACTTTATTTTTACTGTAGGTGTCCTTATGATGATAAATATGATTGGCCTTTGAAGCCAAGGATAAAAATAAGATGGAGTGGTTCTATGATGAGGAAGAGAGTCTTGATATTTCAAAACAGCTAGTTCATAATGAGCAAGAGACACACAAGGCAATGGGAAATGATGATGAAGTGATTGATGATTATAACAATAAGGTGGTATACCTTTCTCGTATGAGAAAGGAAGGAGCATTTAGGATGCATGGTATCTTGGCAGGGCGGTGTGTTATTGTTCTTGATATAGGTGCTACACACAATTACATTGATTTGCGATTGGTCTCCAAGAGGGGGATTAAGACAGGATTTTAAGGCCATAGTGTAAGTAGCTGACAGTTACACTCTTAAGCGTAACAAAATGATTTCCGAGCTTCTCATGAAGTTGAATAATTATTCATTTATGGTAGATTTTTATATTGTGGACTTGGGGAGTACAAATGCAGTTCTTGATATGAGTTCGCTAGACACCGTAGAGGACATTTATCTCAGCACCAAGAAGATGGAGTTGAGGTTCATTAAGGATGATAAAACTCATATCCTTGAGGCTATTACGAATAGCAATCTGAAGTTTATTTCTTTCATATGTATGTAGCGTCTTGTTAAGCATGAGAAAATTGATTGGGCAACAAAGAGTGGGATGTTGCCTACATTTGATGTGAACAGCCTAGCATTGAAAGATCCCTGATGGATCTCTTATGCTGATCTGCTATAATTTTATTATTTTTAAATTTGTTTTCCCTATTTATTAAAATTTTCTTGCAGAACTAGACAGAAGTTGCAAAAGAGTTTGATTGTGTTATGTTTTTGATGATTTTTCAATAACAGAAGTACAATAACATGAACTAGTTCTGAAAATATATTCCAAATACAATCAAAGCAATTTTGCGTCGAGCAGATTTTTGAATATAAAACCTAATTTGTAACCAAATGAAGATTTACAATAATATCCAGATGATTACAACCAAGGATAAACCCAACTTGAAGGCGTGAAGGAGAAATATGAGTCCAAAAGAAAGCCATGGCTAGGTTCCAACTCTCTAATGCTGCACGTGGGGAGGAATATGGCTGTCATGTGTCGTCATACAGCTGCAAATATGGCTGCCAGGTGTCGTCATACAACTGCAAAGTGCCCAAACATGGATAGAATGCCCAAACCCCAGCTAAAACTTTGACTCAATACTGCATTCTCCAGAAGAAACAATGCACAATCTCCAAGATGCTTCTGACTGCAACAAATCCAAACCATTGTTTTGGGGGCTACGTCCCAAACAGGCAAAGCAAGTGGAGTTGGTGTCCCAAGTGTTGAAAGCTCAATCAGAGCCCAAATCACAAATCCAAGATGTAACATGTCAATAATCCTTCGAACTTTATCTTTACCTCCTTATAACCCACCAAACTTAGCTCGAACCCTAAAAGTGTCCCCATGTCGCGTTGGGTTATAAAATAATATATTTCTCATTTTTAAAGTGGTCAAGTATCCAAAAAATGACCCTTTTCCGAATAGAAAGAAATCCGTTTACCGAAATGCTCCGAGTCAAAAGAGAAATATTTTGAAAAGTTCAAGACCTTTCCAACGAGCTATTAGACCAAGTGATATTCACCCAGATGAGGCCAAAAAACCCCTTATTACTCCAAAATGGCTATAACTTAGCCTTATTTAAATTATTAAAATGCTAACTTAGGAGAATATTTAAATATATTAAAATATTTCCCAAATAGTGAACTAATAGCCAAAACACCTCTACAAGCTGAAACTGAACTCATCACCTCCTGTGACTGATGCCAAATAATCTGAAATAATTGACAGTCTCATCCCTCAAAATTAAGGATACTCCTAAAAATAGGAATGTCTCTGAATCTCCCAAAACTGAATCCATAGAATGATCTCATAGAGAATCAAGACTATAACCCATCTCCACCTCCTAAAATGTAGGAAACTACTCCTACAATTAAGGAATTGGTCTCAATTGCCCTCCTACTATCTAAAACTCCAGATCCGAACACTATATACCCTAACCGAGTCTCTAAACACCACTGCCAACCTACGAGACTCCTTGATAGGCTAACTCTATCGTCTCTGATGTTCACTGTAGAAAGGGGACATGACAAGCAAACTGATATACAACAGCTTAGAACTAAACACTCTAAAGTGTTTAGCCAGATCATTCAGGAGCTGCTCATTATGGGACATATTAGGCCAAGTAAGTTCCCTTTTGCTTCATTAGTTGTTTTGGTGAAGAAAAACGATGGTATGCTCAAGATGTGCATATATTACCAGATGTTGAACAGAGGAACTATTAGAAACCGGTATCCCATTTCACACATTAAGCTACATGGGGCATGCTAGTTCTCCAAGATCGATTTGAGATCCCGCTATCATCAGAAAGGAGACAGAGAGTGGGATGTGGGGAAGACAACATTCAGGTGTCACTGTGCTCACTTCGAGCTCTTAGTTATGCCATTTGGCTTGACTAATGCCCAAGCTACATTCCAATCTACTATGAACAAAGTCTTCCACAGTTAGCTAAGGAGATTGTTCTGGTTTTCTTTGATGATATACTTGTATAATGTGAGCTATGAGATGATCATGTGGCACACTTGGATACAGTGTTGGATATTCTTCATAGGGCTTCCTTGTATACCAAGGAGTCCAAATGTGCCTTGGGTTGACCGAGTTGCTCTATCTTTGGCATATTATTAGTGCAAAGGGAGTTTGTATGGATCCTGATAAGGTATGTGCTATACTAGATTGGCCTACACTAGAGAACCTAACACAACTTAGAGGCTTCATTGGTTTGTGTACATTCTACCACAAATATGTGGCAAGTTTTTCTCGTCATGTAGCTCCCCTTACTAATTTGACCCATAAGGGTGCTTTTGAGTGGACTACTCAAGCATAGGAGTGCTTTGAGAAGTTCAAACAAATTGTGACATCATACCAACAATTAGCATTATTAGATTTTTCGACACCATTTGAGTTGCATTTCAGGTGAGGGCATCAATGCCTTTCTTTCCCAAGATCACCATCCCATTGCATTTGAGAGAAGGAAGCTCAGGGGTCCCCAAAGATCATTCAATGTGTATGATAAGGAAATGTTGGCCATTATGTATGCCACGAGCAAATTCAGGCAGCATTTAGTTGGTAGCAAATTTTGCAGCAAAATTGACCATAATAGCCTAAGTATTTCGTTGGACAATGGGATCTTAATGAGAAGTAGCCGAACTGGGTCAGCAAATTACAGTTATATGACTTTGACATTTCTTATATTAAGGGTACACAGAATGTAGTTGTTGGCACGATCTAAGGATTGGAGACACTTGGCCATTGAGAGTATGTCAGGGATCAGTGGGCAATTGGTATTTTTGATGGCAGTATTCAGGACAACAAATATACCCTTGCAAATGAGTTGATCATTTACAAGGGGAGGATATTATTGGTCCCAAGATCAAGGATCGGGCATTGTATTGTGGGCCTTTCATGATTCACCATTGGTTGGGCATCCCAGATTCTTTAAATCCTATATAGAGATTTGGGGGCCTAAAGTCAAATGTGCAGCAATATGTCAAAAAGAGTATTTTGTTTGTCAACAGAACAAACAGGAGCATATCTATCCAGCCAATTTACGGAATCCACTTCCCATTCCTAAGAGGAAATAGAAATGTTCATCTATGGATTTTATCGTGGGCTTTCTGAAAGCCCAAGGTAAAGACTATATCTATGTAGTGGTCGATCACCTCACCAAATAGGCACACTTTTTCCCATCACCACTACATTTTTGGCAACACAAATAGCTGAGTTGTTCTTCCAAGAGGTTTTCAGATTGCGTCGTTTACCCTAGAGCATTGTGAGTGATTGCAATAGTTGTTTTATGAGTCACTTCTGGTAGGAATTGTTCAAATTGTGTGGGATAAAGTTGACTCCGAGCACTAGTTAGCACCCTCAAACTGATGGCCAAACTAAAATTGTGAATAAATGGGTGGAGGGCTATCTACGGAACTATGTGTTGACAGAACAACAAGCTTGGGTGAAGTGGATATACTTATGAGCATTATTATAATTTCACTCACCACATGTCTACTCAGATGTCCCCTTTTAGAGCTTTGTATAGGTACGATCCTTCAAGCTTCACAGATTTGTTATTAAGTGACAGTAGGGTACCTTGTGTAGGATATTTAATGCATGACAATTAGGATTGTCATGAGGACTCTGAGAGACAACATTCAGAGGGCACAGAATCAGCAAAAGCAGTATGTTGATCAGAGGAGGATCGCTCACTCTTTCCAGGTGGGTGATATGGTGTACTTGATGTTGCAGCCCTATTAGCAATCATCTATTTGGAGGAATGGAGCTAAGAAGATCAAGTCTCATTACTATGGTCTCTTCCATGTCGTAAGATGTTAGAAATAGATAATACTAAGAGTGGGGGGTGAATCAGTATTCTCATGGTTACGGGGAGACCCGTCTCCCACCTAAAAGTCGTGTCTCGGAGACTTTTTGCATCTCCGGAGACCTCAAAAAAGATGGAGACTTCATGACGAAGTCTCCCCGTCTCCTAATCCAAAAAGTGAATTCTCCCCGAAGTCTCCTGACAAAATATGAATGTAAAATATAATATTAAATAATTTTATATATTTTAGCCCTCATTTTAATGTTTTTAATGCAAAAATTAAGACCACCGACAATTTAAATGATTAAATCATTTAAAATATTTTATTTAATAAATTAATAACTTTAAAAACATTAGAAACACTTTTTAAAAAATATTTTTATTTGACAATTTAAATGAGTAGATCATTTAAAATATTTTTGGAGAGTGATGATTTTTTGGAGAGCATGATAGCTGAAGACCTTGAGATGGATGATCACAACCTTGTGGAGTAGATGATAGTACCATCAACATACTAATACTAGATATATTTATGTTTTTTGTTTATTGTACAAAGTGTTCATTTTTGTTTGCATATCGGCAATTCAGCATCAAACTATACTTTTTTGAATTTAAAATTTGAATATGTAATGATAATCTCAGCGATTATCAAGCTGATATGATGGTGATCATATGCAATATTCGAAAAACAAACATGTCTATGAGATACAATATTGTGATCATGTGAGTTTTGAAATCTTTGACTCTATGAGTCTATTTTAATTTTTAATGTGAAATTACTATTATTATTTACTTTAATCTTTTAGTCTTACAGTATTACTATTTTCAAATTTTGTATTTACTTTTATTATTAGACTCTTTAAACTATTAAAAAAATAAAAATAAAAAAATTGTTGTCTCCAAGTACCCCTATCTCCTACTTGAAAAATTGTCGTACCAGTACCGGAGACCTCAAAGTCTCCCCATCTCCCGGTGACCTTGAGTATTCTACAAATTTTTGCCCACAACTGAATATTGTAAATTACTTTATAACTTGCATATGAAAGTAAACAAACACTGCTGAACAATAAATATAACCATACACAAAGAGAACTCATAACACCATTATTTGTTAACTAGGGAAACCCTGGCCAAGGGAAAACCCCGGTGGGGATGATACCCACTAAATGATCCACTAAACAAAAGAATCATATTAAGGATATCGACCCTGTTAGGAGTCTATGAAGTACATATAGTATCTCCAATCCTTGTTAGAGGACTAGGCCTTGTTAGAAGCCTCGACCCTGTTAAGAGTTGCTTAAACCCTGTTAAGAGTTAGTAGATCAAATAAAATGTACGAAAGAAGAGCCCACTGCCCTAACATGCAATAAGCAATAAAGTTCTTCACAAGTATAGGTATACATACAATACTTTCTCATTGCTGAAACTCGCACTTTCTCTGATCATACATCAAATCTCACATAACATAAGGCTCACATATCTTTCAAGCTATCTTCACAATAGTTCGCATGTCATACATCTTTCACATTAACTTCACATTATTTGCGCAAGATAAGATCTCTACTTATATCTCGCAAATATTTAATTCTCTGCTTAGTTGACCTTCATGTCTTCACACGCTTGACATAATATAAAATCACTTATGGATTAATATCCACAATGTCGGCTCATCATGACTTAGTAATTATTTTGTTACCAAAATAATTCCTTAAGTCATACAACTCATGTTTTTTATATGCTCTGTTATGTTCTATCAAATACCTGAACTGGTATTTCAACTGTAACTTGCGTCGTACTATCCCTACACATTTGTGCACTGACTTACGCCATCATGACATTGTCATAAAGCTATCCTCAACTGCGCATGAGTTAACTCGTAGTGTGTTGTCCGTACACATCACAACTGTCTTTATACTGCTGCAAACTGTCCCAACACTTGGACAATTTTCTATCTATAAATGCATAAATGAAATGCTGAATACATGTTGCCATAAATGACAACTCTCTAGACATCTAACTAACCATATTGCCAACATAAGATACGTGGTTGACATAGCTTATGAGCTTCATTTTCCAAAGGACAACAGAGTTCGTAATATGTTTCATGTATCATGCCTCAAGAAAGCGTTAGGCAAACATATTGTCCCATTTCTACTCTACCCCCACTAAATGATGAAGGGAGATTAAATTTGATCTCTGAGGCTATACTAGATACCAAGTTTGAGGCTTTTTCATTGGCAAAGCATCGGAGAGTTTCTAGTGAAGTGGGAGGATCTTCCTAATGAGGATGCCACTTAGGAGCCTAACGATACACTTCAGCACCCCAAACTGTGATTCCTTCAAGACAAGCATCTTACAGAGGGAGGACTGTAATGTCCCCAATTTAGCAGGTTCCAGTAGCTTGGCGATGTCGGTTCATCCTTGTGACCCTCGTGAGATGATAATGTGGTTTGAGGGTCTCAGTGGAGTGACTTGCTATTTATAGTAAGTTGTATATGCAAAGTTTCTATTTTTAGCAGTGCACTTATGGCATCTTGAGGTCCTGGCTTCATCGATGTTTGATTGGTGCTTCATTAATGGATGACATATTGTTAGTTGTTTATTAAGTCTAACTTGGTATATTGCTTATACATCTTTATTCTAATTTGATGGTGTGTTGGTGAAGTTTGATTAGTGAGAGATGCAGTGATGAAGCTATTGGGCATTTTGTGAGGATGGAGCTACAAGCCATTTAATGTTATAAAAAAGACTTCTCTATGGCAATCGACCTATCTCATTGTATTTGCAATTTATTGAATTTTGCACTCCAACGGTTTCAACATGGGTATGGCGGAAATATGGTTTTCTTCCACAAACTTGTTTGCACTTTGAGCTAGTCCTTATTCCAGTGAATTGTGTTATTGTTCTGTGGTTTTTACTAAGGATTGTTTAGTGCTGATGTATACTAATCAATCAGATCTCCTGCTGCAAACATGAATAGTAGAAAGAACAGGTTTTGTACAATAAATCGATTATAATAATGATCTCAAACTGTTGAAGGAAGGTGTCATTCAAGCAAGGAATTATATTACTACTAATTGACAAGGTTTATGTGTGCGGCGAGTATCTGTCTAGAGCAGCATCTAGGGGTTCTAATTCATGTGCGACCATTGCATGTTGCGCAGGGATGAAACCTATACTGGTTGCATTTCATATTGAGGCTGCGAATTACTGAGTTTGGTGTGTCTTTATCCATTTATGTCTTCCACAAACTTCTAACACCAAGCTGCATATCAGGTGCCCAATATAAGAAGTTTAACATTTACATGTTCATGTTTGTGATACATGCAAATTATAATTAATTATAATTGAGATCATTGTGTTGGCAATTCATGGTAGTTTCAATTCGTGTTCATTTTTATGAGCATATCTATATTTGAGAAAGACAAAAAAACATATATATTTCAAAAAAAAATGCAAATAACTCCAAAAGCAAAAAAACAATTCTACAGCATAACTTGAATTGCGACAGCAGGGCTCCTTACAAAAAAGCAATAATTATGAGACAGATACACCACAGCTGAAGACTGCAATGGTGAAGAATATTTGGGACTGGATGCTGCAGTGGTAATCATTGGGAAAAGATCTATCGCTCAATCCATGTCCAAGAAATGCAAAAGTTTAGTGGTTGAAAAAAAGAAGAGAGGAAGAATGTCAGCCACGGCCCACCTTAAATTAGCGAGATGTCCAAAGGGTTGAACCAAATTGAAGTGGGGAAAAGTGTACCCCACTTCTCCCGGGAGCAATGAATGTCCTTTTGTGAAATGTCGAGGGCTTCAATACCCCTGACAATAATTGTTTGATCAAGACTTGTCTTGATCAAACACATCTAGAAATTATAATGCTACAGGACTTAAAGCTGAGTGGTGATGAGATTGGTGCATTTACTAAGCAATTTAGGAATTGGAAATGTTCTCGTGTGGAGGCTCCAATTGGACCACTACGGAATCCTGTGGTTATAGAAATTAGTGTAATGGCATCAAATATATCTTGGCAATGGGTATGGATTCAGTCAAAAACACTCAGTGATGGTTTTGAACTAATAAATGTGTATAGACCTAACTCAACAAATGGGCTTGCTAGAGATTTGGAATAAGTTGTCAGATATTCTATAAAGAGAGTGATGGAGCCCGAAAATTAAATTCCATTTGTGTTTGATTTGAAATTTGAATGTAACATTAATGGCACAAATAAGATAGAGAATGTGAAATATCAGCATGCTGGAGGTGTTTATTGAAAGGACAATGGCTAGCCATCATTGAATTGACCATGACATGATATAAGCAGTACATACTATTGTTTCAAGAGCCCTGCACCATGATGTTATTGGCCATGGGTGAAATCCAACATATCAGAGAACCATGGGAATCATGCACTCTTGTATACAATCCACTTGCAACATGGATATAGCTAAGTAACTACTGTGTCATCCTATGCAATATATACATAAGTTTGATAATCAAAAAATAAGTACATGAAAAGCACTAAATATATCTGCCGCTTAATTTTTGATAAGGATTGATATGGCAAAAGTTGAAATATAATGTTCAGTAATACCACCAGAGGCAAACACTTGAGCAGCATATATATTCTTCAAATTCATTTTTATGAGGATGTAAAGGGTTCTGATTTCCAGATTGATCACAATAGAAAATGTTACGCTATAAATGCGAATATGCCTGATGTATCACACAACACTTTTCTCTTCATATTCGATTTTAGCAACCACCTGTGGAGGATAACATGATGATCATATCTGAATGTGAAATAACAAGCAAATTGGAGGTCCAAGGATTCTGTTCCAGCCAGTACTTATCACTGGTAGAATGTATCTTCAATTAGGATAATGTAAAGAACGAAAGTCAGCAGATTTCTACAGGTTACATGCAACTTTACAAAGAAGGAACCGAAGTAAACGTCATAGCAAAGAGGATATGATTGAAGAGTTATGAAGGAGTCTGAAGATCATAATGGAAATCAAAATGTACCGCATGCGATCACAAGTCGAAAGCAGTATTATCATTGAAGGAATATTCGAATGGCACCGTATTTGAGTGATACATCATGAAGCATGCTCGTCGGGGAATGCTGGAAGGAATTTCTGTCAGCATCTGCTTGAGGTTTCTACATTGTTTCAAATTTTTGCCTTGTTCTATCTTCAAAACCTTTTATCATAAATACGGCACAAAAAACAGCAGAGATGTTTTATGAAGACACAAGACCCACTTGGATAGGACTTGTTGATTTTCGAGATGTTCTGAATTGGTACAGTTTGGACGGGTTTTGCTGGCAGAGAACCGTTAAGGGGCTATTTTTGCTAATCATTGCTTTACGGTTCATTTCTAATTTATTTTTTGTTTTGTTGCAGGAATTATGGACGTACGTATTGGGAGGATTTTGTATGGGCTAACGTGATGCAGATTCAAAGTGATTTATCGTTTGAAGTAACCTGTGATTATAAGACTTTGTTAGTTCTGCTGCTGATGTGGGTGCAAGAAATGCGATTATCTATTTCCTTTGAAGGCGCTCACGGGAAGTGAACATCACAAGCCAGGGCAGAAATATAGTTGATTGCTAAAAATCGAATCACATTACAATTCAATTAACATTGTTAATAAAGCAATGATACAACCGCCAGTTATAGCACAAGGTTATATTAAAAAATATTAAGCATTGGTTAGTTTCCTATGAAGGGTTGCGATGTTTGGTTGAGCAACCAACAGCCCTCTATAAATATGTGTTCTAGAAAATCAAATGGTCAAGATTCATATTGCTCTAAAATTCTGCATTTCCAGAAATATATAATTTCTTCATACGGAGAGTCTGAAGTTTGAACCAAGCAAGTGGAAATTGAGATTTTGGACATAAACTGTCATACTGTCTAAGATCATCAGCAGTCTGAGGGTCTTCAATACAAACTCTCCTACAATATAATCAGCATCAGCAGTCTGAAGGTCTTCACTACAAACTCTCCTACAATATAATCAGTAAGAGCTTTAATTGTTCTAAAGTTAAAATTTATATAATTTGTCCTTTATGATCATTTTATTATTTATTTGTTTAAAATTCATTATTACAATAAGTGGATCAAATTGTTCGCTCCTATTTTGCTCTGACAAATACAAATATTGCAAAATAGTATTGTTTTCTTTATTTGTATATATTTTGTCCATAAAAGGGTTAAAACATTATAGAGCGGTTTAAATATGTGAAAAGGCGAAGCAATTTGAGGCATTGTAATAACTAAATCATTTATAAATATAATATAATCAGTATCATAAAGTTGTGTGTGAGAATATATATATTTGACTCTACTACCCAATTAAACTTCGGCACTAATCAGAAGCTTGCTCATAATTTTCAATCCATATGCTGCCAATAATTTAGCCTTTTTCCTTTTTAATAGTTCGATACTTATGTGTCTAGTAATTCATTTTAAATTTTTCTTTCATCAATTTTCAAATCTATTAAAGTAATTAAAACTTGAAAATTGTTCATCTTTCATAGTCCTGAAGTTTTTCCTTAAAATCTTGCCACTTGAGGAAATTGTCTTAGCATTATAATCTATTCACTATAAAACATCTTGGATCCAAGTTTCGCTGTCCAAGATCACATGTACAAGCTTTGGTTTTGCGAAGCCAAAACTGCGGAGGATTCAAATCAATTTGATTGATCCTGTCAAGTTGGCCAAAATCAATTAGATATCCCAGCATCAAGCAAGCAAGGCTTGTAGGTTTCTAATCAACGATTTTGATAACCAACAGAGAGAAGGATAAACTTTATTTTGATTGGTGGTGACTTTTATTATATTCTCAGACCAGAAGACAAAAATGAGATTTGGCCCGGGAAAGTACAAAACAAAGAAACTTCAATAACTTTGTCATGAATAATGGTTTGTTTGAACTTGCCTTTCGGTCAAGGGAAATCACATGGGCAAACATAAGGCAGAGATTTCTAAACACAGCAGAGGAACTTGATAGAATTCTGCACTGCAAGACACTGGGCAACAAAATAATGGGATTGAAGTGCACAAATTCTACCTATCACAAGTTCCGAGCACTTTCCAATCAGTCTACTATATCAAGAAGGGTTAACTCCTGAGAGATGTCCTTAAAAAAATTTAAAATGTGTTTGCTGGTTGATTGATTCAAAGACTTGGTAAGCAATCAGTGGGCAACTACACCAAGTCAGGAAGGCAACAAAGCATATGCTTTCATTAAAAAGTTACAGTAATTAAAAAGATGAAGTAGAGCAATTAAAAAGATGGAGTAGAGCAGGTATTTATGAATATTTTTGCAGAGAAACTGAAAATTGAGCGGGAGCTTACAACATTGAATGAGAAAGTTGTTTTGGATAGGGTGGACAGCATAGATTTTGAAAAAGAAAAGTTGTTGAATGAAGAGTACTCTAAAACCTTACAGAGAGGAGACCTTTTCGAGACAAATCTCGAGAGAAACGTGGCTTGGAGAAGGGGACAAAAATACGAAAGTCTTTCGTTACTAAGTAAAAGCAAGGTGAGTTTTATGCAGTCAAGGACAGCATTGGGAATCTCTTTACAAAGGAGGCTATGCATGTTTACCGTATTGGTAAAGAAATCAACAAATACAGACAATGGAACAGAAGAGCAAAATTATATTCACATATGCCAGAACATACATTAGGCTTCATAATATTCGCAATAGTAGATGAATGATTTACAATGATCCCAGACGGGATATAAATACTACCGCCGAACCTTCTCAAAGAAGTCCGTCGGCCACAAATATTCTATCCGCTACAAACTATTTACCGACGACATCAGCTACAGAATACAGAAACACCGCCGGACATTACGCCGTCGGCTACAGAATACAAAACACCAATGACCATCATTCCGTCGGCTACAGAAACACCGCCGGAACCATCTAGTCGGCTGACACCATCCCCCCGCAAAAAGAAAAGTCATCTTCGGACGACAATTACAAAATATCTTGATAGCCACTTGTGCTGCTTTCTCTGCTTCCAAAACTGGGTCCACTGAGCTAAGTGTCGCTGCACTGCCTCCAACTGGATGATTAGCTCCTCCCGAGCTCTCTACGCATCCACCAAGATAGCCTCCTGGCCAACACCTACTCCCAATGCCACTGGTACACAAAAAGTCCATGCTTGCAACAACGTCAACTCTTCTCAACTGGTTAGACTCCCACGACTGATATCCGCCACGACTGGGGGTCCAGGGGGCAACGCCCCCGGTGAGGTCGAGGGGCAACGCCCTGGGTGCGCTCCCTGTTGCAGTACAGGGCGGGGTCGAGGGGCAGCACCCCTTGCTGCCAAGACCAAATTAGCACTTCGCAACCCACACAGAAATGCACGGAACACACCATTTCTATCATTTTCTGCCGATTCTGCACTCTTTCTGGCAACCACGGATGCGTCCCCTTTCCTTTGGCATCATCTGTAACTCATTCTGAACAACTTGAATATGTCGTCGTTTTTTTTTTTTTAATTTGTGCAATTTCTCCTTCCTGACGAAATTAGTGTGCCTCTCGAAACTCTTGGCAGAAATCCTAATCCTCTGGATGGAAACTGCCGAGCGCACAAATTGAGAACCGCCAATCGGCAAAAGAATGATGGCCAACTGCCCAAGAACAGCCTTCCCCGTATGTCGACGCCAGTTACGTTGTTCAACTAAAGCACAGAGAAAACCCAAGAAAGCGAATCGAAATCTTGTATTCCCGCGGAGAAGTCTGCTGGCCGGAGGAGTTTTCTAAGTTCTATGCCCGCGGTCCTCTTCCTTTTACCGACGGAGACTTTTGGTGAGACTGTTTTCTTTTAAGCCCACGGCCTTCCTATTTACTGGCGAAGACTACCCGCGCGGAGGAGATTTTAGGAGGTTCCAGAGGGAAAAAAAAAAAAAAAGTTAAAGCCCACGGGGCCTGCTTCGACAGAGGGCATCAAGTTTTGAGAGCCCGCGGACAGGCTGCCCGCGAGGTTTTTATAGTCTGTCCGCGGGGTCTTTCCTTTGTCACCCGCGGACAACTGTTGCCCGCGGGGCCTGTCTGTTACGCCCGCGGACAAACTTGCCCCCGGGGCCTCTGTCTATTACGCCCGCAGACAGACTTGCCCGCGAGGCCTTTCTGTCCTCGGGGCCCCCGTCGTTTTTTTTTCTTTTTTCTTTTTTAATTTTTATTTAATAAAAGAAATCAAATAACAGAGATACCTCCATTTTGCCTCCAAGCGTCACCATTCTGCAACGACGACGAAGTCAACTGGCCATCCTGTGACAGTGACGGAGTCTTCCTGGCACCATATATTTTGAATTTGGATCTGTTGATTGCCGGAGGTACCTTCTGCCCATCCAAAGTTGATAATCTAATCGCTCCATTGTCGCCGACCTTCCGAATCTGATATGGTCCAACCCATCTAGCCTTAAACTTTTCCACTTTGATTTCATTCCGACCGTCGTATGCCTTACGTCTGTTTTGTGCCACCTCTGTCGCCCACTGTGCCTGCGGTTGTCACGCAACTGGATTATTTCCTTGCTGTCGGTGCCCTTCCACTAATTTTATGCTGCGTTGTAACCTTTTCTTTTCGCGCGGTCCATTCACCATGTACCGGACAGTGGGATCTTTCGTTTTTCTATGTTTAGACTGTATGTTCTTCCCCTCAGCTTCAGCCATGGCAGCTTTTCCTTCTTCCGCTTCCCTGCATTCCTCCAGACATTCATTTTCCTTTGTTTTGTCACGTTCGTCGACCGTTAACATACTGCAACTTGGAAACAGTTTGTAGTCTTCTATTTGCCAATGGTAAAGGCCATTCACCGACTCTAGGTCGTCGTCATTCGATCTTCCATCTAGTCTCAATATTCCTTCTTCGACAGGTTCCATTCTCTTCTTTCCTTCATCATCACTTTCATCGTCGCTTTCTGAATCTGACGATGCTGCCTCCTCGCCGACCATTTGTGTGTGCAGGTCAATTGTGAATCTTTTGCCTCCGCCCTCCATTGATAGGGTATTTCGTTTCCAATCATGCTTTACTTTTGCTTGCACCAACCAATCTCATCCCAGAATAGCATCATATCCTTTTCTTTTCAATGGAATAACCACAAAATCCAATAAAAATGGTTGCGTACCAATAGTTACCGTTTGCGCCCTTAAGGTTCCCAACGGTTTGATCCTGTGCTAGTCTGCCATGAACAACTAAAATGCAGGTGGCCACAGCATCGGCTTCCCCAACTTCTTCCAAGTATCCTCCGGTAAGACATTTACGCCGGACCCTCCGTCAATAATTGTCTCTGTCAAAACATTTCCCAAAATCCCCATCTCGACGACCGTCGGATGCCGTTCGGAGGTGAGTGCCAGCAGCATTGGGTCTGTTGTCGTCACTTCCCTACTGTCCCTTCCTGTGTCCTCCGTTGCTTTCGGAAACGATGTATGATTCAGAATGGCCGTCCATAACTGGGGCATTGTGAGAAGGTCACTTATCTTGACCGGTATCTGCGTTTGTAAGATCAGTCGTACAATGTTTTGTTCTGCGAAGTTCCTTGCCAAGGTGTCGGTGATATCCTTCAATTGAGATGTCCCCGCCGACAATGCCTTTGCAATGTCCGCCTGTGCTTCCCCCACTTTTCTCTTTTCCTTTGCTTGCCTCCGTGTAATTGCGAGAACCCCCTCTACATCCGTGCCAACAGTGATCAAGTTTACTCCAACCTTTGGACACTTGGAATCTTCGTGATCGCCGGGTCCACACCATTTGCATAATAATTTCGATGTGTTTGCCACTGTACAATCCCGCGCAAAATGACCCCACAAATTACACGCTCGGCATTGAACAATCGGCCGTCTGTTTGCATCATACTGAGTTCGACTTCGGCTCCCATTATTATTGTTATTATTATTATTATTTTGCCCTCTGTTATTATTCTTGTATCCTCCGGATGTAGCACCGGCAGTATTCGTGTTTCCGCTACTACCCGACGGGGAAGCCTCTTGTGTGAGAAACACCTGCGGAGATCCTCTTGTCTTCATGTTAAAGGGGCACTCCTTTGTCGAATGGCCCATGATGTGACAAATGTCACAGAATTGGTTCTTTGGACACGATCCTTTAGTATGCCCGTCTGTCTTACACTTCGTGCACCACAGCTCACTGTCTTTTAGCTCCTTCTGCATGTTTTTAAATTCTTTCATCATGCAAACCATATCCTTCTGTAGGGCACGAACCTTCTTGTTGCTGCCTTCGTCGTCGTTGCTATCATCTCCGGCAGGGTCGTCGTCATCAGAATCAGAGGAGCTAGTTTTCCTCTTCTTTGTCTTCTGTTCACTTTCAAGGTCTAGTGCTCTGTTATACGCATCCACATATGATGACGGTGGGACAATTTTCATTTTCCTTCGCAATTTCAATCGTAGGCCATCCACGAACCATCTTTTCTGCAATCCATCCGCTGGCTTGCTTTCCATTTTGTTTATTAAGTCTTTTAATCTCCTGGCGTAGACGCGGACAGTTTCGTGCTTCCCCTATTTGGTATTGAAAATCTCCGCTACAATTTCATTATCATCCCGCAAGAGTTTAAATTCCGCCAAGAACTCCTTTTTAATGTTATCCCAGGTATCCAGCTTTTGTGGATCCGTATCCGAAAACCAATCAATCGCGACACCCCCTAGGGTTGCCGAAAATTGCTTGACCCATTCGTCAGCATCTGTGATTCCATTTGCCCACCAGATCGTCTCACATGTCTTACAATGTCGGATGGGGTCAGCTGTACCATCGCCTTCAAATTTCGGCAGCTTTTCTTTGGGTCCCGCCATCACAACACGGGAGGTCTGCACTGTCACACTGGAGGTCTTCACTCCTACACCGACAATCGGCACTCCCACACCGGCGGTCGGCACTCCCACACCGGCAGTCTGAACTCCTGCACCGACAATCTAAACTCCCACACCGGCAATCTGCACTCCCACACCGGCAGTCCGCACTCCCGCATCGGAGGTGTCGACAGCTGTGAACCTTGGTGAAGAAGAAGGATCCTCTGAAATTATTTCCCGTGGAAGTCTATCTCGGACGAAGAGGTCACTCCACGCTCGTGCTCCCTCGGCACTGCGAGCCGTGCGAGTTGATGCTCTTCTGTCTGAATTTTCTTCCCTCGGCAAACACAAATTCAAGAACTCCTCCCGTGATTCTTCCACCAATTCCACCCGCTGTCGAGTCTCCTCCAACAATTCTTCTGCGCTCCGATTTCCATCGGGAATCTTCTGAAATCTCCGTCGGCGTTCGGCTTGCTGTGCCAGAATTAAATTCTCTTGCGCAGTACGGGTTCCATCTTTTTCCTTGACCTTATTCCGATCTTTGTTAAGCTGATTTGGCATTAATCTTCATTCCTCCCACCTTCCAAATTCATAAGGCAACGGCACCAAATGTTTACCATACTGGTAAAGAAATCAACAAATACAGACAATGGAATAGAAGAGCAGAATTATATTCGCATATGCTAGAACATACATTAGGCTTCATAATATTCGCAATAGTAGATGAATGATGTACAATGATCCCAGACGGGATATAAATACTACCGCCGAACCTTCCCGAAGAAGTCCGTCGGCCACAAATATTCTATCCGCTACAAACTATTTACCGACGACGTCGGCTACAGAATACAGAAACACCGCCGAACATCACCCTGTCGGCTACAGAATACAAAACACCGATGACCATCATTCCGTTGGCTACAGAAACACCGCCGGAACCATCTAGTCGGCTGACAATGCAACAAGGTGTAAGATTCTTTACAGAAGGTTTTAGACGATCTGGCTCATAATGGGGGCAGTGTGGATGTACTTAAAAACATCCCCACCTGTGTTAGTAAGGACCAAAACAGAATGATGTTAAATCCAGTAACAATAGAGAAAGTTAAATTGGCTCTCTTTGGTATGAGAGGGAAGAAGCCACCAGGACCAGATGGTTTTCCTGCATGCTTTTTTAAAAAATTATAGGACATCTTTGCACATGACATTTGGGAGGTTATTTGATAATCTTCGGCAGGCAGTTTCATTCTGAAAGACCTTAACAATACTTTCATCAATCTAATCCAAAGGAAGAGGAACCTGCAAACCTTTGAGAACCACAGGCCAATAGCCCTATGCAATATGATTTACAAAGTTATTTCTAAGGTTATTGCCAACAAATTCAAGTTAATTTTAAACACAGGTATCTCCCCTAAGAAGAGCAGATTTGCCCCAAATTGCTCCATCTGTGAGGGTGTCACTGTCACTCATGAAGCAATTTATTCTGCCTGAAAAGCCAACACAGATAAAATGTTCGTAAGACTGGACATAAATAGGGCGTATGAGGTCAACAGGCTGTTTATTCTGGAGGTTTTGCTGAGAGTGGGCTCTGATGAACGGTGGATAAATTGGGTGCACTCTTGCATAAGCACACCACAATTTTCAAAACTGGTTATTGACAGTCTGCAGGATTTTTTGAAAAAATACTAAAAGCATTAGGCAAGGGGATTAAATCTCTCCCTTCTTATTCATAATTTTAGCAGAGGCTTTGGGCAGACTTATCTCCAGGAAAAGAAGAATGGGGAGTTGGAAAGGTATTAAAGTTGCACTAGGTGTTGAGGTAGTTATGCATTTACAATTTGTGGATGACACTCTTCTCTTTGGTGTATCTTCATTAAGAGTGGCTAGAATCTTGCGCCTAACTGTTGAGGTGTAGTGAAGCTTCAGGGAAAAGGATTAATTAGAGAAAATCATCTGTTTTCTTCTTTAACACCCAAGCAGCGAAACAAAGAGAAATACGTGTTATTTTGAGAATAAGGTTTATCTCACTTCCATCTAAGTATTTAGGCATCCCACTGTTTGAGGGTTCGAGTATAACCAACTTATGGCAAGGCTTAGTGGACAATTGTTTCGAAAAAAGGGATGGATCAAAAAGTAGATTGTCGTTTTCGGCTGGCGGGATTCTTATGTTGAAGTCACTTATCTCAGAAAAAACAGTTTACTTCATGATGTGCCTTAAGCTACCCAAGAAAATCATCAAACAAATAGAGCCGAAATTGTGAAAATTCTTCTGGAATGGAGCATACGAAAAGAAAAAATTACCCTTACTGGCCTAGGACAAGATTTGCACCAATAAGCAGGGTGGTGGAGTAGAATTGAGAGATTGGAATCTCATCAATGAAGCACTTGGGGCCAAACTTGTATGACACATGTACACAGCTTGAACAATTGTGGGTCAGAATTTTGAAATTGAAATATTAGATTCAAGGGATAATGATAGAACTCTCACAATAAGAAATCCCCCTCTGGGTTTGGCAATTTGGAATTCTTTAATCTCCAATGGGCAGGTTATTGTGGACCATCTGACTTGACAAATAGGAGATGGTAATAAGGCAAAGTTTTGGGGATACTCATAGAATGGACATGAGATGCTGTGGGAAAATGCTGATCTTACAGATGTAAAGAACTGGTGCCTAGAAAAATGAGGTGATAAAGTGAAACACAACAATGGAGAATGTGTTAAGAGGAAACACGACAATGGAGAAACTTAGAACATGTGATTTTATGAACACAACATAAAGCCTTACTAAAGACAAAACATTTGGAGTAATGGCAGTAACACTGAACAGAAACTAAGTAAAGTTAGCATACCAATTTCTAGATAGAGCACAAGTAGATGAATGTTGGCCGAAAAATCTATTTTGGGGAAAGGAATGCCTACCAAAAGCAATATGCTTTGAATGGTTTGCAAACAAGGGTAGAATCCTAATGACAGAGAGAAGGAATCGACTAGGTTTCCAAGAATCCTAATGTCTTATGTGAAGAAGAGAAGGATGTAGATCACTTAGTATCGACATGTGAAGTGACAAAAGAATGTTGGAAAATGGCTCAAAGTAAGTTAGGAAGGTCAGGCCCTCTAAAGAATAAAATTAAATTGGTTTTTCAAGAATGATCACAACAAATGAGAAAATCAACATTGTCAAGTATCTGGACTTTGAGTCCATCATTAATAATCTGGGTGGTATGGAAGGAAAGAAAGAGAAGAAATTTTCATGATAAAAAGGAAATGATTGAAAGATTAAAACAGAGAATAAATGATGCCACCCAGGAAACTACATGAGCAGCAGCTTCAACATTCTTCATTCCAAAAAAGCCTTTTACTTTGAAAGAAAAAAAATTCAGAATGAATGGCCCACTATTAAATTTAGGCCAGTTCATAGGCTTGCATGGGTTAATCCATCTAATGTGAATGTTTGTGATGTTGAGTGGGAAAAACCTAGTGAGGGTTGGTGGAAATGTAACTTTGATGGCAACACTAAACCATTAGGAGCAGGATTCAATATTCAAGACAAGAATGGTAATCTAATGTGGGGTGGGGGGGGTGGGGGGGGCGAAGATTGCTAGATAGAACAAATAATGTTTTTGAAGTGGAGGCAACTCTCCTAGTAGGAAGGGCAGCTAAAAGGTTAGGTGTCAAAAAGCTTCATCGAGAAGAGGATTCACAAATCGTTGTAAATGCAAAAATTAAAAGGTGACATGCATGCTTGGCATTTGTAGAATTACATAGACCGAATAAATGAAGAATTGACACCCCTGGATGATTTCAAAATAACAGATGTTCACAAACAAGGTGACAGAGGCTGATAAATTATCAAATTTAGCATTAATGTTCAAGTTGCATGAAAACGTCCTTGAAGATTTCCGACTCTTATGGATGGATGAACACAATCAAGTGCAATTTTAATGGGGTCCATAGGGGTACTAAAACCTACAAAATGATAAATTACGTCACTATAAGAAATCGGTATCCATTGCCTAGAATTGATGACTTATTTGATCAAATGAGAGGGGGATTCCATTTGTCTAAGCTAGAGCTGTGGTCTGGACAGCATCAACTAACACTCAAGGAGGACATTTAAAAGACTGGATTCTTAACTTGACATAAGCATTATGAGTTCACAGTGTTACCTTTTAAACTTCCTAATGTCAAATGCCTTTATGAATCCAACTTATTTAGCAACTGCTTAGATAAGTTTGTTCTAGTATTCCTTGATGACATATTAATCTACTCCAAGAATGAGGACCACTACTACCATCTTAAAATTGTATTTGAACACTTGCAGGAACATACGTTACATGGAAAATTATCCTATTTATAATGCCCTTTTCAAAAATAGGGTTTAATAATTGTCGATGTTTGTCTAGCATGAGAAAAAGCCATTGGAGATATATATATACTTAAAGAATATATAATATATACACACATACATACATATGTATACACACACACACACACACACACACACACACACACATATATTTCAAATGAAAAAATCTAAAGCTTATTATCCATGTAACTTTTGGAGAAATTAATATAATAAAGATTGGATGAATACATTACATATAGATACATATACATATATATATACATATTCATATACATATACATAGACATATACATACATACATATATACATACACACACACACACACACACACACACACACACACACACATGCTTCAATAGAAGGTTTAAGGGGAGTTCTAATGCCAGATTGCCAAGTAATTAACTATGAATCTAGGAAGTTGAAGAATTACTACAAGAACTACTGTAATGTCCCCTTTTCTGAAATAGGGTTTAACAATTGTTGATGTTTGTATAGCTTTAGTCTAATAATAATCCTATGAGAGAAAACCATTGAATACATATACATATACATATATTTCAAATGAAAAATCTAAATACAATTATCCATGTAAATTTTGGAGAAATTAATATAATAAAGATTAGACGAAAATATATATATATTTGTGTGTGTATTATATATTGATGATGATCATTATATTAATCTCTTACTAAATCCAAATTGACTGATCAAATGATGAAGTGGACCAACCGAATCAAATTAACAAATGATTGTTCGATTAGTGAGACTATCGGCTACTATTATTATTAATGGTGCCAATTATAATGTGGAGTTACGTCCACAATGGATCGCGACTCCTTTGTGGAGTCGTGATCCATCGTGGACCATGACTCCACACTACCTTACATATCGCAGACGTGTGATGATTGGTAAATAGCGAACAAGAAATCCATTTAGCCTCCAAGTTGCCATTCTCACAAGAATACTTGGTAAATATTTCTAATATTAAATTATTAATAAATAGTGATCTACTTCTACATGTTATCAAAGCGGGAAGATTCTTGCAAGAATTCATCATTGAATCATTCCAAGAGAAGATTGTGATTCATATATATGGAGGACCCTGCCGCAAAAGTCTGTGAATCTGTCATTCACACCGAACAAGGAGGAGATGGCGTTTCCTACAGAGTTGTAGAAACTGGTCTTCTAACTGCAATGTGGAAACATTTTCATCTTGTTTATGCTCAATTTATGGAAGAGACGAGCTAAAGGGAGTCGTGAGTTCACATCCCTCGATCTAGGGACAACGTTTGAATGTATGTCATATTTACAACATGGTGAAACAACATGAAATGTTATTAGCGGCTTCATTAAGAGTGTACACAAATTATACTATGGAGCAATGTTATGACGAGGCAACAACAAGATTGTGATGGTCGATTTCAACATGGAAGCAAAGATGAGTATTTCATTTGAGGCAATATTCATATGCATTGACTATTTATATAATAAATATTCAAAGACAAACAACGATTATACCAAAGTTGAAACGATAACACATCAGAAAATAATGGACGATAAAGTAACGTTGAGAAATCAAATAAATTATTAGTTAAGAGGAAAAGGGATTATCATGAAGAGTCTGCAATCGCATATAAAGAAATATATATTTTGTCTGATTTGACAATATAGTAAGAAACAACATATTAGGTGGGAATTTACAGTTCGTGCAAAGGCTGCAATTACTTTTGATAGAAGACTACAATTTAGAAGGATTATTGTCCAAGTCAAGAATTTCAACATGCATCACATGTTACTCAAGTGGGGTCTAACTTGAAGTTTCAAATACAATACCGATACAAAGCATGCAACATTATAAAGGAATTCACCTCCTTTTCCATGAACCTTTTGTCAGCAGTTGTAGCTGAAATTGTTTTCGTAAAAATAAATGAGATAATAGTTTGACAAAAGGCTCATAGCATTTGGAAGTAGAGAACAAGCCTACAAATTCTATTGATAGCGGCCCCTCTGTCATATCCCCATTTTAACATAGAATTTTAATAATAATTAGATAATACAATATTATTAAATAAATAATAAAGTTATATTAAAACTAATACTAAAATATAAAACAAGGAAATAATAATTATTTAATCCATATTATTAATCAAATAAATATTTAGTATGAAATTTCAAATAATTAAAAAATAATAAAATTTCAATGAGTAAAGAAAGAAATAAAATTAAATACAAGAGAATATTGTAGAAAGTATGTTAACTTTCTAAATAGAATTTAATAATAAACAAAATAAACAGAAATAAGTAAATAAATAATATAACATAAAATAATATAGATTAACAGTGTTACCCCAGTGGAGGGGCGCGGGGGCACGTCGGGATGAGTTTTGGGTGCAGGGAAAAAAGGGCCTCAATTTGGGGACGACAAGGGACGGCGGGGGTGCGGAGGGAGGTGGAGGGGGGGGAAGGGGTTGCATAGTATATATATAATATAGATGACTAAAATTGCTAATTATGAAATAATACTTCAATATATTATATAACATACCAAATATAGTTGAATAGAAAAAATTGAAATGTGATTCACAAACCATAAGTTCAAACTTGAAACTTGAAACTTCATAACCATTACCAAAGACTATTTAACAAATTAACTTAGTTCAAGATGCAAGATTCCAAATTCATTGTTCAAATATGAATATCATATATGATATTTCATAATGATGCTCATGATGACAATGAGCCGAGTAGCATGAAACAATGAACTGCAATAATGTATCGTAGCCATATCAAAGTGAGTACAATCAACAAAATGACAAAATGTCAACAATGAGAATGGAATCATCCCAAGTGCTCTCTAAGCATGCATAAAAAACAAAATAAAAAAGAAAAGAAAAAACATATATTTTTAAAAACATTTTGGGCCATTCAGCCAGCCGCACCCCACGAGCACCCTGGGAGCACCCGAGCACCTGTGACGCACCTGAGCACCCCTGAACCACCCGGGTGCTTGACCGGTGCCGCCGAGGTGCAGCAGTGCATTTTTGGCCAGCGGGGTACTTGGGTGCGTGACACACCTGCACTGGGTGTGTACACGCACCAAGTGCTTCAGGTTTTTGACCAAATTAACTAAATCTAATGAAAAGTCAAGAGATGTTTAACATATAGACATGACTCCTTATATAAAGATATTAAAGGGAGGAGAGATTATTTTAAAGAGAAGAAAAGAGGAGTACGAAAAGGAAAAATGGAAGAGGAAAGTATTATGAAGAAAATAAGGAAGTGACTTTCTGAAAAGGTATCAATGATATTGAAAGGATGCAAACCTTTGAAAAGGTCATAATTATGAACAGTTGTGACCATACTAACGAGACTCGCCGCGAGTCAGCCGAGTCATCTGCATCAACGAGTCAAGTTACCTCAATCGGGTCAAAATGACTCGTGACCCTAGCTCGACGGGCTGATTGAGCTAACTCGGCTGACTCGGCTGACTCATCTAACTCAGCTGATTTTTAATTTTTTGCCCTCGTAGTTACGTTACTTTGGTTGTGATTCTTCAAAAATATTTTGATTATAAAGTATTGGACTTTTCCAAAGGATTTTACTTGTGAAGTGTTGTGACTTTTCGAAAGGATTAACTATGGAGTGTTGTAACTTTTCAAAGGATTTGTATTATGAAAGGTGGTGACTCTTGGAAAAGAAGAAACAAAAAAGTATATTTTGTCCTTTCCTTGTAATTAGAAAAGTGTTTACCGTATGGGGTAAATAGATTAATGCATACAAACAATAAACAAGAACATGTGACAGCAGTACTCCTTTTATTATTCGCATCTATGCCAAAGAGATTACATACTGCTTCCAGTAATGATTACAATGATGATCCAAAGTTGTACATATACCATTCTGAAGAACCTTCCTGAAGGGCTCATTGGCTACATGTTGGCCACACAATAATTACTGACTACATGCTAATCTACCTATCGGCTACACAATATTTACCGACAACAAAAAGGAAGAATTTTGGAAAGTAAATGTTGAGATAATCCAGAAGGAATAATTCATTGACGGGCTAACTAAGGATAGAGCCACATGGACCAAGAAAAGAAGAAGGTAAGAAAGGTATGTTTATGGATTATATTTGTTTAATTATATTTATGAATTTATTTATATTAATGAATCATACATGTGGATAATATTGTGTTAACCTATGGGGTTAGCACCATGGATATTAATGAGACTCGAAGCATGGGGCATGTGAGATATTAAGACCTTCACTGTCCACCATGACCGAGAATCAATGTGCCAGAATATTCTGATGATGTTAACATATGCATATGTGATTAGCCTTGGACAGAGGATGCCCGTCCAAGAAGAATCTTAAGGGGTGCGCTCCCAGGAAGACAGCAAGGTAGCTATGAGCTAGGAAGCCTAACCTAGAGACATCCTTAAGATTGGGATTAAATTAGAGAGTAAAATAATATAGTTTGTTTGTTATTGTTGTGATTCTAACCATTATTTTGCAGGTATCACTTGTCCCAAACTAACCTTAATAGTGGGGACATTACACCCTCTATCTATACTTCTGAAAGAGTCATTCTTGGTATCCCTTTGAAAATAATGGCAAATATTTTCATCAGATATAGTGGCTGCAGATAATGGTTGCATCACTTCTTTTTTTCTTATATGCAGCAGGTATAAGAGGATGGAAAGGATGGAGTTTGTGAGAAAGTATAAAGGAACTTTGTTAAATTTGTGGTTGAAACTTGAGATATTGAAGAGAAATTCATGCATGCCAAAGTATGGTACAGTTCCTTGAAGAAACATTGTCTCAAACAAGAAGAATTGAGACTGAGGAATTGAACTGCCATGTTAAGTTGTTGCTGAAGAGAAAGAAGACTTCTTTACTTTTGGAATGTCGAAGGAAGTGAATTTAATCTGCCAGAATAGAACCATGGTGAACAAAGAAAATTGTTGCTTACAATTCTGTAAAAGACTATATCTATAATAATTAAGTGTTTGGAAACTTTATGAGAGTTGTGGGTCACATTTGTGATCACTCTGGCTCTATTCATGTGTGCAGAGTTGCTTCTACTTCCGTATAGATTCTTCAAATTTGGAAGGCTAACTGTTTTCACAATATTGGATACGTTATTCATTGCAGAGAACAAAGCATTTATATCTGCAAATACTTTGGACTGATTGGCTAATTGAAGTTTGGAGTTATCTAATGGTTGCTTCAGATATAGAGGTTGATGACTAACAGTGTTAAAAGTTAATATCGATCATGAATGATCGTCTCTCATTGGAATTAATAGTGACTAAGAAATCCATAAAATGGAATAAGTGGGAATTTTACATTGTGGAGGGGAATAAAAACCAATATTCCATTCCCATTGTTTGACAAATCTTATATGGATGTTTACCCTTATGGAGTAATAGAGATTAATTGCATGCAGGAAATAAAGTATTCAACACAAAATGTAAAGAGAAGAGAATAGTATTATATTCATTGCCTGGTAACCAAACACAAATGTATTCCCTACAACCATGTCTTGATCAAAAGGAATAATGCATAGAGTCCGAGGGGGTGCGAGATGAATCGTTGCACCTGTGTAACTCCCTCGGGTAAACTAACTGTCTAACTACCCATTTTCCTGACAAAAAATTCCCCCTAAAGAAAAGCTCATCTCCTAATAGCTTACAAAATTGGAGACAACTACTAAGTACACCAAAAACATAGACAAAGAGGGAGGAGGGTGCATCCCCGAAGTGTCCAGTATCCTCTATAGCTCATAAACTAGGTCGGTGCAAATGCATAAATCTTTTTGTGTCCTTGAATTGACCTCCATAGCTTCCTTCTGCAAAAGTGTTGCTTCCATAGCCTATGCTTCCTTTTGTGCATAGGGCACCCTACTCACTGTCACTTCGGTTGTGGCCTCCACTAACTCCTTGGCACTTTCCTTATCCTGTAAGAGCATTGCTCGCTTGGCTGCCCAATCTATCTGCTGCTTAGCCAACTGGCTGGCTAACTCCTCTCGAAACTGTGCTTCGACCTCTCTGGACCTCTCAACCGCCGCTCGATTGGCTTCCACATGTCACTAAACATAATAGGCGCAGTAGGCGCCTTTGTATGCCTCTACTATCTCGCAGGCTAGCCTCTCCATCCTGCTGCTGCCTTGTTTGGATTAAAGATAGGCAAATTTTTCAATTTGTGACATGCATTGATCTTTAAGTTACAATGGTTGGGGTTTTATTGCATATGCTGAGGTCGCAAGGAGGACAGCATTCAGAATAAATTTAGGCATGCATCGAAGGTCTGATATAGGATTGCTGGACTGAATAAGATAATATGCTTTTGAATTCAAATCTGTCCTTGGATGTGAAAATGGTAAGGGGGCCAGTCATGGAGGCCACGTTCACAGCTAAAATGAAGGGGGTTTTTGGCCCAGTTAAAGATCAGCATTAAAATGGTTGTTGAAATGCCCACACAGGATGTGATAGAAGCAGTGTTTAACACGATGGGAAAGCACTCATGGAAGCCAAACATGCGTTAAGGCTAAATGTTGATATCATATCCATGAGTTTATCCTGGGGATTGGAATTGAACGGAGGTTTTGAAATTGAGTGACGCACTCACTTTTTGAGGAAACTCTGTTGCATAGGATGGACTCAATCCTAGAGTAGGCAATCCCAGGAGTAGGATTGATTATTGCATAAGGGATTGAGGACCTGGAGGAAGCTGAAGAACTGGGTGTGGTTCCATTTGATCAATGGCCAAGAAGGGTGGATAAAGAAGACTATAAAATCAAAGAGCTAACAACCTAGGAAAGTCTCAAGATGGCTATACGACGTCATGAATTTGAAGTGAACCAGACAGAACAAGACTATCCTTAGCAGGTTCTTCACAGACAACAAATCACTAAGGGAAGGCGAGTAGGAGGTGCGAATGTGTTAAGGCGAGCAGTGTAGGTGAAACAGCAAGGTAGATTCTTAGTGTGGAACTTCTGTCTAGGGTTTTGTGCAAGGTTTGTGTTAAAATGAACAGCAACTGCAATCTGGTTAGGAAAATAGAGCAATATGTTGCCGCTGCCTTTGTTGTGAGAATGATGGGCCAAACCAAGGGAACTTACTGAAGAAAGGTGATTACAGTGGAAAGATATTGAATATCATATGTTTGAATCAAGCCCATAGGCATGACATAGTAAATAGCTTCTGTTGAATCAATGGAATTTAATGTATGTAGGTAGTTATGGTGGTTGTGTGAATTCTTTTGAATTGAAGGCTAAAAAACAGTGCTATGAAATATCATAGGTAGTCAAGTATTTCTAGTGGAAGGGATGATGATTTTTAGTATTTTATGTACAGCTGTAAGGACAACATGTACTTTTCTTTCAAAATGAATAGAAAAATATTTTTACCAATAAGAAAAAAATTACAATGTTGCTCCTAACGCACATATGACTTGATGCTATCATGATATTGTTTTTCAGAATCAGCCTAAGAAATATGTTGAACCTTCGGACAATGACTTGCTGGGGTGGCAAGAGTAACTCTCACTGCCACCATGAGCAAGGCATTACATGAAAGGGCTTCCAAACCATCCCTTTTCTTTCTGGTTTAATTCATTGAGGGCATTCATTTTGGTTTCTGGAGACAAGCTCTACATTTTTGTTCTTGGACTAGATTCAAGTTCAGCATTGATAACTCTGCATTTCTTAGTTGGCTTTTGGGCTATTTCGACTCAATCATCTAAGAAAGAAGTCTGTACTTGAAGGATAATCACTTGATCGCAGACATGCATCTTATACTTTCTCTTGGTCATACTTATGACCATTTGAAATAAAAAAATATCTTTGTAGAATGATCATTCAATCTTTATGCAAATAGAATTGAGTTTTACTGTATTGAACTGTTGTATTTTGAACCATGTGAATTCGACTGTGAGTTCAATCATTGAATTTAAAAAGGCTTCCAAGTGCAAAATGACAGATGATAAGTTTCATTAGCCTATTTTTAAAAGAGCACAACCTTTGGAGCTCCACTAACAGTTCCAACAGGCAAAGCTGCTCGAAGTGCATCCCATGAAGTTAAATCTTCTCGCAATTCTCCAACTACCTGAAAAAAAAATAATGAAACTAATGGACAGAATATTTGCAACAAATCTACTGGTAATAACAGCCATATCAAGCAAATAATTTAAATATATCACTTTTTAGAAAATAATTTTTAAGCCATTTTCAATAAGAAAAAAAGATCTTATAAGATATTGGAGACTCACTGTTGAACTAATGTGCATAACATGAGAATATCGCTCGACATTCATAAGTCTTTCCACCTTCACGGATCCAGGCTTTGAAATCTGTTTCCAAGGCACAATGGGATGAGGCTACATGCTACAAAAGCTTAATGATTAAACGTGTACTGTTTCTATAATTATCTTTTGACTTTTTGAAGTCCCACTTAAGAAATTGTACGTTTCAATTACAAAGAAATGACAACAGTGAAAACAAACAAGGCACAAATTTGCAATAATTTAATCATAACTCCCTTCAAAACAAAACATCCAAGATGTCCTTGACTTATTTATATTGAACAAGTTATTTGCGTGTGGATTAACTATCAACAGATTATGATTGCAGCTAAACGCAAAGACATTTCTTGGAAGTATTAATTTTCCATGGAGTCCATCTACAATTTAGACAGCATACACCATGAAATGGAAAACAACTGACTGCACATCAACGTAGTAGAATAATAAACCTTTTATAATAAGAGATTTCTGATAATTTGTGATATTGCCTTTCATGAGATGAAAATCAAAGAGATTTCATAAGTTACTGAGATAATCACAAAAGCTATGGACAAATGTAAAGAACCAACTATTAATAATTTCTCATGCATATACATTTGATACAAAACATCATGCAACCATTTTAGGAATCATATAAGGCGATGTGAGCCCACTAGTTGCTTAAATGCAGAATCATTCTCAATAGGAAAACTAGATTTGACCACAAACTGTAGAGCAAACTCCATAGAGATGAAGATACAGGGTTTTAAGTCCCGTATTCTGACTTTATCTAGCAGAACCCTTACATAGTTAGAGATGGAGATGCAATGAAACTGCTGCCAAATCTCATCACCTAGGCAGTAGTGGAGAAGCTCAAGGTTGGTCATGTCAAAAAACTGGCATAAATTCTATTTGACTCCCTCAATCAAAGATGCCAATGTGTGAATGATTATGAAATCATCAACATATATAACCTGACTGAGGATATCACTGCTAGTAGTTTTGACATACAAATTTGAGCTAGGAGGACTCCTCTAACTCTGATTTTGTGAGGTATTCATCAGTTTTTATGTACTATTCCAAGGCACCTATTTGAGGCCATATAGTCCAACACCAAGGCTCTTGCTTCAGAAAAGGCTAAGCAAGCTCAAAGGAAGAGTGGCACCAAGGACACCATGTCGAAATCACTTTTCACTCTTAAGTACAAGAAGATTGGAGACACGAACTTTGGATATCTCAATATGGTTCAAGTGAAGGAAAGGATGACAAATGAACCAAATTCAAGGCTGGCCACGATAACAGAGAAAAATGGGATTCAGACAACTGCTTTTCCTCCAATAATGCAATGTGCGAAGCTGGTACTCAAATGTGCAAAAAACTATAATGCTCAAACGAAAGGGATCAAATGCGGAAAAAAGGTGCTCATACCGTGCTATCAATTAAAGGTCATCCAGTTGGCTGTTGAAACACCGTACCACAAAGGGGAGGTCTATACCATTAAGGAGGAAGCGGTTAAGTACCATAATGATTAAGTAGACACTTGTGTGAAGGGGATGAACAAAGAGTGGTTTGTAGTACCTAAATGCCACTAATCCAGGATTTCAGATTGAAAATGATAACCAGATCAAACATTAAGCAGGATATTGATAGCCTCATGGTGATGCTAAGTACGGTGATGTTTTCCATCCCTAGATGTTCCATTCTACGGATAAGATCCTATCCAGGGAGGTGATGTTTGCATGGGTGATGTTTGCTACCACCTAAGTCATGATAGATGTATACTCCCCGAGCTTGGATTTCCTCTTATTATGGAGTAGCCAGAGGATTTTTTGTAGTTGACAATCAAGGATTATATTGGTTCAGAGGGAGAAGATCATGTCTAGATGACTTCTCTAGTGACAAGAAAGCTATAGCAATCAAGGAGCAGATAGTAGATATACAATACATGGTTGTGACATTCTTGGTGCTTTGCTTGAAACCAGCAAGATAGTAAAGAAAAGAATCTTACTGCAGTGTTGTTACCCTGCTCTAGACTAGCTTTGTGATGTGCCAACATTAGAGATAAGTATTTCATACCCTTGAATAATACTCATTACTTCAAGCTATAACATTGGGATGACAGATCTTGTATGCTTTATTGATTAACATTTCCCATCGAGATAGTTTAGTTCTATCCACTATTTGGAATGTTTTCATGGTGAGTCAAGAAGCATAAGAAACTGCATTCGCGAAAAAAAAACTTGATACTTCAAGTTATGAAGCTGAATTGAAGATGGACATCAGATTCAGAGGGAGTCTAACAATAATTTGAGAAAACCCTGGACAAGATCAGAAGGTTGATATCACATTCAGAAAAGGTCCAAGGCAACATTGACGAGAGGGTCAAGAGGTTGATGCATGTACTTGGAGCTTCAGATAGAAGCCACGTTATCATGAATGTCTGGTGTCACCAAGCCTGCATTCACGAAAGAATACTTCAAGTTATGAAGCTGAATTGAAGATGCACATCAGATTCAAAGGGAGTCTGACAATCTATTAGAGGAAACCCTAGACAAGGTCACAAGTTTGATATCACATTCAGAAAAGGTCCAAGGCAACATTGACAAGAAGGTCAAGAGGTTGATGCATGTACTTGGAGCTTCAGATAGGAGCCACGTTATCATGAATGTTTTGTGTCGCCAAGCTTGGTGATAATTGAAAGCTTACTACATTCACTCATGTTACTATGGAATCAAACAAGTACATTTGGGTACAAAAAATTACTGCCATGAATAATATTGTGATCAAAATAGGAGTTGCTAGAAGATCTGCCAAGAGGATCTTTGACGAATTTGATCATAGTGATTTAAAGGAAGTAGATCATGGAAATGGTTTCCAGAGAAGGTACATTATCACTGAAGAACAAACGGCTGATATTTTCACCAAGTCTCCTACCAAAATAAATTTTGTGCATTTTGAGACTAGCTTGGAGTTATGGAGAACGATGCCCTTGCTCCAAGGGAGTCTTAGCATCAGTGATTTCTTGAAATATATTTTACTCAATTCTTCTTTGTGAGAAAGAAGCTTAAAGTGAAACCTTTGTTCCACCCTATGGAAGTAGTTATGATGGATTCACCCTATGACATGGTTAACGGTGGAATATCATGTGTGTGACGCTATGACAGCAACACGTGAGAGAATCAGTGGTGACACCAAGCAGCCTATGTACATTATTGAAAGGTGGCGAACTTTCAATAAATGAACACTTGTATTTAACATTGTAACGTGACGACTTTACAATAATTATTTAACTATTGTGATGGATACCATGTGACTTGATATTCGTGGACATGTCATGATATTATTTCTTGGACAATTTGGTAAATATCATGAGACTTGATATCAATTGAAAATCATTATGTTCTTTGTGAGATAACCATGGTGGATAAGTGTTTTAGTGGAAATGCCATGATTTTTTATGGTAGACATCATGCCACTTGATGTCAGTGCACATACCATAGCTTCAATATATAAGAAGAATGTCACGTGACTTGATATTCTTGAGCATATTATATCCTCTGCTATCACGAGTAAGGTGATATCTTGTCTCACAATGTATAGGCCTATTGTGAAACATACTTGGTTATCTTCCCTAGCTAAGAGGGAGTGTTGAATAAATAAATGCTTCAATCAGATATAGGAATGATTGTTGATTTGATTATATGCATATGTGCATGTATATCTGTCCACTTTATGAACTGACATACATACATAGTATTTGTATTTAGATAAATTATTATTTCATATGTTTTTGGAAAACAATCATCACTCTTGTATCTGATTAAGACTCTATATATGATCTTATTAGAGATAGATTATCATCTATTTCAAATCATATTGGATCCGAGTATATTATAAATCTGCACTAGCAGATTCTACATTTGATTATTGTCATTTTATGTTCATCATTTTCTGATCGAGCAATGATCAAATGTTTGACTAAGTGAAATCAGATGATTCCTTTAAATTTGTAAATAAACAAAAGTAATCGTAAAACAAAATAGAATTTGCAATTTTATTAAAATTGATTTGGTAAAGTTAACAATTAAGTAGGGCATGTTGATTGGTCATCTTCCACGCAAACCCAAATATTTCCATATAAACCTAGATTTATGACAAGGAAAAATTACTTGTGTGATCAAGCAAGATAGGCAACGAGCAGCAAAGAAAAAGTTTATGCAGCATACACAACCAAGCATGCATGTACCTTGAATGGTCCTGGTCGAGGTTTAAGAAACTTATGTAATATTGGTTTCCACCTGTTGTCCTATGTTGATTGGTCATCTTCCATGCAAACCCAAATATTTCCATATAAACCTAGATTTATGACAAGGAAAAGGCAGCAAAGAAAAAGTTTATGCAGCATACACAACCAAGCATGCATGTACCTTGAATGGTCCTGGTCGAGGTTTAAGATACTTATGTAATATTGGTTTCCACCTGTTGTCCTATATTTTGTCACTACAAAATGTAGGTAGCAGTACAAAAGTTTTCCAATAGAGTTTCATGTTTCTCTGAGTTAATTCATTATTTGTTTGGCCAAATTGATCAACCAATCATTCTCGACTGATATGATGAATTCTTTTGCTGAGGGCTATCGTGAAGTCTTTTTCATTTTTTCAATTTGTTAGCCTATATTTGATTTTTGAGGTCTTCAAAATCCTTTTTGTGTTTTAGAGTGTTATTTAGATTGTTTTCATCTTATAATTTCCTTCAATTTCTTGCTTTCGGTTTTCCCTTCAATTCGATATCACTTGGGGCTTAATCGAAGTTATTAGCCAAATGATATCGAGGTTTTAGTGTCTAAAAAGTGGGTTCTCCAAGGTCAATTGCATATTTATAATATTGATGTTATATTCTATTGTTGAGTTGCACATTCTGAAAAATATAACTTAAAATGACGTTATGTTATGTTTCTACGTTACTTTATCACTTTTGATTTATCACTTAAGTGATTTAAGTGACTATAGTGCACCTTATGTTATACTTTGATGTTAAGTTGCTTTTTGATTTTTCACTTGAAGTGACTTTATGCACTATATAGTCTAATTTAATGGTGAGATTTACTTTAATGTTTTATTTTAAAACATTTAAGTGAAATGTTACTTTTTGAATATATTTACAGATAATATGTAAACTATATAGTGTATTTGACCCCTTTAAGTTATATTTGCTCAATAATCAATTAGACATGTGCTAAATAGAAAACTTATGTGATGCAACTCCATTACATGTTATTTTTTTAAATAGAATACATGTAAATGCATGCAAATGCATTGCATATTGAAAACATGCAACGACATCTTGAGATTGCGATTTTGGCCTAAGGGTGAATACGTGACATGCAATCACATCTAAAGACCCCAATTTTGCACTACATGCTTGTTTGTCGACTTTTTAAAACTTGCATTCACATCTCAAGAGTGTGATTTTGGCTTGGTGCACATAAATGCCTTTGGAGACCCTGACTTTGCTTGCAATATGACTTACATGCATCATGTTGCATATTTAAAACATGTGTTTGTGTTATGGAATATGAATTGTTGATAGAGAGAATTTAATAGTCTTTTATTTTCAAATTGTCTGCGATAATGACTTTATCACAGATGTGCATATTGGTATTACTTCTTGAAGAATAATATATATGTGATCAGACTCATATCATATGTATCTCAAACTTTATCCGAGCTGATATATATACTGTTGCAAATAGTTTAACAGTAATACTGATACATATATGCATACTGTGAACTTGACTGAATATGGAATGTGAGTTCCTTATATGTATTTGAGCAGACTTGAATTAGTATGAATCCCAAATATTATCGCTGACTCGTATTGAATGCAGATATGGATATTGCCACGTTTATTGATACCAAACTGCATTTGCTACTCAAATAATTAGAAGACCAAAAGTCATGTCATGTAAGGACATGACCATTACGTGGTATGACCCACGAAGGGTCATGACCTTATGTGCCATAATCTTTCCTTAACTAATATTAGTTAGTCGATAACATTTGTATCGGTCTCTGAAGTGAATTGCGGTTTGTGATTAATAACCCCGATCATCATGTATCCTTACATAATGCAATTGACAGTGATCTCAGACTCTGTTTGATCTGAGATAATACTGCAGTAATCTGCAGTGATTATGATATGTTAATAAAGCATCTCTCATTACATGTGTGTGCATTTATATATTTGTGCATACATAATTGCTATTTATTATTCATATCAAATCATCATAATTGTATGAGAACATCAATCTGACGGAAGCTATATTTCAATATTCCCTAAGAGGGAGGATATTGCTAGCATAATTATCTCATAAAATGTGAATTCCCAGCACAAATAAATGTGAGTATCAATCATAACACTTAATTAGAATATGAGTTATCTGATTTTCGGCACTTCCCAGGACAAACAAGAGTAGTCTATTAGATAACACTCTTGATCTTAGAAACACCACAAAAGTTTCCCTCAATATAAGTATTATGATCTCCAACAATCTTTGGGACATCAAGTTAATATAGTCTATAGTAATATAAGAGGTGTCACTATCTCTGGCACTTTCCGAGACATTAAGTTAATGTAGTCTATCATGACAATTGATCAAGAACACAACACAATAATCATTGTATCATGATTTCCGGCACAATCAACGACAACAACTTAATGGAATCTATCATGATAACATGGTCAAGCTATTGCTAAGATCGTTATCTTACAATAGCGACCTCACACATCTATCAAATGAAAGATCGTCACCTTTCATGACATAACACATAAAACAATATTACAATATTTTCACAATAAATATTCGTGAATATAAATTACATATCATTGAGATTTAATCTCAGAAATTTCAATTACAATTTATTCATACCAAGTTTGCCTCTGAAATACTCCAATTTCAGCTTTCCAAGTGGCTTGGTAAATATGCCGGCATTTTGTTCTATAGTACTGATGTAAGCCAATTTAAAAACATTTATGTTTGTCATATCTCTTAAGTAATGGTAAGGGATTTCTATATGCTTCGATCGATTATGAAAGACTGGGTTTGTTGGAAGTTTGATGCAGCTTTGATTAGCACAGTGAATCACTGTAGAATTCAAAGGCTTCCCAAATAGTCCAACTAGTAACTTCCTCAGCCACACTGCTTCACGAACTCCTATGGAAGCAACCAAATATTCAGCTTTAGTAGAACTTAAAGCAACTGCTGGTTGTTTTCTACTAAGCCAGGAAATCATAGCCGATCCAAGATTGAAACAACACCTTGTAATACTTTTACGATCAATGGAACTGCCTGCCCAGTTGGAATCAAAATACCCTTAGAGTTGTATCTCAATATTCTCACAGTTCAAGCCAAGTCCAATAGTACCACGCAAGTATCTCTGAATATGCTTGGCAACCATTAGGTGTATTTTCTTAGGTTTGCACATGAAATGACTTAACACATTAGAAGCATAACGATATCAAGACAAGTATTTACCAAATACATAAGAGATCCAATAATCTGTCTCTAGTATGTAGGATCTATAGGTTCCCAATCTGTTGCTTCAACATTATGCTTGTGAAGATTTGTTTACATCGGAGTAGATAAAGGTTTACAATTCATCATACCAAATCTAGTCAAGATATCAGAGGTGTAGTTTCTTTGATTTAGGAAAATGTAATTCTTCTTTTGCCACACTTCTAGAACCAGAAAATAATGCAGAAGACCTAGATCTTTCATGTCAAATTCAGCCACAAGTTCTTGCTTGCAATTTGCAATAAGATGATCTTCACCTGTTATTAATAAGTCATCAACATACAGAACAAGTATTAACATCTCACCATTAGCTATTTTGAAATATGTTTTAGGATCAGCCCCATTTTTGGAGTATCCTAGTTTGGAAAGATATATGTCTATTCTTTCATACCAAGCCCTGGGAGCTTTCTTAAGGCCGTAGAGAGTTTTCTTCAATCCGCATGCATAAAGATTTCTATCATGTGTAGCAAAACCTTCAAGCTTCTCTATATATACTTCTTCTTCAAAAACACCATTCAAAAAAGCAGTCTTGACATCCATCTCTTCCACCCTTTAGATGCCACAATGGCAATAATGGCTCTTACAGAAGTAAATCGGGCAACTGGGGCAAAAGTCCCTTCATAATCAATTCCAACCTTTTGAAAGAGTCCCTTGGCAACAAATCTGGCTTTGTGTTTTTCAATGCTACCATCAGATGCATATTTGGTTTTGAATAACCATTTTACAGAAACAAGTGATTTGTTTTTAGGTCTAGGTACAACATCCCAGACATCATTCTTTAAGATAGATTGATATTCCGTGATCACTGCATCTTTCCAAGGTTGACATGTCAAGGCTTCTTCAACATTTGACGGTTCAATTTTAGTAAGCTCGGTCATAAGTGCAACATAGCATGTTTGGTTTCTTGTTCTCTTACTTTCTCTAAATACTTCATCGAGTTCCACATTATTATTTTAGATCATCTTTCTCACCCATAGTGGTTTTTTCTTATTGTCAGAAATTCCACCATTTTCAGGGTTAGATAATGAAGGTTCATGTTCTATAATATTCTCCCTTTGATTCTCAATTGTACCCAATTATGTGATTGAAGCATCTTCAACACTTAGAGAGAGGTTGTATATTGCATCTTCTTCAAATTTAACATCTCTACGGATTTCAACAGATCTTTGTCCCAGAACATAAAATTTGTATCCTTTAGTGGTTTCACTATAGTTAACAAATATGTCTTTCTTCCCAAAGGATTCTAACTTAGTCCTCTTTACTTTTGGAACATGAATATATATGGGGCAACCAAAGATTCTTAGATGGCTTAAATCAGGTTTAATCCCTGTAAAGGCTTCTCCAGGTGTTATGTTCTCCAAGATTGAATAGGGGCATTTGTTTTGGATGTACACAGCTGTATTTAAAGCTTCAACCTAGAATGAAATATGTATGTTTTGATCATACGTCATGTCTTTTGCAGCTTCAATGATGATTCCGCTTTTCCTTTCTGCGACTTCATTTTGTTGAGGATTATAAGGTATTGTACTCTCCCTCTTAATCCCAACAGAAATGCAGAATTTTTTAAAGTTTTCAGATATATTCACCCCCATTATGATCTTGGAGTTCTTATTTTCTTCCCTGTTTGATTTTCCACTAAGCCTTTGAATTCTTTGAATTTCAACAATACTTCATTTGAGTCTATAAGTTTTAGGAAATATATCCAAGTTTTCCTACAATAATCATCAGCAAAGATTATGTAATACAAAAATCCCCCTAGTGAGGGTGGTGACATTGGACCACATAAATTAGTGTGGACAAGTTCCAATATATTTTCAGATTTACATTGACCTGGAGGAAAAGACCCTTTAGTGTTCTTCCCTAGAGCACAACCTTTACAAATTCCAATGTGTTCAAATTTTAAGTGAGGTAATCCATTAGTAATCTTTCCTTTAGTAGGTAGGGCACTATACCGAAGATGTCATAATCTTCTATGCCAAATTTCATTATGATTTAATACTTCATGGCTTAGTGCATGTTTTTAATTATTACATAGTTTGTATAAGCTACCATCTCTAGATCCTATAGGAATAACATTCATAATGTTGGAATTTTTTGGCCAAAGTAACACTTTATCTTCATGGAAGGTGACGCAATAGCCTTGATCAGTAATGCCTGAGATAGAAACTGAATTTCTCTTTATGCCTGGTACAAAGAGAACATCTTTCAATTGTAGGGTAACTCCGATTCTTATTTGAATTGTACAGGTCCCTATTCCCTTCATTGGATGGGTGGAATTGTCTACATTGGTAACTTCCTAAGTTCAATGTCCTTCAAAAGTTTCACATTGATCCCTAAACCTGGTTATGTGTCTTGAAGCTCCACTATCGATTATCCAAGTGCTTTTATTTGAGTTTAATTCACTTGATAAGGCTAGGAAGAATACAGGATTCTCAGTTTCCTTAACTTCAGCTATGGTTGCTTGAGCTTTCTTTCTTTCTGGACAAAACCTATGTGTATGTACAAACCTACCACAATTGTAGCACTGGACCATAGAGAGATCTTTGTTTTTGTGATTTTGGTAGTTATTTCCTATCTTTCATTTAAATTTCTTTTTCTTCTCTTTGTTGCTTGAATTTGCATTTAGTGCTTGAATTTCTCCCTCTTTATTCAGACTGATCCCTCTTGAGATTAGTTGAGATTCTTCTTGAGTGCAATCATTCTTGAATTGATCAAATTTAGCTAGAGAAGGTTCACTAATGCATTGGATAAAAGATTCTCATGGGATTGGTAATCCTCTAAGGGCTATTAGAGATAGCTCCAGATCATCAACATTATTTCCTCTTGTAGAGAGTTGATCTCTTAATTCAGTGATTCTCAAGAAGTAAGATGAAATTGTCTCCCCTTTAAACATTTTGATGTTTAAGAGCTGCTGCTTTAAGGTGAGTAATCTGCTTGCATTGTTGATTTCAAATGTATTTTGAATTGTCTTAAACACTTCATAAGCAGATGTCAATTTTGATATTGATGGAAGAATGTGATCTTTGACAGCATCAATGATTATTTTCTTAGCCTTCTTGTTGCATCTCTTCCGGGATGTCTTATCTGGTTTATTTTCAGGCATCTTAATGTCTTCTTCTATGTAGGAATCTAATTCAGGTTCTTGAAGTATTGCTATAATACTGATTTTCCATAATAAAAAATTTGAAGTGCCTTCAAATCCATCCTCAAATCTGATGTCGTTCACCATGTTGCACCCTTTTTTATTTTGATTCTAAATCTGATATTTTTGGCTCAAATTGTACTATCTTTAAGCTTCTCTAGTTAGGCTCTGATACCATGTTATGGAATATGAATCATTGATAGAGAGACTTTAAAAGTATTTTATTTCCAGATTGTCTTTGATAATAACTTTATCACTGATGTGCATATTGATATTACTTCTTGAAGAATTATATATATATATGATCAGACTTATATCATATGTATCTCAAACTTTATATGAGATGATATATATATTGTTGCAGATAGTTTAACAGTAATACTGATACATATGTGTCTACTATGAACTTGACTGCATATGGAATGTGAGTTCCTTATATGTATTTGAGCAGACTTGAATTAGTATGAATTCCAAATATTATCCGACTTCTAATAAATGTAGATATGGATATTAAAGCGTTTATTCATACCAAACTGCATTCAATACTCATATAAATAAAAAACCAAAAGTCATGTCACGTACAGAAATGACCCTTATGTGGTATGACCCACGAAGAGTCGTGGCCCTACATGCCATGATCTTTCCTTGACTAGTATTAGTTAGTCGATAACATTTGTATCGGTCTCTGAAGTGAATCGGGGGTTCGTGATTAATAACCCCAATCACCATGTATCCTTACATAATGCAATTGACTGTGATCTCATACTCTGTTTAATCTGAGATAATATTGCAGTAGTCTGCAGTGATTATGATATGTTAATAAAGAATCTCTCATTACATGTATATATATAATAAAGCATCTCTCATTTTATATATATATAATTATTATTCATATCAAATCATCAAAATTGTATGAGAACATCAATCCGACCAAAGCTATATTTAAACAGTTTGCATGTGGAGATTCCAATTTGGCTATCAACTCCAAAAAAACCAAATTTGTGTGTTTTCTTTGCATAATTAAAACATGCGAATGCAGTTGTAGAGTTTGATTTGTCCCTTTGCACCCAAAAAACATGACATGCTATTGCATCTCGAGACCCCAATTTTGCCCTTCAAGTGAAAATGTTTGGGTTTATTGCATTTTAAAACATGCACATGCATCTTGAGAACCTGTTTTTACACTAGCAGAAAAATTGTGGCATGTAAAGGGCTTCCAAAGACTCCAATTTTCCTTTCAGAAGGCCAATGACTGCATGCATTTTTCCTCTGAGAACCATATTTTGGCTTAAATGAACTTGTTTGCCCATTTAAAACATGTATTTGGGCATTATAAACCCAATTTTGGGCATTCTAAGGCAAAACATACATGCAATAGGGCATTCTTACACAGAGTTTACATATAACCTTGGAAGTAAAGGGATGTTTTGAAGCTTTTGCAGCCAATACATGCATATGTAATTCAAGTTGGAGAACCTGATTTTGCCTTGAAGAAACCTTTTCAAAAATGAAAATCACTTTAAGCAATGCAGGCTGCACCTTCGAAGACATTTGCAACATCTTGTGCATGCATTTGCATATACAAACCATGATTTGAAGCTACGGTTGAAATCTTTCAAAGACGTTTGGTCATTACATACAAACACACTTGCTAAACCCAATTTTGGAGAGATCAAGTTCATTTGAACTCCTTATTCTTCCAAATTTTGCTCTTTGCTCTCCAAGTATGAGATTCCGGTTTTTCTTGCATTTCTTCCTTGTTTTGCTAATTTCTTGCATTCTTTGGCTCTCCATCATCCATTTGTTCAAATGCGGCCCTAGTTTTTTGCATTAAGTTATTAAATAAGCTAAAAATCTATATCTTTGTTGCAAATGCAAAGCTCTTGCATCTCAAAAACGAAATTGCATGCAAGTTGAAGTTTTGGAGTTTATCAAAGTTTGAGTCAAAGCAAGAGGTATGTTTTTGGTTTGTTTTTTGTTTGTTTTTGGATAAAAGTTGAAGATTTTTACCCAAGAATGCAATGCATATCCATGCTTTCATCTTTCATGTCAATCCATTTTCCAAATACATTCCAACTCCATCTTCCTACATATGTGATTGCATCTTCCAAACCCAATTCCACAATTACATCAAGTAAAAATGATGAATTTTTACCACATGTAATTACCTTTCATAAACCCAATTTTGGAGAAAATTTACACTTATAAAATACCAAAATTCTCATTTTGTACACATCCATATTCTTCCAATTTGCATTCTTGGCTATTCAAAGAAAAAGCCCCATTTTGCCCACATACAATCCGCCATCCAAACCCCGATTTTCGCCATTTTTGCCCAAAATACAATCCATTCCATTCATTTTCAGCCTTCAAAAGTGTTCATCAAGTATCTAAATCATACCTAGAATACTTATCCTCCATGGATCCGCCATCAATTGTCTGAATCGTGAAACCCTCATGGATTCAATCCCATTTAAAGATGTTTTCCTTCCTCGGAATCCTTACCTTGAAGCGAACTCTTCAAGTTATGTCAAAATTTCTTCAAAGAATAAAGTCATCTTGTCAAGAAGAAATGTTTCGAATCAAAAGAAGCAAAATTCATTTGGTCTCTAATTTTCCAATAGCAACCCTCGAACCTGAGTTCATGTGGGAATGTGCCAAAACACTTCAACGAGAGAGAGAGAGAGAGAGAGAGAGAGAGAGAGAGAGAAGATGTTGATGGGAAAATTGTTCTAAGTTTACAACTAGACATAATTGAGAAGGCTTTCAAAGTGTCAAAAACTCCAAAATGTGCAAATCTAACAAAGAAAAATTCACAATTATGGAATGAGGAAAAGCTTGATTACATCAACTTTTCAAATAACAACTAGCAATTCATCAAAGAGATTGCAATGTTGAGGAATACAAGAGCTCCCAATTTGGCAATCATCCACGCTTACATCATCAAGTACAAAGCCTTTGTTGATAATCCACTGGACTAATTCAGCAGTTTCAACTTTTTCTTCAAGGACATTTTCAGCTTTGTAGTTGCAGAAGATAGATTACATGTAATCCAATTACAAATCTTCAGTGTATGTAATCCAATAAATTCTAATATAGCCCCTCTCGTAACAAATTTTGATATTAAGTCATATAAAAGAAAATAATAAATTAATTACATAATAATCAATAATAATAATTAACGTTAAATAATGATAATATTAATAAATATAGAAACAGCATTTAATATTCTTAATCACTATTCAAAATTACAATAATAATAATAAGTATTTAATATGTTAATGAAAAAAACCATTAGTCAAACAATTAAATCATAAACAACCGCTATTATAGCAGATAAGATGAAAAATAAATAACTTAGGGCAGACAACTATTTAAGTTGCCCTTAAAGGGGTCACGTCATTTCACAAACTACCCAGATTTAAAGAAGGCGAGGATAGATACTATTGGAGCATGTCAAATAGTCTTACCAAGCAAGAAAAAAACAAAGTACATTATAGGGTAAAAATTAATATAGCAAGTGGAGAATCTACCATTAAATGATTGGACTTGCAAGGCAGCCCTCCACGTGGAAAATGTAAGGAAGGACAAGCAAGAAAAAATGCATATGGTATAACCGAAGGAAGAAGAGGGAAAACATTAAAAAAAATACCGCTTACTATTAGAACCACAAATTCAAGAGAGAATAAAGAATATATAATAAAGGAGGAGTCTAAGCAAGACACATACTTTTAAAGGAGAGGAATATAATAAAGAAAAGTTTATAAAAGATATAAATAAGGTAAAGCACTAAAAGGTAAGTTTATAAATATATTTTATTTATTTGAAATTATGTCATATTATTTTATTTCTATAACACATTATGTTATTTTTTATGAGATGAAGAATTTAATATATTGTTGCCCCACTTTTCATCCTGTCCCCATTTTGCAAAGTGGAAAAGATCTTGTGTCTTAGTCTGGTCTAGGTATGTCCAAGTCTAGTTCTTTCCCCTCAGGTGAAAAGTTTCTCCATCGGGTTTTCCACCTTTCCCTTCTCCCGCATTACATAAAAGGCGGGTTTTCTTTATTGTCATGAGTTTGTGGGTAGTCTAGAACCTAATCTGATGGAGATTTTGGCAATTCACAAAGTGGTTTTCAATAGTGGACTTGTTTATGGTTCATCATGTTTTTCATGTGAAAATACAAGCTTGCAAAAAAATAGAGATCGCCTTCTCCTAGGCGGGTTTCCAACCCTTGAAGGTGCTTTTCCACAAAGATCGACAAATGAAGCTTACAAGTTGAAGCAAGAAAGAAATGAGTTGTTCTATGGATAGATCATCTCTACATTACAGTATTCTGCCTTGGGAGGCACTCGAGATTCATCATAGTGCTCAGAATCACCGCTAGCGGAAAACTCTAAAGTAACTTCTCCACGGCGGGCTTTCGACCCATGAAGTCAATTTTCCGATAAAGGTATTTGTGAGAGAGAAAAGCAAGTGGGTCTCTTTTCCACTTTCACAACCCTTTTGAGATTTTCCGAAACCTAGAGGCACATTGACTTAAAGGATAAAGTGAAAATAAAAGCAAGGGCAAAAAAACGGAAATCGCTTTCTCCTCGGCGGGTTTCCAACCCTACATCTATTGAAAAATCAACTCTGCAAGCATGTTGGGTACATAAATTGATCACAAGATACTTAAAAAAGGTAATGGAAACAAGTTAATCACATTTGGAAAGGTATTTTGAGCAAAATCTGGCTGAGCGGATATTTCCTTACGGAGTACTCCGTTCTTAATTCTCCGGAACTTGGTAAGAAATGAGAAAGTAAGTATGCAATTAAAAAAAGTTACCCTTAGGCCAACGGGAAAAGTGAAAAGACATGGAAAAATCCAGTAGAAACTCCCGCATTTACTAATCCAACAGATTCTTCTTTTAATTCACTCGTGTGGTGAGGATCTTGAAGATTAACGGGTGAATTGGGATTTCTATATAGAGAGAAACATAACAATTTTTCAAATTATCGCTTTTTATTAAATTGTTATGCTGTTAATTGTATAGCATTTTCAAAGCTCTTATACTTGCAAATTCTACTCTCTGCACTACTTTCAATTTTAAGGTTTCAATTCACTTCCATCTTAGATATAATGGCAACCAGATTCGTCAGGTTCGATGGGCTGAATGGAATCAAGTCTACATTGCATAATGTTACAGATACCTCGCTCTGTTTCTTTGATATGCAAGATTTTCAAAGGAGACTGAGGTCAGAACCAATTCACCCCATAACTGAGAAGCTCCGACGAAGCGAGCTAGTGGAGGCAGCTGGATTTCCGGTGGCGGTTCAAGCTACTGAGTTAATTGTCAAATGTATAAATCATTACAACCTTGACACCAAACAAATTTTGTTGCCCGACCATACAGTTTTAAATATTGATAGGAAAATTGTAGTAAATTGCCTCTAGGTTCCAAAGCAAGAAGAATTTTCCAAGTTGACAGTAGGACGCACCATGTACGAGTTCTCCTTGATGAAGATGGTGTGGAGAAAAGAAATTATGAGGTCTTGGTTCCAAAAGCCACGAGGAGCTAAGAGTAAAGTTCCTAAGACTCTATTTGGCACCGATCTCAAGCCCGAGATTGTAGACATTTTGGTTCTCTTACATCGATTGAAAGGTGAGGTAGAAGCACTCAATTTTGTTGAACAGTATTTCTTTTTGGTACAAATCATCTGTTCAGATACACATTATGTGGATTGGGCCTATGAGGTAAGTGAGCATTTGTCCAGAGCCCTCAGTGCCGCAAAGTTTTACAATACCTTCTACATATCTTCTTTCCTGATTTATATGTTAGCTTCTCTACAATTGTGGCCAGGTCTTCCCAGAGTAGAGAACTTCCCTGATGATGTGAAAAGTTATGAATTTTATCCATGCTTGCAATTATAGAACAGCTATGCAGAATATGTCAGAGTTAATGACTCATTTACAATGAGGATTTGTAGGGAACTCCAAGGATGCCCGGAGAGGAGGTTCACCCTGGAGGCAATGGCGGCCATTAGTCAGTTTGGTAGCTATTTTATTTAGTTCTCATCCTTTTCGTATTTACGTCATGCAGCTTTTGACGGATTTCCTTTGAAGCTGCCCAGATACCCAAGTGATTTGATTGTGCTAAAAGAGATCGTGAGGCAAGCGATCCAGGTGAACGTGTTGAGCGCAAGTTTGAAGAAGAAAGGGTATGAATTCCCTATGAAGATTGGAGCTTACAATTGTGAGTCTCGTTCTGATGCTAAAAATATGCTCAAGGCATTCAAGACTAGGTACAAGTTGGAAGAATATGAGGTTCTGAGACCTATGTTCGATCGAAATGGATACACAAGAGAAGTGTTACAAATTGGGAGTGTGATCAAGCATGTCACCACTATAGAAGATTATTGGGCAGATTGCAAGGATAAGTTAGAGAGGCAAGATCGTGCTTTCGCCAGGCTCACAGTGGAACAAGTAAAGACATATGGTATTGATCTAAACATTGAAGGATTGGAGGATGACGGTCAAAATATGTATAGCAATAGCTATTTGACTAAGTTAAGGGGGATTCCTATCAGTTTCGAGCCATTTGTGGATGTGGAAGAGAATCTTGATATCATGATGGCTAGAATCATCAAGAGAACGCGGAAATGGGTTGAGTGGACAACCAGGAAGAGTCAGAGTAAGGGTGCAGCCACTCAAGCTTCTCCAACAGCTGCAACACCTACTTCATCTCAGAGTGCTACAGCAAGTGTGACCATAGCTTCCACTCAAGGGCCAGCTCAACCTTCAAGAGGAGGTGATCAACCTCCGAACAAGAATGTCCCTATAGCTAAGACCTGTCATGATGGCTCCCTACCAGTCATAGGAACCCAGACTCGTACTAAAGAAAAGAAGATGGAAGAGCCAAAGGACAATGCCTCCACTCCAGTCACATCCCCTCATACTACTCCAATTTCATCTCCTCACACTACCCCAATTCCTTCTCCTCATACCACTCCAATTCCATCTCCTCATCATAGCCCCATTCCATCAGTGAGTGCTTCACTTCTAAGGCCAAGTGGTTCCCCTATACAGATAGTAGACTTAGGGGATGGAAAGAGTAGCAGCAGCGACTCTACTGAGTCAGATGAGGAGGTGAAAAAAACTTCAGAAGTGGAGAAGGGCTAAACTTCTTCTAGGTTCATCTCTAAAGACTCGAAAAATCCTCTCTCTTCAACTGTTGTAACAATAACTCCAGTTAAGAAAAAGATGTTCAATATTGAATCACTCGGAATGGCTTCCAAAGTGATAGGAATAGATTCCTGGTTGGAAGATACTTTGGAAAGGAAGAGAAAGAGAAAGGATGAAAGTGCTTCCACGAAAGATACGGTATCTCTCATAGTTCGTTTCAGGTCTGCATTGACAAAAGTTAAGAAGCAAAAGACTTTGTCAATACTTGGGCAAGATCCGGAAACAGGGCATTTGACAATGGAAATAGCCAAGCCAAACAAAGGAGGGAGAATCGAGGACATGACACCTGATGATTTCACTCTACATTCAATCGATCTTGGAGAAGCCAGACATGACACAAAAGTTGGCTTGTGGAGGTCAAGTAATGAAGTAATAGAAGGACAATTAGAAAATCTTAAGTTATCAAAGATCAAGATGAAAGTCGAGATAGAAGATTTGAACAAGTTCATCAGGCAACTAGTCACTCCGCTGGCAACTATCTCTGGTGTGTCTGTAACCCAAACTCCTACTGTAGCTGAAGTGCAGGCCCTCATTTCCCTGCTCCAAGAAGATAGGCATTATGGCCAGATTGGTAAAGAATGGATCAAGAAACTCAAATCGAAAGGAATCACAATCGTGGAGCAAATTGGTAATGTTATCTTAAGATTGGAAACAGAAAAAGATAACATTATATCAAATAGCAATACTCTGGTTGGAGAAAGGGTGAAATGTGAAGATTGCATCTCCCTCTTGAAGATGATCATCCAAATGAAGCCCAAAGAAGTGGTGGAAGCTAAAATCTTACCAAAGGGAGATGAGCCTCTATTCGAGTGGCTTCAAAGCATGCAGTTTAAAACTGAGATGATCCAGTCTATAAAGAAAGGGCTCAAAGAAACAGAGGAAAGGGTGAAGAAGACAGGACGGAGGATTTGAGCTTATGAGGGGATTACATACAGACTCTCAAACTAGTGGCCAAGGACAAGCACTTATCGAAGTCAATGTCATGAAGGAGAACTTTTCCAGATTTCTGGATAGTTTGTCAGATATAAACTTCCATAGTCAAGACAGGATCACTGAACTACAGGCACTCAGTAGATGTATACACATGGCCAAAGAGGAACTGCCAAATCAGTCCAATGTTGTGAAGGAATTGGCTAGGGAGCATTCTAAATGACTCTTAAGGTATACCAATATCCACGTACCTAGGCATGAAGAGCTAATTCCAATTATAGTTGTTGCTAAGGCATATAAAGCGAAAACAGAAAAGGGAAAGATGTCTAAATGATTTACATTATGCCCTCTTTTCATTTTCTTTTGTAATTTTTGTGATACGACAAACTGGCATCTTGCCATTTGTCATTTTCAAAAGATGAACCGATTAAGCTTCTATTGTAATGGTCATCTCGAAACTCTATATGTATGAAATTGAAAGATCAATGAAAGGTCGGCAAATTTTTGGCGTGAAGTACTTTTTGTTGCAGAGACAATTGAATGGCATTTTATGTCAATTATTTTCTGTTCCAGTTTGGATTAGTTTTAGTCTTATGTTTTTCTCTTTTGTTTGAGTCAAAACAAGGAAAGAACAGAGTTTCACTTCCCCTGTTTTGAAACAATGGATGAATGTGATAGGCATTGTTATCATTCATTCAAAGAGAAATCCTTTCAGCATTTCCAGTTTATTAGTCACAATTCAGATTCAAATTAGCTTAGTTCAGTATTAGTCATTAGTTGGATAAACTTTATGAATTCATAAGATGTGTGAATACATAAACCCGTTTTGGTACTTAGAAATGTTTGTTCGCCAGAGTTAGATTCTATTTAGGTCTAGCTTGGTTATACCTCTTTTGTTCTTAGGTCAAGAACATACCCCCGAATTAGTTTAGGAAGAAAACATAATTCACAGAAGATCTTGAATACGGAGCTGTATCTATCAATTCAGAGAAAAGCCTGTTTATCCGTAAGTGGCTTTTCAGCTGTTTGTAACCAGATATTGTTCCAAACTTGGGTATTAAACGGTCATAATTAAAAGAACAAAACTGTTTACCAACATATATGTATAGAATATTATAAATTATATATACAAACGAATACGTGTTGAATTTATTTATTATTATAAAGATTATAGTTCAAAATGAAAAACATTTAAATGATATGTTATTATTGTTTTATATATATATATATATATATATATATATATATAAGTATAATATGATTTTTATTTATTGAATAAGGTGTATATAGTTTATTATGATAATCAATATAGTTCCTTATGTGAAGAAAATTGGAACTTGGATAATATTGTGTCAGTTCATTGGGCTGACATCATGGAGATTAATAGAATTCCTATCATGGAGTATGTGAGACATTAAGGTCTCCATTTGACCACCATGACTAGGATCAAAAGACGATCTCTATATGTCAGAATATTCTAATGATGTCAACATAGGCATATGTGATTGGCCTTGGATAGAGGATGTCTCGTCTAAGAAGAATCTTAAAGGGATTGCTCCCGAGAAGACAACGAGGCAGCTATGGGCTAGGAAGCCCAATCTAGAAACGTCCTTAAGATTGGGGTTTAAGATAGCGGGTGGAATGGGTATAGTGAGATTTATTACTAGTATGATTCCAACAATTGTTTTGCAAGTATAACTTGTCCCTAACTAACCCTAATAGTGGGGACATTACATAAATCTTCTTTCTTAGTTTAATTTAGTCAAGGTGGTTGAGTTTCTCCCACCTTTTTCTCCTTTCTCTCACTCCTTTATCCTATATAATTATCCTCTATAAAGGAGTGCCCCTTCATTGTAAAATTGATCTTTTGTTATGCAAGAGAGCTCTACCAAACTTGTGCAGCCTAACTTTAATTGTGTAGTACCAATTTGGAAGAAAAGTGAATACAAAGAAACGATCGAAGTCGAAACTTTGATTGGGAGCAATTGTGATAGAACAAATTAGAAGCTTTGACTATGATTTGTGTCTATTGTCTTTGATTCATTTTACTATTATATGTTTATTGGAGCAAGTGATTAAAATAAACAATTGGAGTTGAAGCTTTGACTGGGAGCAATCGTGGTAATATAAAATTAGAATCTTTAACTGTAGGTTATATTATTGTTTGATATTCACGAACTTTGTTAGATTTAAGTTACTTTCATGTCTTTGAGCTGAAATAACTTATAGGATTTTCACATCGAAGACATCTACTTCTAGAAGACTTTGTGCCCTGATGGTAGAGATCTACTCTTTGAAGTGTAGAAACACTGGACTTAAATCCAAGCCGGTACGCTTTCAATCAGCCTTTGAGTGGGTGTTTGGTATCGGTATCATTGTTTCCAATTCCTAGGTATAAGTGTAGTTTAGAGCTTCTTAGTTGCCCATTACCCGCTCTGCGAGTAAGTGGATTGTTTCCTAAATCAAGAGGAAAGAATATTAGTAACACAACTCAAAATACCTCTAACTTCTCGCTTACCTTGACCTGATCCAAGAAACAGTCAGAAGGGGGGGCCTTCCCTTCAAGGTAGGAGATACATTGTCTCGTATGTTGTGGCTGGTCATCCTATTTTGTGACTGAATTTGAACAAACTATTGGTTGCAAAGTGTCTACCCAACACCACCAATCTCATGGCCTAAGTTTAAAAGCTTTGCATTTGATCAATAGGAGAGCAAGGAGGCAAGAACCAAAGAATATCATATATGAGTTTATTGACGACTCCAACTGTTTTTTGTTTTTTTCGGATTATAATTTCCACCAAATCGTTTTATTTACATTATTTAAATAGTTAAATTGTGTTAGAAAATCTAGGACATAGTTTGTGATATCGCATGCTGTAACTTGCTAATATTAGTTTTATTTGGTTCAAAAGACTAGCTACAAGAGTGGCTTATGGAAGGGAAAGAAATCCAACCTTGTTGGATACCATCCCATTAGGCTTAGTCTTGACTCAACCTAAAAACTGGTTGGCAAGACGAATTCTCCCTATAGAATGTTCCATACCTTTGTTTCTTCGCTCTAAGAGGCCCTTTTCATCTTTTGTGATGGGAATGTCCTTAAAAGATTTATTGTGGACACAATCGTGTCAATAATCACGAGTGTTTTGTTGATGATTTCCATTTGTTACCAACTACCTAATCTATGGAAGCAAATGGTAGGACAAACACTTGCTAATTTCTTGTGTTCATGAGAATTCTCGTACCTTTAAGGATAGATTTTTATAGTCGATGGGCTAATCCATTTTTTCCTCCCTTTTTGAGATCAATATTAATAAAAATCCAACATAACCATACACAATAGGATCTATAGTTTACTTTGATATTGTGACATACTTCTGTGAGGATCCTCTCTTTGGGCTAATGCATTTTTTCCTCCATTTTTGAGGTCAATACTAATAAAATCCCAACATAACTGAACACAATAGGATTATTAGTAAATTTTGACATCCTGACATACTTCCCTATGGATCCTTCTCTTACCTTAACAGAGGTTTCTTGACAATACTTATTGAGCAACAAGAATATCCTAAATTATGCAAGGACAATGCTTACGAGATCCTTTGAACAATTGATAGCTAGAGAGTTGATTCACTAAAAAAAACCTAAACCAAGGACCTCCCTAGCAGTTCTCATACTTCCCATGTTTGGGTGAGAAAAAAGCATACAGAATATATTGGAAATCATCAACATATTTAAGATCTTGAAGCCTATCAATTCTCCTGAAGTCAATAACACAAAAGTTCCTAGGACACCTATGAACAAGTAGACCAAGACCACCTCCTAATGAGCTCATCATTCATTTTGTATTTCCTCCATAGAAAAATTAGGTTCGGTGGGTTTCCATTTGTATATTGTGGCCTCTCTCCTTCCTATGCTTCCTTACAGTATGTTGGCCACTGTGGAGAATCAAATCAGTAATTTAGATTGTTCCTTGCATATTTCTTTTGACTCATTTGAGATGGATGTTTTCAAACTAGGAATTGTACTTATTGGGAGGCTGCCTAATGATCAAGCCAATGCCTCCTTGGAGGGAGAAGGGATTAAGTACATTAAGTCTACAAAAAATGAGGAAACAACCACAGCAAGGTCTAACAGATGGAAAATGTGGGTGGAACGTGGATGCATGAACAGTAAAGGTGGGGGAGTCTTTTGCATTGGAAGAAAAAGAATGCTTCCTACGAAAGAAAAGATTTCGAGACGAGACAAGACGATCCCTTTTCTGTAAAAAGAAAAATAGCCTTGCATATACATGATTTGAGTTTTAGCGAGACAAAAAACTTGGGGTGCCCACATTAATTCCTCTATTCAAGCAAAAAACAAATTAAAATAAACCAACAAAAAGACCATTATAATCTTGATCTATAGAAATTACAGATAAGCAAAAGTGGAACACAATTTACACATTTACAATGATCAGATATGGATAATACAATTCAATTACCTTTCCAACATCATTTCGACCTAGATCCACCAGCATGATGTGTTCAGCACATTCCTTTTCATCATTTAACAATTCCTTTTCCAGCATCTCATCCTCCACCTCTGTCTTGCCTCTTCTTCTTGTACCAGCAAGAGGACGATTGATTACTTTACCCTGTCAAAGAATAATAGTTACCTGTCAGTAAAAGCCTACAAAGAAATAAAATCTGCATTTGCATGATCATGTTAACCAAACTTATTCCAATAGTTTTTCCACTCCGACTCGAAAACCAGAACATCTTTTGAAGTCAATTAGGAAGCTTGTATATTTGCAAAATACACACAAATTTGAAACATTAATATGTTTAAGCAGAAACCCTCATAAACTACGACGAATGGTGATTTAATCCTTAAAAAGAATAGACCAACTGAACAACTGAAAGGCATATCTACTCTACACACAAAATGATTTTCAAACCAAAATTGGCAACAAGCAAAGTGCTTCCTTGTTCCACTGAAACAATATGAAAACACTGAAAAAGTTTACAGAATCAAACATAAGCGAAGAAATTCATTTTCTAGTTATAATACCACAAAAAATAACATCTAAGGGATTTCAGAATCAATGAAGGGAAAAGTTAAAATAAGAGTTTATGAGCTATTCTGCAATCACTATAACAAAACCAAAGGAGTTTCTAATTAAAATTAATCTTATTAAAAACATGATTGAAACAGATGACTGATTTAAGGATAAAATATCTAATAAATAAGAATTTTTGAAAGAGTTCATAAAAACAAACTTCTAACAAATACTGTGCATTGATAAATCAGAAAATGGCTGAGGAGATATAATGTCAATCAAAATATACTTTTCAGATGTGGTAATTTTGAAAGAATGTTAATACTACGATATTTTCTGGAATCAATTGTGGGAAAGAAATTAATAGTCAACGTTTCTAATCACACTCTGTGATCCATCATCAGGATGCAAGATTTCTAATCCTTATGATCTCCCGCATCTAGATGAGGAATCACAAAGTGTAATCTGAAACATTGATGATAAAAGAAACTGACACAATTGAATCTGGAAACTATTGTAGCATTTGCATGGATTGTGGGAATCTAATAGCTTAGAATGTTAATAAGCAAAATATGGTCTCGCATATAAACTATTAATAAAGTAGAACACAATGTCACACAGCCTCCTTAATATTGTCCACGACCTCATCATAGCACCTTGACCAAAGGCCATGTCATCCAAAAATCTGTAATTGACAAATTTATATAAACAGACAACTAAAAACAAAAACAGCAAATTTCAAATAAAAAAATCATTACCTTGTATGACACCTTGAGCATCTCTACGTGCTCACCGTGAATGCATCATCATTGAGGGTCCTCAAAACCTTATCCCTTTCCATTCTCATGCAATATTAGGACTCCAACAAACATTTGCATGACAGAAGCTAGAACCCTTGTAATGATTTGTAGCGCAATAAAGCTTGTGGTGAATCATATAATCCCTTATCTGTAATGTACTCTGTCAGGATTTCTTTAATTTTACTACTCCTGTACTATCTAATCCTCAAACTCGAACACTAAAGTTGATTGGTGGCTTATACTTACTTCCTTTGATGTTTATGAATAATTACCTCATTTCTATTATATAAATATGACGCATCATTTAATGGAGATGGAAGGTTTGTTCCCATGATATGAATATACTTATATAATTTTTTTATATGTTGCAAGGTGTTTTATAAATGGAACATTGATTGCTGCAAGCTGAATTGATGTATTAGGTAAGATTATGAGAATATATTCTTTAATGGGAGTTTCCTCTATGTGCTATAACCTCGTTGATTATTTAATGATCTTCCCATTTATTTCCTCTTTCTGAATATAGAAAGCGGATTTATTCTTACACAGGGAGAAAATCAATTAGAGGATTAACCTTGAACGACCTAATTCACTCCAAATATTGCCTCCTTGTTTTCAAAATGATGAAATTTTATTTCAATAAAAGGTTTCAGTTCTTTCATTTTATGCCTGTCACTTCATAAGCTTAATGCAACTTCTCTTCTTGTTTTGCAAGCTCAACTTTGAAGGAGGAGAATCTAAAAGGGTGAGAGGATGATAGAGAGGATAAGCTCAAGATTTCAAGCAAAGGGATGCTTTAGGACTTCAAATGAAAAGAAGTTCCAAGTCAAGATCATCAGAGAACAAATTCAAAGTGAAGATTCAAGATCGAGATCAGGAATGAGGATATGAAAGAGAATCAAAGAAAATCTCCGTCAACTTGAATTTCCCCCTGAAATCCAAAATTTGCTTTAAAATTATCCAAGCTACATTAAGGCTTCAGCACTTCAAGAAGTTTAGGTATCAAGTTTGCAAGTACAAGCAAGCTCAAACCATGGCAATGAGAAAATTTCCAAAAAAGATGGAGGAAATTTGAGAAGCTTGAGCAATTTAGGAATATAACATCACATTTAAACTTGATAATGTTGACCATCAAGAGATATTTTCTCATCAAAAGAATGATCAAGTCTATGAGATAGATGCTGAAGTGGCACCTAGTTGTCTTCTACCAATCAAGAAATACCAAGTTCCACTTGTTTCAATCACACCATGCCAAGTGTACAATTTTCTCATTGGCTTTCAAAAGCAATGTGATTTTCTTATAGGCCCACAGGTTGGTGCCTTAATGTAATTGGTTGATAGGGTGGAAACCCTAATTAGGGTTTGTGGGGATCAATCTTAGCCCTTGATCTAGAAGCGAACTTGGCCTTCATTATAATTGAACAACAATAGAAGGCCAAGGCCTTTTCATTTGTAAAGGGTAGATGGTAGATTCTTTAGAAGAGGAAATTAGATTAGAGAGCTAGAAGTAGAAGTAGGTTAGCTAATGAAGAAACTTGTCGAAATTGTTGCCATAATGCTATTGAAGTGATTGATGAATCATCGTTGGTCTTTGTGGTGCATTACTTAATGTTGCTTTGAAGTGCTACATGGTTTCATCAATGCCTCGCTTAGATTAAAATCCATTTCAAGTTAATTAGAAGTAAGATGGATGGGAGATATTGTTGAATAGTGATTAATAATGAAGCTAGTGGTTGTACCTCTTGTTACTTATAGAGTGGAAGTAAAGGTGTAAGATTAATTTGGTCCTAAATTGCAAGTGTTTAACTTCTATTGGAGATGTTCTTTTAGATAGCACCTTCATAGGGTATTTGAATGAACATTGACATGTGAAAATTAATCCTACATCCATACAAGATGGCACCCTCCTATGTCTGGTTGGTTTGGTGAAGCAAGGAATTGTTCGAGGTTCATCTCATCATCAGCATTGTCTCGCATCTCTAGAGTTAGATTATATTTGGTTGAAAGACATTGAAGAGGTTAAAGCAAAGTTGATATCCATTGCATGAATAGTGTAAGTCCCCTTAGTGCTCCCAATACATCATTTTAAAGAGTGATTATCCACGATAGAAGGAACCTTGAAGTCATTTCATGATCTTACTTTGCAAGCTTAGCATGAGAAGGGACCTTATTCAAGAAAGGATTGAGAATTTACTGTTTCACTTTGAAACTCTGAGTAATTGATTTTGTATGTTGCAGTGGAACAAAGCTCACAGCAATAGGACCAAGCAGCTCTCCTTTACTACAATTTTCAGAATAGATCATTATGTATGTTTGCTCAGCTTTATTTTCCCTCAACTTCTACTAAAGAGGAATTGCTCGTCCTCCTATTGTGAACATTTTAGCATACAAATAACATAGGGACAAATTTAAAATTAAGCAACAAGACTAAGAAGCATTCTATTTCACTCATTAGCAATATCTTTGATCACTGCCTATGATGTCATTTAGAAGTCTACCCAGCAGTCGAGGATAAATGAGTACAATATTTTTGTTTGTGTTCCTCGTGCAATATGGGAATTTGGGTGCCTTGCACCAGGATAACAGATACTACATAGGCTGACAGATTCTTATCAAGCATATTAAGAGACAATGTCAGAAGCAACTCACTCTCCTAAATCACAATTCACATCCATAAATCACTTCTGTCAATTATTGTGAAATTTTTCCAGGTTGAGGTTCCATTTGCAACCATTTTATTTGCAAACTAATTCCCAAACTAAGGTTGCTATCCCACATCACTAAGTAGCTCTTGTGCTATTTACATTGTTAGTAAGTTTCCAAAAAAAAAATGTTTTAAATGTTAGACAGTATGACAAATGATATGGCAGTAAAACAAAAATTATACTGTAATATACCACCCCAAAATTTTAATTTTGTTGTTTGCAGAGATTGTGAGCCAATATTTAAATCCAAGTATTTGTTTACTAAATTCTCAGCATTGCTGACTGATATAAAATCCCTAATATAAAATAACATATACAGAAATTTAGTCTCTGGAAAACTAACAAGCAAAAATATATCATAATGCTTCACCTTAATTTGTTTAAATAACATACATTCCAAGCAACAATCCTTATACTCCCATATTACTATTAGCAGTACAGCATTCCTCAAATGATAAGACGTCTTCATTATTGATATGGTAGCTCCTTTAAATCTTTATTTTCTCCTTTAAGTCTTTATTTCCTCTATGCTGTACGACCAGCTTGGTAAATCTGTGCTATGGACTAAGGAAAGCTTCAAACTTGTGATTTGAACTCCCTTCTTGCTATTACAAATGGTGTCACTCCTCCTTGGGTTTTACCATACTACAGTTAGGGTATTTCTCAGCAATTATTACTATATATTATTTGCAATTCATTTCCATATTCACTCAAACACTGCACAATAATAACTAATCTTCCTTCTTTGCAAAGATAAAACTGATTCTCAATTTTATAATGTGCTGGCAAATCTCAATAAATCTAACCTGGCAACTGTAAATGAAATCCTTCTTACTCCCATTAAGCACAATTGTGATCCTGGAGGAATCCACCATGAATTTGGCAAAGAAGAATCCTTTTGTCACTGAAGACAATGTCATGTCCCCTTTCCAAGAACAGTGATTTCCATTGCGCAATTAGACCATTTTGCCTTGGTCCTGAGGGCTACCCAAGTTTTCTCTGGGATCATTTTAGTTTTTTGCCCTGGCAGTTTTAATTGTTAGCTAATCGGGGTTGATTCACTGGGGTTTCCAAACACTTACTATTTTTAGTGAGTCAGTAAGCTCAGCATTCTTTGCATTTCAGGGTTGGACCTTTCCAACAAGCTATCACACATGCATATCGTGTCCATCTCACTAGAAATTTTAATGTCTGAAGATTTAACTGATTTTATTATGAAGTGACTTTATAACTTGAGTTCATACCGCTAATGTCACTTTGTTATCTATAAGCACTTTATTTCCTTGTTTGCGCTTAAGAATGGAAGAGGGAAGCTAATTTACAGCATACTTAGATAATTATTTGGGATTCCAGTTTTCTCTGTTGGAGTGTTTCGAAAATTTCATCTTTGAACCAGTTTGAGGACGGAAACCCTAGAGTTCAGAGGCAGTGGACAGAAACCTATTGTCCAGCTGGAGATAGTATCTCATAATTCATTTGTGCTTAAACCTTTATTTTCTTGTTACCAATCTGACTGTCATTTGTGTGTTTAAGATTGGATCTTGATATTGTTCTGCTATGGATTAATGAAATATTCATTTCTGAAAATATACATTCATCTGGACATTTTCTGGAGTTTGTTGGCTAAATCTGAAATACACCGAATAGAATTAGTTGTTTAAAATTTTTTACTCTTTCTATGAGATTTTGGTCAATGGATAGTTAGGGATATTACAGCAAAATACCCGTACAGATTTCATCCTAAGGTTAAAAGTTGAACTTGGCCATAATTTTTTGAATGAGAGATAAAATGTTGAGGATGTAAAAATGAGTTCCTTTGTTCCTCTTTTATAACTTCCAACAGAACTTTCAAAAAGTTATATTTTAAATAGAATAATAATTGTTTTGGCCAAATAAAGTGACTATAATATTTTTGTTATTTTGACTTTAGACACTTTATAAAAGTTAATTATATGAAAGTCACCCACAACCTTAAGGCAGCTCATAATAATAATTTTTCACAACTAGAATATTAGCCTATGGAAATAAAACAGGCTAATGAAACTTCCTTGAATGCCTATGTCAAAGAAGAGAGTATTGTATGTAGTCTCAATGTTTGGTAGTATTACAAAGGCCCACATGCAACATGAAAAATTCAAGAGATATCATCTTTGTTGAGTTTATTCCCCTTGATTATCACAATGTGCATAATTTAATACTCCTATTATCCAAGTTATTGATGTGCACAAGGATGGAAAATCAATTGCTAACTCGGAGGGGCTCTATCTATTGTAATTGTATGTTTAAGGATCTTTTGAAATATAGCGATGTTGTATAAGGAGATCCTATATCAGTTTACACTTCAATGGAGAAAGCTTTCGTATTGACTCAACTTTCCTAGATGTTCATAGACCTACATATGAATTGAATCTAACATACAAAACTCGTAATTCAAGGGGACTATGTCCTCCCAAGTGAGCAATAAATTTCATAGTGACATGGAGACGCATCCCCCCCTTTTTGCCCCACATCCCGAAGACTTGGATGCACCAGGGACTTGGAGACTCTGTCCCCCCATCTGCAACGGCAATACCAGATTCCGCCACCTCCGCCGAGGATGAGGGACATTCCGATGTTGACTACTTGTTGATTCGCCTATTTATGTTCAATGTTCAATGTTCCAATTCCATCCAATGTTCAAGTATTTACTCTTTTACATCTTTACATCTTATATTGCAATACATCTTTTGATAACTAGCAATTTAATGTACCATATGTATATATACACACACCCCCTCCTATCCCCCCCCCACCGTCCCCCCGCCATCCCCCCACCATCCCCAAATTAAGGCACCTCTGTCCACCCATTCTGGAAACTTGTCCCCCCATTCTGCCATCCCCTAGGGTGGTGTAACTATGGCAATAATTATCTCTGAAGAGGCATATGTAGATAAAAGGACATGAATATGCCAGGGAGGATGTTACATCCCAAATTTTGCCCTAATTTTTAATCTGATCATAACTATTGGTTTAACGAATTATTTCTTTTCCTAATCATGTGAAGCAAGTTAGTTATTTATAAACGTTGTATTAACTGTTAACAAATTATTTCTTTTCCTAATCATGTGAAACGAGTTAGTTATTTATAAATGTTGTATTAACTATTAACGAATTATTTCTTTTCCTGATTATGTGAAATGAGTTAGTTACTTATATACATTGATGAAATGACCAGTATCCTATAGGCTATAACAGTTATTAGATGATTAGCAGTTGTTTGATTTGAATTAATGATCAATATATTTTGTTTTGAATCTACTACAGAATTAATGTTTTACATGGGTGATTGCAGGGGAAGATTGAAGAGAGGGGAAGCATTGCTAAACGGGATCATCGGAATGGGATGTTTGTTTGGTTCAGTCATCAGGATCGACAAGTATGACCTAAAACTTCCTTGGAAAGGATACGAAGACTTATCCACAGGTTACATTATGGGACCGCATGAGCTATTAAGGAAGCAATATAATAAAAACATAAAATAATCTAAATTAAAATATAATGCATACCTTTAGAGATTGATTATTAATTTTTTTTTATCTTATCATTATAATAAACACTTACATACGAACACATAAATATAAAAATGAAATGGCACCAATAAATTATAATAATATGATCTAATGATGTCACCTCATCAATATACTTATGTGAACCTACATAAGAACGTATTACAATAATAAAATAAAGTTTATAACTCTTCGACTTCTCCTTATTTCTTTTCCCTATTTATTTCTCTTCTTTTCAAATCGAATTAATGTTTAAATTCAAATGGTCAGCTTGGAAACCGATAGAAGCCGAGGAGTCTCAGCTAAGTCTTTAAGAGAGTCGTGAGTCGACCAAGCAATTTATTCCCTCCTCGTCTGATACGTTTCTCCTCTAAGCCGTATTAATCTTTCTAAGACGTGAAACTCATTCCCAGCCAAACTATTTAAGTTCTATTTGCTTAGTCGTTAATACACAAATCCATTCCTTATTCCGTCAAGAGACCAAGTTAGCGCTTAAAAGAATTGCCCTACAGGAGCACCGGCCAAGGACGGGAAGAGCCACATCCCGACTGACATCAGGCCAAACACAGGTCATGATTTATTTGCTTTGCATTCCCAATTTATTCCTTCTTTCATGAATACAAGACCAACTGCAGTAGGCTTTTACAATGCTAGGTGTATGAACTGTAAACATATGTAATTGATTTCTGCTTTACTTACTAGAGTAAAGGTCTGACTGCAACCTTTCATATATTAATAGGACTATGAATGAAACATTTCATGTAATTGAATATCACAAGTCTACCTTCATTAGGTAGCAAACCAAATGCATCCAACATTCTTATACCTTGCTGATGGTCTTATGCAAATTCTTTGAATCATTGAGATCTTTTGGTTTTATCTTTGTAAATTTGTAACATCTTTATGAAATCGAATTGTAGCTGTAATGAGTATTGAAATCAATAACAATAAACATGCTATCATAATCTTCAAAACAATGAATAGAATACTCATGGATTCAGAACACCAAGGAATTCATCAACAAGAAGCCATGAAATGGTGAAGAGGTGTATCAATAAAATCAGAATGTTCATAATCTTACGAACACCGAGGAATTCATCGGCAAAGAAGCCATGGAATGGTGAAGAGGTGTATATAATAACAGGATGATCATAATCTTTCAGACACCTAGGATTCACTTGGGCATAGACGCCACAGAACGGTGAAGAGATGGAAATAACCTACAAGAATCAATAATGAAACTAGATTTGAATAATTAATAATTAATAGCTCATGCATGTCCCGATAATGGAATCTGTTGTCAAGTCGAGTGGTGGAGATCGGGTTCATGAACCCAACTGAAATCCTTGGCCAAGGTAGTTTTAGGCATATGTTGCAATCTTTAGATCACTTGTTTGTCCGCAGACATCAGTTATATAGGTATAATTGATTGGGCACTTAAACCACCCAGTAGCTCGGATGGCTGGACTGAAGAGCATCCCAAGCCCGATCTCGAGGTAGGGAGGGCCGTTCTAATAAGTTAGGATGTGTGGGGATAAGTATGGTCCGAGGTTGGGAGGTTAAGCCTATGTCAATGCTTCTCCTCTCACTAATGCCAAAGCTTGAACAACAAGATAAAGGGATTCTTCCATTATTATTGTATGTTTCTTTTACACTTTTACTTTTAACCCTTAGAAGAATGACTAGACAGTTTAGTTTTCTAGAGAGTAAATATTGACATTTACGTTGAATAAGTATTTCAGTTGATATAATTCAGTTAAGAAGATTAGTCGTTACTTTATTTTCAATTGAATATGTTATCAATTAGAAATGGTTAAATTGCTAGCAATGTTTATATATATTTCCTTTGATCTCGTTATATCAACTGAACATGAAATACATTTAGATTAGAAACAGTTACTTTTGTCATAGTTATAATCAATTAGTAGAAGTCATTGTCATGTGAAATGGAATCAATTCCTTATTAAATCAGATTATTAGGAGTTTTAAATTGGCTATGAAAATTCATTTGCTACAGAGGAACCCAAATAAGGAACTATAGGCCCACTATTCAATCATCAATGAAGTGTTAAATGTATATGTAAAAGGAAAAGAAAAATATGTATGGGAGAAAGCACAGAAGATAATAGATGTCAATTTTTTTAGAATTGACAATTAATGGGTGCTATCATCATGGAGGATATAAAGGCCTTTCTTCCTCAGAGAGGTTTTCCTTGTAAATAATACGTTCCTTTGGACCATCAAATTGTGTTTTAGGAGTGTTGTTAAGAATGTAGAACTTATTTTGTCGGGTCTGTTTCAGCAACAAACATTGCACAATATCATTGGTTTATGTCTAACATGCATGTAGCAATGCCTAAATTGAAATTTGTAAATATTGGCAATAAAACCTTAATGGTTTGGCCTAACTCTATGATACTTCTTAGCAGATATGTAAATGAAGTCATGTGCCTCCCACCTTCTCACGCATCAAAATCGTTCTTTTATTGATTCATTCATTCACTTTTGGGGAATTCTATCATCAAGGAGGATATAAAGGCTTCTCTTCTTTAGAAACTGTAATATCCCCTCTAATAGCAAAATGTGATAAAATTCGATTTCCCTATTTAATAATTTACTTGAACTAATTTTTACTAAGCAATAAATAAATAGTTGAATGAGCAACATTAAACAACTAAATTAATATTAATTAAGTGAACATGATAATAACTAACCCATAAAATTATATAACTAATCAATATATAGAGAATTGTCCATATTAATCATCATTAGAAATAAATAATATATAATATCCAATAACAAATCTGTAGTATGAAATCATGAACCATGTCATCCTTTAATAGGCACGACTCTTGGCTGGTTAGGATATATATATAAGTTGTGCCCGAGGATAGAGGAAGGGAACGAGGGAACAAAGAAAACATAGAACGTAATAATCTCAGCACCAAATAAATAAGAATGAACTGTCGTCGGTAGAAATTGTGTAGACGACAGGTTCATGTCGTTGGTAAAGATTTTGTAGCCGACGAATAGAATAGTATTGTTATGTAACCGACGGATCCCTTCGGGAAGGTTCGGCAGGAAGTATTTATACCCCATCTGGGATCATTGTAAATCATCTAATCATTTGTATGTAATCTCTTGGCATATGCGAATAATACAAGGAGATCTGTTGTTCTTGTTCATTGTCTGTGTGCGTTAATCTATTTGCCCCATGCGGTAAACATTATGTCCGTCGGATACTTCAAAGCATTCCTGGATGATTGGTCTGTATTTAGCACCGAGGAAAAACATCTAGCAGCATTGGGAGAATGTATGAAGAGATGTCGATGAGCACGACTAACCTTGAATCCGAAGAAATGCAAATTCATGATTGCGCAAGGAAGACTGCTCGGGCATATAGTCTGTAAGGAGGGCTTGACGACAGATTCGGACAAAGTCAGAGTCATATTGGAAATGTAGTTGTCCACCAATGTAACAGAGGTAAAATCTTTCCTGGGACATAGGCTATTCCAGAAGGTTCTTCAAAAATTTTGCCAAAGTGTCATACTCGTTAGAAAGGTTAACATGCAAAGGAGAATCATTCAGATGGGAGAAAGAACAAGATAATGCATTTGAAGGGCTGAAGGTACGACTGGCTACGGCACCCATCTTGGCATACCCGAATTGGGATAAGGAATTCCATGTTCATGTCGACACATCCAACTATGCGATCGGAGCAACCTTGGCGCAAACAGGTAGCCACGGATTGGATCACCTGATATACTTTGCCAGCCAACTGTTATCAAAAGCAGAACAGAACTACAACACAATAGAACAGGAAGCATTGGGCATGGTTTACGTAGTACAGAAGTTCTGACACTACTTGCTGGCGACACCGTTTGTATTCTATGTGGACCATCAAGCTTTATTCTATCTAGTAAATAAACCGGTCATCCAAGGAAGAATCAGTCGGTGGCTACTTTTGCTACAAGAATCCACCTTCAAAATCATTGTACGGGCCAAGAAGAAGCATGTCGGTGCAGACCATCTGTCGCGGATTAAAACCGGTGAACCAGCAGATGGAGGCGTGAATGATGATTTCCCTGATGCACAGCTATTCCAAATTGCAGTACTACCAAATTGGTATACCAATATTGGGGAATACCTGTCCATGAGGCAGCCACTGAGGGAGATGCTAGAGAATGAAAGACGGAAATCAGTATTAAGGAGCCGTACATTTCAATTGATTAATGGATTGCTGTATAAAATGGGGCCGGATCACATCCTCAGACGGTGTGTGTTGGAGGAGGAAATACCAAAAGTATTGAAGGAAGCACATGATGGACCAGCAGATGGACATCTGGGGCCCGACACCATGGCAAGGAAGATACTACTAGCAGGACTGTGGTGGCCAACAGTGTACAACAATGCACAGGAATGGGTCGTCGGTTGTGACACTTGCCAATGTGCCAGGAAGCCGCTGAAGAGAGACTTTATGCCGCTTAACCACTCCCACGTGCAGGAACTCTGCAAACGATGGGGATTGGATTTCATCGGACCTCTGAAGTTGAGCAAGACTAGAAGGTGCCGATACATTGTTGTCGCAATGGAGTACCTGACCAAGTGGGTGAAGGCACGCGCATTGCCAGATAACTCAGTTGTAAGCACAGCCAGATTCATTTGAGCAAATTATTACTAGGTACGTGATTCCATTGCAATTAACAAGTGATAGGGGTGGACACTTTGTTAACCATGTCATCCGACTGCTCACCACTGAATTCAAGATCTACCAATCATTATCAAGCCCATACTACCCGACAGCTAATGAACAGGCTGAGGCTACAAACAAGGTCCCGATATCAATTATCTACAAGTCATGTGCAGTCGAAGGTGAAGATTGGGAGGAAAAACTACCCTCTGCTCTGTAGGCATACCGCACGGCGTACAAGGTGACAATGGGGCACACACTGTTCCAACTGATGTTCGGGCAGGAAGCAGTGGTACCAGCAGAGTTCATGATACAAAGCCTAAGGATTGCGCTGGAAAATAAGTTGGGGGACATGGAAAGCCTGAGGGAGCGGTTGCATAATCTGAATAAGCTCGAAGAGAAGCGGCTACAGGCACAATGGGCCACAGAGGTGACACAGAACTGACGTAAGACGTGGCATGCTAAGCATCTGAAACTCAACAAGTTTCAGCCAGGGCAGTTGGTGCTTAAGTATGATGGACGAAATTGAAATCAGGCCAGGAAATTTTAAGGTGAGATGGGTCGAGCCATTCCAGATCCGAAAGGTAGGTGACAATAGAGCAATAAAATTGTGGACTTTGGATGGACAAGAAGTGCCTCAAGCAGTGAGCGGGTCGAAGCTGAAGATGTATCATGCTAGGAAGACTCCCTCGTCGTCATAGAAGGACGAAGTCCGAACAACTCCCTCGTCGTCACAAAAGGACGAAGTCCGAACAACACCCTCATTGTCGCAAAATGGCGAAGTCTAGAGGGAAAATTAAGTTTGTTGTATTTTTGTCAAAAAAAAAAAACGAGTTAAAAAAAAAGGAAAAAGAAAATAAAAAGAGAGAGAACCAAAAAAAAAAGGATGACCGCGGATAAGATTTCTAGAGGGCTATTCTGCGGATAGCCTTTCCGCAAGCATGGTTCCATGGGCAGTTCTTTTTCTGGTGCTTGTTTTTCTTTCACAGACTTCTTTCTCTTTTGGACTGTCTCAAAAGCCGTGGCTTCTTTTCCCATGGCCTATCTTTGCGTCCGCCTGGCTTGTCTCCACGCCTAAACACTCACTTTCGCGGGTGGTCTTTAGTGCCCCACACCTTTGTTTTTCTCGTCCGTGGAAGGTTTATGTGCAGGTTGCAGCATTCTTTTCGAGCATTAATGTGCTTTCTAACCTTCTCTCCATCAGCACTCTATTCATTTTCATGCTCATGTGAGGCGGCATTATGTGAAGGAGAAGACTTGTAGAAGACACGCAATTTTGTTGACGGTGTTTGTTGGTGTGATAAGTTGATCGTCGAGAGTGGAGTGCGGTGGATGGGTTGGGTATAGCATGAGTATTTCCATCTAGTTTTTCGCCATAGTTTCATTCCTTCTTCTCGCAGCATGTCTCTTCTTGTAGGCTAACACTATATGTTTCTGCGGAGGCGTCGTCGATGGTGGTTTTAAATCCCGTGGATGAGTTTTAAATTGTCGTGGCTTATATTGTAACCTCCTCTCACAAATGCATTTCTTAACTGGCGCAAGCAATAGGTGAATGCGAGCAAGTGAATGCAACTCAGTAATTTTCTAGCCGATTTTAAGAAGTTAACCATTGGAAAAGGAAAGAGGCAACGAAAAGGAGAAAATTAAAGGCATATTATCTGCAGGAAGACAAACGCGGCCGAAACCTTACATTATAAAAGCAAAGGAAGAAACCGTTATTATGGAATCTGCAAGGAAACAGAAGCAATGGAAGAACCAACTGAAGACAAGTATGGAGAAGAATGCCAAAGCTTTAGCTTCTGGAATCCGAGTTGCAGGACCATCCGCTTCCAGTAGTAAGAAACAAAAAGTAAGGGCCGAACTCACACATCTTACTATTCAGTTTGAGGGACTCAATGGCAGTGAGTGCCAGAAATGGTGGCAGGAAACTCCGGATATAGAGGTAATTAAATAGATTTTGATACGAGCACAGGTGCATTGTGCCATCCAGCTTCCAATTTTTTCCATCCAATTGTTTGAATCAGTGTTGCAAACTATGATAGAAGCATATAATCGGCAAAGCAGAACTAGCACATTTTTGTACAAAAAGCATCGGATGACAGTTTCTTTTAAACCAAAGGATTTCACTAGGGTTTTTGGTATCCCTTGCCCAAGAGGCCGAAGGTGGAAATCAAGAACCATAAGCTATCTCAAGAAAGGAAAGAACATTGGATACAACTAGTGGGCCACGATCTTACGCCCGAGGAGATGGAGTCAGTAGTAAAGGGGTCTAAATGCAGAGGGTTTTGGCGAGCTCTTATTTGGGAAGGCCACTGGAGGTGCATTATGGATGTCATCAAGAGCAGGTTGACAGAGGCAAGTTGGGCTTCGGATATAGCGTTGCTGCAGATTGTATTCATGAATGGCATCATGAACGGCACGGTGTATGATTAGGCTATAGTTCTGACCATAGGATGGAGGAGTTCATGACACTCCAACACCACACATTCTTTATGCCGCACCATGCCATTGGCTTGTTTCTGGAGGCAACAGTTAATCAAATACCAATGGATGATTTTGAGGCTCCACCGCGGGGAAAGTTGGCACAAGGAGAGCCTCCAATATTTTATTGGAGACATTTGGACACAGGTGGAACAGCAGCAGGGCAGAAGAAGGTATTCCAAGGATTGGAGGCTTACGAGGACACAAACAGCAAAGGGGAGGACACTTTAGGGAGCAGTGGGGCTAAGTACGAGGAGAGTACTTCTGCAAAAGTTGGCAGTAAACCAGCAGTTAGCGAGCCCACATTTTTCACCCCGCTGCAGTTGTCAACTTCAGCACACGTCACACATTCCTCTGTTTGGTCAACATCATGCACTGGTCGTTATGACCCCACCGACAGTGGTAGATGTTGTCCCACGGACAATAGTAGATGTCCCATGGGCAGTGGCTGAGGGTGTCCCACCGATGACAGATTTTGTTGCACTGGCGGCCACTCCAGATGTTGCTTTCTCCACAGTCGCAGCAGATGTTGTGTCTCCTATAGCTTTGACCGAGGGCTTGCTTTCCCAGGATTGTACGCCAAACCCTATTGCATCGGCAGAGCTACAGTTGATAGAGTTGCCAGCGCCAGAGCCTAAACCCCAGGTTCGTTTGGATGTGACTGGTTCAAATGTCGTGGTCACTATTTCATCTTCCTTGTTGACGGAGGCTCAGTCAGCACAACCAGCACGCTCAGAGCAGCCTAAGAGAATGGAGGTAATGGATAGAGCGAGCACATTTCTACGGCAGTAGTTCCAACTCATTCCTGCAGAGGTCGGACCGTTCATTCAGTCCCCAAGTCATGGAGTAGTCCCTCCAGGACCAGTAGCCGTATCAAAGCCACAGGAGGTCGTAGTTCCACAGTCCGAGGATGTGCCCAGGAAGGAGGCGGCACCAAATGTGGACATGGTTACCGCAGCAGTGACAGAGATAGATAGTGATGGGGAAACGATGGATGATGTGCCCAAGGAGGATTATGGATCAGATGAGGATAGATGCAAAGACTACCTCAGGGCTATGCGGGTTGAGCTGCAGAAGACAATGTGGCATTGCAGGCTATGACTTGGCGGAGAGAGTGGCATCTAGTCCAGGCTTATATCAGGGGGATTTGTCTACAACGGTTTCGTTCATGTTTTGAGAACAGGGGTTGGCCAGCAGTTGAGACACCTGAGATGTTGGCGGATTGGGCCACCAAGCTTGAGTTGGGGTTGTGCACCACTCCAATGGAGAAGCTGGTGCACGAGATAGTAGGATTGTACAAATAAGTCTATTATGCTCACAGGTGTGCGGAGGCAGACAGAGAAGCAGACAAGGTCGCAGCTGAGAGGTCTCTGGCAGCAGAAAGGGAGGCTAGAAAAAAGGTAGATGCGGATTTGGCCAGTCGGGCAATTGAGCGTGCAGCACTTTTGCGGGATAAGGGAGCGGCTAAGCAGGAATAGTCGTTAGCGAAGACCCAAGCTATGGATGCAACGCTTCTTCTGAAGGAAGCTATAGAGGTTAACACACAGATTCAGAAGGATTTGAGCATCCGGACGGAGCAAGTCTATGTGTTGTGCCGGCAGCAATATTCTTCTATATTGTATTTTGTGGTCTCCTATTTTTGTTAATTTTGAAGCCTCCAGGAGACGATTTTTCTTTTGGGGGGGATGATGTTGTTGGTAGAAACTGTGTAGACGACGGGTTCATGTCGTTGGTAAAGATTTTCTAGCCGATGGGTAGATTAGTATTGTTATGTAACCGACGGATCCCTTCGGGAATGCTCGGCGGGAAGTATTTATACCCCATCTGGGATCATTGTAAATCATCTAATCATCTGTATGTAATCTCTTGGCATATGCAAATAATACAAGGAGATATGTTATTTTTGTTCATTGTCTATGTGCGTTAATCTATTTACCCCATGCGGTAAACATGAACAAAGTCGGGAGGTCGAATAGGGAGAAAGCCATGTGAGCTAGGGAAGCCACGAAGAAGGCAAAAAGAAATAAAGTTCTTGACAATGAAATACTAATATATCTATATTAAAGGTGGAAGCTATTCAATGAAATTTCTGAACCGACAAACTCCCAATCATCGCACAACAAAACAAGACAAGAAGATAAAATATTTTTAGATATTGTGGATGTGCCTTTGCAAGAAAATAAATAATGAGTATAGAGCAGGCACGAGCTACACAATACCAAGTAAGATTAAATAAGCTACATCAAATACTTTATATATGGGTCTCCCCAATCAAACAGAAATTATAGCCAAACAAAATAGGAAACTCCACCGAGAATCAACCAATCAGATTGAAGAGAAGACATCATTAGAACAGAGCAAAATGGATTCTATCAACTATGATATGAGCAAATAGAACTAGCATCATTGCAATTATAAGGTATATAAAAAACGGTTATGATTGGGAGTTATAAAGTCACAAGGAAAAAGAAATGAACAAGTTCGAGAAGAAGACAAAATTGGATAGCTACGCTACACACAAATACCCCGATCAAAAGAAAACAACAATAAAACAAGGATTAGAAACAGGAAGCATCAAATATTCATTATATACAATAATAGGGAGCAAAGACACATAAAAATCGATGCAAAGCCACCACATTACATCATTTCAATGAAAACCAAAATGAGCACGTAATCATCAATGCAACGTAGATCACAAAGGCATCGTGGATAACTAAGGCAATAAAGTGATTTAGACAATTAAAGTTTGACTAAACAATGGTAGTATGACAAACAATAAGAGAAGCATATTATTCTTATAGTCTTTCCTTTCTGAGAGTAAGAGAGCCATTGAAATGAAGCTACTAAGAGATAGTTCCATTGGATATGGATACATTAGACTATTGAGATCCTATCATGAGGAGCTAAGCGAGAACCTAGCAAAGGGCATTCATTTGAATGTCAACTTCCTCAAAGGGCACAAAGTGGATAGAGGACATTTAAGAGCAAATGTCAAGATTCCTAAAGTGGAACATCAGAGAGGGATTTATAGAGAATCCCTTAGAGACAATATATATATTGTAGTGGTCAAACATATGCATATGTCAGAGACAAGAGGCTTGGTTGGAGGTGGGATCTTCACCAAGTAGTATTATCAATCAGAGATCTCGACTGAGGCATGAGGAAGATAGTCTTCACATGATGATTACCTAATCAAGAAGTAATTCTCACTGGAGGGTTAGGCTATCAGAGAAGACTCTCTTCCAAAAGATTAGGAAGGGTAGCTTAGGTAGTGTTTAAATTAATATTCACTTAATCCAATATTGCTAATATGTTTTGCATACAATTTTTTATATTGTACTGACAAATGGTTGCAAGTTATAGCATTCGAACCTAATAGGAAAGCAGGGACATTACAAAAACCTTTTCCTTGTTAATAATACCTTCCTTTGACCCTCCAAGTTGTGTTTTAGGGGTGTTGCTAAGAATGTGAAGCTCATCTTGTCGAGTCAATCTAATGGTTAAACTACAAACATTGTGGTATACCAATGGTTTATGTCTGACTTGCATGCAGTGGTACCTAACTTTAAATTTGTATATATTAGCAATAGAACCTTAACTGGTTGGCATAACTTTATGTTACTTCTTACTACACATATAAATAAAATAACATGCCTCTGACATTCTCACCCATTGCAATCACTCTTATATATATTCATTCATATTCTTTTTTCAGTGTGTCTTGGACTAATGGCAACAACACATATTTATGTATTCTTTTGTATACTTGTGAAGAATTATATTTGTAAATTATGAACTAGTTGGTAATCTCACATTGTCTAAGAGCAATCTTCTTGATGCAAAGCAACCAATTGTTCTTCAAGTATCCTTAGAATTTCTTCAATTTAGGGTTCTATAGGCACCTTTCTGCAAGGTCCTTGACATGCCAACCTCTCCTAGATTAGGACTAATCCTCAGTCTCGCCCAAGGCAAAGCCTTGTCTCCTTTAGAAAAACTAGGCAATCACTTCCCCTTCTTGAACCCCAATCCTCAAGCCGACTTAAGACACCACTTCCACTTGCAACCAAGAATCTTACCAAGACATTAACCAGACTTATGTGAGTGCCTTCTCCAAGTTCTCTCTACCCAACATATTCAATGGAATCACTTGCACACACGTTCAAATACCCACAAGGCGATTTGGGTAATTAGACCTAGTAAGAGATCTAATTTGATTAACCCTCCTATTTGACTATTTTGGCTCCTATTTCCAAATTCCCTTAACAACAACCAAATATATCACTGATCTTGATACATTTTTGGACCAACTTCAAAATATCACAAACCGGCATCTAGGTTTTAGGATTTACTAGGTCAATTAATTTTGCATGTAATCAAGCATACTAGGCCTAGTCACTTAGGGTTTGATGGACGTATTCACTAGTTGATTGATCCTATCAATTTGACTGCTTCTTTGTCCACACACACTCCAAGGACAACTCCTATGCCTCCAAAGCACTCACATAAATCCCTTTCTCCTTCATACAACAACCTTTTCCACCTTCTCTTTGGCTTGTCACATGTGGTTGCCAAGCCTAGGAATCCACAACAAAATGTAACGATTGTTGCAACAAACGTAAAACCAAATGCATTTTATTATACAAATAGAAACCTAACATTCCCCATCAGTTTCGCCAGAGCTAATCGTGGAATGTCATGTATGAGGCATGAGAAGACGACACCCTTGTTTGGAAAGTTTCCTAGACCAGTTTCCACAAAATTTGATAGATTTCTCTTGATTGTTAACCAAATGCACTTGAATCAATTGTAGTGTGTACTTAACTCATTCCGTTAACAAAAAATAGGAAGAGATCAAAGGAATCAATCAATGTCTACTCATACCAAACAATAAACACACTACAAAATCATAAAAAATAGAGTTTGCAATCTAAAATTCTCTTTGTGCACCAAAACTTCATTAAATGCCCATTCGACTACAATAACTTATTAGGCCTCCCATTAACTGAATCAACTGAAAATTGAAACTCGCTAACTGTTGGGAGCACCTAATTCCAACTTTTACCTACTTTGCAAATTGTAATTTGGTATAATTGCAAAACAGCAAAAGCTTCCCTATTTTGCAAGTGGCTTAAATCCATCTTTGAATAATGGTGATACATGTTAGTTTGCTAACTCTATTGTGCCAAAATGTGACCCTAAGTGTCCTACTAAGACCTATCAAGCCGGTACAACCTAACTGCAATAATTACAACCTAATTATAACCATGCCAACCTGATGACAGTTAATTAAGACTCTAGATGAAAAACAGGAAATTCTCTTCCAAAATTAGCTCACCAAGGCTTTCATTACAAACATGAACACAAAATGACTGACCCTGGATCATCCATGAGTCAAAGGAGATGCTCCTACACCATACTTCCCTTGACAAAAACACTCAAGTCCCTTAAGTGGCTAACTTCTATAGATTGGTTCCAAGCTTTAGCATGTCGACCTCAGTCAATGGCTTCAAATGTGGATAGGCCTTCCCACTTAACCAAATACTCCTTGTATGCTCCCTTTCTGGTTTGTCTGATCACTTTACATCCAAAATACACACCAACTGAACAGGTTAGCTTGGGGATAGGGCATTGACCCACTCTCCATCTGGTACTCCATTCTAAATAACAGAAACTCCATCTGCTCCATGGGTGGTCAATAAATCTACAACATTGAAGCTTGGTAAAATTCCAAAACTTGGTGATAACTCTATCTAATAGGCATTGGGACCAAACTTATGCACAATTTTACAAGGCCCAATCTTCTTCATGAGGAGTTTGGTAGGTTCTCCCTTTGGAAGCATTTTCTTCTTGAGGAATTCCATGAAAAGATCCCCTACCTTGAACTAAACATCCCTCCTCTTTGTGTTTGCCCTTCCTTTATACTCATAGCATTTTGTTTCAAAGTCTTCTTTACCCGTTCATGAATCTCCTTCATGTAAGTAGCAAAATAATCCCCTTGAGCACTTCTCTCTATGCCTTGAAGATCTTTGAGCACCAAAACTCCCCTACAATGAAAGCCATAGACAACTTCAAAGGGGTACTTCCCACTGATCCTATTGACTAAATCATTAAATGCAAATTCTGCCTGACTGATGACCAAACCCCAAGCCATGCCACACTACTTGGTGAGACACCTAAGAAGATTTCCCAGAGGCCTATTATCACCTATATTTGGCCATTTGTCCGAGGATGGTAGGCAAATGAAAATGATAATTGTGTCCCCAATTTCTTCCCTAAGGCTCACCAGAAATGACCAACAAACTTAGAATCCCCATCAGTAACAATTGAAAGAGGTAATCCATGTATCCTAACAACTTCCTTGAAGAACAAACCTGTAATGCTTGATGCATCAGTTTTACACTTACAAGGCACAAAATGGGCCATAACACTAAATCTATCAACAATGACAAATACACTGTCAAATCCCTTAAGAGTCTTTGGAAGGCCCAAAACAAAATCCATGCTCACATTCCTCGAGGGCCTAGTAAGAATGGGTAAGGTTTGATACAACCCTACATTAGATGAAACACCTTTAGCCCTTTGATAAATCTGACAACTAGCCACAAAATTTCAAACATCCACCTGCAACTTAGGCCAATATAAGTGCTTACTCACCTGCTCCAAGGTCTTTTCAAGACCAAAATGACCATCAAGAGCTTCGTTACTAATAATATTCTCTCAAAGAATATTTGGGAACACACAACTAATGTCCTTTAAACAAAAGACCTTCCTGTAATACATAGTAAGTATAATCAACATGAAAGGTATTAGTAAAATTCAAACACGCATTATATCCTTACTTGAAATCTCGATCATCTCCATAAAGTTTTTTGAGAGATTGAACTCTTATACTATGTAATTGGACTACTTCACCAATGAGCACTCTTCTGCTCAAAGCATCGACAACTTTATTCATGACCCCTTTCTTATGTTTAATGCTAAATGTATATGCCTGCAACTACTCTACCCATTTGAGATGTCTCTGATTAAATTTATCTTGTCCATTGAGAAAACTTAAGCACAATTATCGATAAACACACCAAACTCCTTTGGCATCAAATAGTGCCTTCACTTTTTGAGGGCCTATACCATTGCATATAGCTCCAAACCATATGTAGAATACTTTTGATTTGCATCATTCAACTTCTTTGAAAATAAAGCAATAGGATGTACATCTTGACTAAGCACTGCTTCTATGGCACACTTGCTTGCATCGCACTTCATAACTCTTTTTCAATAACTAAAAGCTTTCCTTTGCTTCATTAGCCCAAGCAAACTTACACTTGACTCCCCCTTTAATGGTATTCAGGACGCGAGCAACAATGTGACTGAAACCCTTAATAGACTTCCTATAAAAGGTAAATAGACCATGACAACTCCTCACATCTTCAACACACTTGGGTGTAGGCCAATTAAGGATTGCTTCCACCTTGGAAGGATCCATCTTAATACAACCCTTCAATACAACAAACCACAAATATACAAATTTAGTTTTAATGAACTCACATTTCTCAAGATTAATCATCAACTTGTGTTTATGCAACTTCTCCAACACCCGCTCAATGTGCCTCAAGTGCTCGTCCTTAGTCCTACTTAAGATCAATATATCATCAAGATAAACCACAATAAATTTACCAATGAATTCTACCAATAGCTTATTCATAAGGCGCATAAAAGTACAAGGAGCATTAATGAGGCCAAATGGCATGACAAGCCATTCATAAAGGCCCTTATTGGTCTTAAAGGTAATCTTCTACTCATCTTTGTCTTAGTTACCAGTTCGAGTTCGGTTCAAAATACAGGTTCAAAGAACCAATTCGCCAGTATGGCAAAGTTTTAGTAAGGGTTTTGGGTTTGTTTGGATTCATTCGTACAAAAACATGTAAAAATTATATGTTAAATATTTATGAAGCCGAGAAGCATAAAGTATCATAAAATCATATGATGTAACCTAAGTTAATCATTTAAACAAAAAAAACACCATAGGCATAAACTTTAAACACGTAACTTGTAATTACAGCATCATGAATAAAGATCATACCATCATATATTTCAATTTTCAAGTTCAACATCAAAGATTCAAAACATTAAAAGTAAATCATGATCCATGAATCATAACAACAAGTTCAAGTATCATTGTTTCAACTTCAAGTCAACTAATCATAATGTATAAAATTTTAATATTCATCTTCTTCTTCTTATTCTCCTTGTAGCCCTTCTGCATTAGTTGACTCAGCAATAGAGCTAAGGCCAATGGGGTCAGCACCAACAACAATAGTATGGGCATCAAAATCTTTAAAGTCTTCAATTGTACACCAAGAAGCAAAAATATCCAAGTCCACCAACTCTGCATCTACATCCCACCTCTTTGTCTCCAATTCTTTGTATTCTTTAGTCTTGTGTGAGAGGAGACGCAAGTTGTAATGCACAAAAACCAAGTTCTCCGCTCTTTTTGATTGCAACCTATTGCACTTCCCTGAATGGATGAAAGAATACGTGCTCCAATTTCTCTCTAAAGCGGATGAACTAGCAATCTATGAAGACATGACATGTAAACAATTAAAATAAAATTTAAATTATGTAACTTGAATCTTAGAATTTCTAATAATTTATGAAGACAAAGGAAACTAATAACATTTTTTTAAAACTAAACTTACTTGTGATATCACTTTAATTGCAAGGGGCTGCAACGTTTGAAATCTTTGGCATTGGAGGTACCACCAACTATGAGCATCCTTCATAAACCGATGACGAAGAGCATCATTACTTAAATTTTTTGCATCCACAAACTATATGAACTCATCTGTAATCAAATCTTGCATTTCATCATCAAGAAAGAGTCTTTTAAATGCTGCCTTGTATCCATCAGACACTTCTATGTCTCTATAGGGTGGTAGCCTTCCTGGTAGATCAGTATAATAGGTGTTATAGTACTTAGGCATCAATGCATAGGCAATCAAATGTAGAGTGGTCATTTTGTTCCACCTTTCTATATTTAAAGAAGGTCTCTTGAGGATCTTGTTCCTTTTCATTTACAATTTGCTTGATCTTCTCAAGCATTGAGTCTATGCCATCATAGATCTCTCCAAGGCAAGGCCTGTCCATGTCTGCATACCTAAGAATGATCATAATGGGCGCAATGAGATTAATGAGATATTACACGCATTCCCACCAATTTTCATCCAATATCCTCTTCCCTATTTTGGTAACCCTCTCAGTATTGCTTAGCCTTCATATAGCCCAATTGTCGTTGGTTACCATATTGGTAAGTGCCTCTTTCACTTGCATAAGTTGTCTCAAGACAATTACAATTGATGCAAAACGTGTCTCAGCAACCTATAACATAAAATAGAGTAAAAACAATACAAATTGTTAGATACATACTTGACAACAAAATACACATCATTACATAATTAAAAATCAGAAACTGTAAGATACTTTTTTTTTTTTAAATTAACTAACATGAGTTCAAGTTTACTTATCTTCAGCAACTCCAAACATGAGAACATTTTGAATATCCCTTCAGTCATGTAGTGGTTTGTGATGAACATATGGATGTCCTCGGCTTCAACATACATCTCATTGATCGATTGAATACTCTTACCAATCTTTTGTGGCATAAGATTGAATGAATGAATTGCACAAGGTGTACAAAAAATATGTTGGTATCTCTCTTCAACCAACAAACCAGCAGCTCTACAATTCTTTGCATTGTCTGTTTTGCTTTAACAACGTTTCTTGCACCCACTTGTTAAACAGCCTCAATTAGGATATTACCAATGAATGGCCCATCTTTTGTGTCGAATGGGTGCTTCATTTTGAGAATCAGGGGTAGTTGAGGTAGTATGGAAGGGGTGATTTTCTATCACAACATCTGGGGTGGATTTCATTCCTTTTGTTCTTTTCTTATTCTTATTACCATCAATGGCATTTTGTCTAAGTTCATCTCTCTCTTCAGCTTGCTCATGGTCTTCAATATATTTTAATTCTATTGAGTTTGGCACAAGTGCATTTTTTTTTCCATGACACTTCTTCACTCCTCTACGAGGGTATCAACACAAATAAACCACCACACGATAATATGAACTATTTCTTTCTACATCACAACCCTGACATTTCCAACGGAAGCCACCACCTCCTGCAAGAGGTTGTAGAATATCCACATACTTCTACAAAGGAGAATCAGATGGGAGTTCTATTCTTTGTAGGATATTGGCATTGCCTACTAAGAAAGATGTAGATCCCTTTGAAGCTCCTTTTCCTATGATAAGAAATTGTGTACATATTGACACAATGTTATTGACAATAAAATTTTAGCCTTTATGAAACATTGAAACAAAAGCAAAATAGAACAAGAACTTACCTCTTCCTGCCATTGTAAGCTTGTAAAGATGTAGCAATGAGACACAAACACTTAATATAGCTAACAATTCAGTCTTCCAACTCCAACTTGCACAAACTTATTTTGCTCAATCACCTATTTGCTCACAAAATCACCTATTTGTACACCACAAATGATGTTAAAGCCAATATTAACCTACTTACATTCACTTTTTAGGGCAACCGGAACTCGAAAAATATAAAATTTGTTATAAAAAATGACTTGAAAGTCGCTCGTTCTCGTAAATTCACCCAAGTTCGTCCCAAATTCGACCAAGGCAACCAAAATTTACCCGGATTCGAATTTTGCACTACGGGTTCGAACCAGCCAAGGGAGAATCGAACCCAAGTCAAACTAGACTAGTATTTCGAACTGGTTCAAACCTAGGTAAGGTTCTTGGGCCAAAACAATAAACCCGAGTAACTAAGATCTTCGTGCATTATTTTGATCAAATAAAATCTGATTTCAAACCCAACTTTGAGAAGCAACAAGATTCTCCTAGATAGTTCATGAGGTCATCTATCCTTTGCGTTGGAAACCTATACCTTATAGTGATCTTATTTATCACTTTGAAGTCTATACACATTCTCTATTTTCCATCTTTCTTTGGGGCTAAGCACATGGGCTTAAACTCTTCCTAATTAAACCCTTGTCAAGCAATTGCCTAACCTACCTAGCTATCTCCTCATTCTGGGATGGGGTCATTTTATAAGTTGGCTTATAGGGCAAGAAGGCTCCTAGTATCAAATCCATCTGATGACTTATGTCTCTTATTGGGGATAAGGAATTAGGAGTATCGTTCACAACTATGCCTTGATACTTATCCAACAATTTAAGCATCTTTAATGGTACATCCCTCTTCTCCTTAGGTTACAAACTAGGTTCATCCATTGGTTTCATCATTAGGGTGTACCCTAGACACTTTTCTTTCATTAACTCTACAAACTCCTTACCACTAATCAACATCACACTGGACTCACTTTCTTTCTCTCCCAACTATTCTAGCAGAGCATCCATCTTAAATTGTCTCTCATTCTTGGATGACTTATGAATTCTTCTCACCATTATGTTAAGCCTTGACATTAAATTGCCAAGGGCAGTCTAATAACAGGTGGCAGCCATCCATTGAGATAAGCTCACACATAATCCTATCCATTGTTGGAAAACTCTCACTCAACAACAACTCGCCAAGCCCCTAAAAGTTTATTCAGGAAAAAATCGGCCAATTTTTTTTGAAAACTTTGGAAAACTCGAGAACCTAAAAAACCACTAAAATTTAATTTAAAATACATTTTTTTTGCAAATTTCAATAAGAAGATGCATTTAATGAGTTAATTAAAGAGAACACAAAAGAAAAAAGTAGAGTTTAGACATATATATAAATGCATAGTGAGTACAAAGCTAATATATTTTCTCATGCGGAAAGCTAATGGCGAGAAGCAAAATAGTAAATAGTTTCTATTAAAAAAAAAAACATTTTTGGCTTTGACCTGTCGTGGCCAAGTCGTTTTGTAAAACGCGTCGTGTTTTTTCCAAATAGTCGGCGAGTTCTTTGAACAAGTAAAACCGCCAAAAACTCACCACCGAGAAAAACTCGACGATTAGTGGAAAATTGCTGAGTATTCAGCAATTATGCCAACTATGATCCCATCCTTGTACTCCCCTATCTCAAACTCAGCCCATGTGTGTTCATTAACCATTAAGTTTTTAGTTTTATTCAACTAGGAGATCTTGTGAGGACTAACATGAGGTAGCCTTTTTAATTTAAGTTTCTCTACCACTTGTTGATGTGAGTTTTTGTACCACTACATAATATATTAGCAATTGCATATCTGATACAGGGTATCAAACATACAATTCCTCTCTTGAAAAGTTAATACTCATGGGACATGAGAATAACTCCAATGTTCCTTACACTTGTGGATACTAATTCAATTTTATCGATGTGATTTGTTGGTAATCATGTAGGCAGCCTTACATTGTTCATTCAAGGATGACTTGGGTTTTTGGTGAGATGGTGATGATTTTGTATGAGTGCCAGGTGATGGTGATGGTGACAGTGATGGTGGAGGATGTAGCACCAGATAATGTTAATTGCACGAGGAGGAGGCAATAATGGTTCTAATGACTTCTACCTTCCTAACTTTCTTAGAGTGAAATTTGACTGCTCAACTACTCGCTATTCTACTCCTACTCCTATGAATGGAAAGATTAGCAAATGGACAGGAATCGAATCTAATGAAAGTTAACCAGCAACTCCACCTCCATAGATGCAATGATTCAAAGGAAAAGAGAACTAGTTTACCACACAAGGCTCCCTAACCAACGGCTAAGATGCTAGTGGCCTAGTTGTAGATCCCTATCAAACATTCACTAACATCACCATACAATTAACCATCTACTTCTACTCTAACAACATGAAATGAAATCCTACTTTAATTTGAGAGATGAGAAGAACCATGCAATACACCAAAATGATCATGTATATCCACCATGCAAGCCACAACAATGAATAGAGAACAATTTTGATTGTATTTTGGCAACAATTCTCCAACATAACTCCTTCACAAATGAGAGCAAAATGGCCTTATATAGAGGCCAAAATTACAACTGACAATAGAGATAAAGAGACAAAACCAACGATCCAGATTGAATCCTAGAAATCCTAATTAGGGTTGCCAACCCATCGACCAATTAGAAGATGCCACCTCGTCAATGGACCAATGAAAAAAGTGTAAAAGTTGCAACCAATGAGAAAGCACCAATATCATGGCCAATCAGAATTAGACGCTTGTCCTATCCCAGAAGAAAGTGAAATTGCCACTTGAGCTTACATTAAATCATCTTCTAATACAAATCTCCCTTTTTCTTTCATTCTTTTAGCTAAAGCAATGAACTTAGCTAGCCTCTCGTTGACTTCTTCTATGGGAGGACAAGGTGTATGCTTTATCTTGAGCTCAGCCGATTTCATCATGCTAGTTGCTGCTTGTAGTGTCTTCTCATGGTCCTTCTCATACTCTTTTGCAAATGAGATAAAGGCATCAAGGGAGGAAAGGGTGTTCAAATGTTTCTTCTTGATAGTAGCCTTTCCTAGCTCATTCAGTCTTGATCCAAGCTTTGTTTCATTGATGTCCTATTCTCTGATATCTTCAAAATCAAGTGTCATCCCATTGTCACTCATCATGGTTGAAATGGAAGTGTCAATGCTTGGGCTGTGATGTGCAACTACCTTCTGTATTTCTTCTTTGCCAAGGGGGATTGTCCTTCCTTTAGTCTATCCTTTAATTGTATCATGTTTACTATACCAACATTGGTATCGGTTATTCGCCTCATTTTCAAGAAGAAAGTTGTTTTGGGCATCATATCCTCTTTGTCTTTCTTAGTGTTTGTTCCCTTAGGATTCTTGCTTGCACTACCATCCTCCATCTCGTTGCCCTATTACGGGATGGTAAAGTGGTGGACAATGAATGCAAGAAGAACCAAGGGAGGCAATATCTACACAAGAACGAAATAAGGAAATCAGCTTAAGGACCCCTTTCAACTCTAAATGACTTGAAATTACCTTTACCAATAGCCAAGGGGTATTGTCCTTCCCTTAGTCTGTCCTTCACCTATATCATGTTTATTGTACCGACATTGGTATCGGTTATTCGCCTCATTTTCGAGAAGAAAGTTGTTTGGGGCATCATATACTCTTTGTCTTTCTTAGTTTTTTTCCCCTTACGATTCTTGCTTGCACTACCATTCTCCATCTCGTCGCCCTATTACGAGATCGTAAAGTGGTGGACAATGAATGCAAGAAGAACCAAAGGAGACAATATCTAGACAAGAACGAAAGAGAGAAATCTGCTTAAGGACCCTTTTCAACTTTAAATGATTTGAAATTACCTTTACCAATAGCCAGGTCTGTTTTTGGAATTTAGGATTAGACTTGAGAATTTCAAATCCCTTGCAAACCTTGATGCCCTAGCTCTAGGAGAAAATCGCAGCCCCTCTTGAAAATCAGAATTTTATCTTCAACAAATTTCGGCACCCACAAAATTCGGCTCCCACAAAATTCACCTCCCACAAAATTCACCAAGCAAGAAGAGTGTAGATCTACTCTTGCAAAAAAAACCATCCAAAGAAAATACCAATCTGCCCTTGCAAAAATTGTCCAAGAAAGAAGAAATCTGTCCTTAGCCAAAAATCGCCTAAGCGCCAAAGAGGAGTGAGGAATGAGGAGAAAAGGGGAAAGAGTCTCCTCTTATACCCAATTCCTATACTCTCCTTAGCTGGCCGACTGGGACCTTGGGAGCAAGAAAAATATTAAACTGGCCCCCAATTAAATGCTTAACCCAAAATTAATTTTGTCAAGATGAAATTTACATTTTTAAATTGCTAATTAGACCAAATTGCAAAAAGAAAGTAAATAATGCCTTGGAGATGCTAAATGTTTCCATTTAATGATGAGTTAGTAATTAATACGTCATTAAAATCGGTTTTTGGCTTTAGCCAAAAGCCATTTTTTCAATATTAAATTACCAATTTCATTAAAGGCTTAAAAGTTTTCATTATTCTCCGCACCTAACTCTAATTTCTTAGTAGTTTCTTCCTTACCACCATCATCTTCTTCATCCTCAAGCTCAACAATCTACTCCTTGTTTTTACCCTTGGACTTTGTGCTCTCTTGTAGTTGTATAGCTATCATCTCTTCTACCATCATCTTGATAGCTTCCTGGTTCATTGACTTAGGAGGCATTCTAATAGCCTCTCCTCCAAATATTGGCTATGTCTCTAACATACACTACTGTTTAATCCAAATATTAGCCTTGATACCAATATCATGCAGAGTGGCCAATGGTTCTTCAAGTATCCTTAGGGTTTCTTCTATTCAAAGTTCTATAGGCACCTTTCAACAACGTGCTTGACACACCAACCTCTCCTAGATTGAGACTAGTCCTTAGCCTTGCCCAAGGCACACTTGTGTGTCCTTTAAACAACTATGCACTCTGACTTGCAAAGGAAACTCACTTCCCCTTCTTGAACACCTAACCCTCAAGCCTACTTAAGATGCCACTTTTACTTGCAGTCAAGTATCTTACCAAGATACCAACCAGACTTATGTGAGTGCCTTCTCCAACTCCTCTCTACCCAACTTATTCAATGGAATCACGTACACACCCATTACAAATACCCACAAGGCAATTTGAGTAATTAGGCCTAGTAAGAGACCTAATTCAATTAGCCCTCCTATGTGACTATTTTGGCTCCTATTTCCAAACCCTTAACAACACCCAAATACATCATTGATCCTAATGCCCTTTTACACCAACTACAAAACATAACAAAATGGCAAATGGTTTTAACATTTACTAGGTCAACCAATTCTGCACCCAATTAAGCCTACTAGGCCTAGTCACTTAAGGTTTCATCGAAGTCTTCACCAGTTGATTAATCCTATCAATCTAACTGCTTCTTCTATCCACACACACTCCAAGGACAACTCATATGCCTCCAAAGCACACAGATAAATCCTTTCTCCTCCACGCAACAAATGTAAAAACAAATGCACCTCATTATACATACAGAGACCTAACATTCCCCCCAAGATTGGATGAATCAAACTATGGAATGCCAGGTTAGAGCCATGAGAAGACAAAACCCTTGTTCGGAAAGTTTCTTGAACTAATTTCAACAAAATTTGATAGATTTCTCTTGTTTGTTAACCAAATGCACTTGAATCACTTGCAGCGTGTAGCAAACACATTCCATTAACAAAACACAGTAAGAGATCAAAGAAATCAATCAATTCCTACTCATACCAAGCAAAATCAGAAAAAACAGTGTTTTGCAATCCAAAATTCTCCTCTTTGTGCTCCAAAACTTCATTACATGTCCAATTTATTACAGCAGACTTATTAGGCCTCCCATCAACCAAATCAACTGAAAATTCAAACTAGCCAACCATTTCGAGCACCTAATTTCAACCTTTTGCTGTTTTGCGAGTGCAATTTGGTAGATTGTGAAACAGCAAAAGCTTCGCTATTTTGCAAGTAGCTTAAATAAATCTTTAGAAAAATAGCGATACATGTTAGTTTGCTACCCCTACAGTGCTAAAATGTAACACCAAGTATCCTACAAGGACCAATTGGGCCAGTACAACCTGATTAGAGTCATTACAACCTGATTACAGTCATGACAACCCAATAACGGTTAATCAAGACTCTAGATCTTATGCAAAACATGAAATTGCCTTCCAAAATTAGCCAGGTAAGGCTTTTATTACAAACATGAACATAAAATGATTGATCCTAGATCATCCATGAGTGAAACAAGGAGATGCCCCTGCACCACTTTTTTCATGTGTTAGCATGAGTGTTATACTAAAAACTTTACTTTTAAGTAATATATGCCTACAATCTGATTCTTAAAGAAGACATTGGGTGTGCTCACAACAGTTTCATTGCTATTAGATAATAGAAACCAGCAAGCACAGTTAGCAAATATTAGGTTCAAATATCCTCCAATACCCCGTTCCTAACATATTTATTTGATGTGTTTAAAACTTTAAAATATAAATGTACAAATATTTATTACAACAATTTCAGAATGCAATGAAAATTAAGATCCTGGTATCAGTCAAGATTAAAAAAGAAAACAAGAAAAAATGAAAAAAGAAAGACCATAAGCACCTCTGTTACCTCTTTTATACGAGTGAGAATTTCAGGACTAGAAGCAACCAAAATACATCCTCGAGCCTGCAATACAATTGTCATGTCCATTCACGCCGTGAGTAAAACAGCTAAATCAATGTGTTTGAAATTACAATTTAACCTTGTACATTAGAAACTCGTGACCATCTCCGTAATTATAAAACTCATGGCAATCTGAAACTCCTAACTAGCAACACTAACATGAAAGACTTATCAGTGGCAACTAAACTTCAAATACATAAAATATAATCTATATAATCCAATTTATCCAAAACCTGGAGGTATATCATATAAGGACTTGGATTCACAACTCGTAATGCCCTGTAAACTTCAAAGGGATCTGCAAATGTACGACGTTCAAAACGTTGACTGAGAACAATTTGGAAGATGTCCCCTGCAGCAATGTGTTCTTGTGCCTCTGAAACAGCTTTCTTGTATTCCAGTTCTGTCATATTAGACTTTTTGACAACAGCCCCAAAGAGTCCAGTTTGCAATTTGACAGAACCTGAGGAAAGTCTAGGACTGCCAACATGAAGGGAACTATTAAAATATATTACCACTAAGAAATATCATAACTAAACTTAATATTTCCTATATGAAGAAAAAGGCACTTAAAATAATTTCACATACGGATCTGTGTCTTGCACTCGGGAAACCAGGATATCAAGCTGTCGCTGTCCATCCCTAAATGCTTCTTCTGCAGAAGAATATTGGTCAACCCGCACCCAGTGGATTACGAATGCTCTCTGAGACAATTAATTCTGAACATTATATAGCCATTATTGTAGCAAGAAAACTAAATAAACCATTTGTAAGTCTCACAACTGCAATATTTAACAATTTCCAATTCAGACAACACCATACAAAACAATTTTATCACAAATCTTAAAGAATATAGCTACCTGTAAGGCTGGTTTTACATTAAAGGACAGCTTCAGGAAAAATGTTCATCAGAAATGTCCAGCCATATTTTCAGAAAACCATGCAAAACATTTTGAATGATATTTTTGAAAGGATTCTATCAATCCTCCATAAATAAAATCTTCCATTTATTAGAGAAATTAAAGACCTGGACGGATAAAAGATAAGCAGCTGTGAATTTGACCACAGTAATCAGAAAATCAAATTCCATAACTTCCATATTCTTGGCTAGCTTAGAATCTAGATAATTGTTTAATCAGTAATTCAAAATTGAAAGTTGATATGTCCTAAAAAAATTGCTTTCATTTGTTAACTAAAATTTTTATCAATTATCATTCATTTATTTCTAATTTGTTATTTTTCAATTTTTTATTTATGTCATGTTCAGATTTATCCAAGGATAACATTAAGACACATACACTTATAGAGCAAGAATAATCAACCAAATGCAACATCTTTTTAAGGCATGGACACGACATTTTCAACAAATGATAAGATACAGCAACCAATTTGAACCTATCATATGCTCTAGGGGGGATTATCTAACATTAATTTGGATACCAGAAGAAAGAAAAGATCAAGAACAAATGCATACCTTTTCAACATGATCAAACACTACAACATCATTGTAGAGACTCAAGTGTATATCAGGAAGCCCTCTGTCATCCTTAGGAGCTTCTGAAAATGGCAATTTTCTCTTTTCCACATATCTTACGGAATCATATGAAAAATATCCAACCCATCCACCTAAATATATCAAAGAAAATTAAAATGAGAAAAGAATTGGAGTTCAAGAATATATAATACTAAATAAACAATGAGAAGATTATAAGATCTACTCTTATCAATTTATGATTTTATCTGTAATTGTCAGACCAGAAGAAAATTACAATATGCAAGATATAAAGTTAAATATTACACCCAAAGAATGTAAGTGATAGATATGCAAGTGAACAAATTTATAAACCAAAATAAACCATGTGTCTTAGACTCTTAAGGAACTTCAAAAGACAATTCATGTATAAGGGCGCCAAAAAGCTTGTCTAGAGCAATTCATCACCATTCTTAGAGTCGTCTCCTGTTGCCATTTACAGCTGCTGCTAGTTTTTCGAAGTTCATATAAAGCTTCATTATCGAGAGCAATATTTGCAATAAATCAGATAAACATAATTCAGTTTTACAAATTTATGCAACTCAGTTTTCTCTCTGTATGATAGGAAAAAGAAAATTATATTCCAAAGAAGAATTGGACATAATCTTAGATAAGAGTTACGTAAGCAATACCTTTCTAATAAGGGTTAATATTTCACAGGTGGAATTAAAATGAGCCGATGAGAGAATGTGATATAGGAAATAAAACTCTTATATCCATCATGAATGAGATATTCCACAAATCTGTGTAAAATACTTGATTAGAAACCAAAACTGTGCAAGCCCAAGAGACAATTACAGAGATGGACTGTATGTCATTGAGAGTGTGTTTCCAGAATATCGAGCCCATATACCATCCCATCATGTCCCATTCATCATCTCAAATAGGAATTAAGAGAATGTGTTATAGATTCTGCAAATTGCTTACAAGATGGATCAGTTCCAAGAACCATTAATGTAATGATTATTCAATCTGTCCGTTGATTTGGAAGCTAGCATGTTACATGGCCTAGTACTAAGATGCATACATTTTGAAGCCCCACCTTTGGCTGTTTGTATGCATGGAATCCAACATAATGTGATATTTGAAGCGTTATAAGCATTGCAATGTAGTTATGTTAATATAATGTAAACCTTGTAATTAATGCAGGGGTTCACTTCATGTTTGCATATCCAGCACAATTGTACTCAGAGCTTTTAGTCATTAAATACTAATGGTCCCCTTAATAGAGGTGCCTTTTATGAGGTTTTCACATCATCGTCCGTTTCAAATGGGGAACCCCCTCTTTTTGCTTGGTCGTAAGGTAGTTTTCATAGGTAGCCCTAGTTTAGTGATGATCATCAAGTCTCTGAGCCTAAGAGATGAGTTTGAGCAATTTTGGCTTCAGTCAGGGATATGAGGGAGAGCTGAGCCAAGCTGGGCCAGGCTGGTCAAGGGTGTGGAATTGAAGCCAAGAGATTTTTGATGAAACAAATTGGCAAAAGTGTAAAAGGATGAAACGAAGGCGCAAAGCAAAAAGACATGAAGTTCTAACCTGAAAAAAAACACTAATGGGAGCGTGTTGATTAGAAAAATTTGGTGAGTCCGAAAATTTTTAGGATCTTCTAAAATCTAGAATCTTCGTTATATAGCTCCTAGAGACCTGTAACCACTCTCAAACATCCTTACAGTATATACATAAAATATAACTTAAAGCGTAAAAAATCAGCTAAATGTTACATCCTGATGCCTGAACTGCCTTGCCCTTGCCCCTTCAAGCCTTGAAATTTGAAATTGCTTTAGTAAGGTTTCCCCAATAAACTTTAAATCCCCAAATTAAGCTCTGAAAGTGGCATCATGTTCGCCCCATGAAGATAAAATCTCCGATTTGACATCATCTAATCTTGCCCCATGAACCTCAAGTTTCTGATTTGGCAAGATGAAAGCTTTGCCTGGTGGTTCAGAAATAATCTCCAAATTCTTCATACATGCATGAAACCCAAACTTCAAGATGCTTTGCCAAAAGGAAGGTGTATCTCAGATATGAACAGGCTTGTATCACGCCCAATGATTGATGTAATTCTAAAACCCAATTGGTTATCTTGCCCAATGGGCAATGAAATTCCAAAATCATTATGAATCTTCCCCAATGGGCAATGAAATTCCAAAATCATTCCGAATCTTCCCCAATGGGCAATGAAATTCCAAAATCATTATGAATCTTCCCCAGTGGGCAATGAAATTCCAAAATCATTATGAATCTTGCCCAATGGGATAGAATTACCGAAATGGCTAGAGCCTTGCCTAATTACCTTGTGATTTCCAACATTGTCTAATTGGCTTTCAAAATTCTGATTAGACAATCATTTGAATAAGTCGGCCTTGAGTTAGTTTTACATCATGAGCATAAGATGAACTTGTATTAATAGAGCCATGGATTTATATGGGGCCAGCTGGCAGTAGAAGGTAAAAAAAGAGAAAGTTTCAAAACATTTATTTCCCTCAAAGAGAATACGCCCAAGTAGAAGGAGTATGTCTCTTGGCATAGTTTGCCTATATAAGAAAGGAAGGGACATCATTTCAAATCACAAAGCAGGTTATTCGAATTACAAGCAGAGAAGATCAGAATCAATTACCCAACGAATTCATAGCAACAGACCAAGTTTGAAGGTGTTGAATAACAGTCAAAATCAGACCTCAAGCATCATCCTATTTCTTCAAAGCAAGACTCAGAACCTCATAGTTTGCAAGAAAATCAGATGCTAGGTGGTGAGAATTACAGATCTGAGCATAATAGATTAGAATTTAGAGCCCAGATCATACAAGGATTTATCATTAATGCTCAGATATGGAAATCAGCCTGTTAGGTAGGTGGTTGACAATTAAGGGGGTTGTCATCTCTTGAGCAGCTCAAACTTAATCAGCTGTTAATTGAACTTAATGGCGAAATGTACATTCAAACATTATCATTTGGTTCCTCATTTGCATCAGGGGACACAAGATTGATATAGAATTCTAAGATTAAAAGATAATGGTCATATTTCTTAGGCGAGTTAACGAAAGTTGTTTACAAGGAAGGTAGAAGTGTTGTAGTTTTGAATTTCATTTCTTGGCAATAAATTTCCAAGATCTAGAAGAAATTTCGAAGTTCATTATTTGATGAATGGGAATGCATGTAGGTATTAGATGTCGGATCTCAAGACAGTGAGCTCAAGAAAGGAAAGACAAGCCTGAGGAGAAGAACATGCAGAATTCAAGTCTCTACAAATAGCAAGATTTTATCAATAAGGCAAAAAGAGGATGTGGATCGAACATCAAGATGGAAATGTAGAACTCAATGGCAATGTGAAGATAGAATCAAAGAATCAAGGTCGCAAATAAGAAAACATGACCAACTCGGAAATCCAAGCTCAAGACCCAAGTACATGGAATACCATCATCCCTTTCATAAGTTTAATATCAAGGCAACAAAAAAAGATAAAACAGTCTGGTAACATGACATCACAATTGATCAAGGGCTCAATAATGTTCATGATAGAGAGATATTTTCTCATCACCAAGGAGTTAATCAAGTGTATGAGATAAGCATGCTGAGGTGGTGTACATGACAATGATTACATCACAATTGATCAAGGGCTCGATAATGTTCATAACAGAGAGATATTTTCTCACCACCAAGGAGTTAATCAAGTGTATGAGATAAGCATGCTGAGGTGGTGTACATGACATCACAATTAATCAAGGGCTCGATAATGTTCATAAAAGAGAGATATTTTCTCATCACCAAGGAGTTAATCAAGTGTATGAGATAAGCATGCTGAGGTGGTCTACATGACATCACAATTGATCAAAAGCTCAAAAATGTTCATAATAGAGAGATATTTTCTCATCTCTAAGGAGTTAATCAAGTGTATGAGATAAGTATGCTGAGGTGGTGTCCATTCATCTCCAACTAGTCTGGTCATGCCAACACTTCACATAAGAAGAGCTCATCAATATTATGTCCAAATTCATTGAATTTGCAAACATGCAAAAGTCAAAGGAAATTATCTTCTTAAGGAAGATTTTTTGGAAGCCCATGTGGCTTTTCTTTTGCCCAATTGATTGATGTCTTCTTCTATAAGCATCTCTCCATTTTCTCATTGACTAATCAAAGGAGTTGTAATTTTCTTATTGTCCCACAAGGTGATGCTCAATTACAATTGACCAACATTTAATGCTTTTCATAGTTAGGTTTACTAGGCCTTTGTGGGATTAATCTTTGCCCGTGATCTTGAATCAATCAGAACCACTCATTTTACTGGCAACTACTATAAAAGGTCAAAGCCTTGTCATTTGTAAAAGAGATAAACTTGTTGAGATTGTTTGTATAATACTACTAGAATAATTCATAATCATTGTTGATTTTCATGGTGGATTACTTGTATTGTTTTAGAGCATTGCATGGTTTCTACATTTCCTCATTTAGATTAGGATTTCATCATGTTAAGTAGAAATAGAAGTTGATGAATGGAAGATATTGTTGAATGATGATTAATGGCGGAGCTAGTGTCCATACCTTTTGGTACTTGTTCATTGTAAGTAATCGTGTAAGTTTAGTTTGGGCCTAAATTGCAAGTGTTTAATAACTTCTATTGGAAATGTTCACTTAGACTGAGCCCTCATAGGATATTTGAATGAGTATTAATGATGCGAAAACCATTCTTGCATCCTAAAATGATAACACCTTCCTATGCCTAGTTGACACAATGAAACAAGGACTGGTTATAGGCTCGCCCCATCATAAACAATCTTAGAGTATGATTAGCTTTCCCAACCTATATTTCTATAGTCTGTTTGGTTGGAAGAAGTTGAAGTAGTTGATACCCATTGAATGAATAGTGTAAGTTACTTTGTGATTTCCAGCGTAGCACATCATTAAAATTGAGTGAAATTCCACAATATTATGGAACCTTGAGATTGTCTCATTTGATTACACAATCCACATACAATGTTAAGCATGTGAACAGCCCTATTCAAGAGAGATTTGGAGATTTCATGTTTCATCCTAGAATACGAAGTATTCAATGTTGAATTTAGTGACATAAAACTCACATTAACAGTACACAATTGTAAAAACTAGACTTGGAGCTGCTAACAAGAATGGCATTTTGTTTATCTTGCAAATACTCCATATTCGCAACTTTGAAATAAATACCTTGAACAGTGCAAATAGAAATGGCATTGATGCAATAATCTATTTTCGTTGAACTCAAGAGTGTAGGACCCAACTTTGATAATCATTGAATGGCAGATGTAATGTTCCTTTCAGGGATTTCAGACAAAGTCTTTATTTTATCACCATACCAGATTATATGCATTTTTTGTTAGATAGTCTGCGTTTGGTTTCAGCATTTTATGTTCCTTGTTATTTTGATAAGATTTGATAACTAATACGACTTACTTTACTTCAAAAAGATTAAGTGCATTTGAATCATATTAATTAACCATAAATCATCTTGCATTGAAATTTCAACTCAATAAAAATGACTATTGTTCTGACCTTAACCTTTGTTGAAACAATTGTGGGCTTTGATTACAATCAAAAAATAATGCTGTTATATAAATGCAACTTCCATGGACAAACAAGTTCACTGCTCAGAACACGACTTTTCCTTCTTTGTCTGGGCAGCTGCCTTTTTGAAATTCACATTTTGAATTTCTTTCTTTATGACTGTTGAACCCTATTTTATACAATGGGCACCAGCTTTGAATAGTCACAACTCCTTTGAACGTTCATTGCCTTCCGTACTACACTGTTAGAATTCTTTAATTTGTTTTCACAGGCCCAACCTTGAGCATGAGACCAAAATAATGGTGAAAGTTTAGCATGAAACCAATAAACCACTGAAAAGCCTATAAACAAAGTAGCATATTCTCATCCAAGCCTGGCACAACTACTAAACCTCATAGTTTTCACGTTGCGTGTCCACTAAACCTCATGTTCCTTCACCAAGCACCAATAATCGTGTGACTATTTCAAATCTGCATATGGTTTGGAAGGCGTGCCAATAGAGTCTGTAACAGGAAACATGACAGAGATGGGAGAGGTGACACAAGAAATTACAAAGTTGCTAACTGAAATAAGCTTGAAGCCCACTACAGAGCCTAATATCTCATGACCAGATCACAATGTCCTTCAACATCTTTTGTATACCCACTTTCGCACCTCCTTCAACCTTTAGAACTGTTGGTGTAAATAAGTATTTACTTGTTACACTTACTTAAATTTACTTAGGTTAATGCATTATATTAATATTTATTTATTAGTCACCTAGGAGTATGTGCACTCTTGTGTGTTGTCATGATGACATCACAGGGGTCCGCACCTCTTTTAAGCACATGCTGTCTACAACACAGGAATCTTCTACACACATATGACACTTTGTCATTCTTATCCATTCATCTAAAATGTTGGATAAAGTGCTTAGTTGTCTTATCTCCTAGTTGTTTCTAGAGATATTCTAGGTGCTTCCTGAGAGGCTTTTATAAGCAGGCACTCCTAGTGTATGTACGTGCTTCTGAATAGTAAGCAATATCATTCTGATCATACTCTGTCTATTTTGGTTTACTATGTGCTTGTGTTGAGTTCTTTAGTTCTTGGGTGAATTCTGGCCTAAGCCAAATTCTTATAAGAACTAACCTTTCACATAGTCAACAGCCCAGAAATATTTATTTCACTTAAATCTAAACATAATGATATTTTAATCAATAATGGAAGCAAACAACTCGTCAAAGATTTTTCTAATGATTTCATCTGTCTTCTTAACATTTAGGAGTCTAAATAAATGCCGGCGTCCATTTCTTTCCAGTTCATGTCAGAAGAATGTTTTCATTTTTTCCCACTTGATTGGCCATAGCATTATATACTAGGAAAGTAGGAATGCGGAGGAAAAAAATTGTTTCGAATGGAGTCAACTTGAAGACCACATAAAGAATATTGAAGGGGGCACGAGGAGGGGGAAGTATTTCAGAAATTTTATAACTTCTAACTACATAAAATCAGATAAAACATAATAGCAGCAACCATCAAGACACAAACACCAAATTTTCCATAGAAAACCCTTGCAGTTAGAAACCCACAGCACCAACTCCCTTCAATGCACCAAATCCAGTCAGTTAAGGCACCAACTCTCCTCGAAGTACCAACTCTGATCAGCTAAGGCACCAACCCTCCTCCAAGTACCAACTCTGATCAGCTGAGGCACCAACCCAATACAAAACTCAATAATCATTGAATCTAAAATAAGACCTCTCACCATACACTCAACACTTCAATCCATCATACAAAAATTGCACAATACTCATCAATCTGAAATACATAGCAACACCCAAAATGCAAATCCACACCATTATATTCTATGCTTTTCATTGGCTCCGCATCTTACGTAAAACATATAACCATGCTTGACTCAAATAGATATCTGACTCTCAACTCACATAGCATCACATCCTTCAATTCTCAACCTCTCAGCATACAGTTAAACCAACAAAGAAAGTAGATATGTCCTCTCCCAAACTCCTCAGATTCTCAAATCCTAAAGCAGATGCAACACCATATACCACAATTTGCCAGAACAATAAGTAGAATTCACATCAAAGATTTACGGCATTCCAAACATGCAATAGCCAAGCTCTGAAAAAGACATTAATCTGACTCAGCTACTCGCATATATTCAAAAAGACTGCACAACATAATAACTCAAAGACTTCTTTAATCTCTACCGGGGGATATTCATCGCCAAAGTCTCACATTCTTCTTCAACTTTCCCACCACCCATATTATTCTCATGCGGAGAAAAAGAATAAAGATGCAATTCCAATATATTACCGACTGCTTCAAACTCCATCTAAATTTATCGAACCAATATATTACCAACTGCTTCAAACTCCATCTAAATTTATCGAAAGCCTTGATAGTGTAACCCCATGGCACAAAATATTCCAACATTCCACAGAGCCTCTTCTAAACTGAAACAATGACAATACCTCGTTATTGGAAGATGCAAATCACTTCCGCAAATTCCTAAATGCTAACTTCAAGGCTAAATAAAGCATGGATTCCTTTATTCACAATGCAAGACATTGCAGCACCTGTAGATTAAGAACAATTCCTTTATCAGAGATAGCTTGATTACCATTAACATAAATTATTCCACCCAGAAATTGCAGATGCATTCTCAAAATAGTTTTCATGTAATTAATGAGGCACAAACAGAACCATTTATATATTACGATATCATTAAACAAGACTCCCAGCACTTTACTTGCTCAATTCCTCCCACTTCATCCTTACTGCCCAATTTTTGATTAAATGTGTTATACAGCTGGTCAGATATGTCAAGAACAGTCATCACTATAATTCAATGCATTGACTATTTGAAATGGCATTGACATAGGATAATACAAAATCATCACTCTTTTGCTCACACCCAGTTTAAAATAAGAATCAAGGCAATAAAATTCATCACATCAAGCTTACAACTTTGTAGGAATGATCGTTAATATAGACCACCGAATAGAATAGTCAACTGACAATGTGTCATGTAGAGGTAGGCATGCTAGCTGCTGAAGTGGACAAGCCGGCAGCTGACAAGTAATTGATGTAGACTCTAGACACACAACCAACTTAAGAAGACACCCAGATAGCTTAACCAGACAACCAAGTAGCTCAAGCACGTCAAGCGCCTGACCCAAACAAGCAAGTAGCTCAAACCAAATCTCTATTACTTGAGAAATCCTCTGAAATTTATAAGACTTTAATCATCAACCTTTGGCAGCAATCACAACATATTAAGCACAACTATGCCCGGTAGAACTCTAACAAGCTCTATCATGTTAAAATGTACACCAAGTTTTGGATCTTAAGTTCAAGGATGACAATGCACATTTGTATTTGACCTAGAGCTTCATTGAAAGTTTCAGTCTGTCCATATATCTAAGTATGGAATGTTACAGATCTATCCGTCTAAGAATCAAGCGTATCCATAAAGCTTCCTAGAAATACTAAAACCCATAAGAACTCTATCAAATACAATGAAGTGGAATCCCAATAAGTATTTAAAGGTGCTAGAAGAATTGTTTGCTTGTTTCTTATGCATTGATAATTTTCTTTCACGCTACCATGACCAACATCTTTGACGAAAAAGCAAATACAGAGTCATACCAAGGTTTAAATGTCACAAATTAGATTAGCAATTCAAGTTGATGAAATTCATTGGTAGTACAAAACTCAAAGATATGAATATGCACTCAATTTATGATTGGTAAATTTTGCAATGCAACAAAGAACACCACAGGCATTGTAATCTTCAATGTCTTTGCACACGTGTGACCAATTGGAAATGTTACTAATATTCAAAACATTATTATTACTTTAATAATCAATTATATAAAATATTCAATTCTCTGTAGATAAGATTCTTTCTACGATCTTCTTAAGTTTCTTATTAGAACTTTAATATTTTGTACGTTTGTAAATTCTTTATAAAGATCTCTTCAATCATGTGTTAGTACATCAAATATTTACCACTTACTTTGCGTAATATGGTATTAGAGCGTAGTCCTTTTTCAAAAAAGTTGCTAATTTCACTCATTAAAATTTATTGAATTTTTCTTGGGATCTTGCTCTCTTCTCCAAACCCAACTAGGGCTTTTTTGTGGCCATTTTCATTTGTAAATCGCATCTATTAATTGGTTGTTTTTTGTCTACAACATGGTTTTGTTAGGCATTGCTCAACCTACAAATTTCGCATTTTTTCTTGCTACAACACAACATTTGTGGGTCATTTTTTAGGGCAAAGTATATCTCCAATCCATGGGTATCATTTCTTTTTTGTATTGCACACCATTTCTTCTAATTTCTGCTACCATCAACGACTTCAATGGTTTTTCTCAGCGCGGATCTGGTATTGGTTACTTGTGACAAGCTTATCTTGCATCTTCTAGCCCAAGTTCTACTTACATCTGAAACAAATATAACTGCCATTTTTTGTTTCTTGGCTCACATATTCACCATTTCGACCTTCACTTAGGTCGTTTATGTTAAAACCACATCTTCTTTGCCTCTTTGAAGTTTCTAAGCTTCGATTGTGAAGATTTTTTTCAGTGTTTTCTTTAGTTGTAGATTATCTTAGTCAGCTAGGGTTTCAATTCAAAGCTCTCTTTTTTTTCAAGAGCTTTGAAATCTACTTTGAATTTCTTAGTAGGTTTTTTGACAGCTTAATTGGGTTGGTCTCAGAATTTTTGGGTACCTCATTTTCCGTGCCTCAATTTGTGTTAACGGATTTGAATTTCAACTTTAGATTCTTTCTCATCTTTTTGCAAGCATTTATGGGTTGTCTACGATTGTTTTTGGGTCAGCCAAAAAAAAATTTTGAAATCCATGCCAACAATTAATCATCTTTTTGTAGTTTGTATCTGCATTTGCCTTTGTTTTCTGCATTGGGATTCATGCTTTTGATTTTTTGTGATCGCCTCTTCTATAGTTTTTGTTTTGAGTGTCATACAAGATGGCATCATCGACCAACTTAACGTTGGAGGGCAATGAGACATTCAACTGCAAGAATTATAACACCTGAAAGCAACACATGCTGAATATATTCAAATATTGTCCACTTGAGACAATTATTCTAGGCAAGGAAACTTGTCCTACAACGGTACAAGCTAATATAGACAAGTTTAATGCTCTGAATTGAGAAGTTGCCATGCATCTCAAGCTCTCTCTCATAGATGATTAGTTGCCTCAAATTCCTTCTCGCAAGTTTGCAACAAATATTTAGCAGCATCTAAAGGAGTTGCATGAGGTATCTAAAAAAAGTCACGCATTCTTTCTAAAGAACCAGTTGCTCTCCAACATGATGAATGAACGCATGTCCTTACAAGAACATCTCACGAAGATTAAGGACATTTAGGATTCTTGAAGCTATTGGTCAAAAAATGGAGGAAGAAGGTATGTTAGTCATCACCTTGAAGAGTTTACCAAAATATTACGAGCACTTTATATAGACTCTCAACATTACTAGTGTTGATTTAAAATTTCTAAAGTTATGGGCCATCCTTTCACTGAAGGATAAACAACAGTTTGGTAGACGTGCAACCTCGTCCTCCTCAGAGCATGCCTTTTCAGCCAAATCCTTTCACAAAGTTAAAGAAAATCTGCCATCTTAGCAAAAAGGCTTAAATCAATCAAAGAATACTTCAAAGAAGGAGGTGCGATGTAATTACTATCACAAATATGGCCATTTACTCAATCAAGGATTGTCACAATCGGTTGGCTTCTGAACAACAGAAGCAGGGAAGGTCTCAACCTAAAGCAAATGTTGTTTGAGCACACAAAGCATAAAGAGTCTATCTTTTACACCTTCATAGCTAAAAGATCTACAGACCATGTGAAGTCTTTTGCTTGGTATACTAATTCTAGCGCTTCTCGGCATTTCACTCGCAAGCGTGATTGGTTTACAGATTTTTCTCCTTTACTGATTCAATTATATTTGGAGGAAGTGACGAGTACACTGTTGTCAGCAAAGGCAATGTACAGATATAGTCTGCTGGGAGGAATCTAGTTTTACTCAATGTATACTACTTTCCTCACATGGAACTCAACCTACTCTCAATGAGTTAGACCATGCAACATTCTCCTCAACTTGATGTGATATTTAGTTCACACAAGTGCTTGATCGTTGATCGTGTGACAAGCACTATTGTTATTGGTATCGAGGATGGTGGTCTATATAGACTTGTGGCTATTGGTAATTCTCCAAAGCATGCCTTCACAGCTAAATCATCTAGTACCAATAGTCTCTAGCATCAATAGTATGGTGACCTAAACATTCATTATCAACATTAATTATCTTGCTCAGCTTGTTCGAGATGATTTAGTACTTGGCCTATCTAAAATTCAAACTCAAAATCAGTGAGTTTGTGGAGCTTGTCAGGTTGGAAAGCAACACAAGGCGTCATTCAAGGATGGTGACTCATGGCGAGCCTCTAAGGAACTACAATTGGTCCATGCTGATGTATGTGGTCCAATGATTACTCCTTTTTTTACTAGTTGCAGGTATTTCTTACTTTTTGTTGATAATTTCAATAGGAAAATGTGGGTGTACTTTCTTAAACCAAAATCAAAGGTGTATACTGCATTTTAGAAATTAAGGCCTTAGTAGAAATAGTTTAGTTGTTCTATTATATCTCTTAGGTTTGATAATAGGGAGGAGATTTTTTCTATTGCTTCCTCTACTTTTTGTGATATACATGGCATTAAATGTAAGCTAACCACTCCATACACTCCTCAACAAAACAATATCGTATAGTGTCATAACAACACCGTTATAGAAATGGCCAGGTCTATGATGGAACACAAAAATGTTCCTAAGAAACATTAGCCAAAAGCAGTGTTTACTGCAGTATATCCCCTTAATAGATCTCCCAAACATGTTGTTAACTGAAAGACTCTTGAGGAAGCTTGTATTGGTCACAAACCTAGGATCAGCCATCCAAAAGTTTTTGGCTCTTTAGAATATGTTTGGATTCCAAATGATTAGCACTCCAAGAGTCAGAAGCTTATGTTTACAGGTTATAGTGATAACCATAAGACTTACCGGCTGATTAATGTAGACACTGATTGTCTTATCTTCAATCGTGATATTGTCTTTGATGAAGAACGAGGACCATTGCACTCTTCGTCGTCTAAGAAAAATTATGAGCATCAGCCTTTGAAGGCCTCTAATTTGGGTGGTTGTCTTCCATTATGTCCACCTAATGGAAGGGATGATATACTCTGAATTTGATGGTACACTACCTGACTTTCCTCTAGATGATTCTAATCTTCCACTTGTTCAGATTACATTTCAACTCAAATCATTCCTCCTCCTCGTGTGGCACATCTACCCTTTGGCCTAAATGGTGGGCAGAGACTATTAGTGATCTTCGTCCTGATGAGCTCATTAAGGATAGACCTTCTATAAATATGGGCAAGCATCCAAATACAATTAACTTTGCCCTCATGGCCAACTGAAATAGTATTTATGAGCCTCGGACATTTAAAGAGGCCAAAGGGATTCCATAGTGGAAACAAGCTATGGATGCGGAATACCAGAGTCTTCTGAAGAATTACACCAGGATTCTCTCTAATATTCCTCTAAAGAATAAACCATTCGCTGCAAATGGGTCTATAAGGTCAAATATCATGTAGATGATACCTTAAATACAAGGCCAGATTAGTTGCTCAAGGTTTCACACAGCGGGAGGGCATTGTTTATGAGGAGACTTTTACTCCTACTGCCAAGATGAGTACAATTCGTCTTCTTCTTGCCATTGCAGCTCAGTTCCGATGGAAATTCCATCAAATGGATGTTGAGCGCCTTCCTCAATAGTGAGTTGAAAGAATAAGTCTACATGATGCAGCCTCTTGGTTTCAAGGTTGTCAAAGAACACCAAGTATGTAGACTCAAGAAAGCATTCTATGGACTCAAACAGACCCCTTAAGCATGGTATATCAAAATTAATCAATACAAAGTTGGTTGTGGTTTTCAACAATGCCCTTCTGATGGTAATTTGTATATCAAATGCTCTGGTGATGATATTCTCTTTCTTATTGTCTATGTGGATAACTTGATCATTATTAGAAATTCAGCACATTTGATTGCAGAAATCATACAAAATTTGTGCAAGGATTTTGATATGACAGATTTGGGGCTATTTTCAATTATTGTTTAGATGTTGAGGTTTGGCAAACTGATGGTAGTATCCTTATTTCTCAGTCTAAGTACGCCAGGAATTGCTTGACAAGTTTTGTATGCAGGATAGTAATCCTGTTTCCACACCTATGGAGAAAGGAAAAAAGTTGTCCTCCAAGTCCGATTCTCCCCCTCTTGATGAAACCATTTACAAGCAACTAGTGGGCAGTCTCATCCACCTCACTATCACTAGACCTGATCTAAATTTTGCAGTGATGTACATTTCACGCTTCATGACAGCCCCCAAGGTTGATCATTGGGTAGCAGCAAAGCGAGTGTTGGGTTATGTGAAGGGCACCTCTGATTATAGACTTCTTTACACTATGAGTCATGATTCCAGAGTCAGTGGGTTCAAAGATTTAAATTGGACAGGTCCAGTTGAAAAGACATCAACTTTTGGATGTGTTCAGCTTGGGATCTAGTGCAGTCACCTGGACCAATAAGAAGCAACATGCAGGCTCACTCTCCTCTACAGAAGCAAAGTATAAAGGAGTTGTTAAGGCATCTTCTGAGACTGTTTGGCTTTGTCGAATGCTTGCAAATATGCATTTATCTCAAGTAGGCCCAATTTTGATATTCAGGGAGTGCTCAATTTTGCCAAGAACCCTGTCTTCCATCACAGAACCAAACATGTGGACGTTCATTGTCATTACATTTGACAATTGGTTTAAGATGGGACTGTTTACTTACAGTATGTTCAAACAACAACTCAGATTGTAGACATTCTCACCAAGCCTCTTGGTCTAGATAAGTTTTTTCAATTTAGGGAACAACTTGGTGTTGTGGACAGATTGACCATTAAGGGAGGGTACTAGAATATTATTATTACTTTAATGTTCAATTATGTAATCTATTTAATTTTTTGTAGATTAGATCATTTTTATGATCTTCTTAAGTTTTTTAATAAAAAATTCTATTTTGTACATTTGTAAATTCTTTATAATGATCTCTTCGATCATTTGTTAATACAACAAATATTTTATCAATTCCTTTGCATAATAACTAACCACCATCACCACCATTGTATTAATGTCTCAAGAATGACCATTTGAGTTAGAGTAGTGTAAATCTCAAATGAACCTACTAAACAGTGCATGAAAACAGAGACATATATCACCACTTGTAAAAAAACTCACCTATAGATATAAGTACCCAATGTTGATTGCTTAAGAAATAGTTGCATAGGTAGGAGTGTTCTAGAAACTTGGAACATTGTGAAGCCCAATCCACAGTATTGTGAACTTGATTATCAAATATTGTTACAATAAAGTAGAGTGAAATTGGAGAGAGAACCAATTGATTTGTTATTGTTAGAAAGAAAGCGGGGGAACACAGACCAAAATACTGAGCCCCGAGTAATTCTTTTGTGTTGTATTTGACATAAACAGATAACTAATCACAATACACCATAATGCACAATGGCTAGAACCCCACACACACACAAACACACATATATATATTATTGCTTGTCATTCATGTACATATGCTCACCATTTATCTTTCTACAATCTGTATTCTCATATACATTCTCCCTTGTATCCCACTGTCACATATACTCTTCCTACTCTTTTGTCTTCTCCTACTTCCGACAAACTCTGTCACATTCTATCTGTCTATTAAAATAACTAGTTGGTGGGACATTCCCCTTACATACAACAACTAATATAGATGACATCTCTTCAATAAGGAGCTTTGTGACCCCTTTGTGGTGATTCGCAATGGGATCTCCGTCGCTATCTTGGCAGTTCACTGTCTTGTAGTCATCGAAACTAATACCATTATTGACAATAAAATGCCTTTTGATTTTAATTTCAAAAGTAATACAGAATTTGACACTGAGGAGTTTGTGACAGAATTCTCTCTTCAAAAATCAATAAGAATGCAGCTAACAATACACAGTCAACATTCAATCTACTTCAAAAGGCAAGGACATTGCACTGAGAATGTTAATATAAGATACAACATACCACAAAAAGCAGCTGGAAGCTCATCTGTCAATACTGGTTTCCAATCTGACATTATAGAAGGAGGCAAGGTCATAGGATCTTCAACAATTTCTTCCTTCCTAGTTCCTTTCTCATGGTCCATTATTGTGACCGAGTTTTCTTTAGCAACAATTTCCATTGAAGGCTGTGCTCCAACAATACTATAACGGCCCTGACCACCACACTCCAGTACAATTAAGCGTTGCCACAGAAAACTAAAATAGTAAAACATTGTTGAAATAATAACATAATAAATTACAAAATGTGATGAAGAAAAAATTAAACCCAAAATTCTATGCGAAAAAAGAATTACCACATTGGTGCCTTGATGACCTTGCTCAACAGATTCAAACAAGAAACTAGGCGCTTCCCTATCATCTTCATTCACCAAGCATCGATATGCAAGTACCGGTGTCAAGTGGTCCGAGAAAATACTGCGATAAAGCGGTATCAAGTTTCCCTTCTTTGAAACTTCTACAAAATTCAGAAGATCTGTTCAAACACACCACAGCTCATTATCCATTTGCCTATGACTCAAATTTAAAAACGATACAAACTTTCTGTTTTATGGACTCAAGCAAAGCAAAAGCAAAAGACAATGCAATAAGCCAAGAGTTTAAACCTTGTTAGGTGAACCTATAAATACTAGCAATAAAAATCAACATCCCATTAGCTTCTATATATCAGAAATAATTTGTAAACATATGTACCTAATGAAGGAAGATTTGAAGTTACAACTGTTGTGTTGGCATTTCTGACAGGATGAGTAGCTGCAAAGGATTTGAAACATAGGCTCTGTCTTTGATTAGTCTTCAATTTCCTGAAAACAGAGGAAGCGTAGAGTGGCCGAAGAGGGTTGGATACATTGATGTTTTTCTTGTAGTAAGTTGAAGATTCCCTTGATGGGACAAGAGAGTAATGACCGCCTATAGAGGATGCCAAATGGCATTCCATGTCAAAAGATTCCTGTTAAAATGAAAACTGTCATAAGAACAACTTTCAAATTAGGCGTAGAAGCAAAAAAAATGGAGCAACTTATTTGAAGCAAGTAAAATATATATATAAATATAAATAGAAAAGCTAAAAGCATATTGCCAACGATATAAGGTTTTGAGATTTAACTAGGACAAAAGGGTCAAGAAGCGCATGCTGTCATGCTATTCTCAACATGTAGTAATAAGATGAGGTAACATATAGTCAATTATCAGCAAAAATTCAATAAAATCCAACTGACCAACTGCGAACAGAACCAACTGCGAACAGAACAGCTTTAACTTTAGCTCATTTTCCAACATCACATGTGTAGACATGTCCCAAACTATTGTTTGTTTAGTAAACTACAATACATACTGGGACACGAGCTTGTGGCTGCCCCATATTCAATACAAACAATAGTAATTATAGTGATATCATCACCATTGTAACAATAAAAAATATCGGGACATGAGCTTGTGGCTGCCCCATATTCAATACAAACAATGGTGATTAGAGTGCTATCATCGCTATTGTAACAATACGAATTTACCTATCCAAAAAAAAAAATGAATTCACTGTAAGCAATTGGAGGAGGATCATTTTGACTAGGTCAAGTCATAATGAATCAATAAAACAAAGTAATTGGTACCAATAGCACTATTAATATTATTATTCAAATAGTCATTATAACTGTAAATATGATCTATATGTTGTTGGTTCAAACACATTAGTAATATTTTTAAATTATTAAGTTGTAGTAGTACTAAATTATTACTCCAGTTATTACTATTATTATTAAGTTAGCAACAATAACTATTTTATTTACGTGTTATTTAAATATTATTTCTTAGCATGCAATTAAAAATGCATGATCAAAGATTTGGAAGGAGCAATTTAAGATAGAATCAGATGAACAACTCCTTGAACTTTGCAGGCACTAATCAAAGTCGATTGCTTGCATGACTAAATTGGCAAGGCTTAGTGCAAGGTGGTGAACAGTGAAAGGAACTGCAGTTGTAACCAAAAGAAAAAGTTTCAGGTGCAAGGAAGGAATTTGTTAGGATAGGAACTTGTAGAAGGAATTATTATGTTAATAGATAAATGTCTATTATTAGTTAATGGTAATCTATTTGTAACCTATTGTAAATATTAGAATGTTTCTAATATTTAGTTAGTTGTAGATAACTATTAGTTTTCTCTTAAGCTAGACTAGAAAGTTTCTATTCTTTACGATCATTTCCAAAGGAAACATCGTTCCATTCTTTGGTATATATAGACCTTTCGGGCTTTGTTAATAACAAGCAAGTATTTTACAAATTACTTCGTAACATGGTATCAGAGCCAATACATCAAAAAAATTAGAAAATTTTATAATTTCTTTCGAAATTATCTGCTACAAATTTTTGATTTTATTTCTCAGTTTCTTAATGTCATCTAGGGTTTCCGTTTTTCAAGAAATTCCTCTATTCTCACCTAGTTCTTGGCAAGGGTTTGAGGATATGAAAATCACAATTTTCTCCAAGAAAGAGCAAAACCGCAAGCTGGAAGTATCTAAAAATCACGGCATTACAAAAATAGAGGTCGGTTTTACATTTGGTCATTTTGTCCTACTCACAACTACTAAAAATCGAGCCTCAAGTCATAGGCTGTTGTTTCTTCCCTATGTTTCAGATTGCACCGGCATCCTAGCAGCGAATGTTCCAAATTACGTTTGCTTCAATCGCATCTACAAATCACCATTTTTTGGCCCATACTCTGCAATTGGAAGCCATTTTTAGTGTCGTCTCTGCATACTTTAGCCAAAATGCCTATCTCTGCTACAAAAACGACCATCTTTTTTCTTGCAAAACTCCATTTTTTTGCTCCTTTATCTTCCATGGCCACCAACTTGTTTTTTTGCTCAAAACCCTGATTTCTTGACCTCAAATTTTTTTCAAATTTCAAATTATTTCTGGGCTTTTTGAGAGCTCAACTGGGTTTTTGTCCTTTTTTGGGTGTCTCGATTTTTGTGCCTTGATTTTTTAGCTAGCAGATCCAAAAACCGACAACATATTCCTTTTGGTTTTTTTTAGTACTCTTCTTGGTCATCCTTCAAATTTGTTGGGTCTTTCATTTTTTTGCCTCGAAGAATGTGCCTTCACAGATTCTCACGCTTTTTCATCGAAAAATGTGCTATAGCATCTTTGACAGATATTCAGATCGAGAACAACTTAAAATTCAATGGTCAAAATTATGGTACTCGAAAGAAGCGGATCATGGCAGTTTTCGAATATCAAAATATCAATCAAATTGTTCTAGGTGTTACGAAGCGTCTGACTACCCCTAGTACTAATCAGGATACATGGGATCTAAACAATCGGAAGTCGGTGATGCTTCTTAAATTATCCATAGCTGATGATCAACTCTCTCAAATTCCATCCGATAAGCCAACTGTCGAGATATGGGCACATCTAGAAAGGTCTTCATGAGATTTCTAACAAAAGCAAAGCTTTCTTCTTGAAGAACGCTCTGCTCTCTATTATCACGAATGAAAAAGAGTCTAGGAAATCGATTATTACTCTAAGATTAGACAATGGGGGGCATTTTGTTCTAACGAATTCTCTAGCTTCTTGGATACTCATGGCATCAAACGCCAATTAATCACACCCCACACACAACAAAACAGTGTAATTGAACGTCAGAATAGAACAATCACCGTGATGGCTCAATCCATGCTCGAACACAAACATGTTCCGAAGAAGTTCTAGGCAGAAATAGTCAACGTTGCAGTTTATCTCTTGAATTGGTCACCCACAATGGTGGTCAAAGGTAAAACTCTGGAAAAGGCCTAGTCAAGTCGCAAGCCCAAAAGCAGTGACTTAAAGGTTTTTGGCTCCCTTGCTTTTTGTTTGGATCCCTGATGCGTCATGCACTAAGTTGGATGCCAAGAGTCAAAAACTCATGCTTGCAAGATATAGTAGTCTTCACAAAGCCTACCGCTTGATTGACATTGCGACATCTCATCTCATGTACAGTGCTAATGTAGTCTTTGATGAGCAGCGAGGACCATTCATGCTTGTTTCTCTCGTTCCTGATCCAGGAGACCAGCCTATGAAGGCTCATGCTTTGAGAGTTAGGCTTCCACTAGGTCCACCTGATGGGAGGGCTCCAGTAGCCCTTGCAGACACCCTGTACAGGATCACCTACTTCTTCTACAGGATCACCTCGATTTGTAGATGCTTAACCTGAGTTTTATCCAAATTCTTCTGATGAGGAACCTAATCACCAAGGATCTCCTGATATTGATGTTGGTCGTTCTCCTCTCCGGCCTAAGTGGTGGGCCAAGACACTTGTTGATCTTCGTGATGATGAGCTCATTAATGGGAGAACTACTCGAAAAAAGAGCAAACCTACAAAGTCTGTTAACTTTGCTCTTATGGCCAACATTCATTATTCTGAGACTAAAGGAATTCCAAAGGGGGAATAGGCCATGACCTCTGAACACCAGAGCCTACTGAAGAATAATACCTAGGTCCATTCTAATCTTCCACCAGGAAAGAAACTCATTGGTTGCAAATGGATTTACAAAATCAAATACAAATCTAATGGTACTTTGGATAAGTACAAAGCTCGTTTAGTTGCAAAGGGCTTTTCTCAATATTAGTGCATTGAAAATGAGGAGACCTTTGCTCTTGCTGCAAAGATGAGCACCATCAGATTAGTCCTAGCCATCGCAACACAATTTGGTTGGAAGGTCCATCAGATGAATGTCAAGAGTGCTTTCCTAAATGGTGATCTCCACAAAGAGGTCTACATGATGCAGCCTCCTGGTTTCGAGGTTGCTTAAAAAGACCATCAGGTTCTCAGATTGGTGAAAGCTCTTTATGGCTTGAAGCAAGCCCCTAGGGGATGGTACATGAAAATTGATAAGTACCTCAGTGATCAAAGTTTCTAGAGGAGTTCTTCAAACTCAAATATGTACATCAAGACTACTGACAGTGACATCATCCTTATGATTATTTATGTGGATGATTTGATCATCACTAGCAGTTCGGCATCTTTGATTCAAGGAATCAAACAGAATTTATGCCAGTCTTTTAATATGACTGACCTTGGGCTTATGCATTATTCCTTAGGTGTTGAGGGGTAGCAACAGTCTTCTAGTATGTACATCTCTCAGTCCAAATATGCTAGGGTTCTGTTAGACAAATTATGTATACAAGATTGCAAGCCTACATCTACCCCCATGGAGAAAGTTCTCAAGTTATCAGCCAAGTCTAATTCTCCTCCTGTTGATGATACTACATACAGGCAACTAGTAGGCAACCTCATCTACCTCTCTGCTACTAGGCCTGACATCAGCTTCGCAGTCAACTACATCTCACACTTTATGACAATTCCCAAGGTTGATCATTGGATGGCCACAAAGCGTGTACTTCGTTATGTGAACGGCACTTCAGGTTATGGACTTCTTTACTCACGAAGTTCTAATCCTAAACTCAATGGATTCACAGATTCAGATTGGGCAGGCTCTGTTGACAATAAAAAGTCAACTTCCAGATGTGTTCAATTTGGGATTTGATGTCGTGACATGGACTAATAAGAAGCAACAGGCAGCTTCTCTCTCCTCTACAAAGGTCGAATACAAAGGGGTTGTTAAGGCAAGATGTGAAGCTATTTGGCTTCATCAAATGTTTGTGGATATGCAGATGTCACCAACAGGACCGACTACTATGCTTGTTGATAACAAAGGCGTTATCAAGTTAGCCTGAAATCCAGTCTTCCATGAACGAACCAAGCATGTGGATATTCACTGTCACTACATATGACAGCTGGATGAAGACGGAACAATAGACTTGCAGTATGTTCCTACCAACAAATCAGACTGCAGACATTCTCACCAAGCCTCTTGCCCCTGATAAGTTTGTCAAATTCAGAGGACAGCTTGGTGTTATCGATAGATTAATCCTATGTTACCAAATCCTCTCCAGTAACCCTCAAAGTCTAGTTTGATTCTGTACAAAGTCTGGTCCTTGTCAAATTCTCCCCAAATTATCTTGCAGAACTATGAATTTGCTGCAAATTCTTCTAGAGAAACCCGGGCAGAACTTGCAGCGAATTTTGAACTTGGGCTGAATTTGGCCTCACAACATTTTTTAAGACTTCTTGGAAATGTATATTTTTGCCTGATTTGGTCTAGTCAATCCTCCCAACCCTTAAGTGGCCACTAAAGAGGCCAAAAACGATGGTCTATATCGCATTTACGCATTGTGAATGAAAATGAAAACTTGCTAATAAAGGAAATCCAAATTGACAATAGGTGACATCCAAATTGACTATTATTGAGGAATTTCCTTAAAAAATATATGATATCTTTGAATCCAAGGCTTAAAATTTGAATCTCAACTTTTGATCTAACTTAGTTAGAAATCCTCTAACCAATACAAAATAAAAATTAAGATAACTGCACTTATCTTTTGAAAATTCCTTTCATTCTCAAACAATCCCCTTGATATGGAAATATGTTCCATGCATGTGACCAAGCAAGTGTCTCATGTCGTATGTATGGCTAGATGATGCAATTAATATCCTATTAGATGATGCAATTAATATCCTATTGAACCGAAACATAGGATATGGTGATGTATTTTTCTATGTTGCTCTACTATAAGCATAGTATTGACTTATTTGTTGTTGCATATATATACATGCATACATATTTTTAAAAATATATGTTTTTGTAGATATGAACCCAACCCCAAAAAAAAATTGGACGAACAAACCCAAATCTCGAACCCTCATCCATGCCGGCATCCGAACCGGCAACTTAGGATTAATCATTAAGGGATTCTATTACAATAATAGATAAACGTCTTTAATTAGTTAATGGTAAACTATTGTAAATATTAGAATGTTTCTAATTTTTAGTTAGTTGTAGATAACTGTTAGTTTTCTCTTAGCTAGAATAGAAAGTTTCTATTCTTTACGATCGCTTCCTAAGGAAACATCGTTCCATTCTTTTGTATATATAGATCTCTCAGCCTCTATTAATAACAAGCAAGTATTTTGCCAATTACTTCATAATAGGAATTACTCTACCACAACCAGTCATTTTTTAATTGCAATTATTCATTTCATCACATGCATGCTTTTTTTATTACAACAATTGTGGCGAGATAAGAGATATTTTGAACCTCAAAATAACTCTACAACTTGAAATTCAACCAAAATGAAGACATCTTCAATTGTGCATTGTTAATGCATGACTGAAGAAGAACAATTCAAACGTTGATGCATTAAGATATTCCAAAAACTAGAAGATACACTTGTCAATGGCACCATAGTATTACTTTTTTATTAACTCCTTAGGTTTATAACCAAGCCAAGTTTCTTGTAGGAGGATCAACACATTTGCATAGCCTTTCTACACACTGCCTGGCCTAATGCTTAGTTCAAACTTAGAACATACTTGATGTTTCATACTTAAAGTTTGATGCCAAAATTGAGTGTGATTCTTGCATCACTTGTCCGTTCGACTATAAGTGGCTTGCTATCACCGAGCAAATAAATCCCTATGACTATCATTAGCAATAGACTTAAATTCCAATCCATTCGACACAGCAGGTGTTTGGAGGCACCTGAATCAAAGAACCAAAAGTTACTTTAACACTATCTAAAAAAAACATCAACCCAAACTCCTCATCATGGTTTTCCCGAGTAAAAGCAGCCACATTTACTTCATTACAAGGCTTGTGGGATAGATCATACTAACTTTTCTTGCAATGTTTTTATAAACATGAGCAAATTTCTAACAATAACACTAAACCTTTCTTTGTGGCGATGAAGTGATAGAAAGGTAATTTATATTGTGATATTGTGTACCATGTACACATTCTAAATTTTTGCTCGTCGCCATTCACTCTACTATAGATATGAGCTAAACATGTTGAAGGTCAAAGTTGAATTTTAACCAGCAATTGCAAGGACTCTATAAAAGTGTCAGAAGCACATTATTGATATCTTCTTTCTATTGGCCTATTCACCATATGAGATGATCCCTAAGTGAAGATGCTTTAATAAAGACTCGCACTCAAGCAATTTAGAAGAAAGCCAAAAAAACCAATACATATAATACATAAATGTCACATATAAAATCTAATTTATTTTTGCTTTTAATACATATATAAACAAATATCTTTGTTAATAGAGAATTTCTCATACCTACCTTACCAAGGGCCCACCATACCCTTTTGATAATGGATAAATAGGAGCAATTTGAAAACAATGATCTTCCCCTTTATTGAATGCATTTGGCTTGTCAAAGTGGGGCCTCGAGTACTCTCAAAATAGTCAATGTGCAGGGTGCTTAAAGATCAATGGTTTTCACCATCCCTGTGCCTTTATTTAATGTAAGCAATTGCATCATACTTTTATCTTCTTTCCCAATGTATTTGACTTCGTCGCTCTTCCTTGTTCCTTTATTTTGCCAAGACCGAATCCCCTCTATGCACAAGATTCTATACCCATAATGAATGATCCATTGGTTGGTGTACTCAATTCATCAAAGAGGTTTGATAGAAAGTCAAGCCAATAATTCCTTTACCTATGGCAAAGTGTGAACACATTTCGGTGTCTTCTTGTTTTATTTGGTTGCCGACTATATGTGCATATCACTGGCATGGCTTTGTGGTGAATAATTTTTTTAGTAATTGATTTCCTATGGACCGATACATGTTCACCCTTATTGTCAATAATGCAAACACATTTTATATTTCTTGGTTCATCCCCTTCATTCATGGTATTTCAGGGGAGATTAAGTTAATATATATTATCCCCTATATTTTGCATTTATTCTTCTTGCAAATATTAAATAGGTATGATTGATTCCTCCGCTAATCTAAGAAGACGTAACTTTCCCACTATGCAATCCCCCACAAGCAACTCCTTGAACAAGTAATCATACTTGGTGCCCATCTTGAATGGCCCAATCTGCAAATCAGAGTGATCTAATCCGCAGTCTGGTAAACAAAGAGAAGAGTTGGTAGCATGAGATGCGATAAGGCATGTAGGAATGTAAGCACCTCGGATGTAATCATTATTAGGAAAGGGCCGAAACAATCCAGTACAATACCAAAAGTGTTATAGCAGACAATTTTATATGACAAAATTAAAGGTAAATGGATGCGACAGTAATACAGATTTGGGAGCCTAGAAGCAAACTGGGCCCTCTCGACGGTCCTTACAAGGCCCAATCCCAAAAATGGTCTCCTACAACTGTTGCATTGCTTTCAAATCTCGGAAACATTTTTCTCAATATTCTCCTTAAACTATATGTAAGCACTGTGACATGACAAAGATGTCGTCGTGAATTAAACTGGTGCTCTTTATAAAATGTATTTGAACAATTTATTACATTTGCAGTTGGCTTTGATACCATGTTAAATTCCATAGATCGATGCTGCAAATATAATGGCATTGCAATATTATGGTATGTGTTTTCCAAATACAATAATCACTTACATTTATATTGAGTATAAGCCATGAATAGACATGTCCCTTTCATTAAACAAATAATTATATGTGTGTGTGTGTGTGTGTTTATCTGACAAAACCTATCAAACATCAACAGCAATTACATTATTAATGACCTATTACTTATTGCGTACAAGTCTAAACATAAACTTTACTATATAGTGATACTAATATTCTAATATGTTGTCAAAAGTGGCATGTTTTGATGGTTAAGTCGTGTTATTGTCCTTGCCATGAAGGTTCGGATCCCATGGGGATGAGGTCTCCCCTTTGTGGCCTCGTCAATTCATAGATCTAGGTTAAAGCATTTACCCACTTTTTTAAAAATTCAAAAGATTAATAAATTAATAAAAAATTCTAATAAACCTACAAGGATCAATACTAATATTATTGGCTACCCCAACATGTCCAAAAATGCTAACAACTTGAAGCTTAATGAATTTGGTTCCCTACCTTCTATTGCATTACATAGCCCCTACCCCCCTACCCCACCCCCTCCACCACAAGTCTATTAATGTTTGGACTAGTTTGGGGCTTAACATTTGTAGGTTAGCCCTTATGGATATCTTTCTTTCTTTTTTTCAATGTTCCATGAGGATGCATCTCTCCAAAAAAAGACCAACCATTTCTCATATAGGGACTATCTAAGAGAATAAGATGTCGTGGAGGTATACCTCATGTGCCCCCACCACTACCAATAGACAAAGGATGTCTCTCAAAGAGAGATCATATCTAGGATATTTCCCCCTACTAGGAACATCAATGGCACCCCAAGAAATCCCTAAGAGATTCAAGGAACTCATCAATGCCCTCAAACAAACAAAAACATCCACCCATACCCAAGTCGCACACTTCAAAATAAATCTTTTTAGATTTAGGCCACTAACTACAACCTTAACACATTATGGGAGCCTTTTGGCTTGTCTGTATGGGTCAGTACCCTTGACTTTTCTACTTATATTTATCAAAAGCAATTTATAGACCCCACCCACACCATAAACAATAAAACAAACCTATAAATATAGATCCCACCTCTCTCACTCATCATCAAACCATTGAGCAAGGCTACAACAAAGGAAGAGGTCAAGGCTACACAAGTAAGGACATTAGTAAGAGCAAGAAATGATAAGAGGAAGAGCAAGTGTTCCGTCCTAATCAATCAACAATATGCATTAATCAAGTCTTCAAGATTTCAAGGTAAGCCTTGACCATTCATACTTGGGGATTTGCATTTTTATTTTACACACTCATTTCTAAACCTGAAATTTATAATCATATGACCATCTATGGTTATAAAACGTTTCCTTAAGGGTTGTTAAACCATTGTCTTTACTCAAAATAGTAGTTAGACAACCCTAAAACTAGCACTTAGGGGCTTAGGTTTTGACTTTACATTTAAGGTGACGGTATTTTAGGTTTCTGAACATTTATTATTATTTTTTAATGTTTATCAAATTAACATCTAGCCTTTTGTATATCCTCTACTATTACACTTCAAACACTATTAAACATAAAAAAACAAAAATGAAGAACTCATCTGATGAAGGTAGACAAAGAAGAATTTCTATTTGTGTATCCTCTACTTCTACACTTCATGGGACCCTAAAGTATATTAAAAAGAAAATCAAAAACCTTGTATCTTTAGTCGTTGCATTATGTGAGAATTTGCTTAAGTCAATATGCCAAGATGTAGAAGCCCAATGAATAGTGTAAAGAAGAGAGAGATAGACAAGAACAAATTGATTCTTATCGATATGGAATAATAGAACTGAGTGGGCTACAATAATCAACTAGTACAATGTAGAAATGTTTGCATATAAAGGCAAGGAATGATAACTAGGAGATAAGCAAGAGATAACTTATCACTCACACAAGACAGAATCACATGTCCACTAAAGGTGGTGTTGATCTCTATGCCTAAGTAGCCTATTTGTGTCTTAGTCATTTTCAAGGAAGCATTGGTGGGTCATCACAACGATTGATCTATCTAGAGAAGGTCGAGTTACAAAGGGCTTGTTCATTTTCATTGCATGTCGAGCAAGTCAAACGTTGTCGAGACCCCAGTAGAGACCGGGCAAGTATACAAGCTGAGTACAACAGTGAAAATCGAGCAAGTGGAAAGTCAGTTAATGCCAAGTGAACAGAATACGCCGAGTGTATAGAAGCCGAGTGACAGCATGAATGTTAGTTATGACCAAGTGTCTGAACATTCAAATGTTAAGTAAAATAGTTTCAACATATGAATTTGTAATGGCACAAACACTTATATAAATCATTTTAGCCAACTTCTACACGACAATTAAAGATTGTAGAGACATTTAAGATGGAGATTACGCATTTTGTCAGAAGGCATTAATCCCAAGGAAAGCAGATTAACTAATCCGAAAATCAGAAGGATAAACGGCAAAAGGATGCAATATGAATTGTTGATCAAGATCTAGAACTTTCTACTATTATCTATTTAAGAAGGGTTCTAACCCTAAGATTGAAGTATGAGCATGTGTGATCAGTGTGTGTACAGAAGTTTGAGTAAATGAGCAAACAAGGACAGAACAGAGCAAGGAAAGCTAAGTCTGAAAGGAGAACAAACAGAGCAACCTAAGCAGTGAAGGATATAACTAAGATATCAGATAAGGAGATCAATTTGAAATATTGAAGAGAGAAGATCCGTGATTAGCTTTCAAAGAAAACTGAAGGATCAAGTACTAAGTCAGGGCAAATCTCTAAACATAGTGGTTCTAATAGACCTATTTAAATCTCCTAACAGAGTCCTTACTTTATTGTAAGTGTAAAATCCTTTAACAAGGTAAGACCAAATAATCTTAAACGCTTTTGACAAAGTAGACCCTTAAAGGGTAGATCATCTAATATGATCAAATTGTAACCCTAACAGATTAACTTTGTTGTTGCAACAGTAAAGATTTGTGGGTTTCATCCCCACCCCAGTTTTACCATCATCTTGAAGTGTTTCTGAGTTACCAAAATCTTTTGTGTTATGTGTTGTTATTTTCATGGTTGTTATGCTTAGATAAGATTTTATTTCAGTATTACAATTTATGATTTTATGGTATGAGATTTAAGATATGGGATGGATTAGTTGTGAATACAGTAAATTGTTTTATCAGTAAGTTTTTAAGACCCTGATTCACCCCCGCCCCCCCCCCCCTTCTCAATATCTTGTTTTAAATTTAAAACTTCCAACAATTGGTATCAAAGCTCAGTTCTCTTGAAGAGAAATCTAACCGCTTGAGGGATCAGATCTTGGAAATGGAGGAATATAAAATGGGAAAAATCATTGAGAGCCAGATGATTGAAATCCAGATCGTACTACAACAACTTGAAGAAGCAAAAGAAGAGTTGAGGAAATCCTTAAGAAAAAGGAAAGAAATGGCCATTCAGCAAAATGAAACACTTTACAAGGAAGATGATACACAAGGACTTCTTAAAAGTGGAAATACTGGTGACAGTGAAGCAGCAATAGTAGATCTATTGGAGAAGAACAACATTCTAAGTAAAGAGTTAAGAGGACTCAAAAGAGAACAAGAAATTCAATCAGTAACTCTATGTGAGGTGACTGAGCAAAAGAAGAAAGCTAAAGAAGACAAAATCATGGCTGAAGAAGATAAAAGACAAATGACTACCAGACTTGAAGAAAGATCATTTGATGTGTAGAAGCTTACATACAATCAGCTGGATATGATGAATCAGTTGATAATTGTAAATTAGGAGTTAAACAGGAAGGACATGGAGATTAAAAGTCTTAGATCACAGAATGATCAACTAAGGAACAAGTTGAGATCTGAGAAGGAGCTTCTAGAAAGAATGAACAAACCAAGTGAAGCTGTCAAATACTTTAAAGAATTGATGAGATCACCAAGGTCGTCAAGAGATACTTCTGGTTTGGGACATATCAAGCACTCTTCATCTACTAAGAAAGGAGAATCATCAAAGAGTGGAGAACAAAGAAATGCAAAATCCAAAGGCAAACCTACATGTCATCATTGTAGTAAAATTGGACATACTGCTAACATCTACAAAAGTAAGAATGGTATGCAAAACCCAAAACCTAAGTTTACTGCTAAATGTTTTAATTGCAAGAAACAAGGACAACAAGCACATGAATGCAGGTCAAAGTCAAGTGAAGCACCGACTTCACCTAGATTTGAAGGACATTGTTATAACTATCATAAATATGGACACGGAGCTCAAGAAAGCAGATCAAAAGAAAAATCCAATTGGACATCCAAAGGACAAACACATGCACCTAGGACAAGGTAATTCTCACAATTGGGATTACAACACATGGTATAATTGTCATTATTGTGGAGAGTAAGGACACATTCCAGAGAACTGCATTAAAACACATTCTAGATAAAATTACAAGAAATGGTTGAATGGAAGCCTAGTTTGCTTCAGTTGTCACAAGTTTGGACATGTTAGTAAGAACTGCAGAACCTGAGCACCAGCACCAAACAATGGAAATGACAAAGGAAAAGGAAAAGTTGAGGTAAAGAAAACATGGAAAGAGATAGTGGAAGCTGGAAGTAGTGAATCAAGCAAAGTTGAGATCACCCAATCCAATGGATCAGGTGATCACACCACATGCAACTAACCAAGGAAGGTATGTAAGGAATTGTTTATTTAATGTTTTATGTCACATCAGGTCCTAGGCATTGAGTGTGAAAAAGTTCATATCTGAATAAAGAAAGATGCATTAGAACAAATCTATGGAAAGAAAAATGAAGGTGAATCATTTACACTATCAAGTACCGAGCATCAATAATTCAGTCTATACTACTCGAGCATTGCAATATAGACCGAGAGATGACATTGACCAAGCTAATAGTGACTGAGTATTTGGGAAGAAGCGAGAATACAATTTGTGAACTCTAAGACAGTTGTCATGCACCTACCAAAGTACAAACACATTTATTACAGACCTAATTGACAAAGATTGAAGGTACATATCAAATTTGGTAACTCATCTTTCACTTCACGAAGCGAATTTGAGTGCACAAACAATTCAGAGGCAATCAAGGCGAATTCAGTGACAAAACAAGTGAATCGCAGCGTGTTGTTGGCAATTTGAGAGAATTTAGTAAGTAAACTTTTCAGCACCGAGCTAAGTTTTTTTGAGGTTGTTGAAGCAAATTTGTTTTAAAACCCTAGTTTGAAAATGGCATCCTCCGCATGTACAACTGCCAAAGAAATGATGAAGGAAAGCAATGCACGGATTGTAAGGAACGATCAGTGTCCACCAAATTTCAAAGATTATCTGAACTTCGCATTGACTAGAGACGAATTTGGCACCCTAACGTCAATTCCACTAAAGGTACTGATGATTTAGGATGTATGATCATGTTATATGTGCGAAGTAGGAGAAATTGGAGACTTTGAGCTACGTATAGCTTATGGGAAGCTATGTGATAATGGAGTATTAAAGAATGAGCACAAGATTGTTGTCGAGAAAGGGCTTACCCATGCCCTAGCTTTTCCCAAGGTTTTTGAAAATGAATGGATAAAAATTGTGTTGAATCGTGTGCATGATATGAAGATATTGTTAGAGGGAGGACCAATCAATATTAACAAGACCATCATACACCGAGTTACTGGTTACCCTACCCTAGATAGGCTAAAGACAATGAGATGCGCTACAAGAGATGATGTTGAAAAAATCGACAAAAGTAAAATGGAACGGTCATGGTATGTCAATCGATGGAATTGAAGACCCAGTTGTCGAATTTGAAGTATGTTTAATTCCACACAAATTCTATCAGTCGAGCCGGCTGAACAATGTGCCATGCATTGCAGTGGACCTCGGTAACAAAATTGTGAAGAAGGATCATAGTTATGATCTTGCTGAGTTGCAATTACAACGATTGTCAAAAATTCTTGGAGCAATGAGGAAAGCCAAAATACATCATGTAAGTTTGGTTCCTTACTTGTCTATATATTTTTCTACATGCAAAATTCTTTTCCTACCGTCGGCACAATAACATGGGACAAAAGCAGACTAGTGATGGAGCAAATAAATGACTTAATAAGCCAACTAGGAGAAAATTTTGAAGCAATTATGGACAATTCTTTTAAGGAATTCAAGAATAAGATGACAAACCGAATGAGAATTCCTAAGTCCATTGTAGAAAATTATTTTGATGATATATGTTTTATGTTAAATACAAATTTTGTATATGCACAGGTTGTAAGACCAAGAGGTGCATGCCTAAGGCCTATGCCTTATGAGGTTAATGTTGATGAAGTTACAGCAGCGGTGACTGCACTATTATCAAAAGAGGTTGACGTGAATGCTGAGCCATTCAGCACATATGATATTCCCAAGAGCAGAATAACACCATAACCAAAAGAGCACAAGACAGATAAGAAAAGAAAGAAGATAATTAAAAATCTTGAGAGCAAACTTGGCGAAGATGAAGAATCAAAAGAAGCAACTAAAGCTGAGGAAACCAAAGGTAAAGAGCTAGTTATTGCCGAGCCTAAGGCAACAGAGCAGAAGAAAATAATAATTGTTGATCCATAGGTAAAAGAAGATCTTAAGAAAGTTGTGAAGAAAGTTATTACACCGCTAGAACCGAAGAGAAGAGTAATAACAAGATCGAAGGCATCTCAGTGCTTGGCTGCAAAAGGAAAAGAAAGTCCATCAAAGAGTAAGTCGGCCAAATCACCCAAGCAAAACCTACCTAAGAGGTCAAGAAGAAAACTGATCAAGACAAATGAGGAGGAAGAAGATGATGAAGAAACTAACTCTAACAATCAAAGAAAACTATAGATTGTAACCAGACTGCCTCCAATGACTATCAACCAGATATGTAAAAAGATCAAAGATTCAGCAAGTTTTGCAAGTTTAAAGATATTCATTATGATTCTTTAAATAAAGAAGATCAAGAGAAACTTGAAAAAGCTATGTTAGATATGATGATCAAGTTTAGGTACACACCTATAGAGCTAGGTGATGGCATTCCAGAGGATTTGTATAATAAATTAGATGCTAAGTGGAAGTGGGCATTATTCACTGAAAAACAAATATAGGAAACAACGTTAGCACAAGCTATGTCAGATTTGGGAAAGACACATATGTCTATAGCTCTTAAAGATTTTGTAAAGAAATTCATATCTAAGGAAAGGGCCTACTAAATTTTAAAGAATAAAACTCATGAAGTTAAGCAAGAGAGTATTTGTATATGGAAGGAAGCATTTGGATTGCTTATTCCATTGACAGACAAAGAAGAAAAAGAAGGAAAAGATGCAATTGAGCTAGAAGAGCAGAATGAAGAAGTTGCCAAACTCACAGCAGAAATAAGGCAATTAGTAGAAAGGTGTGAACAACAAGATGATGTCATAATTAAGGACATTTCAGATTCATTCCCAATGAATCCAAATGTACTGACTACGGAAGATCTGAAAAATATTACATCAAATACCTCATTACTATGCGCCAATCCAATGTTATTGCAAATTAAGGATTGAAAGTGCTAAAACTAATGATATTCATGTTACATCGTTACTTTTAACATAAGTGGCAAGCAACAAGGCAAGGCTATAACTGTGTTTCCACAATTTACTTGTGTCACAATGGGACAATCAAATGAGAAAGTTGAAGAAGGGAAAGAGACGGCAGAAAAAGAGAAACCCAAAGAACAAGAGGCTATCCAAGCTCTTATACAACTGCCAAGTGTCATGCCAGCAAAGAAATTGATTGTTACACTTGTACAACAGGTTAAATTTACTCAACAGGAGCCGAGGCAGATATCTAGATCAAGTGAAAAGGGAAAATAACTGCAGATATCACTACCCAGTGATAGCACCCCTCGATCCCAGATAGTGGCACATACAAATGATTAGACAGAAGAGTCAATAAGTTTAGATGAGGATCACTTTACCCATATGATCTAAACAACTTAACATTGGAATAGATGCAAGAATTGCAAACTTTGCTGAGCCGCAAGGTGAAGCAAGAACAGTTGAGGAGAGAACACAAAAGAGGCAGGTATTACATAACATCAAAGATATTTGTGTTGATGCATTTGGAATCTCTGATGTTAATGAACAACATCCAATTTTGGATCAGTTACTGTATATAGTTGATAAAGTTCAAACAGAAGATATTGAGACTAATGACAAAATGATGAAATGGTCCGAGAAGAAATTTGAGCACAAAGTTTTGGAGAAAGTCTCAAGGGAACTTGCAAATAGGCAAGTGGAATATTCTAACCTTGCCAATCAGCTGGGAGAAACTTTGAAGATTATTCATTCTTTATATATGAAACTTTGTGATGTTGAATTCTTCACATTGGACAATCAACGTTTTATTGATTTAATACAAGTTGATATGAAGGCATGTACTATTCCATTGAGCAAGAACGCAAGTTCAAGCTCACCTTCATATAATAAGATGACATTTGGTCAATAGATATTAGTCGAGTTAATAGCTAGAGACAGTCGCATAAGAAATAAACTGATTTCAATTCAATTACCTCATTTGGAGATAATTCAAAGGGAATTATCTATAGCCCAGAATTTATTGAAGAAAGATACACATCTTTCAACTATAGAGAACTTAATTTATCTAGCTGTTGAGCTAGAAATTCACATATAAGTCATGGAATCAGCAAAGGAAAGATGGAATAAAGGACTTGAAGAAATTTTGGCTAGTCATCAAACATTTTTGGATAAGTACAAGCTAACCCCTACAAACCCCAAGTCATGAGTGACAAAAACAAGGGGAAAATATACTCATGAATATCTACAAGGCGGAAGATAAACCCGAAAGAGAAACGAGGGGGAAATGACACAAAAGGGAAGACAAAAATTATGACACATAATTATCAGATGAGTCAACATCAGATGTTTGCAAGACATGTACATATTGAATAGCAAAAATAAGTTTTGAAGACCGAGTTACAGTCTCAGGGGTAGTACTATTTTTGTATGGAACGATAACTCATGACAAAGTGTTTTGCCACTAATGTCAAAGGGGGAGATCGTCGATCTCTACGCCTGAGTTGCCTATTAGTGTCTAACACTTAGTCATTTTCAAAGCAGCATAGGTCAGTCATCATTGTGACCGAGCTATCCAAAGAAGGCCGAGTTACAAAGGACTTGTTTATTTTTCATAACATGTCGAGCAAGTCAAAGGTTGTTGAGCACCCTAGTAGAGACCGAGCAAGTATACAAGCAGAGTACAACAATGAAAACCGAGCAACTGGAAAGTTTGTTATTGTCGAATGAGCAGAATATGTCGAGTGTATAAAAGCCAAGTGACAGCATGAATGTTAGTTATGACCGAGTGTCTGAACATTCAAATGTTGAGTAAAACAATTTTGACATATGAGTTTGTAATGGCACAAACACTTATGTAAATCATTTTAGTCGACTTCTACACAACATTTAAAGATTGTAGAGACAATTACGACGGAGATTACACATTTTGTCAAAAGGCATTAATCCCAAGGAAAGTAGATTAACCAATCACAAAAGCAAAGGATAAACGGCAAAAGGATGCAATATGGATCGTTGATCAAAATCTAGAACTTTCTACGATTATCTATTTAAGAAGGGTTCTAACCCTAAGATTGAAGTATAAGAATGTGTGATCAGCGTGTGTAGACAAGTGCGAGTAAAGGAGCGAACAAGGACATAACAGAGCAAGGAAGGCTAAGTTTGAAAGGAGAACAGATAGAGCAACCTAAGCAATGAAGGACAAAACTAAGATATCAAATAAGGAGATCAATTTGAAATATTGAAGAGAGGAGATTCGTGATTAACTTTCAAAGCAAACCAAAGGATCAGGTACTAAGTCATCACAGAGCCAAGGCAAATCTCTTAACAAAGTGGTTGTAACAGACCTATTTAAATCTCTTTAAAGAGTCCTTACTTTATTGTAAGTGTAAAATCCTTTAACAAGGTAAGGCCTAACAATCTTAAACGCTTTTGACAGAGCAAACCCCTCAAAGGGTAGGTCATCTGATATGATCAAATTGTAACCCTAACAAGTTAACTTTGTTGTTGCAGCAGTAAAGATTTGTGGGTTTCATCCCCACCCCAATTTTACCTTCATCTTAAAGTGTTTCTGGGTTACCAAAATCTTTTGTGTTATGTGTTGATATTTTCATGGTTGTTATTCTTAAATAAGATTTCATTTCAATATTACACTTCATGATTTTATAGTATGAGATGGATTAGGTGTGAATACAGTAAATTGTTTTATCAGTAAAAGATTTTAAGATCTTGATTGACCCCCCCTTTCAATCTCTTGTTTCCCATTTAAAACTTCCAACAATTGGTATCAAAGCTCAGTTCTCTTGAAAAAGTCTTATAGAACTTCAAAACTTTTGCTGAGCTCTGTTATAGGTGGAATCCAGCTGCCTCGGTTGTTACTATACTTCTGAACTCGGTCTCCATTATACAGCGCGTTCAATTCCATCTAACTCGGCCTATACATCAATTTGACATCGAGGTATTCAGTCCATATCGCAATGCTTAGTCAATATAGACAATTTTACTGATGTCCAACACTCAAGATGTAAATGGTTCCTTTGTACTATTCTCTTCATAGATATGTTCTAATGCATCTTTTCTCGTGCAAATATAAACTTTTGCACATTTTATCTTAGGAACTGATGTAAGATAAATCATTAAGTACACAGTTTCTTACATACCTTTCTTTATCAGTTTGAGTTGGTGTGGTCACCTCCTCCATTGGATTGTGTGATCACCTCTAAAACAGATAAATAAATACTACTGTTGAGCAAGGGTAAAAGGCGATGTTTTCAGCAGCTTATCTATTCAAGAACTCCAAATGAAATGAATGCACCATTACTGAGTCAAAAGGCCAAATCGTTCCTTCTGTAACTTCCAATACATTTGTTTTCTCAAGATTTATTTGTGTATTTTGCATGGGATCGTCAGGATATTATTGCAGCCAGTCAAGTCGTTCTGTTAAACATTTTAAAAGCCTTGAACGAGATTTGCATATAGTTCCTAACTTTTCACATTTATTCTCCTATGTAAATTAAAACCTTGACAAGGAAAGATTTGTAGCACGTTTTTACCATAATTATAAGCGTTCCCTAATAGTTTATAAATGGTTGAATGTATAAAAAAAATCATTATAGATAAGATTGGTTAATCTTGGATTTGGTATATAAGCAATATTTATTATGATTTTTCTATGTATATAAATAATATATTTAATGATGATGGTTGTCATTTGGTTTTTAATATTTTACTATTATATTAAAAATTTATAATGTTAATGTGATTTATTTTAATGTTATTAAATTGTTTTCAATATTTTTATTAATTTATTTATTTAAGATTTTAAAAAAATTATATATATTGTGATTTATTATGTTGGGTACTTAGATTCATTGTATTATCTATGTGTTTTATATGATGATATTGTGAAAACTAATGTTTTAATTGAACAATAATAAGATTAAATAATTCTATAATACTTTATTAGTTGCTTATGTTCAATTGATGACTTTATTAGAAATAATAAAAATAATATATTCCTACAATCCGTATTAATTACTTGTAATGTTTATAGTAAACAAATGTAAAAAAAATAATATGATAGTTTAGATCATAAATTTTCACAATATTTAACAAGTGCTCCATTTCAGCTAGAGTCCCTGCCTCTTGGTTAGATAATCAAATATTTAGGCATTGAGTTGAACTAATTTTCCAACAAATAATTGTTCAGGGTTATTGTTTAAGTAAATGCTATGTTCCCCGAGGACGCGTACCCGGCCTTAAACTCGACGTTTCGAGGAGGGGGACGGGTATGGGACGTCCCCCAGCTGTCCCCAAATCTCCCCTTTTTTCAGGAGACGTTTTGGAAACTTGGGGACGTGGGGGGGACAAAAGGGGGACGGCCGCCATACCCGGTACGGAAAGGGGACGTCTAGATGTCCCCCGACTGTACCGGGTACGGCCGGCCGTCCCCCTTTTTTGTATGCTCAAAACTTTTTTTAAAAAAATTTTAAAATTATTTAATGCCTCCTTCTTGGTCGGCTAGTGGGCCCCACTCCTCCAAAAACCCTAAAATGTATATAACTCCACACATTTAAGTTGTTTTAACAATTGTTTGGTTTTCATTTTATGTTGCAGCCAGCTGAAGTTTTCATTTTGCTAGTAGAGGAGGTAATATTTTTGCTTCCAAGAGCTTGACCAAGGGTTTGATCTTCTATTTTGTCCACCAAGTACGTATAAAACTCTTTGTGCTTTCATCTATCATTTTTTTAATAAATTTGCAGCTTGCAAAGTCTGATTTTTTTTAATTTTTTCATTGTTTCAGCTCATATATTTATTCAATTGCATATTTAAACACAATGAGCAGTAGTGGGAGTACAAGTAGTTGTAGTGAAGAAGAAAATGTAGAGGTTGATGTTGCTAGTAGTGACACTAGGCAAAAACCCAATCCTAAAGCTGATTTGTTTAAATGCCCTTCTGCCATTATGAAGAATTTTGCAGAAGGTCCTTTCAATAGAAAAAAACCTCTTCTCCAATATGTCACACCTCAGCCAAAAGATTAAAAAAATTCGAGAGGGACTAGGGTGTGGGATTGTCATGTTTGTCTTGATGATTTTAGGGGCAGCTATACAAGAGTAAAGTCACATTTTTTAGGTGTTTCATGCCAAGGAGTCAAAGCTTGTCCTAACCTAACCGATGAACAAAAATTAGAATGCCAAAGATTGCACTTAGAGGCTGAAATGGAGGGGCAAAATTTGACAGTGACATCACCATCCATTCCCTCACAATCATCTAGGCATATTTCATCCGCCATTGGTACTAGTGGCAGCCCTAGAGGGTCTAGAGGGAAGAGAAAGATAGGTAGTGATGAGAAGGGCTCGGTGGAAAGTATGTTTAATGCACAAGCAAAGGAGAAGTGTGAGGCATCCATTGGTAGATTCTTTGTTGCTAATGGTATCCCATATAATGCAGCCCGTTCCACTTATTATAAATAAATGGTGAAAGATATTTTGAGCATGAATTCCTCATTTGTACCCCCCGGTGAGCATAAGCTACGAACCACTATCCTAGATGAAGAGTACTCAAAGGTTGCTTTGTTATTTGAGGATATGAGACACACTTGGGTTAGGACAGGCTGCTCTATTGTGATGGATGGGTGAACCGATGTTGGACATCGTCCACTCATCAATATCATTGTCACATCCCCTGCTGGCTCTTATTTTTTGAGAGCCATAGATTGCTCAGGAAAGAAGAAGGATGCGGATTTCCAGTTCACCATTTTGCGAGATGCCATAGAGGAGATTGGGCCCTCTAATGTTGTACAGGTTATCACAGATTCTGCACCTGTGTGCAAATCAGCGGGTTTGATGATAGAGGGTGCTTATAGGCACATATTTTGGACCCTTTGTTGTGTTTATTCCTTGAACAATGCATTGAAGGACATAGGGAAGATTGAATGGGTGAAACAAGCGATGCTAGAAGCTAGAGAAGTCCAAATGTTTATTTGCAACCACCACACTTCACTTGCTCTATTCAGGTCCTTCTCTAAGAAGGAGTTCCTCAAACCAGCCGAGACAAGGTATGTCAATTATAATTATAGTTTACTTTTAGTTTGTTTTAACTTTAAGTTATTTTAAAAAATTATTTATAAGTTTACCTACATGTGATGCATTTTGTTTTAAATTTTAATTATTAATGTTTAAGTTTAAATTTTTAATTTTTAATTGTTGCTATAGGTATTGCACATATTTCATCTTGATGGAGAGGATGATTGAGGTGTATGAGGCCCTTCAATTGATGGTGGTGAATCCAAAATGGGGACGATGGTCTCATTCTAAGTCCTCTAAAGGAAAAGCGGTGAGGCAAAGGATCCTTGATGAGAGTTGGTCCACAATGAAGTAAGTTGTTGATTTTTAAATTTACTATTAGTCTTTTGCTTGCTGATTTTCCTACTAATAATCTTAAAATTCTTAAAATTCTAATTCTGATTTTTATTTTTGTTAGCATCTTGATTTTACAGATATATTTGCTCTGTCATAGCACTTATTGTTGATGTCATTAGATATGCTGATACTAATCCTCCTAGTTTGGGAGAGATCTATGAGACTATTGATAGCATGTTGGGTAAGATGAAGAGAATTGTTGCGGCAAAGGATTCTACATTGGGTTTTTATGAGGAGCATATTAGGCCTATTGTGACGCGGAGGTGGAACATAATGAATACCCCGCTTCATATGGCAGCCTTTGCTCTAAATCCCAAATGGTATGCACAATTGGGTGGAAGGGGCCTCCCATGTGATGATACTAAAGTTTTGGATGGCTTCACAAGAGCAATTGATAAGATGTATTCAGCTCAAGATGCCTCTACTCTTCGTGCACAGTTCCTTGACTTCACCAACCTTCGTGGCCCAAACTTGGGTAAGCCACAAGCAAGGTTGGATAGAGTTGTTTTGGCACAAAGGGATCCTATTGGATGGTGGACCTGGCATGGAAGAGATACACCTGAGTTAAAGATACTTGCCAGTCGCCTCCTTTTATAGGTTGCTAGTTCCTTAGCTACAGAGAGGAATTGGTCCACATATTCATATATCCACTCTATCAAAAGGAATAGACTTACCTCTAAAAGAGCGGAAAAGCTAGTGACAGTGCATCATGCTCTTCGACTTGCCGATCGTCAGACTCCAGAGTATAGGCAAACACCAGCTTTGCGATGGGATGTTGAGCCTGAGGATGTGGCCCAGATAGATGAGGATGACACAGCACCAGGACTGGTTGGGGTTCCATTAGATGAGACTACGCTTCCTGTGGAGGATGACAGTGAGGAGGACTCTGATTTTGATGTCATGGCAGTAGAGGCAGAATAAGGAGCAGCAGTCTGCTTCATTTTCTATGTTTTGCTTTTTGTGTTGAACATGAACATGATTATGATACATTGATAATATGATTTTTATTACTTTATGGCAGCCCTCTACCCTTTGGGCCTATAGCTTTGGGCATATTTTGATTTTGATTTTCAGATTTATCATGCTTATCATTATGAGTTTTATGATATTGACAATTGTTAATAACTTAGTGTTCATTGTTCAATGTTCTCTGATATTGTATTAATATGCATTTTTACAATTGGGTACTTAAATAGTAAAATCGGATATTATTTCGTAGATGGCATTCAAATTTTGTATATTATGGTTCTATTATGTTTAAATGACATGCTTTGTGCTTAGTTTCATATGAATGACATGTATGTTTACAAATTTCAATGTATATTTTAAAATTTCCCTATATATATATATATATATAGCCGTCCCCCCCCCCCCCCCGTCCCCAAAATCGCCTAAAAAAATTTGCCGTCCCGGAAACCCGTCCTGCCGTCCCCGTACCAGAAACTTGGGGGAACATAGAGTAAATGTGTAAACTAAAATAAAATTAGGAAGGGAGTTTTGAGAATAATTTGTTTTAAGCCGCAAGTGCTCCTTGCAACGATGTTCATTTTGCAACGTGATTTGTAAGAGTTGCCTAAAAATCACACTGCTCCAACTTGTTAGAGGTGGCAGCTTCGTCAGTATTTGAAGGAGCTCCATTGCTGTTAAATGAATTTATTCGAAAGCAATGCACATTGTCAAGAGTGTTGTCAATTGATATGTTTTCTACTTTGTCATTTTCTTTGTATGTTTCTACTACAATTGGATTTTCTGATGTCTCTCCTAATGTACTAGATTTGGTTGGAAATGTATTAGTCATTTGTGGATGAAGCCAAAAATGAAGTGCTAATACAAGCAGTTTCAAGTCATATTTACAAAGTATTTTCATATAACCACAATAAAAATGTGACACAAAAATTAGTGACAATACTTTTACTTTTGTAACAACAAATGGTAGCAATTGCAACTACCTTGAATAGTTGAGAAGAGAAATTCCTTCAATGTACCGTGCGTTATGTTCTTCAGTGCCTGAAGCAGGAAAAAAATGGAAGAACATGATGTAAACATGTATGATACTTTGTAATGAAGGACTGAAATTCACATAAAGTTACTGAAAGATTGGACAAATTTTACAATGTCAATTCTATGTTCTTGTCAAAATCAATGTATCTATTTTATGCAAATCTAAAGTTAGGACAGCAAAAGTAAAACTCATCCTATATTCTAAAGCTAGTTTATTTATAATGCAGTATTGTTCAATGTGCTGCAATTAAGATTAAAAAACTCTACCAAAGTTCCCAATTCAAATCATTCATATGTTTTATTGCATACGAAGAATTTCTTATTAATGGTATGTTGCCAACTGACATTATGTTGTTGCAGGGGAGTACATGGGGCACCAAAAATCCAAAATTCATGGAGACATAATATTTTATTAAAATGGAAGTATTATTTACAGCATGCAATATTTTCTCTGCTAATGTAGAAATTTGAGAATCCATAGTCAATTGTTTACAGGCTCTTTGTTGAGTAGTCTACATGATTCCATAAATCATATCTTATAAACATTGAATTCATATTTTCATAGATTGGACATAGTGGAAAGTTCATAAATTTTAATCCATTTTATTTTGATGAGTTCAATGAGAAAGCATAGAAACTTTGAAAAAGTGTTTGAATGTACAGTTTGCTACTGTCATGTTGCATTAGCTCTGAAAGACTCTTAAAATATGCACAAGGTATTTACTATGAGGCTTTTAACACATTTCAGTATATCTTGTTCATATTAATTCAAGGTTCTGTCAGTTACTTAATTTCGAGCTTCACAAAATTGACATCTTAAAATATACTTCAGTATTTGGATTAACTTCTAAAAGTTGTGATACTACATATAAAGCTAAGAAATAATCGACAATATTCATTCTAGTCATTGATCAAACTTCATACAATCTAAAAAGCACAACACACAATAGGAAAATATAAATATTTCTATGCAGTCGCCTGACCCCCTATGTTTACAGTACAAAATAGCATCCTATTACCCCTCCCAAGTCCGCGACAGCCTTTAATGGGATTGATACCAGGCCTTGTAATGGAATGTAAAAAACATTTGGCAGAGACATAAATTATGATATTCATCTTTAATAAATGGATTTTTTCATGCTGAAAATGCATATCAAAGAATTTCATCCTCAGCAGCATCTACACAACTAAATGTACAAAACGTAGTTCAGTTGCTTACACAAGAACTTTAGAAAAGACAAGTTCTACAGCCAGTCATAGCAAGTGACATTAAAATTAAAGACAAAGCAAACAATCTTTCATGGTTTGTTTCGTGAACTTTGTTATCAGTTAATGTTAAGAGAGAACCGGTCAAGAATCAGATTTTAATTTAATTTATTGATAAACCATGGTATCGGTCTTCTTTATACAGGCTGCTAAGGAATCCAGATGAATTTGTTTTTAGTTGTTATTATGAGGGGTGATATTGATTCAAGAATCAAGATTTCAATTACAAAGCATTTGAACCTAATGGCATTTTAATGGGTTCATTTATATTTTATAGTCGATTTCATATCAGACATTTCAGCTCTTTTCTTAAAGGTTCAGTTTATAATTTAATATCCGGTATTGGTTTTCAGTTATGAATGCTTGGTATAATGTCCCGATATGCAAGACTTTCTAATTCTATATGCTCTGTTTACTATTTAAATAGAACACCTTTTTAATGATTTTTCAATTGACCAGTCATTGGTTTACAGTAATTTGTTGTAGCTATATTGTTAAAGTCGATTCTTCATACATGCTTATAATTAGTCAAATCGGTTTAAGATTTGGGCACACTTCTAATAGGACCTTGATTTATACTCTGTATTTACGGACTTTCAGAATCAGTTCCCCGTTTCAATTTATTACGTTCACTTCAAGGACTGATTTTGGTTTTGAAAGAAGATTAAATGGTTTGATTTTAAATAAGATGTTGATTTTAAATAAGATGAGGAAAGGTATTGTAGTTAGACAAGGATATGGACTTTATCACAGGAAGAAGAATATTAAAAATTTGGCTAAGCCAAAGCAAGTATATTTGAAAAATTGGGGTCCAATCGCAGCACAAAAGATTTCGTCCGAGGCCATTTCAGCATTAGAAGGAAGAGGAGACGGGTGAGTAAACCCTGACATGTAAATCTCTCCTTCTACCAATGCCTTTACAAGGGGATCCATGCTCTCTCATGGCCATGGTTCTCTGTACTGCAGTGATCAACATGTAACCATAGACCTGGAGAAGTAGCGACTGAGCTTTGTGTGCCATTATAGAAAGCGTAAAACTATTGAGTAGTGTTGTGCCTTCGGCAGTCTTGTAGCTTGCAGCTGGGCATATTCCTACATCCTCAGCTTGATAGCTCTGGCAAAATTGAAGTAAAATAGCGGTCTTTGTTATATACATAAGTGTATCTCCTCCAAAAGATGGGTTTTTTTATGTAAAGTCGTGTATCCATCTCTGAAACACTTCCTGGGCTGCTTTTGATGAATCCTCAAGCCTCAAACGACACTCCCTTGGAGTCCTTCCGCTGAACATGCAGCATATTTACAACATGCTTGAAATTTATGGTTTGTAATGCAAGGTAGGGCTGCGCAAGAAATGACAACTGTAGAGGGCAAAAACAGAGCATTCATCTCAAAAGGTACCGAAAAAATCAATAATCTAAGCTACCCAAAAAAACAGAAACCCTTTTCGCCGTGAAAGCTACACAATATGACAAAGATGGAACAATATGAACTTGTTATAGTATCTAGGAAAATATTAGAACTGGCGTGCTTCACTCGGCTTTTAACATAACGCGGATAACCTGTTAACAAATTAACAGAAACATCAATATGCGCCCAAAATTTGGTGTCAACTCCTCAAACCTGGTATGACTGTAGAAATCTCAGAATGTGGTAACGGAGAACTCGTATCCTGGGAAAGCAAGTAATATTATTCACAATACGGTTACCTGCAAAACCAAAAAACTAATAGAAAGCACAATACAAACTGAAATGTTACACAGTATTTCAAAGTGGATGTAACGGAAAATGAAACCTTACGCAGTTCAACAAATACAGTTCTATGCCCTCCTCAAACAATATAGTGCAGACATTGAAGAAATTAACTCCTTCATGATCTTTGTAAATTTTTCGCTGACAGATGGCAACATATTAATGACGAATGCCAGATTTTCTGGAATGGCCAATTTGGAGGTTGCACGATGCACCACTAAGCAGAAAAAATAAAATGCCTGGCCTCTTTCATTTTAGTACTCCACTGTTCGGCTCCCCACCCTACTCCATATCCCCGACATATATTTCTCTATACTAAATATATCTCTGCCCATAGAATAGCAGAGGCTATGATCTGTGATGAAGTGGGGACGTTGATCACATTCATGGAAGCTTGGATTGGAGCCCTATAATATAATTTTCGGCAGATCTAGCCGCGAGTCTACAGCTGTGTCAGCTTAGATTGGAGCCCTATAATTTTAGGCATGTATTTCAATAGATGGCTAAACATGGATAGATAGATACGTACATAAAATTTTAACGTCTAGGAGGCTAAAAAAAATAGCCTATGGGACAGCAAGACAACTCAAGCAGACTTAAGTAACAATGTTCGTTGCTTGTGTAGGATGATGATGAGTCCACCCAATTGCTCAATGTACTCTTCGTTGAATAGGTTATGCCAAGAACTGTCACATATAGTGTCCACAAATTTATCTCTACTACTCTTGTAGGCTTCACATTCTAAAATAAAGTGTTGTTCAGTTTCCACTTTCCCAGAATTGCAGAATATGCAAATTCTTTCTTCCCAAGCCTCTTTTGGCCTCTTCCAACGTCCGGTCTCACAACGAAGTTGATGAGAGTTGGTTCTCAGCTGAGCAATAAGAATTTTAGCCCTCCAAGAAATGTTGGCTCCTATGTATGCTTTTTGGAGTTGATTACAAGCAGGATTGAACTCATTTAGATAATATAATTTCTTCCTTACGATCTCGCTTCTCCAATTTCTCTTGTAGAATTTCTCCATGACAAAGACCTTTATTTCTTTATTATTTGTGGGGCACATATTGAATTGAATGTTTCATTTACTCATCCATTTGATGTTTTGTTGCATCCATGTCCTTTTTCGCTGACATAGTGTGTCACTAAAGACCACTTTAGGCCATCTATCCTCTTCCATTTTTTTGATTCTTTTTAGATAACTTAGAAGGCAAACCATAGCAAGTGCCTCAATAGGAGCAGCCCACATTTCACTTAGCATGATATCATATGGAACAGTGCTTTTGATTTTAAACTTGCTTGTGGTCAAGCGCTTTTGGATTCTTTCGATTTGTTTCCATTGTGCTATAGTAGTGTTGCTGGCCCATAATTCACACCCGTAAAGAACAATTGGCAGCACAAGAAGACCGAACAAGGTTTGAATAGTTTTCCAATCCCACAACTCTGCTTCATGACACCTATTCTGAAGAGCATAAAAAGTCTTCCACCCACCTAATATCCTTTTATACCTGCAGCTAGACCAGCTTAGTTTTTTGTTGAAATCGATGCCAAGGTATTTATACTCCGCAACTTCTTCAAGAACACTTCCATTGTAATAAAATTCATGTTGGTGTTGTTTTTTATTATTAGAGAAAATCATAACCTTAGTCTTGCTGATATTGACCTACATCCCCACCATTTCGCAAAAGCGCTCAAGAGAAGATAGATGATCTTGCAAACCATGGGCAAATTTGGCAATTAAAATGAGATCGTTCGCATATAGGAGCAGCTTTATAACAAATTCACCTAGCTGAATGCCTTCACCCTTTTGCATGTTTAACCACTCTTCCAGTTTGTCAATATATAAACCAAACAACGTAGGAGATAAAGGACAACCTTGTTTGACCTCGATATCGCTCCTAAAACATTCTGAAATGCCATCTGAAGTTCCGATTTTAACTTTCACTAGCACTTGCACCCAAAGAAGTAAGGGGTGTGTACGGAGATATGGCAAAAGGTGGAAGTCCACATAAGATAGTTGTCCATGTATATTTTTGCCAATATTTAATCGATATAAAAGAAATGTAAACAACAAAAAATAATTTATTTATTTTTTAATTTGACATAAATAACAATCAAATCCACTATAGTCACATTCATATTCTTAAATTCATATAAGAAATATAGAAGAAAAAACATTTATTGTTTGTTGAAATTTTGCATGTTCACCAATTTTTTTAAATAATTTTTAAATTAAACTAAATTAGAATACATTTTTTTAATTTTTTTTTATTAATTAAAAATCCTAATGAATGGTGGTATCTGCATAGACATCACCTAAAATTTACACCTTTCATATTGGCTATCCTTTTAGTTTCCTTAATTAGATTTTTTAGGAAGTTTTGGCTCGGTTTATCGAGTTTCACAAGGTTGTACAAGTTTCTCTAGGGCTTGTTTCCAAACCCATATGTCTTGGATAGGAGGATCGATCGCCTGACTAGTTTAAAAAATTTAATTTTCAGTGGGGAGGTCCTCACAATATTGTTAGGTATCTTGGTATCCCTTTCTCTATTGAACCTTCTTTTAAAGATACGTGGCTTTGGGTTAAGGAAAAAATCACCAAAAAGTTAAATAAATGGCACAACAGACCTTTATCCCTGGCTGGTAGAGTCCAGGTTTGCCAAAAATTCCTCTCCTCTTACAACAAATATTATGTCTCTGCCTGGATATTTAATAATTACCAAATCTTTGAAACTCAAAAGGCCATCAGGAACTATCTCTTGTCGGTTGGCAAAGGTAACAAGAAGCTCCATGATGTTAAATGGGAGTGGTGTCACATTGATAAGCTCCTTGGGGGTTTAGGGCTGAAGGACCTTAAAACTAGGGGCTTAGCTCTTGCCTCCAAATGGATCTTTCACTCTTTGGATGGGGATGATTCTTGGAAAGTTCTTATTAGAAGTAACATTGAAAGGGGTTTCCCTAAGAATGCTAAATTTTGGATACGCAATTTGCTAATATTTTTGAAAATGACAGGCTTATTATGTGGGATGATTTGTCATGTTAACTCCAACAGCTTTTTGAACATTAAATGGTCGGATAGAACCATTATAACTAGGCTAAAAGCCAAGAATATCTATAGTGTTATTGATTATAATGATTCCATCATCAACGATGTCAAAAAAATTTAACTCATGTTAATGGATTGTGGAAATCTTATAGATCTGATGTCAATAAAGTTTGGTACACTAATCTTGATGTATCCTCTTGGAATAAATACTTTGATAAGCCATGGAAAAGCACAATTGATCCTAATAACAAATGTTTTAAATGGCTGTAAATTTTGGATAGACTCCCCATTAGAAAGGACCTTTTTGAGATGCATTATTGTACTATCTGTAGAACTCCAAAAAGTGGAAGGCATATTTTCTTTGATTGTAGCTTTTCTAAAGAGATCTAGCTCATGTTTGGTATCTTTTTTCCTACCAAGTTTAATATTTTTGAAATTATTACTGGTCATATTGATGGGATTAAGAAGGATACTAATCTTTTCTGGAACATTCTTTCTTCTAAAATTCTTTGGCAAATCTACGAATGCATGAACAAGGAAAGGTTTCAGAACATTCCTTGGGTTCTTACTGAGTCTTTTCAAAGTCTCACTTAGTTTAAAATTTTCTTGTAGGTTCGTATTACTATGAAAGTTGGTAAAGACAAATTTAAAAGACTTCTCAATACTAGTTACACCACCTTCTTCGTCGTTAAGTTCAAGGATGGGCACTTATGGAGGAGGCATATCATGGACAAATTCCAACATTTTGAGCAAGCTATCAAGCAGTTGAATAAGGAAGTGAAGAGGACTAATTAAAACACCACTGGCAACATGATCCTCTTGCTCAATTAAATGCAGAACCAAAAGAACATTGTTTGGATGGAGGGTAGTCTAGGTTGGACAACATGGGTGGATGCTCATAAGGATCTATTTTATTAGTCCTCCTTTTTTGTTTCTAATGTTTATGGTTTATTACTTTACTCTTTGATACTCTCGTGGTGAGGCTTCACCTTGTGTATTTTTGAAACTCTTTGGCATAATACAAAAAAAATTGTGTAGACAAAGCATGCTACCATTAGTTTCTCCACAAAACACATATGTATTAATTAGTTTTATTCTACATAAACATGATAGTTGATATTGGATATGCCGAAATATGCATAAATCAATAAACTGTATTGCATTGCCACAAGAGGTATCTTTTCAAGATACCTACAACACAATAACTTTATACATTATGGAAAGATTATATTGAAATGCATAAATATAGCTAATTCAAAAATTGGTGAAGTAAACACACATGGATTCATATATTGAAAGTTGTTGCAATTGAGACTCTTTTTTTCTTCTAATAATGGTATATTGTTTGTTTTTTACTCTTGAATATTGATCAAAAGAGAATGGTGACTCTATATGAAGGTTGTTTAGTGATTTAACTCTTGATATAGTTATAAAAGTCAGACCTTGTTCTTCTATTGTACTAGTACCAATTTTTGTTTTATGAAGTGTCAATCCTTGGATTAATGTAATGAGAGATCCCATGACATGGATGGTGGTAATTGTCTATTGGTATATATGTCATGACGGTATATATAATGTGTATATATACATATATATATATTTATATATATCTATATATACATGTATATATGTATATACATATACATGTATATGTATATATATATATACATGTATATATACACACATATATATACATATACATATATATGTATATGTATATGTATATGTATATATATATACATGTATATATACATGTATATATACATGTATATATATATATACATATACATATACATGTACATACATATACATGTATATATATGTATATATACATATACTATACATGTATATATATACATGTATATATATGTATATATACATATACTATACATGTATAGTATATGTATAATATATGTATATATATATACATGTATATACATGTATATATACATGTATATACATGTATATATATATATATACATATATTATACATATACTATACATGTATATATACATGTATATATACATGTATATACATGTATATACATATATTATACATATATTATACATATACTATACATGTATATTATACATATATTATACATATATATATATTATACATATATTATACATATACTATACATGTATATATACATGTATATACATGTATATATATATATACATATATTATACATATACTATACATGTATATATATATACATGTATAGTATATGTATATATATACATGTATAGTACATGTATATATACATATATATACATGTATATGTATGTACATGTATATATACATATATATACATGTATATGTATGTACATGTATATATATAGACATATATATACATGTATATGTATACATACATGTATATGTATGTACATGTATATATATACATGTATAGTATATGTATATATACATATATATACATGTATATGTATACATGTATAGTATATGTATATATACATATATATACATGTATATGTATATGTACATATATATACATGTATATACATGTATATATACATGTATAGTATATGTATAGTATATGTATATATATATATATACATGTATATACATGTATATATAGTATATGTATAGTATATGTATATATATATACATGTATATATATATACATGTATATACATGTATATATATATACATGTATATACATGTATATATATATATATATACATGTATACACACACACACACACACACACACATATGTGTGTGTGTGTGTGTGTGTGTGTGTGTGTGAATTGTTTTTATTAATTTTATTTTTTTAAATAAAGATATTTTATACTTTTTCTAGTTTTTAATTTTTAATAATCAAATAAATTTATAATATTTTAAACTTCTAAAAAATAGAAAATAATTATATGAAGTGAAAAATATATCTTTGAATTTACTTCATATTTTTTATTTATATAAATTAGTCAAAAAAATTATATCCTAAACTCTTCACCTAAATGAGGAGAATATTATTAACTTATAGAAAACACCCAATTTAAAAGAATGTTTTTTTCTCACTTGAAATTCAAAAAGATATGGTTATTTGCACATTTAATATGTTTTTATTATTATTAATTTCTTGAATTCCTTGCATATATATATATATATATATATATATGTATATAATATGAATTATTTTTATTAATTGTAAAAAAAAAGATATTTAATACTTTTTCTATTTTTTAATTTCTAATAATCAAATTAATAGATAACATTGTAAACTTCTAAAAATCCAAAAAAACTATGCAAAATGAAAAATATATCTTTGAATTTACTTCTTATTGTTTATTTAAATAAATTAGTCAAAAAAATTATATCCTAAATTCTTCACCTAAATAAGAAGAATATTATTAACTTGTGGATTGACACCCGAATATAAAAATGTGTTTTCTCACTTAAAATCTAAAAAGACATGCTCATTTTCACATTTTAATATGTTTTTTATTATTAATTTCTTAAATTCCTTACATATATATACATATATATATGTATATATATAGATATATATATATATATATATATATATATATATATATATATATATATATATATATATATATATATATACATGTATATATACATATACATATATATATACATATATATGTATATATACATATATATAATATATGTATATATACATATATATAATATATATATTATACATATATTATATATATGTATATATACATATATATACATATGTATATATATGTATATATACATATATTATAGATATGTATATATATGTATATATACATATGTATATATATGTATATATACATAATTTATATATATGTATATATACATATATATATACATATGTATATATATGTATATATACATATATTATAGATATGTATATATATGTATATATACATAATTTATATATATGTATATATACATATATATATACATATGTATATATATGTATATATACATATATTATATATATGTATATATATGTATATATACATATATTATATATATGTATATATATGTATATATACATATATATAATATATGTATATATACATATGTATATATATATGTATATATACATATATATAATATATGTATAAATATATATATGTATATATACATATATATAATATATGTATATATACATATATATACATACATATAATATATGTATATATATATATATATATATACATATATGTATATATATATACATATGTATATGTACATATACATATATATATACATATAGATATGTATATGTATATGTATATATACATATATATATGTATATGTATATACATATAGATATGTATATATATAGATATATATACATATAGATATGTATATGTATATGTATATATATCTATACATATACATATCTATATGTATATATATTTATACATATACATATCTATATGTATATATATATATATATATGTATATATACATATATATATACATATATACATATATATATACATATATATGTATATATATAGATATATATACATATATATATACATATATATATGTATATATATATATACATATATATATATATATAGATATATATACATATATATACATATATATATATATATATAGATATATATACATATATACATATATATATACATATATATATGTATATATATGTATATATCTATGTATATATATATATATACATATATATATATGTATATATATCTATATATATATATATATATACATACATATATATATATATACATATATATATGTATATATATACATATATATATACATATATATATGTATATATATACATATATATATGTATATATATATATATGTATGTATATATATATATATATATATATATATATATATATATATATATATATATAGTTTCTATTAATTTTTAAAACATAAAAATATTTTATACTTTTTCTTCTTTTTTTAAATCTTTGATAATCAAATAAATATATAACATTTTAAAGGAGAATATTATTAAATTCTTCACGTAAATTAAAATATATATTACATTCAGTCTCCAAATTAATTAATTTCCTTCAAACATGAGAAAAAATAAAAGATTAATGTCAAATACACGAGGAACATTCTTTATGACAGTGTTGGCATTTTGTCAGAGACTAGTGTGAAGATGACTTTTGGTCAAGAAACTCAATTTCAATCTTTCCATGTACTTTGATCACATGCATATTTATCACTCTGATTTGGTGCTTTGATTTGATGATAAATTGGCCTTTTAACCAAGCCTTTCTCATCTCATGCCCCCCAGAGCTCTAATACTTTCCTCTTGTGAATTTTGTGTCTCTTATTATTACTTGTCACTCCTCTAAGTGTGTCTGTGATTTCTTGTCTACATCGATAACTTTTCATCCGATTGGTAAATTTGGGCATTATCATCTCCCCTACCATGGCATTATGTTAAACAATTTGCATGTTTTTCATTTTAAAAGTCTCGACCGTGTCTTATGTGCTTTGGCGGTGTTATTTGTCAAACTACATTTTTAGACATTCTATCAAACCGTTTGTAGTCAATTTCTATGTCTTTCAAATCAGGCATGTGGTCTCTGCTTTGGCTTCATGTCATGTCCCGCAAATTGAATATATTACATGCTAATTGTCTCGCACTCATTAAATGGAAGATCTATAATAAAAGATCTTTGTTGCATAAGATTGCAATAGTAAAAAAAACATTAATGAAAAATGCAAACCACTAAAAAACAAAACAACTAGTTGTTTTATATGTCTGACACGTTTATATGAAATGTTCACCTATAATAGCCTATCGACTAATAAGGCACAACTACTTTGAAAGGATCTCCACTATTATTGCTCTTCTTCTTGCAACACTTGGAGAATCGCCTCTAAATGTAGCAGTGATATTAAAAGTTCACCTTCCCCTTAACAATTTGAAAGGCACTGGATAAATTTGAAGACAAATTAGAAGGTGAAAGCTTTCACTATAATTTTATAGGTGAACGTAGAGTAAAATTATAAGAAAATAGAACACAACTATAAATGATCATTTCCTATATATAAGTAAATTTTTAATCCTTTCTTTTAAAAATGAATGTCTTTAAACTCACCCAACAACCTAGAGGATTAATACCCATGGCAAAAATTCCAATGAGCACCTCTGAAGCACCCAAACCTGGAGAAATTGCATTGTTCCTAACCTCTAAAACCATTGGCCCTTCAAATCTGGGCACTACCATTGCTATGTAGGTGGACAGTGATCTTATTTTCACTTGACATAAATAAAAAATTATAATCTACAAACTCGACTAGCTTTTAGATTATTTTTCTTCATGTCATGATTATATGCAATCTCAATCTAGAGTGATTCTATCCAATCCAAAATATATCTTCTTCACAAAGAATTTGGTAGGCATTGTAAGTTCTAGAAGGGGAATAGGCCATCCCAACGTACTCACATTTTCTATTCAAGAAAAAACTAATCTTTGGCAACTTTGTCTTTTAAGAAGGATGATCTAGATCTATGAAGATGGTTTAAATTAAAATAAATAGAAAATAATAACACTAGTACAATTACAGGAAATTACTGACAGATCAAAACTTGACACAGACTCAACTAGTCTTGACTTCCAGCCATTTTCTCTTGAGTTCAGATAATTGTTCTCATATAATGGGTTGGTGTCTTGGTATGATGGAGATAGATATCAGCAGGGGATGGACACGAGAAAAGAGCAAAGATATTGCAGAGTCCAACATTGTATTTACTAGTGAACAATAAATTACAATAAAGGCAGATCTGTAATCTCTCCTAAAGGCAGATCTGTAATCTCTCCTTTTGTGACACTGGTGCATAGAATCCATTGATCTAATACACAACAATTTAGTAATTGATTTGTTAGTGTTAGAGCAACATAGTTGGAAATTATTGTTATTTTCAGTTATTTTTGGAGGAAAGGTATTGAAATTAGTTAAATGTTAGGGATGGCATTTATTTAGTTGAGGCCTTGATAGCTAAATGTTCACAAATGCCATCAATGGAGAGACAAATTTGGTAGTTTAAATGTGCAATTTGAGAAGCCAGATTTGTCATTTTTTGGATATTTTAAAATGGGGGCACTGTATCAATGAATTCTTAGAACCATTCTATCAAAAAGTCTAATTGAGTCCATTTTAAAGACATTTGCCATTAAAGAGATTTAGTGGCATGTAATAATAGTTTTTATTCAACATAAACATACAAACCCCAAAGTGTAATACACAACATATATGATCTAGTAACCACTGTATTGAATAATATACATCAAGTACAACATTTTGGTATACATCATAATAACATAGTTCCAATGTTGTCTAAAACCTAAGCCTCCTTTATATATATGTAGGAGGCCAATGCTTTAAAACCACACAAAAAGGTGTACACCCGACCATAGTTCCAAAGTTGTATACAAAGTAAGGCTCATTCCAGGAAGCTGTGTTTGACAAGAAGTATGTGTAAGTGGCCAATTCATTAAAAAAAAGTACAGAAAAGACATACAATTGATCATGTTTACTAGCTTACGATATAAGACACATTATATTTATCGTTATAGACTATATACACTACACATTATTTAGGTAATTCTAAAATGCAACTTTGATACTAGAAGTAGAATTGACCGCATAGTACTTATTGGCATGCATGTCACGTAGAGAGTTGCAATAATTGGTCAGCATATCATAGATCGAGTGGAATTCTAGTACTCTTAATTCCATCACCATTACATATGTATCATACATAGCACAGATTGTTGAGCACATTGCCTTTGCATGCTCTAGTATTTTAATGCAGCTAAGCAACTCCAGTTGAAAACTCTAGAATACTAGTCGTTGGAAAACTGATCCAATTGATTGATGGCAGTGATTCATTTGGTAACACAGGGGGGCATTGCTATTGCTTATCGCAGTAACATATATAGAATTTGTTGTATTTTCCATATCTAATTGAAAACAATCAATAAAATATTAAAATCTCAAAAAATTGTGTCCAATCTACTACAAGGTTACTAAAACTATGGCAGAAAAAATTGGATGTGTAAACCTGCACATTTAATTAACCAAAAAAAATGTCAAATATAACAAAGTTCTAATTTGAATATAATGAGGTTGAAGAGTCATTTCATGAGATTGGAGAAGTAAGAGAGTGTTCCCCGCAACAATATACAAGCAGCATATCTCATTTAGAAGTATAAATAGTGTTGATATAATAGTGCATTAGAGCATAGAATTTAGATTATTGGTTCCCTAAGATTGTCATGTTTTCAAGCATTTTTACACAATGTGTTTTAAGTAATTGAATATACCAAAGCCAAAAAGAGAAATAGGGTTGAATCAGCCTCTTTCCACACCAATGATAGATCGAGAACAAGGCCTACAAAATGATGAGTTTATATGCAACATCTTGAACCTACAAGAGGAAGGAATTGTAAATCATGCAACATAATGGATGAATAATCATGTTTCTTAAGTTTTTCTCTCCCCACATCCTAGCCAGTCCCATTTTTCCACCTCTCCCAACACCCACATAAGAAGTCAAAACAACTCCTCCCCACAACCCACATATTAGATTCTGCAAAGGCTAAGTGGGCACATTTAATTGTGCAAGAGTAGGCAGACACTAGAGACTTCAAACAAGGAAAGCAACTCAGGAAATTATTAAGAAGCATAAAAAAACATATATTTTGTGTTACTTCATCTTTTTAATTGGGATGAGGCTTCATATTCATGATTAACCTCTAACAAGCCAGAAACAAAACTACCTTGAAGGTATAACTGTGGTTTCAAACCAAAACACATTTTCAACCTTTCCAAAACTCTCTTCGATTTTAGATTTTGTTTCCTTATCAGAATTCACAAACTCCTACTACCAAGCTGATCCAAAATGTCTCTTAAACCAATGCCATAAAACAAGACATCATTCATCTATGGTAAATAGCAAAATATTTCATGGTGCGTAGATGAACAAAAAGAACATGTTCTATGAATTTAGATTTTTCTTTAAAAAATTTGCATTATAAGAACCGATTATATGGGAAACTATCTAAAACCAATATTTTTTAGTTAAACAGACAACTTCTTCTTTAATATGCTACATAATGTTAATGTTAAAACTATCAAATCGTAGAAAAAAGAGGCATCCATGTTGATCCATCCTGCCTGCTAAAGATTTGTGGAATTACTAGAATGATAAGGACAACTCACAAACAACACTAATATTCAAGTCCAGTTGCTGTTGAAAATATTTATGCCATTCACAGATATTTTTATGTCGTTCATGGAGTTTATTTATAGAAGGTTTAGGCGGTCGAAGACATCTACGGGGAATTAACTTAATCAAATATTTTCCTAAAAAATCCATACACAGATCCTACAGATCAACAAAAGATATGTTACGATATATAAGATATGTTGAGATATATAAAGATCTACGGATCTAATATGTTGCAATAAATATGGTCAGTAACAAAGATTGAAAGGAGATTTGCATTAATTGGTCGTTGAGCAGTTTGCAAGCGAAAAAACACCAGTGGTATTTGGTTTGCATAGACGTACAGGTTTGGATAGGAATGTCCATCTATAATAGCCTATCGGCTTATTAATTGGTTAAAAATAGCATTAAAATGCAAAAATACAAAATTATCTATGCCTAGTTATAATAGCATAATATTAATGTTTTTCAGATCTTTCAAAAATAAATAGTAATAGCATAACTTGGGCCAAAAACCCTCTGGATTAATAAGAAACAAGAGCTCGATAATTGGAGTGTTCATTGTAAGTCAATGCAAGTGTTCAATCACACAAATGCAAAGAGAGATCATATACAACTATTTGAGATGACATTACTATCTACAATATCATTATCTATTCCTTTAACACATGCATAGTGCAAGTGAATACTTTGTGAGAAACTTATATCATAGTTTAAATTACACCCCTAGACAAAAAATATAATAATCAAACTCATTACATCGAAATACTATAGATCTAAAAAATTTAAAATGTATTTGTCACCAACATCTAGGAATAAATTTAATTTTAGATTTTCAAAAAACTTTTTCATAATTTGACAACACTCAAAACCTACATAGATTTCAATCCATTTAAATTCTTATTCCTCTAATTTTAAAATAATTTTGTCATAATTTGACAACACTCACAACCTACATCCATTTCAATCCATTTAAATTCTTACTCCTCTAATTTTAAAATAATTTGATTTAATCATTAAGTTATGTGTCAAAATTATAATATATTAAACAATAATAAAAATTAAAATTAAAATGTATCATCTTAAATAAAAGAGATTTAGCCAATCCTTAAATAATTTTAAATTGACAAAATATTATGAATTGAAGAGTTTTAAAAAAATATTATAATAAATCTTAAAGAATTAAAAAGTCTGAAATATATCATTTCAAATAAAATAGATTTAACTAATTTTTAGATAATTTAAACCAATTAAATAATATATTTATGTCAAAGTGTATCCTTTCTGAAGTTTGAAAACTTCATTTTTCTAATCAACGGTGTACGATATCTAATAGAAGTTGCAAGATGATTGAAGCAATCAAGATCACTGATTATTTCAAAAAGCGTAAACTTAAATTCCACAATCTCTCACGTTTTTGGAAGCCATGGAAGAGCATTTGTTTATTAAATTGTCCTTGTGTTCAGAAAGGATGTTTTGATGGACACTTGTCAAATCTCCTTAAATGTGTCAAGCATTAGAGGACATGACTCTATAAGCAATATTAACTGGAAGAACAACGAAAAATGAAAGCTTAGTTCGACCAACCATGTAAGTCAAAAGAAGAAAATAAAGATCGATGGGGTTGTTTGAGTTGAGAAGAAATTTTGAAATTGCATTTTGAGAAAATTGGGAAGTGTAAACCGTTAAGATATTAAATGCAGAGGCTTTGAGTTTTCTACTATTGTCATTGGTTATTGTTGGAGTATGGTCACTAGAGCCTATGTATTAGGGCAATGTTCATCCAAAGGAATTGAAAGATTTGGTGAGTGAAGCGCACAGAGTTATTGTTGTGGAATATGAGAGAAAGGGAAATTTGGTGTTGTTTAAGGATCAGGACATATCATGCCTAGTTTTTTTTTTTTTTTTTTTTTTGTTAATTTAAAATCTTTTACAGTTTATATATTTGCAAGGAAAGGATGTCAGATAATTTGTGATTTAGGTTTATGGTTTCATAGAAATGACAATGGTAGGAATGTTAGTGACACTATCAACACTACCACTGTTGACAAAAATGTTGGATTCAATTCCTAGATCCACAGTTTCATGGAAAAATTCCTGAACATTGTGAACATTGCAAAGATTACCTCAATGGTTTTTTCCTTTAGCTTTGATCTTTTTTAGCTCCCCTTCTCATTCCTCCCTCAGCTTTAATGTCACTAATGCGCTCTTCAATGCCAAATTTTTCAATTCTTTTGTTTCAAATTTCCAATAGGAAGAAAAAGGACCTTGTAAATTATTTTTTCCAATCTCCAATCCATTTTCATTTGTCTGAATTTATGGATCCCCAATTTTTCTATTCAACCCAATTTTTCATTTATTTCAATAAATTGTTTGTTATTATTGTTTCATTCTATTCATCTTGAAGTTGTGGATGAAATAGGAGCGGAATGCATGGGAATTCGGCTTCCCCCCCTTTTCAATTATATTGATGCATAGACACAAATTAGAAGGCATTGGGGATGTACACGGTGGAGGCTCCGAATAAATAAAATATATTGTATGGTCATTTGATTGCCCTAGACTACTTTCCTCAAGCCCTCAACTTCACAAGACATATAATGGATGCCTATTTGGGGTACCCCCTTCTACTTATAGGCCTTGTCATACTTTTATGTGCTACACTTTATGACAATTCTCTTATTATTCCTATCATTGAGTTCGAGCCTCCTAGCACTATGAAGCCCTTGGAGAGGAGATCGTTGCATCTCTGGGCTGCAGCAAAAGGCAAGGTCATTCATGTTGCAAATAAATGGGATGAAATTATGAGGACATAATGGGAAGGCCAACTGAGGTATGTTGTGCCTGTATCAGACAATGGAAATTGATGTATGTACAACATGTTTTTATAACCTAAAGCTCTCTAGTGGTTGGGCTAGTACGAGGTTGTTGTTGGGGAATGAAGAAGGAAATGGTTTTCTTCTTCTAGAAGAGGATTGCATGACATGCTTCATGCAAACTTATGTTCTGAAGATTTTGATTAAGCTTCTTGAAGAGGAGAATCAACCCATCTGCCTAGAGAAACTTCCCACAATTCACATTTTCGGCCAGATTTGAATTTGATTCAACTATTTAGGTTTCCCTTTGTTTTAAATAGTTTTCTAATCCTCGTTTTGTCAATCATTTGAATGTTTTCATTTAGACTCTCTATATGATATGTCACATAGTTGAGTTGGTGGTGCATAGCTGATATTTTAGTAGTTATCAACGATGCTTTATAATTTGGAATGACAACCGATTACTTTGCTGTCAACTTTTAAATGGTTACATGATATTGTAAAAGATGCTGTTATTTTGAAATTAATGAAATAAGATTTAAAAATAGATGGCATAGTTTAACAACTTCCTAAAATGTTCATCTAATACTACATTAGAGGCTTAGAAAGTTTTATCAAAAGAATACCACATTTATAATGAGTTATTCTATCAAAGCTAGAATTTTTACCTTCACTTTGAAATAAAAAATCTACATTTATAGACACTGATAATTTTGGCTTTAGCAAGCAAGGTGAGATTCTCTTTTAGGTTATACAAGAGTGGGGACTTATTTTCATGACAGCAACGATTGCATCCTATTTTCCAACAATGTTGTATAGTTGAATAACCTTAATGCCTATCGTAGTTATTTTCTTTGTCTTTCTAAACATTGAAATATCCATGGGAATAGGAATGAAAGGAGAGAGGCAATATGAATAAGTAACAATATACTTATGATGCAAATTTTCCTTTTCTCTAGTTACACTATTTTTAAAATGTTAATTGAAGTTGTTCTAAAGAAAATCTTTCTTATTTTGTTCATTATCCTGCTCCCATCGAGTTGACTAATCATGGTTTGAAATGCATAGTATTTCCTTGCAGAAGGCATTCTATTGACAATTTCCTATTACTAAATTTCAATGACAAACCAACATGTCATATACATGGAAAGATAGGTAGTAGTTTCATTTTGCCACAACTTGTTGGTTGTGTTAGCTATTCATCCTTGGTGATATTCAAACTAAAGTAATCATGAACAAAACTTTTCTCAATGAATGCAACTTTATCATTGAATGAAAATTCACAACTTTCTAAAACATAGTTTGCTTGTTTGTCTATGCTAATATATTTTCTAGTACACAAATCACTTGCCCTTTCTGTACATGCAAAAGTATTGAAACCCACATGAAGTTCCATGTTATTTTCATCTGCATTAAATACGCAAATAATAACTATTGTGCAAAGAGGCATTGTTACTACTTGAGAAATTTAGAAAATGATAATAATTTCACTTATCATAAATGGCACCTATTTTATGGCTTCTTGGCCTTTTTCTTATGAACATATTGAAAGAGATCCAATATTGGGCATTTGATGGATCTTTGATCTTTTGAGTTAAAACAAATGTAAGTATTCAAAATGACATAGTGTTGATTGGATATTTCACTAAGCCAGTCAAAGAAAAAGTGTTTCTCATCCTCCACATAAATAGAATTGTATATTCTACGAGTGACATCCTCCCATGTTGTTCATGGAGGTCATAAGATTTAAAGGTACTTCAATTTCTTCTTGGATTTTACATCAATCTTTTCATGTTTCATTTATAAATAAGGTTATTGATGAATAGATCTCTACCTATGTTACCCGGCTAGATGAGGAGGGAAGAATCATCTTCAATCTTTAGATAATGTTTATAGACACACACAAAGAAGTTGAGGACTCTAGTGCAATTATAGATTGGCTCAATTAGTGGAGTAATTCACTAAATGAGGAATAGTGCAATTATAGATTAACTCAATTAGTGGAACAATTTGCTAATTGAGGACTAGTGCAATCATAGATTAACTCAATTAGTGGAACAATTCGCTAATTGAAATTGCCACACGGGAAGAGGAAGTGGTTTGCAAAAATATCCATGATTGATTAGTTTTGAGGGGAAGAATCCTATGAAGGAGTGGCATGCAATTCCTCTAACCTGTGGTGTTGGTTTGGGTTTTTGGATTTAGTTCATAGATCTATATATCTATAGTAGGATACAACCTAGCATCACATAATCAACAAAACTTCATAATTACCTTTTACTATTTTACATAATTTGGTCTTAGAAAGTTGAAGATGATGCCATGTTTAGGAGCTCAAGTTCTTGGATTTGGTTCATGGATCTCTATATTAATATCTATATTTAAAGTAGGATACCACGTAGCTTCACATAATCAACAAAATGTTAGAATTTCCTTTTACACAAATAGGTTGAAAGAAGATAAAAGATGTTGCCATGTTTGAGAGCTAGAGCTAGTGAATTGTAGTTGCCATAAGTTGCTCTTGGATATCCATTTGGGAACTCGTGCCCTAGCTCAATTAGACATTAAAAACTCTATGTCTGATGAGGATGGTTTGGGGGTGACAATGGTTTTGGGCTAGACCAAGTCTCTAATGATTATCTTGGCTTTGTCAAGGGTTATGGGTTAGAATTATGGCTTTTGATTATTTTAGAGAATATGTGGGGCTTCCTCTTTGGATGCCTTGTTGTTTCAGGGGGCTAAGGTTGTTTGTATCTACAACACTTGATGCCCATGTGGGTTCTCTTGTTACAAAGAATTTTGTGGCTATTAACGGAGCGCCTCTTTGTTTGACCACTATCTCGATTAGCAGGTTCAACAAGAGTTTTTTTCATGCTTCTTGTTTTTTTTTTTTTGGTGAGGGGGGGGACCATGCCTACTATTATGGCATGCGATGTTCTTTTTGGTTCTCTTGAGGATGGGTTGAATGCTTCTAGTTGCTAGCTCTCCTTCAATTGGTGATGGAACCTTTGCTTTTGTTGATGATGGTTCTATTGGCTCAACACAAACATAGACGACGAAGATGAGATGGATTTTAGGTCGACTGAAGAATTTACTTCCCATGGTTATGTAACATGTCATTTTGTATTTCATGAAGGATTAATGTGTGGAATAAATTGTTTTCCAACTTATAAGTTTGTTGGTGTTTGATTGATTATTAGGTTAATAAGATTAAAGATCATTTGGGACAAAACTATAGTGAGCTTTTGATAAATTCAATTAGATCTACAATCAAGGTTAAAACCTTATGATATGGTTTAGGTTAAAGTTTTTGTAATGAACTACGATTATATTCTTTAACTAACCTCTTCGGCATACCCCATTACACCGTAAGGTGCGATTGCTAGTAATTAAAATGTTCAAACTAAAGAAAATAATAAATCTTAAATAAAAGTACATAAAAATATTAACATGGTTCAAGGAAAAATATTTTTCCTCTCATCATCGTTCGTTTGTTATTTCCCCAATTTGATTAGGGCAAAAGATGGGAATGTTTTTATCTATGGCAAGTGCAAATGTTTCTCAATGAAATGACCTCCCACAAATATAGTGTTGCCACATAAACTTATTCACTGCAGTCTATTTTAGTTCCTATTCTTTTTAACTTAGTTGTTACATGTTGTAAAAGACAAAATCTAACAATTCTGACAATATTAAATACATTCTTATCTTCTTATTTTTCGTGGCTTTTTCTAATTCTAAAAAAAAATTAATGCCTAGGAAATTTACCTCTGACCAATCATAAATTCAAATTTTGATTGTGATAATTGAATTTTAAAATACAAGCTTAAAAACCTTTGCCTCTGACCTTTAATCTGTCATGGAAATTATTGAGGGGGGTCTACTGGGAACATTAGTTATGTGCCTTATATATAAGGCAGGGACTAATAAGAAATAACACTAGAAAATACTTGAAAAATAAAAGAAAATTTATTTTAAAAATAAATCTTAATATTTCATACAATTCATCTTTTAATACTTATACTAAAGACTATTAACTCACTAATTGTCCCGAACCAATAATTACTCTCTATTTTAATTCGTACTCTATTTAATCTCTACTTTAAGCGGTATTTTTTAGCTATATAAATTTATGTACCTTCATTTAATACTTGCCAGTATAGCCAGTCATAATTAAAAACAATGTACAAAAAGTGTCACCCAAACTACAGAGAGCTCTTCTACAACCACAAGCATTGCCTATATTTGTTATTTCTACAGTCTTTATTTTTCGGTTGTTTTTTTAAGTTCCTGCCAGGATACTATTGCTTTCATTCAATTCATTTTTTCAATTAAATTGACCAATCAACTCATAGGATTTAAAAGATTAAAAGAAACTTCAAATGTTTATATCTTTTCCTATTTTTTTCATTATTTTATAAATCACATTTTTCATTCACTCTATTAGACCATTCTATTTTTGGTAGGGAGAAAATTTAATTTTCTCCAACAAAAATACAAATATTTTCTAACAACTCTATTACAACTTTATCTTTTCCACATTTGTGACAAGTTCATTGGATTTTCAAAAAAGTAATATTTTTATCTTCCACCTCACACCACTTTGAACGAAAATGAATGTCTAATCAATATTAATTATCACAGTTTATTTATTTTACCACGATCAAATATAGAGTTAAATATTTTATATTTCTTATTTTAAATATATTTATTAGTTTTACATTGATGTTTATTTTCGCCAATTGTAAAATGTTATTTTCTTTAAGTTTACACTATGTTTTACTAGCTATTATTTTACAATCTTGCTCTAAACTTTTTTAATACCATTTTACAAATTGTTAAACTAATAGTACCCCCCAAACTTACTAGATATTTTGGTAGTTTGAATTAAGTAATCAACAATTTATTTTTTAAAATTAAATATTTCAACTTATAATTCAATTGGTAGAAATGAGTAGTTCATTCATATAATATAATTCTATTGTTATTTATACATTTCTTAAAATAATATAATTATTAATATTTTTAAAATTCCCTCCAACTCTCTCTATCATTCTACCTTTACTTGTCCTTATAATAACATATAATTCTCTCTTTCTATCCTTCCTTTCTATCTATAAATTTCTATTTTCCTTCTTTTCCAATTATTGACAGGGACTTTGATGCATTGTGTCTCTTGTTTTAGTATTGAAGTGAGACAATTACATCAGTTTTTTTGGAACTAATATTGTTGTTTGTACAATTGTATACTAGCTAGTAATTGTTTGTCAATAGATTTTGTGATAATATACTTCATTAGAGAAGAAATAATTTGTCAATTTTCTAATAAAGATAATTTTGTAGTTAAATTTACATTAAATAATTTAATAATAAAAAATATATTTTGTTTCATCGTTTATCAAGGATGAACACATATTTTTTGGGGTGTTATAAAAGAGAGAGTTGACTTGTATAATGTATATAATTAGAATTAGTAATTGGGTGATTATTAATGCATAAGAATAATTAATTTAGTTAATAGCATTTGAGTATTGGGTATTTTTCAAACACTTAAGTTTGTTCTATAGTCTATAAATATTAATATATCTTATAAATCTATTAAAAAATTATCTATTTTCGTATTGGTTGTTTAGAAAAGTAGTAAGGAAAAAAATAAAATTCTATAAAAAATAATTATGAGTCGTGTACTTTAACTTTAAATTTCATTGAATGAAAAGTTTCTTTGTAATTGTATATCTATTATTTTCTAGTTGGAGTATGTTGTGATAATCTTGATAAATTTAGCGAGTTTCGATGGAAGACAACAATGAGAAATTTACACTTATAATGTTGATGGAGCTTCACAGTGTTGATCATTCATGCACAGATTTCAGATGGAGCTTTCTCATGAAGGGAGGGAGGTTTTGTGCTTAAAACTGTCAATTTCTTTTTTAAAGCACAAATTGTTGTCTATAAACAAATTTTTGAATGTTAATTGTGGCTTCTTATCACTGTCATTTTTGTTAGGAGACAACAATGATTAACTCATTTTGAAAGTTTATCTTCCACCAAATAGAAGTTTTTCCCTTAAGAACACTTCAATCATGAAGCTTGGCTTTAACCTTCCTCTCTTTTCTTAGATGAATATCTTGTTTTCTATACAATTGAATGCTAGGTAGTAACTAGTAACTGGGTTATTTTTTCACAAATAATTGTGGATAGATTTTGTGATAATATATTTCAATATAGAACAAACAACTTGTATGTTTCTAATGAAAATTCATTTTCTAATGAAATTCACTTAAAATAATTTTAAAAATATTGCCTACAATATAAAATCAAGGACAATCACATACATTTTTAGGGTGTTAATAAGAAAGATAGTTGACTTATATAATTTATATAATGTATACTAACAAGTAGGAGATTTTTCTTTGAAATAATAATTGATATACTCTAGGACAATAGATTTCATAAAGAAAAAACTAATGTGCATGTACAAAAATAAGAAACACTTTTGTACTCACGTACATTTGTTATTTTTTTAAAGCATAAAAATATGTTTTAAATTTTTCCATTACATGTGGACGAAGTCAAGGATAACCACATCAGTTTTTGGACGTGTTAACAAAAGAGATGGTTTACATTTTTAATACAATTGTATACTAGTACTTGGATGATTTTTTCATAAAATAGTTGTCAATGGGTTTAATGTGACGAACATATTTAGTATTGTATACTAGTACAAAATTAGACTATCATCTTTCCAAGGTGAATGTGTGACTCCCCGCTTGGGAACTATTCACACAAAATTTTGCACACTTGCTTGAGGTATGACCCTCAAGCGACCTTGTGTAACATGGAAATGACCTCCAAGTGTGGGACTTGCACTCTAAGGTCGAATCTTTGGAGAAGGTCAACTTCCTCACTATCAAGGTGCGCCTAAACTACAGATTGATAAGAAAAAGGAGAAGGAGAACAGAAAGTAAATTGTTGAAAGGGAAAGGGGGTGATGCACTAGGATATAACATGGTTGCAATTTTTCCTATAGATGCACATGATATTAATAAAAGACACCAAAATTCACAGATCTTAACTCTAATTCAGTCCTTTAAGGATTCATATGCAGGTTACACAAAAGTTTGCACCCTTGCTTGAGGTATCCCTCAAGTGACCTTGTGTAACATGGAAATGACCTCCAAGTGTGAAACTTGCACTCTAAGGTCAAATCTCCAGAAAATGTCAGCTTCCTCACTAACAAGGTGCACCTAAACTACAACTTGACAGGAAAAAGGAGAAGGAGAATAGAAAGTAAATTGTTGAAAGGGAAAGGGGGTGGTGCACCAGGATAGAACATGGTTACAATTTTGCCTACAAATACACATGAAATTAATAAAAGGCACCAAAAGTCACATATCTTAACTCTAATTCAGTCCTTTAAGGATTCACATGCAGGTTACAACAAATGAGATTTTGGAAGGAAAAAAAAATTCACAACACAAGACCCTTGAGCAAATAAACACAACATACAAACTTAAATGATGAAATAGAAACATGCACAAGATAGTCAAATGGCAAGAAGAGGAAAACAAGTGTTTTTATTAATGTAAGGCAAAACGAGAAATTTACAATTGCAGAGCATAAGCAACTACAAGAGAACATAGAAGAACTTGGAAAAAGTATTTACAACTTGCCTTTATAAAGTTCGGGCATAACTCTTATGTTTACATTGAGTTTAGACCCCAACCAAGGTGGAGTTAAGCTGCAGAAGAAGCAATAATTGAGGATTAGAAAGAAATTTGATCATGGATTGCAATCATTGCTGGAAGTGATAGGAAGAGATTAAAACAAGTGCACCCAGCCACAAGAGATCAAATCACTAAAATTTGATCATTTCATGCATTAAAGAGGCATGGAGTGCATAGGTGTCATGGACATAGGGCCTAAGAAGTCACTCAACATTGAAGAACTGGTCTTGATGGTGTGTCATGGAGAAAAAATGTAGGGAAGGATAACAAAACATGTTATCTGTCCGCAACATGCAGGGTTGACCATAGGGGGAATCTGATTTTTGTTGATATTGAATGTTGGTTGTCAATGAAGGTCTTCTCTTTAAAACAGATGACTAAGATGTTGTGAGAATCTCCCCAATGACATATTAAGTCACAAATGTTGATGCAAATCTTCCATTTGAAATGGATGACTAAGATGCAGAGAGGAGATCCCAGAGATACACTAAATCCAATGGTCGTCGTGTAATTCTGGGCTTTAGAGCCTCACAGAGACTTTGCAACATGAAGAAATGTTGGAATGGCAACACACGACATAATCATGCACTTTTAGGAGGATGGGCATATGTATCATGAAAATGTGAGAGTCGTTAATATGTTTTATTGTTTGACAAAATGGATGACGATCTTTTAATCTTTTGTTGAATATTTGTTGTCAATCTGTGCATGTGCATATTGGGCTAACTTAAGTGCTAGAGATGGGACCCTACGCCACGTGGCACAATTTTGGACTTCAAAGCCTTAAGAAAGCATCGCAATATGAGAAAGTGTCATAATGATGACATGTGACAACATCTCGCACCTTTGTAAAAGATGGGTAGATAGCTCACGAAAACATGAGAGCCATCAGATCTCATAGAATGCGTATGAAACCTTGGACCCCACCAACTACTAACATGAAAGTACATGTACCAATCGCGGACAACAAAACCCTATCACCCAGAGACCCACAGAAGTTGAGCTGGCACACCTGGACGAATCAACATCTGCATAACTCTTTTAATTATGGACCCACCGGAGCCAACTTGTTTGGAGCACTCAACATACATGGTGCAATCTTGCCTTTTCATGAGGATGAGAAAGTATCATACAAAAACACGAGAGCCATTAGATTCTCTACTATGTGGTGTAATTTTGGGTTCTAGAGCCTTGAGGAAGCATTGCAACATGAGGAAACACCAGAATGATGATGCATGGAAGCATCTCATGCTTTTGGGAAGATGGGCATCATTGGATCTCGCTTGCATGGGTCAACCCGACCAAGAATAAACTGAGTTCACTCGGTTAATGAAGAAACTAAGCTAACACAAAATGTTAGCCACCAACCTTAGTGGGTTAACCCAAAACAAGAATCCAACCCATTGAAGGTTTCTCAGATTAGTTATCCATAATGGGTTGAATGGGGGTAAAAATGGCCAACAGAAACCCAAGAGTAATTAGCCTGATATGTTACAAAGTTTACAAAACTATTTTTTTCTAAGTTTACGCAACATCAAGATAACAATGTGGAAGCAATATACACATACACATCAACTACACATAAATAATTACAAATACAATTTTCACTCATCAAGGGTTCCTTCACATTGAGTCACATTTATGAAAGTTTTATTAATTCATTTTAATCTTAAGTTCAATGTTGGCCATAATCATAAATGAATAACATATACATTATCTCCTAAACAAATATAGAAGCACAAACTATACAATAAAGTACATGCATTGCGCATATTATAGGGTATGTAATGATACATACATGTACATCCAAATACAATACATCATCTCGTAGGATCTTAAGATACAATTACAAGATACATGAATACATTGATACAAAATATGGATAGAAAGTCTCCAAGATAAGAATAAGAATAGTGAGTTCCATCAAAGAAACGTCTAATATCGGTGCCAATTTGTGGGTGACCTAAATGGTAAGAAATCATTGCCTCCTGACTTCATGGTAAACTAGTTAGGCACCACTCCCAACATGTAGGGGAGATAATGAGAAATCCACAAATGGAAATTAAATCACAAAATCAATCCTAAGCAAGGAATCCTAATAACTCACTCTACATCAAGGGTATCATAACTACTAATAAATGAAAGATAACCAAGGTTGAAATGACAGTAATCAACAAATGCCAAAACTACATACCAAAGTCAATAATGAAATACTAAGTCCAGATCAAGTATCAAAACCAAATAGATGAAACCACTTAAAGAATATCCACTTCCAAATCAAATGTCAATTTTCAGAAGAAGAATAATCAACGATCATCAATAAGTACCAACTACCAATAATAAATAACAACTTACCAATAAGAAACACCCATCATAGGTAAATATAAAATCTATAGAGAAAACTTAGGTTATATACTATGGAGTTTCATCACATGGTAAGGCTACTTGAATTACCCCTAGACTAATCTCTCACTAGACCCCAAACCATTGAGTATTGAGTTACCCTAGACTGGTCATTGTAGACCCCAAACCTTCAACATAACTGATGCGAAACCATAATAGGTCTTCTCGTAAAGACAAGGAATACTAGTCATACATCTCACTTGTTATCATCCCATTCCCATCGTTAGCCCATACAAACACTCAAGACATGGGTGGGGCAGAACATTTATCTTACTAATGTTCAAACCCATTCCTAAAAGTTTATTAATTTATCACTGATCAATTCAACTTACAATGAGTTACCCTAACAACAACTTTGGGCCCCGACCCCCATTGCAAGTCACTCACATATAACATACCTAAACAACCTCCTCTAAGCTTGTAAACAAAAATTGTGCCTCATGCCACAAAAGTAACGGGGTAAAAGCACAAACATGTATCACCTTTTATAAAGAAAAAGGACCTCGAAACTTAAATTTTTCAACTTTAATGACATAAAAATGGCATATGTGTTTAGAATTTGAAGATAATGTAAATTGATGAAATATGTAAAATAGGATGAAGTTTATGCCTCTAATCTTATTTTTAAAAATGAGAAAGAATTTATGCATTTAAAAAAAATATTTAAATGTTGAAAATATAGACTTACGTTCCTGCCAAACAAATATATCCAAATGATCTTTTTTTGCTCTCATTTTGTAATATGTTATAGTTTACATATATAGCTAGTGCTAAAAAAATATTGATATTTGATGTATTTTTTTTCGTTATAAGTGTTCAAAGTCAAACTTATAAAAAATTGAGAGTTTTTTCTTGCCAAGTTTTTCCTATAAACTCTACATATTTTTGAAAATAAATTACATATTCTTGAAGAGGTCTCTCTCCTCTAGTGCTATATATATATATATATATATATATATATATATATATATATATATATATATATATATATATATATATATATATATATATATATATATATATATATATATATATATATATATATATATATTACATGTACATGTACATGTACACACACACACACACACACACACACATATTTGACATGATTCACTATTACTTTTTTTCCTTTTTTGAAGTGACATCTTCTTGAATGTTAGAATACATATTTCTAATATTTAAAAAATAATAACATATTATAACTAGTCAAAACACTATAAAATTTATATGACAATAATCTTGATATCGAGATCTACAAATGGATATTTTTAGTTTTTGAAGAAACTTTGTGTTTTATGGAGAAATAAGCCTTGGAAGTCAGAAGTTTTAAAAGACTCTATCTTTTGCTTGTGTGGCTACCACATAGGATGACACATAGACAGTTTTGGTTGGACCATTACAATTGAAAGGAGTCTAGTCAGACTGTCGACCAGTTCATAATGTCCGCTTGCAACCACATGCCAACCTCGTACAAAAGAATGTTTTTTAAAATTAATTTTAATCAATTAAATAGCAAAAAGTAAAGCAAGCTTTTGGAAAATAAATATTTTTGGAAGTAATTTTTATCGAAATTTTGGTGTAGCTAGAAAGGCAATTACTAAGGATCATCAATAAGGTTTTTTTTTTTTGGTCTAGTTATTTTTATACTCTAAATTGAAGTATTAAATTATATTTAGTTGAATCTAAATTAAAGTTATTTTTGTAGATCAAAGTATTAAATGGGGAAAAATGGTGGTAGATTAAGGAAATAGGATAGAATAAGAGATGACAAAATGAAAGTTCATACAATACGTGATTAAAACCAACCTATTGAAGTTCATCAAGAGCCGACTAATATTCAAGAGGATGAGATTCAAGTAGAGGAACAAAATAGTAGTTCTAAGAGTAGAAACATATTATTTGGCATAGGAAATTTTATGGATATGGATGAGGATCTAGTTTTTAGTCAAATTTAATTTGAGCATGTGATCTGAAAGCACTATTAAAAAGCTTTGAAAAAAATGTGGGATGAATGTTTCAAAATTAAAAGTATACTTGGAAGGTATAATTATTTTTCAAGTTATTTAGGAGAAAATAAATGAGTCATGTTTTGGAGTTGTTGGGTGTTGATAACAGGAAAAACTATGTGCACCATGTTAATAAAATAATAGTTGGAATTTTGCAATCCACATATAACAAAATTGACAAAATAACTCGAGGAGGCAATTTAAGCACTGCATGTAGAGCATTGATGATTACAATATCTAGTAGAAAGTTGACACATAGAAAATAAGTACGTACAATTTCTTATTTACTATAAATATCTAGAAGAATTGTTTAAAGATATATTAGGAGGAGAAATATGTTAGATGAAAATATTGAGAAGAATTGGGTGAATATTTGTAGAATTATATAAAATTATTCTCACTAATTTAGGCAATCTAGTTCACACACACACAAAAAAAAAAAAAAAAAAAAAAAAAACACAAAATAAGGAGTTTTCTTACTAACTCTATTCTACTTAAGCTAAACTTTAGGCATATAATAATTAATTCTTTTATTAATTATTATCATGCAACCTAAGTTTTACTTTTTAGGGTTTTGATTTCCTTTACAAGGATTGATCTCATTGTAATTATGGTGCAGAGTCACCTACATGAAGAGTTTTTTTTTTTTTTAATTCTATTTTTACATTTATATATGTCCATCATGCATTGGGATAGATCATGTCATTCATATTTGATAGGTTGTGTTTATGTCATCTAATATTTTATGTTGAGATAATGGGTGTTGCACACATTGCATAATATTGTTATATTGTATTATTTTATTTTATTATGTAATGTTGCACCTAGATGGAAGTGTGCAACATGTAAAGATTTTCATGGGATATACTCGATGAGTTGTATTATAACATTGTGATAATATTTCATGTAATTATTTAATATTAGGGAAAAGAATCAAATTTCTAATATTAAATGTAGGGTCAATGGGTTAGGTAGCACATAGTTTATGTAATACCACTTGGTGGTTTTGTGGGACTTGCTACTATATAAGTAGCCATAAGGGTAGTTGTTGGTGTGATAAGACAAAAGGGAAAAAGGCAAGAGTCGAGTGGGACAAGGCTTGACAGGTTAGCCAAAGGAGCATTTTTGAAGGTTGGAAGCATGAATGAGATGTATGGATTCATGCTTGTTCACATGGATTGCTTGGTTATGGCTATGGCTTTGAAGGCTTCCATGGTTGTATTGCTATGGTATTTTTTGCTAAATACATAGTGATGGATGCTTTTGGAGGTTGATTTTTTTCCCTCAATGAGGATTCTCAGGGTATATCTTGTGTCACATTTTTGAGGGTATGTTGTCTATTCTCTTGCATGTGGATTTTAATTACATTTTTATTTTAGATCTATTATGGGTAATGTAGAAATGAGTACATTCTTTCTTGTAAGTTTCCTTACAAGTGGTATGAGAGCTATGCTTGTGTCCTTGTAACCCTAGATTGAATCCATGGGAGTGCATGAGAGGGTGAAAGAAAAGGCAAGATATATGAGTTCTTTATTGTAGATTTGAGGGTTTTTTAGATTTATTGTTATGATGGGATGTTAAAATATTTTGGGCATGTGAAATTATTGGTCAAATGATTTTTTGGATGTTTCATTTAAATGAGGGTTTTAGGGGGTAGCTTGTAGAAATGACCTCCCAAGTAAAATAGACCTCACCATTGGACTCGACTCGAGTTTTGATAAATTTTGATATATAATAGGCCCAAGTTTGACCATGTGTAGAGGAAATGAAAGAGTTTTTTAGTTTCAATTCATGATGGCCATCAAATTTAATCTTGTCAAATTTTTTGTTTGAAAAAAAAAAATCAAAGTGAAAATGATAAAAAGACTATCTTGGTAAAACGACCATAACTTTCTCTCAGGATATTGGATTTTTGACTTCTTATAGGTGTTGAAAACATAATTTAAAGAACTACAAATTGTTGTATGTTTGGTTTTGTGATTTTCATTTTTTTTTAGTTTTAAGATCCTAAAAGTTAGATATTATTTATTTTGAGCACAAATTAGGGCATAACTTGGGCATACGAAGTCAAATTTTGGACTTCGAGTAGTCAACGAAAAGCTCTTGGAGAGCTCTATACATTGTTTCAGATTGTTGTAGGTTTGACATGGTTTATTTGGTGATATATTAATCTGAATAGTTTATGATATATATTGACCATGATAACATTGTGAGTTTATGAAATTGTATATTTTGGAGAATTAAGATTTGATGTCATTGTATACTTAGCTCATATTTCAGATTGATCTCATGATGATATGATTATCAGTGTTTGGTTTGGATATGTATGATGAGTTGTTGAGTCTACAAGTTGTACAATGTTGTAAGCAGTCTATACTTACATGTTGCATTTATAACTTGGTTATGGGTTGCCTTTATCTATTGATATTTCATTATTGATGCATATTTAGATTGGTGGCTTGGATTTGGGTTGTCTATGCCCTAAGTCACATGATTTGCTAATTTTTTCTTCATGTAGAAGGGTTGACATATTGTTACCAAGTACAGTAATGGCAGAGGATTATGGTTGACTATTTTATGTTGACAAGTTGAACACTTTAAGCGTCAGATGCTTAGTTCATGGATGTGATCATGGTGCCATGGATTTTGGCATGACATGATTGGATATACAGGTATATCCTTGATGTTAATTGGCTTGGATTCCTGATTTGGTTATGATGGTATATCTTCTTGGTTGAGGATTATGATTATCTAATTTTTTTGAGGAGCTCATGATGTGCACTTTGAATTCTTTGATGATTTGATGCCTTGTTGATTCCAATGGTTAGCGGATGGTTTTTTCATCATGTGTCATGGATACCTTGGATACATGGTTTAATGGGAGCTTGTGGTAGTAATGGGGTGACACTGGTAGATTAATTCCTGGTTTGGTTTGTATCTTCTTAGTTTGAAGATCTTGGTTTCATTTGGTACTGATACTTTGGTTATGTAAGTGTAGACCTTTGGGATCTTCATGTGGGAGATGGGTTTTATGATGCCTTGGTACCATGGTTGTGTTAGAGTTGTTGGAATTGATATATTTATGGAGTGTTTATAGATGTTGGAGGTTTGATTTAGATCCTATTGCTGCAAAAGCATCTTTAACAATTGCATGGTGCACTTGTTATCTTCATGATGTGCGAAGATGGTTAGATCTTGAGGACTCGTAGGGTTCTTATAGAGATGTTTCTTCATGGTTTGTAGAGATGGTTTTCTTCATGGTGTGTGGAGATGATTGCATCTTGAGGACTAATAGGGTTCTTCGTAAAGGTGTGGTTTATGCTATCATCTGACATGTTATCCCTTGTGTGAGGATGGTTTCATTTTTATGTTACGGTACACTCTTGATACACGTTTAGAGTTTTGATATGTTATAGTATGTTCATATGAAGCATGTTATCTCTTTGATTGAGATGATTCAGATCATGTTGTCATGTTTATGTTCCTAAGGCCATGGTTGAAACTTTGACATTGAGCTTGGTTTAGTTTCTTGGTATTGAGTACATTGATCATAATTTGGATACTTCATGATATTGCTATGTTGCATCTGGAGTTGGCATGGATTGATTGGATACAGGTACTCATGGATACTTAGAGACAGTGGCGATGTTGATTTTCTCTTGGATTAGAGAATTATTTGTCAAGAAAGTTGTTTGGTTTCGGAAGGAAATCGGAGGGGCATTCACCTAATATGGACTTGAGAGGAGATTGTTCTTAGATGAGTCTTGGTTGGAGACTTGGATATCTTGATGAGCATTCTCATTCCCCACTCGTGGTCTACTCAGTGGTTTGTTACTTGAGAGGTGTAGCTCATGGTTTCTCTTTGGTCTTGGTTATTTTCCTAGATGTTCGATTTTTTCTTAAATTGGATTTGAGATTAGTTAGAGATTCTAATCATTGGTTTGTGCTTATGTATGTCATGTGAGAGATGACATTGTTATTACTTTATCTCTTTCCTTTGTTGGTTTTGAAGAGCTTTGGAGACTATTGGAGACTTGTTATGAGAGTTGTTCTTGCAGGTTATTGATTTATGTATTATGGATGTCCTTGATACTACATGGATTCACTTCTTTGAGATGTTGCGAGTGGATTGATTATAGATTTGGCATTATCTTTTGCAGTGGGAGGTTCTTGGTATATATGTGGCAAGTATTGCTCTTCAGGCTTGTGATTTCAAGTTATAGATTGGATATGTTGATGATGTGAGATTCACTTGGTATGCCTTTGGAGGTATGGATAGTTGGATGGGTTTGGTACTTGTTGTGGGTGCTATTTCAACTATGATATTTTAACAACTACAGATACATGTTATTACCTCTGGATAAGGTTTTTGTGCTTGGCATTTCAGTTGGTACATAAATTTATGATCTTCTAATGCGATAGGTTGGGTGGCTTTCTCTTTGGATGGCTTCTATGTATATTCAGTGGTAGTGGCATAATAGAAGGTGAGATCATTCATGTTTGAGATGTTGGATACTTTGATTTTGTTGTGGGTACCAGGATGGAGCACTTCGTATACGTTGATCCATGATGGTGGATGTGTTGGGAGGGATTGTTCCCTTGTTCATTTATGTGACTACAGATTGACCTTGTGCAATGTATACAACAAGTGGGAGATTGTTGAGATAGTGGATGTTGCACACATTGCATAATATTTTTATATTGTATTATTTTATTTTATTATGTAATGTCGCACCTAGATGGACGTGCAACATATAAAGAATCTCATGGGATATACTCGATGAGTTGTATTGTAAGATTGTGATAATATTTCATGTAATTATTTAATATTAAGGAAAAAATTAAATGTATAATACTAAATGTGGGATCAATGGGTTAGGTAGCAAATGGTTTTAGCACATGGTTTATATAATACCACTTGGTGGTTTTGTGGGACTTGCTACTGTATAAACAACCACAAGGGTAGTTGTTGGTGTGACAAGACAAAAGGGAAAAAAGGCAAGAGTCGAGCGAGACAAGGCTTGATAGGTTAGCCAAGGGACCATTTGTGAAGGTTGGAAGGATAGCATGAGATGTGTGGATTCATGCTTGTTCACATGGATTGCTTGGTTGTGACTATGGCTTTGAAGGCTTCCATGGTTGTATTGCAATGGTGTTTTTTGTTGAATAATACATAGTGATGGATGCTTTTGGAGGCTAGGTTTTTCCATCGATGAGGGTTTCCCAAGGTATATCTTGTGTCACATTTTTGTGTGTATGTTTTCTATTCTCTTGCATGTGGATTTCAATTACATATTTATTTTAAATCTATTATGGGTTATGTGGAAACGGTTATATTCTTTTTTACAAGTTTTCTTACATTTTAATTACATTTAGTTATAATAAATGCTTATTTTGTAAGGCACTTGCATGATTTGGCACACCTATAAGCCATCATCTTCAAGTTGCCAACTAGCATATAAGCATGTAATTAGTTAAATATTAGGATCATCTAAATGTTTTAGAGAGGTCACACATAGAAATGCATGGTAGTTTAATATTGCTTACATATTACAATGTTGCAATTTTACAACTAGGAAATTCTTTCTTTCTCTAGTATCCTTCTCTCTCATGTAGATGTTGGATCACAGAGTGTGATCCAAAATATTGATGCTAAAAAACTTACACAATCAAATCTAGAAACAAAATTGTATTACAAATGGATTCTAGAAATCTGATTATTTTAACTAGGAAATTCTAGCAATTTTAGAAGTCTAAGAGTCAACATAGAAAAGCTCAAGAATCTAAGAGTCACATGTATATAGGCATTTTTTGTTGATTCATATAATTATTGAAATCTATGAACAACTAAAAAATGTTTTTGAATAAGTTTGGATATAGAAACAAAGAAAATTCGTTATTTTTAATTGAAAATTTGTTGTTATCTAGTTATCACATGTTTTTACGGCGTGGATAAGGTCTGAAACATATATGTTTTGAAATATCTTTGAATTACCCTTTCAACGAATCTAGTTAGAGGTTCTAATTCATTTGTATGCGGGATAAAAGTGAATTTTACTGAATAGTGGTTAGAATTGTGAGTGTTGTTTTTCATGTTTTTTTTATTGTTCCCAGCCTTTGTATGGATGTATATAGATTGGTAAAGGTGACTAGATTTTAAATGAACTAGGTTTGAAGTCTTTAGACACCCGTATGTGTGAGAAATAACAAAATCTTAGACAAAGTTAAAATTTGCTTGGAAACTAAGGGTTTTGCAAAGAAACTTGTTTATCTCCTCTTACCTCCAGCCAAATACAACAACCTTTTGAATTTAATGATTTTGGGAATTATATTTGGAGGTTTTAAAATTCATTTTTATGTTTGGGTTATATTTTATTTATGGTAGAGAGCCCTAGTGGGCAAATTTGCTTATTTTCTAGGAGGAACAGTCACATAAAGTGTTATAACTCACATTTATGTTTGAGTTAAGACTTGAAATTTAGGATTTAGTGTAAAATAAATATCCTCTAACTATTTAAATCATTTTGAATTCATTACCAATCCATTTTGTTGCAGTTTCTTCATAAATTCGACCTTATTAGGCTCATTAATCCACTTATTTTGTGAAATCTTGGAAGAGTGTTGTGGTGTTTTGATATCTTTGCATCAAATTAGTCATTCACTCAATATATATTTGTTCTATTTAGTTGCAATGTCTCACTGGTGGATCTGGGAATTCTAGCCTCCATAGCTTTGCTCCTCTCTTTCTGTAATAGGTATTTGCATGCACTGATTCTTGAGGGCTATGGGGTTGAGTTTTCATCCACTTCAACATGATATCAAAGCTTTAGACTTTTATTTCCTTGTTCTCTTCATGAGAGGTTTGGTCTTTTTTTTCAAATCTATAGTTTTTTAGAGGTTTTTTTGTATTGGATCTAGGGGTTACTTTTTTGTGCACTTTGAGCCCAAACAAACCTCACTGTTAGATTTGTAGCACCCAGAACCCCTATTTTCATCTAACATTTGTCCAATTTAGACAACATTGGAATCTAGGACAATTTTTTTTTACACCTAGGCTTGACATGCAAATCGACGCAAATAATTTTTTAAATTAAAAAAAAAGAAAGAAAAAATAGTTTGAATTTTTTTTTTCAAAAATAAGAAGTATATCTTTTATTTTTAAAAAAGTTCATCCCTTATAAAAATATGTGTGCATATTTTAAAAGGCACTTCGCCTTTGAGAAAGGATTTATTTTTAAAATGCTTTTTAAAATAACTTTTGGGCCCACTATAGGATAGTACACAAGGTCAAAGATACATTTTAAGGGAAAAAAATGCAAAAGTGTTACAAGGACATCAATAGTACGGATGGTACATGTAGTTATGCCACATCATCAAGGTACATGCAAGTACACAAGTATGCCACATCACCACCTATGTCATCACCCAGTCAACATCTAGTGAGTGCCATGTCATTGCTCAACCAACACCACATGGATGAATCTTTTTTTGCCCCTAACAACTATACAACCATCAAATTTAATTCAAGGATGTTTTGACATCATCATTGCATGAGCACTTTCATGACTTTTTTCCCCACAAAATTTTCCTATCAAATCTACATATTTTTGAAAATAAATTACATATTCCTAAAGAGGACTCTATCCTCTAGTGCTATATATACCATTTTTTTCCTTTTTTGAAGTGACATCTTCTTAGGTGTTAAAATACCTACTTATAATATTTTAAATATAATAACATATTATAACTAGTCAAAGCACTATAAAATTTATATGACCATAATCTTGACTCTAAGATCCACAAAAGGGTATTTTTAGTTTTTGAAGAAACTTCATGTTTTATGGAGAAATTAGCCTTGGATATCAAAAGTTTTTTAAAACTCTATTTTTTGCTTGTGTGGCTACCACATAGGTTGCTACATAAACAATTCTGGCAGAAATTGTTACAGCTAAAAGAGGTCCAGTCAAACCCTAACTGACTCATAACGTCCACTTGAAGTCACATGGCGACCTCATACAAAATAAATGTTTTTTTTCAATTAATTTTAATCGTAATTAGCAAAAAGTAAAGTAGGTTTTTGGAAAATAAATATTTTTGGAAGCATTTTTTATCAAATTTTTGGTGTAGTTCAAAAGACAATTACTAAGGATCATCAATAAGGTATGTTTTTTTGTCTACTTATTTTTATACTCTAAATTAAAGTATTAAATTATATTTAGTTGAATCTAAATTAAAGTTTTTTTTGTAGATCAAAGTATTGAATGGGGAAAAAAGGGGGTAGATTAAGGAAATATGATAGAATAAGAGATGACAAGGTGAAAGTTCATACAAAATGTGATTAAAACCAACCTATTGAAGTTCATCAAGAGCCTATTAATATTCAAGAGGATGATTTTTTGGAATTAAAGATAGAGTAACTGAGAGGGGGGGGTGAATCAGTTACTATCAAAAATTAATCCACAAATCCCTTAGATGTCTTAAAGATTTAGTAACTACTTTTACTTGGTAAACAATTGTTGTAACTAGGTAGATTAAACTATTATAATCATGCATGTAACTGAAAATAAAGTGAACACAAGGGACACCAGATTTAACGTGGAAACTCAAAATGGGAAAAATCACCAAGTAACTAGTCACCAATTTTTCACTCTTCTGAAGTGAGCCCTATTAGGAGCCAACCCTATTAAAGGTTATGATACACACTGTTAGGTGTGACCCTATTAGAGGATTTAATCACCCTGTTAGGAGTGGCCTTACTAGAGGTCTTTAGAACAATTCAATTGAACTGTTACCTTGTTAGAGGATTTACAAAATGGTTGTTAAACCAACTCAGTTAAGAGATTTGAAATCACTGCTACAATGGTTAGAAAGCAACAATGAATTGACCTGAATAAGATACAATTGAATTTGCTAGATACAGGTCTCTGTTCAGCATCATTAGATCCTCCTTGATCAAATATAGCTCTGCTACTTCTCAATGATCTCTGATCATCCTTCGAATCAACATTCAAAATAATCAGTCTTCACATCACATTAACTTTTTCATTCTTCATCCTACTACTATTTAAATTTGCAACTTGACTTCTTACTTATACCATTCAAATTGTTAGGTAGGCCTATGTACATGTTTCATTTATCAATAAATCATTCATTAGTTGGCTACAAAAAGTATTCTTAAACAAATAAACATTCTATGCTGGCCAACCCTACTCAGTAAATACTGCTTCCAAAATTTCCAGAGTTAACCTTCTTGACTCGGTTAACATTACAATATCTTAAAATCCTTTGGCTGCCGAGTTTACTTAGTAAGAACTGCTTTTACCAAATTACCTTTGATGACTGAGTGAACTCGGTAAGAACTAATATTTCTGTTATATTTCTTTCGATTCCCGAGTGATCTTGGTAAGAATTGCTTTTGTCATGTTTTCTTCAATTACCGAGTGAGCTCGGTAAGAGCTAAATTTCATTGATTACCTTGAAGGCTCGGTAACCATCTATCTACTCGGTAGATACTGCAACCTATCTTTGCTAACCTTTTGAGCTCGGAAGACACTGTCTATTGCCTTGCTGACCTTCTGAGCTCGGTAGGCACTGTTCTTCGCTTTTCTGAATTTTTGAGTTCGGTAGGCACTATCTGATGACCTATATGACATTTGTGTGACATTAAAGACAACACACAATTTAACAATTGTAACCAACAAATATTCAAGTAGAGGAACAAAATAGTAGTTCTAAGGGTAGAAACATATTATTTGGCATAGGAAATATTATGGATATGTATGAGGATCTAGTTTTTAGTCAAATTTTATTTGAGCATGTGGTATTTGAAATCATTATTAAAAAAGCATTGAAAAAATGTGGGATGAATATTTCAAAAATAAAAGTATATTTGGAAAGGCATAGTTATTTGTCAAGTTATTTAGGAGAAAATAGATGAGTCATGTTGTGGAGTTGTTGGGTGTTGATAATAGGAAAAACTATGTGCATATTGTTGATAAAATAATAGTTAAAATTTTGTAATCCACATATAACAAAATTGACAATACAATTCAAGGAGGCAATTTAAGCATTATACGTAGAGCATTCATGACTACAAAATTTAGTAGAAAGTTGACACATAGAAAATAAGTATGTACAATTCCTGATTTACTAAAAATATCTAGAAGAATTGCTCAAATATATATGAGGAGGAGAAATATGTTAGATGTAAATATTGAGAAGAAATGGGTGAATATTTATAGAATTATATATTCTAATTTAGGCAATCTATATATATATATATATATATATATATATATAGAGAGAGAGAGAGAGAGAGAGAGAGAGAGATCCTTATTAACTTTATTCCACTTGAGCTAAACTTTAAGCATCTACTAATCAATTTTTTTATTAATCATTATCATGCAACATCGATTTTACCTTTTAGGGTTTTGATTTCCTTTTTAATGATTAATCTCTTTGTAATTATTCATTCACTCAATATAGTTTTGTTTGATTTAATTGCAATGTCTCCTTTGTAGATCTGAGAATTCCAGCCTCTCTAGCTTTGCTTATCTCTTTTTGTGGTGGGTTTTTGCATGTAGTAATTGTAGGGAGCTTTGGGGTTGAGTTTTCATCAACTTTAACATGGTATCAGAGCTTCAGACTTTCATGCCCCTATTCTCTTCATGAGAGGTTTGATATTATTTTTTCAGATCTCTAGTTTTTTAGAGTTTTTTGTATTGGGTCTAGGGGTCACTTTTTTTGTGCACTTTGAGCCTAAACAAACCTCATTGTTGGATTTGTAGCACCCAAAAACCCCTACTTTCATATAAAATTTATCCAATTTGGACGACATTGAAAGGGCAATTTTTTTTGCACCAAGGCTTGACACACAAATCGACATTGCAACAATTTTTTAAATTGAAAAAAGAAAAAAAAATTGATTTGAAATATTTTTTTCATAAATAAGAAGTGCACCTTTTTTCTCAAATGTATGCCTTATAAAAGGTTGTATACATATTTTAAAAGGCACTTAGTCTTTGAAAATGGATATATTTAAAAATGCTTTAAAAAATACCTTTTGCGCCCACTATAGGATAGGACACAAGGTCAAAGGTACAATTTTAATAAAAAAAATGCAAAAGTGCAACACACTTTACAAGGACATCAATAGTATGCATAGTACATGTAGTTACACCACATCATCAAGGTACATGCAAGTACACAAGTATGCCAAATCATTGCCTATGTCATCACCCAGTCCATGCTCAGTCAACATCTAGTGAGTGCCATGTCATTGCTTAGTGAACACCACATGGATGAGTCTTTTTTTTCGCATGACAGCCATACAACTATCAACTTTAGTACAAGGACATGTTGACATCATCATTGCATGAGCACTTTCATGATCTTCTACCATTTTTTGACCTGCATGTGGTTTTTTGGTCGTAACTTGCTCATATGGACTCTATTATTTATAAACAATATATCTCTGAAAAAGTAGGTTCTTATTCATTACAATGGTACAAGTCTTTTTTAGTTTTGATACTTTTTTATAGCTTCTTTTACTCTCAAAGTTAGTTGTTCTTTTTTGCACTCTAGGAGACATATCTTGAGCATTTGATCTCAGATTTGGGAATTGTTTCTATCATTGGAGAGGTATTTTTGTGCTCTTTCTAGTGATGCTAGTTGTTTTTCCAGATTCTTCTCCAAACACATTCTATTTAATATTTTACATTTTTGCACTCTAGTGGATATCTTGGTTGTTTAAGGTCCAAGAACCAATTTCATTACTATAGATGATTCTTCATGGGTTGTACTATATGTTGTATCAGCCTTATGTTTCTTCTCATCTTTATAGACATCATTGGTATGGATTTTGCAAACACACTGAGATAAAGTGTCATATTCCATATGTATTTTTTTAGTTGTTTTGTCTAGTTTTGCCTTTTGATTCATGCAGTGTTATCTGAGAATACTTATGCAGATTATTGTATTATTGGGATTCACCATATCTTGTTCCTTACTATACATGTACTAATCTAAATAAAGTGCCACAGGGGGTTGATGTTTTGCCTTTGTTTTTCATCTCATTTTGTCTAGTAAGTATCTCTTTAGTGACATTAACCTCATGATGTGTCTGAGATTGATCACCTCAGTACATTGTATTTATTTGTGCATATTGATTGTAGTTCCTTGACATGCAGTTCTTGTGGCCCAATTTTCTAGTTGTCTATCACCTCACCCTTGTCTACATTTGGGGGGGTTCTTATATTGGTTATTATTCTTCCTTGGTTCGATGGAGTGAGCTATGTATTCAGTATTTGTTCCTATATACTAGGTGGATGTAATTATTGGGTACCTATGCATTTCAGTGAGATGGATCATTTACCATATAGACACTCTTATTTCTATTCCTACTTTGTTTGCAACATTCCATGGTCAATTTATTAGCTCTTCAAGCTTTGGTGTTTCATGCCATTTATATCTTTGAGTTCTATTGTTTGCCTCTATGTGCCTCTTGATTCGAGTAATGTCTTCTAAGAGTACTCATGTAGATTATAGTCTTCTCTACCTAGTCATCTTCTATTGCAATGGAGGTTGTTCAAATCAATAGTTGTTTTTTGACAGAGCTTTGGAGCTTCTATATGCTTTAGTGGTGTTCTTTATGATCATCATTTTGTTCATATCTTCTAGTACATTCTCTAGTTTGGGAGCTTCTATACTCCTTTGCTATTCCTTCAGCATTATTTCCATCTCTTCTTGGAGTAGAGTTTTTCTCACGTGGTTTTCTCTATTTCTCCTCTTTACAAAATTGGGTTGTGCTTGGCTACCTCATTAGGCTTTGGTGTGGGGATCCAATTTTACTTTCAGTAGGTTTTTAGCTACTCCTTAAATTTATCTTAAGGGGGATGCTAGAGTAATAAGGTATTTTCTTATTAAATCTATTCTACTTATGCTAAACTTTAAGCATGTAATAATTATTATAATTATTTTATTAATTATTATCATGCAAACCTAGGTTTTACCTTTCAGGGTTTTGATCTCCTTGTAGTTATTCATTCACTCAATATATTTTTATTTGATTCAATTATAATGTCTCCTTTATGGATCTGGGAATTCCAGTCTCCATAGCTTTGCTTCTCTCTTTTTGTGATAGGTGTTTGCATTTAGTGATTCTTGGGAGTTGTGGTGTTAAGCTTTCATCAATTTCAACATGGTATCAAAGCTTCAGACTTTCATGCCCCTATTCTCTTCATGAGAGGTTTGGTCTTGTTTTTTTAAACCTATAGTTTTTCAGAGGTTTTTTATATTGGATATGGGGGGTCACTTTTTTTGGTGCACTTTGAGCCCAAACAAACCTCAATGTTGCATTCGTAGTGCCCAAAAAATCCTATTTTCACATACACGCACACACACACACACACACACACACACACACACACACACACACACACACACACACACACACACACACACACACACACACACACACACACACAAACATATGCACAAACACATACATACACCATAATACCATTTAATGCTCTATCAATTTGACTGATCTGAATCATGCAATGAAAAAGTGGTAGTGCCCACATCAAACATCTTATATGCAACCAAACTGGTAAATAGATGACATGTTGTAGATGTCTGAGTAGGGGAAGGTGTTATAGAGGCATGTGTAGGAGTAGGTATTGTAGGGGGTGTTGAAATATCTTCAATAAGTGTGATCTACTGAGGAGCTATAAGAGGTATAGGAATATCTTCCTATCTTTGTAGAACTTGTGACCTTGATGTGTGGAAGAGAATGTGGCTAATTTTTCTACCAATGTCACCAAGAGGAATCCCAATGACTATTAATAAGGCCTGATATGCACTAAATAGATCACTAGTTAAAATTTTTGACATACAACACAACACATCCATATCTTATAAAGCATAAACCCCTAGTGGAGAAGGTATATCTGATATCCCATATGCATCATCTTGTGCTAGAGGATGCAATGTTTGTTGCTATCAAAATGATAGTACAAGACCGCAACATATATCTCCCACATTGATTAGATGATATTTCTTGCAATGTGTAGCAACTATGGTGATACAATAATACATCTAAGTCCTAACAAAATTATCTTGACAGTTAGACCTACAACGGTTATCTCTAGACCTTTTGCCATGACCAAAAGGTTCAAACTGACCAATGCCCTCTTATTAGCAAGCATAGGGGTATCCATAGGCATAATACTATCTGATAATTTTCCAAGGCCCTAGCAAACATGACCTGGAATTTTGTATACATCATAATTTAAATGAAATTCTTAAAATAAAGGGAAAACTCATCCTTTTGTGTCCATCTATGATAAGTGACCAACAATGAGGATATATAAATGGTGCAACAAGATCATCCATGCACCTAGTATCCAAGTAACCTCTAACCCTATGCATGTCTATATAAAAAGGAAACATGATTTTCACCATAGCAGTGGTGACCTTAGTATCAATCTATCTATACTTCACAGTGCCAGTGACACTATGAGAAGAAGTATATAAAGAGTTAGTCCTAATACTATCATAAGGGTTTTATGATTCAACTATATGAATCATGTGAAGTAGATCATCTATGATACTAGTTATCTTCTTACTATCAGGGAGGGTGGTGAAAGTCAAAAGTATAGAATTAAGAACTTTAATAGCACGAGATAGTCTAGCAATGGTACCTATAAATAACTATTGTCTATCCTAACGAGATGAGTTGATCTACATATTGTAATTGACTATACACTACCATCCCCTCCTTGGACACTACCCTCCCCTAAAGATGTAGGTGTTTTCCCAATACCACATGCATAATGTATGACGTATCTATAAAGTGAACCTATACTTAAGTGTACGTAGCTTAGGCCCACAATGAAATAATAATACAAGGCCACAACATATATATCCCACATTGATCAGATGATATTTCTTGTAGTGAGTAGCAACTATGTTGATGCTAGAATACATCCAAGTCCTAACAAAATTATCTTGATAGATAGACCTACAACGGTCATCTCTAGACCTTTTTCCATAACCAAAAGGTTCAAACCCACTAGTGCCCTCTTATTAGCAGGTGTAGGGGTATCCATAGGTATAATACTATCTAATAATTTTCCAAGGCCCTATCCAACATGACCTAGAATTTTGTATACATCATAATGTAAATGAAATTCTTTAAATAAAGGGAAAACTCATCCTTTTGTGGTCATCTATGATAAGTGACCAATAATGAGGATATATAAATGGTGCAACAAGATAATCCATGCATCTAGTATCCAAGTAACCTCTAACCCTATGCATGTCTATATAAAAAGGAAACATGGTTTTCACCATAGCGATGGTGACCTCAGTATCAATATATCTATACTTCACAATGCCAATGACACTATGAGAAGAAGTATATAAAGAGTCTGTCATAATATTATCATAAGGGTTGTATGATTCAACTATATGAATCATACAAAGTAGATCATCTATGATACTAGTTGCCTTCTCCCTATTAGGGAGGGTGGTGAAAGTTATAAGTGTAGAATTAAGAACTTTAATAGCACAAGATAATCTAGCAATGGTATATGTAAATAACTGTTGTCTATCCTAACAAGATGAAGTTGATCTACATATTTTAATTAACTATGCACTACCATCCCCTCCTTGGAAACTACCCTCCCCTAAAGATGTAGGTGTTTCCCTAGCACCAGATGTCATAATGTATGATGTATTTATAAAGTGAACCTGTATTTAAGTGTATGTAGTTTGAAGTAATGTATTTTGATACAAGTATGATAAATATCTCTGCACATGCATACACACACATATTGTAAATAAAAAATAATCTTTTAAATTTAAAACATATATGTACACTATTATGTATGTTATTTAATCAGACTAAACAACTGAAAATACATATTGTTAAAACATATATCAATATTTTATAGTTCATTTATTTTCAAAAAATATGTACTTGTGACAAAAAACTTAGTTAATTTGGAACTTAATATGAAGTAGATATAGGTTTAAACTAGAATTGAACAACTAAGTTAACTAGAGGTTTAAACAAGTTTTATAGGTTCATTGTAGATGAAACTTAACAAGGTTTAAAGTATATGAACAACTAAGTTGATTCTAGTTTTTAGGTTGTATATTTTGACTAGGTTATTTTTAGTTCTAAGTTTGAGCAACTAGGTTAATTCTGGGTTACTTCTACTTGAGATTCGATTGGGTGAGTTCTAAGTTGAATTTCAAGACTATAGTTATCCATGTTCAATCTACATCTATAGTTAACTAGATTAAATTTGATTGTATAATTTTATACATTTAATCTATATCAATAATTGACTATCATTTAACTAAAAAAACCAAAATACAAAACATACTAATTAGAAAATTAATAGTATATGTTGAGTTGTCATTTTGCATGATGTTGAACAATATGAATCCTTTCGAAGTCCTGTCTTGAAAAGCTAATCAAGGATCAACTCCAAGGTTCCGGGCAATCTTGCAACCTACTAAAATCCACTCAATTGAAGACAAATGTGTATGTTTATGAGGAGGCCTTTGTTGGTTCTGAAAAAATTCAAATAATCTATTTGATCTGTTGTTGTTTGAAAAAGTAACCACAAAAGACATATATTTTTGGTATTTTCTATTTTATGATAAATGTAATTTATTGATGCAACTATATGAATTCCTATTTTAACCAAGTGTTAGAAAAGAAAATAACAAAGATAAGGTAATCAGAGACTAAAGAAAATAACTTGAAAGGGAAATTCCTAATGGACATAAACTACAACAACATGTGTGCAAGTTAAATTGTCGAAAAGATTGGGTAGGAAACCAATAAAATTAGGAGCAATGCTTCCTCAAATCCACTGATGCAATCATCGATGGGAACTCAATAATAACCAAAAGATGTTTCATGCTTCATCAAATCACAAGGCCATGGAAAGTGTGCTCATGCAAGACAAGATGTTATGCAAGAACAATAGGTGATATGTTCTCCAATTCATTACGTTAGTGGAATTTGTTAACACAAGGCAAATACCATAACTAAAAGATCACACAATCATATCAACATAATAAAACCATTGGCTCTATTATTATTCATGAACATGCATTCACAAAAATAACACACTCTGGCAAGAATAACTACACTTAAAATGAGAGAACCAATAATATATATTACTGCATCAAATTAATGACCTAGAGTACATATTACATCCATGTATTTATAAAAAATCACCTCCTCCCTTTGTGTTAGGAGAGAGTTCTTAAAATGCAAGTCATGCTAAAAACTACTAAAACAAATTTAATTATGTACAAATTGACTCTCTAAATGGTGTTAAGTAGGTCTACACCTTGGTTTATATCAATTAATGGGTGCATGAGCCTTTACATGACATAAAAGAATAAAATAATGAGAAGATAAGAAGAATGCAGTTGCAAGACAATGTAGGAGTGTCTAGAAGCTCAATCTTCTCTAGGCATTTATGGGAGTTGAATTGTCATCAAAATGGATTTCTAGTGAATGGAATGCTCTAAATTAGGAACTAAAAGTTAACTGTCAGCACACCTCTGATAAAAGTGCACCTACGCACCTTGATGATAGGTTTTATAAATCAAAAAAATTTCCTAAGTGTCAAAACTGAATTTCCAACATCTGGGTTTTCTTCCCCTTTATACCAAAATGATATTTGGATGCTTTAAACTTGAATTTCTCTATGATTTTGGCCACTTGAGTAGTTTCTAGTAAATCGAGACCCTCATACTTATTCTTGAATATTTGCCTTCAATCCTTGTTTCTACAAAATCTTCAAGCTTGGCATCTAACGCCAATAGTGCTTCCTCGGTCTTGAAGGCTTGTTTGATGTCATCTTCTAATGAAGCTACTTGAAATGTACCTCTAAACTATTGAACAACTATTTTCACCAGAAAAAGATTGGTCTTCAACTCATCCTCAAAAATCTCAAGGCTAATGACATTGTAATACCTCTCCGCTTCCAAAATTTGCTCTTGAGTTTGGTCTCTTATCTTTTGAATATATGCGTGTAGTCCCTCCATAAATTTATTACTAGCTGATATCTTCTCTATCCAATCATCCAACTTATCAAGTTCCTCCGTAGTATATACTTCCATCAACGTACGATACCTTTGACCTTTTATTAATGTCAATGCCTGTAGGTCTTTTGCCCATGTATGTACCTCATCCATTAACCCAATATCTTGGTTCACTATGGATACTAGTTAATTCACACTTGATTAAATGTGGTGCAATAGGTTCAAGTTACCTAGGATTATCTGCACACCTTTCTCTTCAAAATTGTCACGTCATTGCTGACATACTTCCAAAAATAGATCCAATGGTGTTGTTCCCATGTCTTTCCTCTCTAATGCCACAAAAAGGGTAATATCTGGATTATCTAGGTCTATAAGGCCCAGGATTTCATACAGATAGCCTCTTAATATCTCATTCTGCTTCTTGAGTGCTATTAACTCAGACTCATCTTGTTCCATATGTCTGAACACCTCCTTTATGCCTGTAGTGATCATTACTTTTGTTGTGTCTATTGTGGGCCTTCCCAACATGATCTCCTTGATTTGGTAATCCTTAGGAGTTAGTTCCCTGGTGTTAGCATGTGGAGGAGGAATGGCTATATGTGCAAGTAAGTCCTAATCTTGGTTCTTTGTTATGAATGCCAATGTTTGTGCATCACTTGTAGGTGGGTCAGGATTCTTGAGTTCTTTCACTAATTCCTACATTCCCTCCTCAACTATTAAGTCCAATTACCTTTTCTAGTGAAACATGACTTCTCTCTTCAACCATGCTAGCGTGGTGCCCATGGGAGACATGTATTTTGCAGAAGAAGTTGTTTCCACTACAAGCCCCTTCTCCTTATCAATCCTCTCTAGAGTCTTTTCTCATTGAAAAATATCTACAATTAGAGTCTTTGTATTTAGTTGGGAAGGTCCTAGCCTCTATATCGTGAGGAGTTTGTTGAGGCTCTTTAGGTATTTTCCCTTCCACTGATACTTCATCAACATGTAGTCGTTGGTGCTCCATTTCCTCTATCACCTGTTATTATGTTTCTATGGCCTAAGGAAGTGGAGTTATTGATCCTTTATCCAAAAATGTTAAGTCCTAAGATGGTGGCGGCAGAATTCCCAAGGGTCCTTAAGATAGAGGTGACATTTGATTCTAGTCCTCTCCTAAGGATTCAGTCATGGGAGTATGTCTTATCTTTTCTCCCACCATCTCAATGCCCACTAGCATGAAGTCAAAATCAGAGAGGTTGGAGACATTAGTTTCATGACCCTCCACATCTATTATTCACCAGTGTTGCTCATCTTCTGATGTAGATACATGAATAGGTTCTTTAGAAGCAGATGGAGGGGTCAGTGTTGAAATTTTTCTTCTCTCCTCCTCTGTTGCCCTTACTAAGTGAGTTCTTTGGCTCAGGGGGACATATTCAATCCTCCCCTTCTTCTTTTTCCTTCTCTTCTGGGGTTGTCTTAGGCACCTATGGGGCTGGAGTATTGTTTTTCTTTAATCTTCTCCTTCACGTCCTTGCCATTGTTGACTCAATCCTTGTCCTTTTGGGAGCCAAAGGGGGAGGTTTCTTCCTCTTGTATAGCCAGTGGTTTTACCCTTTACTCCTCTAGTTGTCCTTGCTCTACCTGTTCATCTTGTATCTATTCTCCTTGTGGAGGCACTTGTGGCTCTCGCTCAAACTCTTGAATAGGATCTTATGCTTCAGGCTCAGCTTGTTCAGGTTGAGGTACTTGTGTTGAGTTGTCCACTTCTTCTCCTTTGTAGGTACTCTTTTGCTTTTATTTGTGCACTTATCAATGTTGAAGTACTCAAACTCCCTCTCATGTTATGTATTATTTCCAGCCTAATAGGGGATTGAGCAAGGAAGTTGACACTGTTACTAACATACCTTTTCCTTTGACCAGTCTTACAATGGCTTGTAAGGGAATAGCCCAAGGAACTGGATCCATTCTAAAAGGTTTATTGATCCATTCCTTCATCAATTGGACTATATGCCTAGCCCAATGATTAATATTTGAACTCTCCTCTTTCCCAATTTATGTATTCATTATAAGTCGGTCATAAATCTTATCCCTATTGTATAAAGGATCCAAGATATCTTTTGAATCTTTTTCTACCACCTTTAGAGGGATATTTATTTTCAACACTTTTTCTGCCAGGTATAGAGTCATCCTATAATAATCCCTTATCCAGATATCATAGTCATCTACTACATTCATCTAATCATCTTCTAATGCATGTTTATGTACAAACTACTTACCTACCAGATGTTGCATCATCCTCCTGTTGTCAAAGTAGGGGCAAGGGGATTTGTACTCTTCCAAGGGATACTAATCCCATTAAGAGTCAAAAGTGACAATGTCTTGCTTTTGCTTCACCTCAAAACTGCCAATTGTAATGGGCCACACCCATGTCTTCTTATGTTGACTCCTCACTATGTCATATGCCAAAGTGAGATGGCCTACAATCTCCAAAAGAATGAGCCTATTTGACAGATATCTTGGGAACTTTTTTAGATTTTTGAGAGTACTAGGTACCCTAAGATATGTGAATGTTTTAATCTAAATGTAGTAAGTGCCAATATATGTGATCCTAGAAGCTATTTATACTGACATTCTTTTGGAATAATCCCTTTCTATGAACCTGATAATTGTGAAGATGAAGCCATCATTCACCACCCTATATTCCACACTTTTCTCTAAGAGTTTCTTCTTCACCAATTATGGATATCCCACATAGAGCCAAGCATTTACATCTTGCATGCTTCCCCTTTTATAGAGGCCAAGGTAATATGTGGTTCTAGTTGCTAATAGATACAACATATATGATGTCATATAGAATTGTGGATCAACTTTCATGGCTACAAGTTTCTCATTCAAGTTGCCACTTAGGATGGTAGCTCAATCAATTGGCATCTTTGCCATCCTGATGGCTTCTATAAAGTGGACAATCCAAGTTTGAAGGTCTTTTGCTGCAAGAAGTCCCATGACTTTTCTCAAAAGTACAATTACATATCCAATATCATCCTTCATATATACCCCCTAGTCATGCCTACTTTGTGACCCACTGGTGTTATATCTACCAGGAAGGAGGACTAAATTATTTCTCTGGCCTCTTTTTCATTCTCTTGATACCATCTTTTTGCTCTATCATAAGTTATATTCAAATATTGGTCAGCCTTGGGAAGATGGAATACCTTCTCAATGTTCCTAGGTTGGAGGTCGAAGACTGTCTCTCCTATGAGTTTTAAAGATTGGACACATGTTAGATGCGATGCCCCATTAACAAGGCCCAACTAGATAAGTGCTAAAACTATTGCAGATCATTCCTTTGATTTGTTATAGATTGTAAGGAAGGCGTTCTAGTTAATATGCCCAAGTTTTATATCTTTGATGTCATCATGCCCATTTTAGAACCGAGATTTCCTCAGTGCACCTTGGTACTTGAATATAACAGGTTTCAAAGCTATCTTTTTAGCCATTGAAGAGGATGATGACACCATTTTATCTGCATAAGAAAAGAAACATTAGTTCAAAAAGTTAAATGTTAACCTAAAACAAGTCCTAATTTACTCTGACACTGCTTAGAATCAAGCAACAAAACCATTAAATCCCTCCCAAATACCTTGAAATGCACTTTAGCACACCTAACACATCGTTGAAGGTGCACTAGTGCGCTAATTGGGCCCCTATTTGACCTTTTTGTGCGAATTTGCACACGTGTGCACCTTACCAAGGTGTGCACATGCACATTGCATGTGCAACTAGGGGAAAACTTAGTTTTATGTTCTCTAACTTAATTTTTTTGAAATCACAAAGGTGCACACATGTACACCTTTGATGCCTTAAGGTTTGCATAGTTTGTATTTTAATTTTAAGCTTAACGGAAGTTGTGCACATGTGCACCTTCAGAGTATCTTGTGTTTTTAAAAATTTTAAAGGTTGTTTTTTTGGCTTTCTCTTTATGTGTGGAGGTGTGCACCTACACAGAGGGCTAACCTCTACTTTGGTTGCTTACAGGTCAAGGAGCGGTGGAGTAGCATAGTACAAAGGGTATAAGGGTATGCACTAATGAGGAGACTGAAAAGTGAATGTGCAAACCCTCTAGAGGTGCACATCTCTGGAAGGAGATGGAGTGAGGACTCTACGCACATGCGCTAGTGCGCACTCAAGCACATGAAAAATTGAAAAACTTCTTCTCTCTCAAAATTTTGACTCTCCAGACTACCCCAATCAATAATTGGGGCTTTCCTAATGACCCAAACCCTAGACTAGGAGTCTAGTAGACAAAATTTACTAGGAGGTCCCCATTTCTAGGAGAAATGGGACATGCATTATGATACCACAACAATATACAACTAAACTAAATTATCCTAACATTAATATATTAGCTAAATAACACTTTTAAAAAAAAAACATAAAAAACTAATATTGGCCTACTTCCCTTGATCGAAACACCAAATCACCCACTCTAAACAATTAGGAATCACTACAATGAAAATGACTCTTTAAGGGCGATTTCGAGCTATATATAGTTTCTTGGGGGTCCGGTCAGACCCATTTTTCCACCTCCATGCCATGTCAATGTTAGTTGGCACCACATGGGTTTGACTAAAAGCATTCCAATGATAACCCTTGTGTCCTAAAAGGTGACACAACTTTGTGCTTTTACTTCTATGCATGCGCGCGTGTGCACACACACACAAAGGTGACACAACTTTGTGTTTTTACCTATATGCGCGTGTGCACACACACACACAAAAATACTTATACAAACACATATATGTGTATATATATATATATATGCACACACACACACACACACACATGCACACCTGTCTTCAAATTGTATAAAGAAAACTATGAGATATTGTTCACCTTTCATTTATTCTCGAACAAAAAGGACATAATCAAGGATGTATACTTAATAGCCTTTAAGGTCAATGATCCAGAGACCCACCATTCTTCTACAAAGAAAACTAACACAAATATGGAGCAATAGCTTTCCTACAATTGTGGAATATAATGATTCAAAGAAAAACCCATGGCTCATATGTCTATCCCTTTCAAGTAGGTTCAATCACGTGTTTTATTTTCATTACAAGTGAGTCACTGTGTATTACATTTATATTATAGTTCATATGAAAGGGATATATTCTTAACTATTTTAAGGTAGTTATCTATTGTCTCAAATGCCTATAATAATAAAAAAACACATTCATGCTATACACTGCTCAAATCATGTTTACTTTCCACTTCAGAGAAACAAAGAAATACCAAGATGCCTAATATTTGTTAAAGTATTTTCATATGGTTATATTTAAGGAAGATTTTATTAGTATCATGAAACACAATAGTTTAGACAACGTTCCTAATAGAATTTTTTAAAAAAAATTTAAGTATGAAGATTTGATTTGTTTCAAAAAAAATTGGATATATTTTTTGATTATTTCCCTTTAAAAAAACATAGGCGAAAATATCAATAATCTCCTTGGAACTAGCAGAAAATGGTTGAATAACATCTACAATGTTGTCATTATAGTTTGTATAGTGCAATTTGTTATGCTCATGGCATCACTTTAGTTTGAAAATAACTAGTATGATCATATATTGTAAAAGTCTACTAATATTTAGTTATAGACGTACATTTTTCATTAGTAATTATATTTCTAATACATTATCATCATCTAATTAATTGCATTAGTAAGAGGTCAAAGCCAAGATTAATTATTATTCTTATTTATTAAGCTCAAGTACACTTGAACCCAAGACCTCCCACACAAGAGTTTCACAATTTACTGTTGTGTTGTAGGATCTTGCATATCTCATCAACATAGTTGATACATGAATATGTAATAACCCCAATAGGTTATAACTTCTTCAAATACCAAATTCTTTTATACTTCAGTTGTTTGACATTTCGTCAAACATTTTGCAAGCAAGAGATATATTGCATATGTAAATTCTAATTGCTTTCTAAATGCCAAACTTTAATAAATATGCTTCCAGAGAACACACCAAACAACTAACAATGAAGATGCAATTATTTTTTAATAACATTGATTACAAATAGGAAAATATGCATCTACATCAATAAGACATTAGGGCCACAGATTCTGATATAAATCAGATTACAATAGATTTTACAAACCCTACTAATGCCCTAAATAAATAATGCAAAATATAGTAGATAAAAACTTGGAATTGCTCCAAAACATGAATTTTCTTGTAGCAAATCACTGTAGCAAATTCCCAACTTATTCCTTACTCCACAAAGATGACCCTAGGCCACAAATTCGTCACAATGAAAAGACTGATTTGTCTTCTCCAATAGTTGCAACCCTTCAGAAGATATTTCACCACCTCAGTTATGCAAATCAATGGGAGCGTTTGTTCTCAATGATCAATATAACAATTGCAGAAACCCTTGGCTCCACGAGCTATCTAGAAGAGTAGATGGCAACACATTTGATGTTCAACAATAAGGTTGTCCTCTTTATTTATTATTTTCCTTCACCCTTCTATAAGGAAATAAAATATTATTTCATTGCACTCTCTAGGTGCTTCCCCCTTTCCAAGGCAATAATTAGTTGTACTGCTAGAAAATGTACTCTCTAGAAGCTTCCCCCTTTCCAATACAATAATTAGTTTTGCTTCTAGACAATTAAATTAATTAAATAGAAAGTCACCTTTTAATATTAATTTATTTGATGACTTTATAAGAAATTAATTTAATCAATTTCTCCTTATTTCTCCACTTAGCCTTCAAAGAACATAAAAGCTAAGAACTCCACTAAGATGCTAGAAAGATGGGGATATTATAGAATATTGCATATTTAATTTGGTACGATTGCAATTTAATTCAAGTATGTTATTGTTGAAAGATCTACAATACTTGAATTTATTTGTATGGTACATATATTGTTACCATTTCTTAGAAAGCTTGTACTCATTACTATGACTTGATATTCAAATGTACATTGTCTTAACACATTGTTAAACATAGATTATATCGATCATATTGTTGATTTGTAAGTTATACAAAAAATATGATTGTTATCATTATATAAAAATCTAAATATTCTCACCAAATATATGTTGTAGACTTAGCAAGACTCTTAAGAAACCCACAAATTTCCAGGATTGGCTGATTCCACAAGTTCTACGTAGATAAGTTTGCCACATTAAAAAGCATGAGCATGCAACTTATGATCATCACACTCATACTATCCAAATCTTTATCACATTGCAAATTATTATCAAAAAATATGTACAAAGGGAAAACCTCCAAAGCAAGCTATAAAAGCCTCCTTATGCCATCAATTCTAGTCAAACCTCCACTACCTTTGTAACAACACATAAGATTGTAATTAAATGTCATTCATTATGACTTTCTCATAATCATTTGTTTGCAATAGATTCACTCATGCAAGGAGCTTTAATATTTCTTCAACATTCCCTTCATAATTTATAATTGACCTAGATAGTCATTCTAAAATAGACAAATGTGATAGTAAAAAATAATAATTTATTTTCTAAAATACACAACTCTATCATATAATTAAATCATTTTTCACAGTTTTAAAAGTAATCAATATAATTTGTGTAAGCTTATTGTTACTATTGAGTTTTGTATTGACCAAACAAATACTTAATTTTAATAAATGTGTATTGAAAGGGAAGTATAATGTTTTTAAGTAAGTTTGAAGATGCAAAAAATAGCTAAGTACAAGATCGATTTAATGAAGTTTAAAGCTGACACCCTAGGTTGTTAGAGACAATCGCATATCCTACTTCTACGCTTATACACTGATCTTTTTTATCTCTTCCTTCATAATTTCATAATTGTATAGGAAGGAATGCCTTCCTAAGACCCCAACTATATAAGGGGCATATGTAATTTCACTCTTTAAAAATACATCTAGAATCTAACTAGGATATGCCCCTTTTAATTTTGTAATATATAAAGGAACTTGGTCCCGAGCAAAACTAGAGGTTTTCTTCCTCCATCCTTTCCTACAACTATCTGTTTGAATGAAGACTTGTGACTTTTATTTATTCATTAATATAACCTCTAGGGCTTAGACCTTTTACTGAACATTTTTTTTTAAAAGAGAAGTATAATCATGTAATGTTTTTTGAGAGATAGATCATTTAGTTTAAATTAAACTGGTACACTTATCCTTTAAATAAATTTTAAATTTTAAAATAAATAAAATTAATTAATCTATATAGATGAATTATATTTTATATAATGAGGTTTAGGACAAAATCAAATTTATTTAAACAAATCAGGAATCTTTTTATTATATATATATATATATATATATATATATATATATATATATATATATATATATATATATATATATATATATATATATATATATATATATATATATATATACTTACATCGACTCTGTAATTCTAGCAATTTTGTGAAAGGAAAAGCTCATGTATAAAGTATGTAATCTAGAAGTATTTTATTTAAAAGAAAATAATTTAAATTTTTTTTCCCTAATTAAATGTGTATTGAAAGAGAAGTAGAATCATGTAATGTTTTTTCAGAGGTAGATTATTTAGTTTTAAATTAAATTAGTAAACTTATCTGTTAAATAAATTTAGAATTTAAAATAAAGAGAATGAATTCTATTTTATATAATGAGGTTTAGGAAAAAAACAAATTTACATAAAAATAAAGAGAATGAATTCTATTTTATATAATGAGGTTTAGGAAAAAAACAAATTTACTTAAAGAAACTATGTCTGTTTTCTCCTTTCGCAATATTAATCTTTTTTTTTTCCCTATTTTACTTACATCAATTCTCTTATTCTGCCATATCCTTATTTAAGATAGAATTTTAATGATAATTAGATAATATAGTGTTATTAAATAAATAATGATAATAAAGTTATATTAAAACTAATACTAAAATATAAAAATAGGAAATTATTATTATTTAATGTATATTATCAATGAAATAATATCTAGTATGCTATTTGAAATAATTAAAAAATAATAAAATAAATTAAATTAAAAATTAAAAAATAAAGAAATAACATTAAATACAAGAGACAATATAGTAGAAAGTATGTTAACTTTCTACATAGAATTTAATAATAAATACAAATAAGTAAGTAAATAAATTATATAACATAAAATAATAATTTAAATTATTAACTAAATCTAATGAAAAGTCTGGAGATATTTAACAAATAGACATGACGCCTTAGTTTTAAGATATAAAAGGGTGGAGAGTTTATTTTAGAGGGGTGGGGGGGAAGAAGAGGAGAAGATAGGAGTTCAAAAAGGGAAAAAAGGGAAGAGGAAAGTAATATGAAGAAAATAAGGAAGTGACTTTCTGAAAAGGTATCAATGATATTGAAAGGATGTGAACCTTCGAAAGGGTCATAATAATGAATAGATGCGACTCTTCAAAAATATTGTGATTATAAAGTATTTAGACTTTTCAAAAGGATATTAGTTATGAAGTGTTGTGACTTTTCAAATGGATTGTAACCATGAAGTGTTGTGGCTTTTTAAAGGATTTGTATTAGGAATGGTTGCGAATCTTGGAAAAGAAGAAACACAAAAGTATATTTTATCATTTCCTTATAATTAGAAAAGGAAGAATTTTAGAAAGTAAATATAGTGTTGAGATAATATAGAATGACTAATTCACTGAAGGGGTGACTAATGATAAAGCCACATAAACCAAGCAAATAGGTTGGTAAGAAAGGGATGTTTATGGATTATATTTATTTAAATATGTTTATAAATTTATTTATATTAATAAATCATACTTGTGGATAATTTATGCATATGCAAATGTGTATGTAAATATGTAATTTGAAATGGATAACACACATGACTTAATGGTTTAAGATCAAGAGAGTCCCTTTTTAGAGAAGAGAGTGATCTTAATATGGTTAATTACTTAAGATCAAGGGAGTCGCTTTGGGAAGAGAGTGACCTTAATCTAGTTAATAGCTTATGATCAAGAGAGTCCCTTTTGGAAGAGAGTGATCTTAATATGATTATAAGGCCGAGATATTTCATAGATGTTAACATATGCATATGTGTCAAGGGCCCTAGATAGAGAATGTCTCTTCTAGGAAGGACCTTAAAGGAAGCACTTCATAGAAGACAAAAACTAACCGGGGATCTAAGGATCCCCAAGAGGGTTATTGATCCTAATGTGGATACATCTTTAAGGTTGGGTTAGGATAGAGGGTAGAATAATGAAATATATTTGATTATTATATAAATTCTAACATTGGTTTTGTAGGTATTATTGTCCTTGCTAGTGGGGACATTACAATAGTATTAGAGCATGACCTTACCATCTTGAAAGGTTAAAGAGGATCCAAAAAAATAATTAACATGAAAGACTAATGTAGAAAGTTAATGACTATTAGAAAGGAATCAATCATACCCATGATAGTAACATAAAAATGAGTAAAAGAAATGTATATTTCAACTCAACAAGAGAAATTATCAAATGGTTTGAGGACAAGCAATTTGAAGAAGGGTGGACTATCATATCCTCATTTTAAGATAGAATTTTAAAAATAATTAGATAATACAATATTATTAAATAAACAATGATAATAAAGTTATATTAAAACTAATACTATAATATTAAAATAGGAAATAATTTTATTTTTTATTTTTTTTATAGATAACATTATTGGTATTATATTGACACTAAAGAGAGATTACAATATTTGAGGTATGGCCATATACCTTACTACAATATATCTACCCATCCCAAGGCCATACATTTAACATTACAAAAAATTACAGAGTATTAACACCCTACCAAAAGCATAGACCACCCAATCCAAATACCAAAAATCAGAGATAAAACAAAACAAAAGGTGCCCACGTACTAATGTTGTTGTCTCCACCATCATCATGTTGCTACTCCTTAAACCAATGTGCTACCTCCTCACATGTGAATGTTGACGTAGAGCAATTTCCACCCAGACACCCTTTGTCATGGAAGATCCCCCTCCTGTTGATTCTTCTTCATGAGTTCATGGCATAATGGTTGACCTGGAGTGAGTGTGCTCTTTCTCGGTTTAGCCTTCATGAAGCTTCACTTGCTCTTAGCTAACACCCAAATTTTCTCAAGCAAAAAATCCACAATCTTTCTCCAATCATGCTCTGCCTTTGGGAGATGCACTCCTTGTGGATTTATAGTCGATCACACTACCAACGGCTGAACAGATGATTCCTCACCACCAATCAGTCTCCAAGGCTCCTCTCCCATCTCTATGCCCATGCCCAAGATAGCTCGTTTAGTTATATCTTCCAACCCCAATAGCCACTATATATCCACACAAGCTATGACTACATGATGAACCTCCTCCTTCTTTTCACCCACCATTGGTGCCAACACCAAAAATAGAGATGCCAGCTCCAGGTTCGATCACCGCTTCCAATATGCATCTAGGTACTTCGGCCCATACATCTATTGAACTCCCTCCAAGAAATTTGGATCATCTGACACAAATATGTTCTTAAGGTGCCAAATAGTAATGTTGACCTCGTAAGTCTATGTTTGATTCTCAAAGCTCGAAGCAAGATTTGCCTCCATTTCTATCACCTTTGAAAAAATCTAAGTTTCACATGTATTTTGTTTCGCTTGTCTTTTGCCTAAATTTAACTTCCTTGGAACTCTCTAGAAACAAGCAAATGCCCGAGTGCCAAGAAATGATTACACACAAGCTAATATGCATGGAGGATTGGGATCTTTGCATGCCATAAAATGATAAATGCCATTGGGGGTAGGAGTCATGATGCCTTCCCAAATAAATCATCCAAGATATTAATGTTTAAATTTGTAAAGTTGGCCAAGACGAAAAAAAAATCTCTTTTTAATCTAATACAAGGTGTCTCAGGTCCTCAAAAATTTCATCATGCGTTCTCATTATTGCATTTGCACCCATGTTAGCCAACATGTCTGCCACCCTATTCGCTTCTTGGAATGTATGGGAAACCTTGAAGTCTTAAAATTCTATTAGCAATCCTTTGATTTGTTGAATATATTTATCGAGGTGCCAAGCCTCCATATTCCCTTTCTTAATGCCATTTATGATTATCTCCAAGTCCCCTTCCAAATGAATTCTTCTAATGCTCGGTTTGGTTCCTAATACAAGAGCCTCTTTTGCTGCATAACATTCAACCACATTATTCGTGCCATAATGCAAATGTTTTTCCATGAATGTGAGAGTATTGCCCTTGCAATCTCTTGCTACACAACCACACTTTGAGACACCCAATTTTCCCCTAACCAACCTGTCAAAGTTAATTTTAACCCATGCTTCCTCTAGTGGTGTCCAACAAACCTTTACACTTTATTTAATAGGATTAACCGTAAAAAGCCCATAAACATGCAAAATAGGAAATAATGATTATTTAATCTATATTATCAATGAAATAATCTTTAGTATGTTATTTTAAATAACTTTAAAAATATGAAAAAATAAAGAAATAACATTAAATACAAGAGACAATATTGTAGAAAGTATGTTAACTTTCTAAATAGAATTTAATAATAAATAATAATAAACACAAATAAGTAGGTAAATAAATAATATAACATAAAATAATATAAATAAACTAAATCATGTAGACACTTAAATCTTATTACATCATTAAGTAATCTTATTTAGTCATCTTCTAGGACATTAATGATTAAGTATTTAATATTTAATTAATTTAATTAACTATAGTCCAATTGATAAAATTAAAAGACAATCCAAAGTCTAATTATCAATTAAATCCCTATTTCTCTATTAAATTAAATAATTGCACTATTTTAAATTAATTTAATCTCACCCCCTTTTATTAAAGAAATCATTTAATAAATCAACCCCTGACTCCTAACTATTTGTAGACCCTATCATTACCTAAATCCAACCCGTTCACCCATGCTAACCTCACTTAGCCAACTAATTAATCCATATCATTAATGCTAACCCACTTGCATCCCTTTAACATGTCACTTGCATCCTAATCCCCTCCTAAGCTAAGTGATGGGAACACAACCCAACAACAGAATGGACACAATAGAAAAGGGGAATTATATTAACTGAGAAAATAAGCTAGTACCAACAGTACAGAGAGAATAAACTTCAAAACATGCCCTACGGGCTTACAATAGCATAAATCTGGAGAATATTTCTCCTTATAGCACCTCCTCTCAAACTCCACCCCGAACTACCTTTTACAATGCCAGAAATCTCCTTAAATAGACCCCAGAGGGTTAAGGACTAGGAGTACATTCCAGAAAGTGCTAGTAGGCATCCACCGACAAAATAGAAGGTTCCAGAAGCCGCGTTAGACGTCGGTGCAAATCTAGAAGAATCCAGAAACGGTAGCCGAACTTTCGGGAGCCATAACTTTTGAACCGTAGCTCCGATTGACGAACCGTTTACATTTTCGAAAAGCTCTCAAAGTGCTCTATAGCCCTATGGACCAGCTTTGCTCGTCCCCCAATTTTCGGCCCTTTTCGAGGTCATTTAATGCCCCAAACCTGACTTTGAAGCAGTCTTAGGGGGTCTCCAAAACCCGAAAAACTGCAATAACTTTCAAACCGTGGGGCCTTTTGACCTGATTCTTTTTCTGGAATGCTCTAAATCTCAATTACATTCATCTGGCCAAGTCGCACCTTCTAGGTCACCAAAATGATGGTCAAATTGCATGCTCCTATTTTTTTTGGGATTTTCAAATGCACTGATAGTTGAACTATGAGAGTTGGAACCTTTATTTGAGCCAAATGGGTATCCAAAAATGTAAACACATAAAATAGAAACTAAGTCTAAGTACATTTTTTTGGGTGACACAGGATTGCCCTTATACCTCTGGATGCTCCTACATCAGACACCCAAGGTAGATTGAAAAGTGACCCTGTCACTTTATGGATGGTAGAGGAAATCCCAAATGGGAAACCTCAACTGCTGAAATCCAAGTTGAGTCTTCGATCGGTCGTCCTTTCCATTTGACCAAATACTCTTCATACTGCCTGTTTCTGGTACTCCTACCCACACGTTGATCTAGAATGTCTTCTATCTCCTCCTTCTTAGAAGCAGGAATTGGACATGGCTCTAAAATCAGCTCCTCATCAGCACCATCATCATGATACTCTGTCAAATCTGCAATGTTGAAAATGGGAGAAATGTGAATACCATCTGGCAGCTCCACCTCATATGCATTTCCTGAGTTATGTTTCTTCAAAATTTTGCAGGGGCCAAATTTCTTCATTTCAGCTTGTTGTAAGTACCAACTGGAAATATTTCTTTTCGTAAGTGCACCATGACAAGATCCCCTACTTGGAATTCCTTATATCTTCTCCTTGCATCAGCCCTAGCTTTATACTCTTGATTCATCTTGATAATGTGTGCTTGAACCTCCTCATGTAGACGCTTGATGTGTTCAGCAAATTCCTCAGCTTCAGCACTTGTTCTCTCCCCTTGTTCTATCTTCCTCAATTCTGGTGCAGTCCTTGGGCTATTTCCATATACAATTTGAAATGGTGATTTTCCAGTACTCCTATTTACAGAGTTATTATAAGCAAACTCTGCCTGTGGTAGAATCAAATCCCATCCCTTGGGCTTATCTCCAACTAAACATCTCAGCAAATTGCCCAGACTTCTATTTACCACTTTTGTTTGGCCATCAGTCTGTGGGTGATGCGTGGAACTGAATTTCAAGTCTGTTCTCAACTTCTTCCACAATGTCCTCCAGAAATACCCCACAAATTTAGTATCTCGGTCAGAAACTATACTCCTTGGAAGACCATGTAGTCTCACCACCTCTTTGAAAAACAAGTCTGCAATATGGACAGCATCATGAGTTTTGTGGCATGGAATGAAATGTGCCATTTTGGAGAACCTATCAACCACCACGAATACCGAGTCATTACCCCTTTGTGTCCTTGGAAATCCAAGAACAAAATCCATACTTATGTCCTCCCATGGCCTTGATGGAACAGGCAATGGCTGATATAGGCCAGTATTTTGACTAAACCCCTTGGCAACTTGACAAACCTAGCAACTCTGTACAAACTTCTTCACATCCTGTGTAATTTGAGGCCAAAAATAATGTTCTCTAAGAATGGCAATGGTCTTATCCCAACCAAAATGTCCTGCCATCCCTCCACTGTGTTTCTCCTTAATCAGATTTTCCCTCATGGAACTCCTTGGAATGCACAATTGACTACCTTTGAACAACATGCCATCCTGAATCAAATAGTCTAACCACTTGGTTCTATCTACAGCCACAGGTTCTTTACAAGCTTTCCATGCTTCAGCAAAATCAGGATCCTTGGGGTACAAATTCTTGAGTTCATCAAACCCAACTACTTCAACCTGCATTGTTGTAAGCAAAAACTATCTCCTACTTAATGCATCTGCAACCCTGTTAGATGTTCCACTTCTATGCTTCAACACAAATGTATAACTCTGCAAGAATTCTACCCACTTCATATGCCTCTGATTCAATTTACCTTGGCTATTTAGGTACTGTAATGCCTGATGATCAGTATACAAAACAAATTCCTTTGGCAATAAATAATGCCTCCATTTCTTTAAGGCCTGAACTATTGCATAGAACTCTTGATCATAAACAAAATACTTCTTCTTTGCATCATTCAATTTTTCACTAAAATATGCAATAGGCTTACCTTCTTGGCATAATACAGCCCCAATAGCGCTACCACTAGCATCACAATCCACCTGGAATACTTTTCTAAAATCTGGAAGTGCCAACACAGGTTGTTCAGTCACCTTCTTCTTCAGCAATTCAAAACTTCTTGCAGCTGCTGCAGTCCATTTGAACTCTTTTCTATCCCCTCTTATTGTATCAGTTAGGGGTGCACATATGCCACTGAAATTCTTAATAAACTTCCTGTAAAAACTAACCAGACCATGAAATGATCTTACCTCAGTAGCAGACCTTGGAGTAGGCCATTCCAAGATGGCTTTTACCTTCTTTGGATCCATTTTGAGACCTTCAGGTGATATAACAAATCCCAAATAGACTAACTCCCTTTTTGCAAAGACACACTTCTTTAGATTAATTAACAGTTTCTCTTCCCTTAGCCTTTCAAGGACACTACGAATATGTAGTAAATGTTCTTCCAAGGTCTTGCTGAAAATTAAAATATCATCCAAATAGACAATAACAAATTTTCCCAAGAACTTCTTAAGTACCTCATTCATGAGCCGCATGAAGGTGCTTGGAGCGTTCATCAATCCAAAGGGCATGACTAACCACTCATAAAGACCCTCCTTGGTCTTGAAGGCTGTTTTCCACTCATCTCCTTCTCGAATCCCTATCTGATGATAGCCACTCTTCAGATCTATCTTTGTGAAGTATTGAGCTCCACTCAAGCAGTCCATAAGATCATCCATCCTTGGTAAAGGAAACCGGTACTTGATGGTTATCCTATTTATAACTCGATAATCTGTACACATCCTCCACTCTCCATCCTTCTTTGGTGCAAGTACTGCAAGTACTACACATGGACTCAGGCTCTCTCGAATCAAGCCCTTCCTCAACAGCTCCTGAACCTGTCTATTTAGCTCCTCTGTTTCAGTAGGAGTCATCCTGTGAGCAGCCTTGTTAGGCAAACTAGGTCCTGGAATCAGATCTATTTGATGACTGATTTGCCTTACTGGTGGCAATCCATCTGGAACATTATCAGAGATAATATCTCCAAATTCTCCTAGTAAATCTGAAACTTCCAATGGTATTTCACTACTACCTTCTTTATCTTTCCTAGGAATCAAAGCATAGCACATACGCTGATGTTTCATGCCATCTAAAAACTTCCTTCCATCAACAAGACAAATCCTAGCACTGCTACATACCTGTTCACCTTCCTTTTTCATGGGCTTCAATTTGTGGCGAACTCCATCCTTTGTCAGAGAGTATGTGTTTGCATGTCCATCATGTATTGCATGTCTATCAAACTGCCATGGTCTACCCAACAATAGATGGCAAACATCCATCGAAATAACATCACAAAGAACTTCATCATGGTAACTCCCAATTTTGAATTTTACTAAACATTGTTCACTTACCAGGACCTTATGATCATCTTTTACCCAAGAAATCCGATAGGGCTGGGGATGTTTCTCCCTCTTGAGCTTCAGCTTAGAAACCATCTCTTCGGATACCAAGTTATCAGTGCTACCACCATCAATGATCACATCACAACATTTATCCTCACACTTGCATCTGGTACGGAACAAACTCCTCCGTTGTCCCGATTCATTCTCACCACTTAGTAGGACTCTTTCATTTACCAAGGTCTCTCCTCTTTCTGCATCCTCTGAATGTGATGATTGTGCATCCTCATCCACATGAGCAACCCTAGCTTGGCCCTCAGCTCTCCTATTTGTCCTTCCTTGTCATTGAGGGCATTCAAAGGCACGATGACCTTCTTCATTGCAATGGAAACAGGTACCACGGAAGCCTCCTCTTCCTTGCCCACGTCCTCTACCTCTTCCTCTTTGATTCCCAAAATCTTGATCACGGGAGCGATTGAAACCCTCATTCCTCTGGTTCCTGCTAGTACCCTCATCTTCATTTTTCTTTTGAGTTTCATTGCGGCCTCCAGATGATCTACCGCTTCCCCTTCCTCCTTGACCGCGCCCTCTTTGTCTTCCTTCAAACCTTTTACTCAGCTTCTCTTCAACTCGTAGGGCAAACTGGTATGCTTCTTCAACGCTGGTCATTCTTACCAGACTTAATTCCTCCTGGATGCTAGGTCGTAACCCACTGATATAACGAGCAACCTTGTCCTTATTTGCTTCTGCATGCCCCACTCTAATCAGGAGTCGGTAAAACTCCTCTATATATTCTTGGACTGATCTTCCTGCTTGCTTTAACCCATGCATCTTCTTAAATAGATCAAGCTCGTAGTCCACAGGAATGAACTGCTTCTTCAATTTGTCCACCATGCGATCCCATCTTGTGATCTTCTCCTTTCCTCTTCTAAGTCTTTCCAGTTGAACCTCTTGCCACCAGATTTTGGCATGGCCTTTTAGTTTGGCCTTTGCAAACTTAACCCTATCTGGGTCCCTTATATCCTCATACTCAAAGTATTCATCCAGTTCATTGATCCAGTCGATCAACTCATCTGGTTTCAAATTTCCCGAAAATATACCCACTTCAATTGTAGGTCTTTTTCCAAACCTAGTAATGGCCCTAAAAAGCCTTTCCTCTACAAGATTCAGAACTTCCCCGTCAACTTCCATTACTTCCTCTTCATTGTCATCCTCACTATTGTCATCTGCGGCAATATTTGCTCCTCTACGAAGCTCCTCTTGCAATGCTTGTACCTGTCTCTGGAGGGCTCTAACCTCCTCAGGATCAATAGCTCTGGCCCTTCTGCCACGCTCTCTTCGTGGAGGCATCTTCTAACTCGAACCCACAACCACACAGTCCTGGTGCAAACTGCCTCACAGTCGGCGCTCTGTCTACACACTCAGGAAAACCTGCTCTGATACCACTTGATGGGAACACAACCCAACAACAGAATGGACACAATAGAAAAGGGGAATTATATTAACTGAGAAAATAAGCTAGTACCAACAGTACAGAGAGAATAAACTTCAAAACATGCCCTACGGGCTTACAATAGCATAAATCTGGAGAATATTTCTCCTTATAGCACCTCCTCTCAAACTCCACCCCGAACTACCTTTTACAATGCCATAAATCTCCTTAAATAGACCCCAGAGGGTTAAGGACTAGGAGTACATTCCAGAAAGTGCTAGTAGGCATCCACCGACAAAATAGAAGGTTCCAGAAGCCGCGTTAAACGTCGGTGCAAATTTAGAAGAATCCAGAAACGGTAGCCGAACTTCCGAGAGGCATAACTTTTGAACCGTAGCTCTGATTGACGAACTGTTTACATTTTCGGAAAGCTCTCGAAGCGCTCTATAGCCCTATGGACAACTTTTCTCGTCCCCCATTTTTTGGCCCTTTTCGAGGTCATTTAATGCCCCAAACCTGACTTTGAAGCAGTCTTAGGGGGTCTCCAAAACTCGAAAAACTGCAATAACTTTCAAACCGTGGGGCCTTTTGACCTGATTCTTTTTTTGGAATGCTCTAAATCTCAATTACATTCATCTGGCCAAGTCGCACCTTCTAGGTCACCAAAATGATGGTCAAATTGCATGCTCCTATTTTTTCAGGATTTTCAAATGCACTGATAGTTGAACTATGAGAGTTGGAACCTTTATTTGAGCCAAATGGGTATCCAAAAATGTAAAGACATAAAATAGAAACTAAGTCTAAGTACATTTTTTTGGGTGACACAGGATTGCCCTTATACCTCTGGATGCTCCTGCATCACTAAGCCTAATCCCCTTCCTAAACATGTGCAGAACTTTAACCAAAGGTTGAGACTTCCTAACCATAAATAAAGTCAAACTTCCATCCCATCCCTCTTACATTCCCATCCAAGAGACTTTAAGGCTCTTACAAGGCATTAATGGCTCTTTAAGGCCTCTTACATCCCTCTTCCACACTCCTTCCCCCTCATAACTTCTTTTGACCACCCATTTTGACTGGTCTCTCATCCAATCCCCTTGTGACACTTATGACAAGACTATGGATTTGAGAAAGCACAATCCATGTGCTTCCATTTCCTTCAATCCTAGCCTTCCCTCATCCTTCATCCATCCTTACATCTTGGTCATCCATCTCACCACCGCTTGGCCTATAAATTGGACCCTTACCCTCTCACAATTCATAATCAACTTTCATGCAAACTCATAATGCCCCTTTCAAGAACAAATGACTAAATAATATCCTTACCATGTAGTAATCCTCACTCACCCTATACACAATGTTTTACACTTTGAAGGTTCTCATCTATTGAAGGCTTTGAATCACATTTTGAGCATACATCCACCATAGTTTAGACACATCTAAGCATCGAGGTCACACTTGGGGAGCTCACCATACTTATTTTGCTTTCTCCTTTTGTGTCTACTTCATCCTCTCATAACATTTGTTGTATTTCTTTAGTTTGTGAATGTTAAATTCATTTTAATGTTATGTAGACACTAGGATATTACAATATACAAATCTAATGAAAAGTCAAGAGATATTTACAAATAGACATGACTCCTTAGTTTTAAGATAGAAAAGGGGAAGAGTTTATTTTAGAGGGGGAAAAAGAAGAGGAGAAGATAGGAGTTCAAAGAGGAAAAAATGGAAGAGGAAATTAATATGAATAAGATAAGGAAGAAACTTTTTAAAAAGCTATCAATGGTATTGAAAGGATGTGAACCTTCGAAAGGGTCATAAAAATGAATAGATGCAACTCTTCAAAAATATTGTGATTATAAAGTTTTGGGACTTTTCTAAAGAATTATAGTGATGAAGTGTTGTGACTTTTAAAATAGATTATAGCTATGAAGTGTTATGCCTTTTTAAAGGATTTTTAATATGAAAGGTTGTGACTCTTGGAAATGAAGAAACAAAAAAGTATATTTTATCCTTTCCTTATAATTAGAAAATGAGGAATTGTAGAAAGTAAATATGGAGTTGAGATAATATAGAAGGACTAATTCACCGAAGGGCCAACTAATGATAAAGCCACATGGACCAAGCAAAGAGGAAGGTAAGAAAGGGATGTTTATGGATTACATTTATTTAATTATGTTTATAAATTTATTTATATTAACGAATCATACTTGTGGATAATTTATGCATTTACAAATGTATATGTTAAGATGTAATTCAAAATGGATAACACACATGACTTAATGGTTAATGGTTTAAGATCAAGAGAGTCCCTTTTTAGGGAAGAGAGTGATCTTAATATGGTCAATTACTTAAGATAAAGAGAGTCCCTTTGAGAAAAGAGTGATCTTAATCTGGTTAATAGCTTAATATCAAGACAGTCCCTTTAGAAAGAGAGTGATCTTAATATGGTTGTAAGGTAGGGATATTCCATAGATGTTAACATATGCATATGTGTCAAGGGCCCTGGATAGAGAATGTCTCTTCTAGGAAGGACCTTAAAGGGAGCACTTCATGGAAGACAAAAAACTAATCAAAGATCTAAGGATTCTCAAGAGGGTTATTGATCCCAACATGGAGACATCTTTAAGGTTGGGTTAGGATAGAGGGTAAAATAATGAAATATATTTGATTATTGTATAAATTCTAACATTAGTTTTGTAGGTATTATTGTCCTTGCTAGTGGGGACATTACAATGGTAGTAGAGTATGATCTTATCATCTTGTAGGGTTAAAGAGGATCTAGAAAAATAATTAATATGAAAGACTAATGTAGAAAGTTAATGAATATTAGAAAGGATTCAAACATATCCATGAGAAGAATGTAAAAATGTGGACTAAAAGAAATATCTATTTCAACTCAATAGAAGAAATTGTCAAATTGGTTGAGGATAAGCAATTTGAAGAAGAGTTGATTGTCATATCCTCATTTTAAGATAGAATTTTAATAATAATTAGATAATAAAATGTTTTTGAATAATAAAGTAGCCAAAACAAGGCGGCTAGCCCTTACAATAAAAATTGACCTACAACCAACAGATTACCATCCAAACAAAATATTACCCCCTAATAATGCTTATCAAAACAAAAACATCATTCGAAAGAGCATAATAATAATAACTAATAGACATCCTACATAGGTAACATGTAAGAATACTGTTAATAATAAAAGAGTTTGTAAACAAAGACAATAAATCCTTTGAACATACTAAGTCCAAATACCAACAACTCAACAAATACATAATCTAGAGAGGAGTAGACCCTAATTAGGATTCTTTTCAATTCCCTTTGAGAAGGATGTTTGCCCAATCTTCTGTTAGCATGAATGTTGATGGTATGGGGAAGCTTTGCAAAACATTGTTATGATATATTTATAATTGTGTTTGTCATTGATGACAACATAGTAATAAGTTTGCAAAAGGTTGACAGAGCAATAGCCTGTGATTTATGTATTGAGGACATTATATTACTTATTGATGCAGGAGCATCCAGTGGTGTAAGGGCAATCCTATATCACCCAAAAATATGCTTAGAGATAGTTTGTGTTTAATCTATTTTTATTTTTGGATACCTATTTAAGTCAAATAAAGGTTCCAACTCTCATAGTTCCACTATTAGTTTTTTGGGTTAGAGTTTTTAAGCACCTTGGGATACGTGTAAATGCAGAAAAAGGGTTATTTTGTAATAAAGCCAAAATTATTATGAGTTATGGGATGTAATTTGGAGGGATGATTATACTTGTAATTTAAAGACTCCAAAAAAAGAATCAGGTCAAAAGACTTTACGATTAGAAAGTTATTGCAGTTTTAAGTTTCTTGGAGACCTCCTAAGAGTGCTTCAAAGTTAGCTATGGGGCCCTAAACAGCCTCATACAGGACCAAAAAATGGGGGACAAGAAAAGCTATCCATAGGGCTATAGAGCACTTTGAGAGCTTTCTGAAAATGTAAACGATTTGTCAATCGGAGTCCTAGTTCAAAAGTTATGCCTCCTAGAAGTTGGAATACCATTTCTGGATTCTTCTAATTTTACACCGACTTCTAACGTGACTTCTGGAACCTTCTATTTTGGTGGTGGATTCCAATTGGCATATTATAGAATGTATTCCTAACCCTAAATGAATTGGGGTCTATTTAAGAATATTTCTGGCATTGTAAAGGCAGTTCCTAGTGGAGTTAGAGATAAGGTATTGTGTGGAGGATTTCTTTCTCCAAAATCATACTATTGTAAGCCCATAGGGCATTTGTCATTGATAATAATATTTCCCTTTTCCTGTGTGTTCATTCTAGTATTTGGTTGTGTCTCCATCACTTATTTTCTTAAGTGCAGTTACTAACATGTACTACAATATGTATTTGTTACTTGGGCAAGTGTGTAGAACCTAAATTGATAGTGTACGAAAAATATTGTTGATATACAAAGAACTGCATGAAAATAGAGCATTGGGAAAGCAGTTCCTATTGAATGATTAATGCAACTCATTTCATTTGAAATGAAGGGTTGCACAGTTAACTAGAGGTAGTATATTGACCGTTGATGATGTCAGAGAGTGTGCATGTATGGAAGTCACACATGTGAAAGTTTTTGTGTAACTGTGAGACAACAACATTGATTAAATGGACATTTCATTTAATTAATGTATGATAATAAAGTGTGAAGCTGAAACAAGGATATATGATTGAGCATGGTATAAAGGAAAGATGTTTTCCTTGTTTTAGACATCAAGAAGAAGAAGACTTGTGAATTGCTAAGCAACAGAGTACAGTGAGATATTAATGTGTATAAGTGACCTTAAGGGTTACTATTATTGATCATAGAGTTCCAGATCTAATTACATGATCTGAAGGTGAAGAAGTCCAACATACTAGATAGTGGAAAATGTAAAAGCCTATTACACATCTATTATAGTACCAAGGTCAATTGGACACTAAGTTCATTCCTGAAGCTGTTTGGACAGTGGGTTCAGCTACTTTTCCACAACTCCTAACAGGGTTGGAATCTCCTAATAGGGACTCTTGTACTAAGTGTTGTAATAGACTCCTAATAGGGTCCATCCTCTAACAAGGAACATTCATATTAGTAAATCATTTTGTGGGCATCATTCCCATTGGGGTTTTCCCTTTGATCAAAGGTTTCCCTAGTCAACATATATGGTGTAATTATGTACGAGCACCTCTTTATGGTTATTTTTTACATTGGTTGTTTAACCAAGATTGTTTAAAAGGGATAATTGTATTAATTATCACATAACTGATTCACCTCTCCCCCCCCAACCCCCAGTTATATTGGTGGACTATTGTTTCTAACAATTGGTATTAGAGCTTTAGGTCCTAGAAGAAAAAGTTTAACTTTGGGAGATCCATGGAAAATTTGTTCAAAAAAGAAAGTCTGAGATTTGATGGTACAAACTATGATAGCTGGAAGGATAAAATGAAGACTCATCTCTTGTGCATGGGTCCAGGATATTGGCTTGTAACCAAGGCATCTAAAAACATTGTAGAGGAAGACAATCTTAAAAGTTGTACCGAGGAACAGAGAGAAGTATTCATGTGCAACATAAGGGTAAGAGAAGCAATATTGTCTGCTCTACTTGAAAGTGAGTATAGTCAGGTAAAACAACTCAAAACATCTCATGAAATTTGGAAAACCTTAGAAGCTAATTATTGTAAGGAAAATCAAGTGTGGAAATAACTTCCTACACTAATCTCTTAAGAGAAGTATGGTGCAAATCCTATTAAAAACTTGTACACTTACAGATTCAATATCATGTAAACAATAATATTACAGCAAACCAAGCATAAAGAAAATAGATAGAGAAAGAAACACATAACACAAAGAATTTTCGGTGGGGAAAAACCTTTCGGTAAAACAACCCCACCCCTCCAGAACCTGCACAATGTATTATCTTCAACACAAAGTTACAATACACTTGCAATGCAAGTTCAACAGTGACAACAGAAGACACCAGTAGCAACTCGTAGTACCAACAATACACTTTCTTACATCACGCCTCTTCGCAACCCTAAAAAAATGCTTATAACATGCGCTTCACTTTTAGGGTTACTCCCAAAGATAACCGTATTGGGGTAGAGTGTACAATACTCAAAATTATCAGTTGCCACATGTCTTCACCTGTCATTGAATCTTCCTAACATAGCTCTTACGTGTCATAGGAATCCATCATAATCACTTTATAATGATCTCCTTATACACAATTCAAGATGCCGACACATCAACATTATTTGCAAGAAATACATTTTACAAAACAAATAATAAGAATAGGAATTATCCAAGGTTGAGACACCTTATTCCTAACAATTATGAGGGTGATACACATGCAAAAAGGGTTAGATTACAATTTTTTTTTTTGCATTCCAGGATGCTAAGATGATGGAAGATGAATTTGTGAGAACCTATATTGGCAAAATATCTGAGATTGTTGCAGGAATCACATCTCTTGGTGGAAAGAAATCTAATGATGAAGTAATATGGAAGATCTTGAAAAGTCTGACACCACCTTTCAAGACAATAACACAGATGATTTGGGTAATGTTACCTTGCACCACTAATTTCACCAAAGAAACATTGCTTTGTAGATTGGAAGCTAAAGAATTTGATCTAAAACAATATGGAGAATTAGCAAAAGTTGAGACAACATTTAGTGCATTTAACATAAACTTAGTCTAGCAAGGAACACAAAAGCGTAAGGAGACATTGCTAGTAGCAAAGAGTCTATTGAGGAAAAGATCTAGGAAGGAGTGGCTCTTCTTGTGGAAAGAGAAAAAGATGGTAAGAATATCTTTAAATGTTGGACATGTAGTGAATATGGTCATTATGCATATAAGTGTCCTAAAAGAGAAAGAAAGTATAAGGGAATATTCAAATCTAGAAGACCTAGAAATTGTTTATATGCTAATGAAGAGGAAGAAGAATCTGATCTAAGAAAAAGTGAAGTTGAATTAGGATTCATAGCTATAAAGGAGGATGATCTTGATAGAGAAAATAGAGAAGAAAGTATGTTGATCTTACAAGCTGAAAGAAAAGATTGGATCATTAATAGTGGTTGTTCACATCACATGACTGGTGATATGAGCAAATTTGTTGAATTTCGAAGCCATGATGGAGGAATTGTCATAATAGGGAACAATGCAGCCTACCACATTACAGGAATCAGATTTATCACATTAGATGGTAAAACAAATACTAATGATGTTTATTTTGTTGATGGACTAAAAAATAACTTGTTAAGTGTTGGATAACTTATGGACAAAGGTTACCAATTGTAGTTTGGTAATGGCACATGCATTATCAAGAACAAGGAAGGAAAACTACTCATTATTAGTACAAGAACCATAGGTAATGTATTTTAGTTAAACTCCACTAAAACAACATGTTTGGTAGCTAAAATTGACAACAGTTGGTTATGGCACAGAAGATTTTGACACATTAATTTTTATAACATTGTGAAAGCTAGTAATACACTTGTTGTGAGAGATTTACCTAAGATCGCCAAGCCCATTGACATTATTTGTAAGGAATGTATCTTGGCTAAGTAGAAGAAAGTCTCATTTCCTAGCAAGTAGTTTGGTACTACGCAAAAGTTGGAATTGGTTCATACAGATTTGAGTGGTCCTACAAGAACAAGATAATTCTATGGAGAAAGGTACTTTATGATTTTTGTTGATGATTTTACCAAAATGATGTGGGTAGCTTTTCTTAAGGAAAAATCAAAAGCATTTGAGAAATTCGAGATATTCAAGAATAAAGTAGAGAATGAATCTAGAGTTAAAATCAAAAGCCTAAGATTAGATAGAGGAGGAGAATTCACTTCTAGAGAATTCAATATCTATTGTGAAGAGCATGGTATTAGGAGACAGCTATCCTCACCCCATACACTTGAGTGGAATGGGATTACTGAAAGAAGAAATAGATTAATTGCTAAAGCAACAAGAGCTATGCCATTCTAGAATGATGTACCAAAAACCTTTTGGAGAGATGTAATCAATATAGCAGTATATACACTTAATAGAGTATAGATTAGAAAAGGGATGGAGAAAACATCTTATGAGTTATGGTTTGATCACTCACCATCAGTCAAATATTTTAGGATATTTAGAAGCAAATGCTACATCAAAAGAAATGATGATATTGGTAAGTTTGATCCAAGGAGCGATGAGGGTATGTTTCTTGGCTATTCATTAAAAAGTAAAGCTTACAGATGTTTCAACTATAGAACAAAAGCTATAGTAGAGTGTGAAAATGTAAAAATAGATGAAAAGTTTGGCACTAAGGAAAAGATGATGGATTATAACTCTGATGGAGATGATTATTCTGGGATGACCAATAGATGCAATGAACTATTTCTCAAGACTAACAATGACTTGCAAAATAATGTGCAAATAGAGGAAGTAAGAGAAGAATACCTAAAATAAGAGTTGAAGCAACAACTCCTACCCCAAATAATAATTTAATGAGAAATCATCTCGTTGATCAAATGATAGGAAGTAAAGAAAAAGGAATAATGACAAGAAATAGAATCAATGAAGAACTATGCCTAATATCTCAAGTAGAATCAAAAAGTGCAGATGAAGCAATCAAGGATGATCATTGGCTGAAAGCAATGGAAGAAGAACTTCAACAGATAATAAAAAATGACACATGGGAATTGATTCCTAGACCTAAGGACAAAATGTGATTGGTTAAAAATGGGTATTTAGAAATAAAATGAATGAACAAGGTGAAGTAATAAGAAACAAAGTAAGAATAGTATGCAAAGGTTACTCTTAGCAAGAAATAAATGATTATGAGGAAACATATGCACCTGTAGCAAGAATGGAAGTAGTTAGAATGTTCTTGGCATATGCAGCAAATAAAAATTTCAAAGTATATCAAATGGATGTTAAGTCAACATTTTTTAATGGAGAACTTGAAGAAGTCTATATTGAGCAACCAGAAGGATTTCCTTTGACAGAAGAGAAGGATATGGTTTGCAAATTAAAGAAAGCCTTGCATAGATTAAAGCAAGCACCTAGAACCTAGTATGCAAAGTTGGATAAATACTTAGCAAAGCTTGGATTTCCTGAAGGAATAACAAATAGTAACTTGTACTTGAAAGAAATAGAAGATGGTTTGCTGATAATTATTGTATTTTTTGATGATATCATTTTTGGAGGAAATGATGAAGCCAGTAACAAATTCTTTGAAGATATGAAGAATGTGTTTGAGATGAGTATCATAGGGGAAATGAATATTTTCTTAGGATTGCAAATTGTTCAAAACAAATAAGGAATCTTTATTTCTCAGACAAAGTACTTAAAACATTTTCTAAAAAGATTTGGTCTGGAAAACTATAAACTTGTTGGAACTCCTATGGTAACTAGTCACAAGTTATCAAGAAAGGATGAGACACCTACTATTGAACAAAAGAAGTACAGATCTATGATTAGAGGATTGCGGTATGTGACTAATAGTAGATCTAATATAGCAAATGCAGTTGGAATTATGGCAAGATTTTAGGCTAATCCTAAAGAATATCACTATGAAACAGTGAAAAGGATATTCAGATACTTGAAAGGGACATTTTCCATATAGAAGTAATGACTTTACTCTTTGCACTTATACTGATGTTGATTGGGTCGGAGATAAGGATGATAAAAAAAGCACTAGTGGAGGAACATTCTTTCTTGGTGGAAGATTGGTTTCTTGGCTCAACAAGAAGCAAGATTACACCTCACAAAGCACTAAAGAGGCAGAGTATGTTGTAGCAGCAAACAACTATAATCAAGTCATGTGGATGAAGCAGATGATGAAGGATGTTGGAATTACATTCAAAGAACCTATTATCATTTACTATGATAATACAAGCACAGTTAACATGTCTAAGAATCTTGTTTTGCAAGCACATCTCTATAAAGTATCATGTGTTGAAAGAGAAAGTTGCAGAGAAAGAAATTAGACTGGAGTACATTAACACTAAGGAATAGATTGCAAACATTTTCACGAAGGCCTTACCAAAGGATATGTTTGAGTTCCTAAGAGGTATGCTTGGGATTATGCCCTTGCCTATTTCAGAATAAAAGATGCAAAACTGCATTAGTCTAGGGTACATAGCATCATTGTTAGACTAGACTGAATAGAGTTAGCAAAGGACACTTGGTAGTTGGTAATTGGTGTACAACAGTGTCTTTAGACACTTGAGTTGTTTATGGATTTATATAAAAAATTATAAAGCAACAGACCTGCTTGTGGTCATGCTAATTAGATGATCAAGAAAATTGAACTATTTGTGTACTATCTTTGACGTTGATGTCAATGGTGGAGAAGTATGGTATGAAAAACATTGTACTATAGAGGAGACGTGTTGCAATAAAGGATTTGCATGAAGCAAGATTTGATTGATGAAGAAACTTGTTGGTATTCTTGGAACTAGATGTTTTTCATCTATGTTTCCATCAATTCCAAAGGGGGAGATTGTTAGCGTGAATGTTGATGCTATGGGGGAGCTTTGCAGAACATTGTTATGATATATTTATAACTGTGTTTGTCATTGATGACAACATAGAAATAAGTTTTTAAAAGACTGACAAAGTAGTAGACTGTGATTTCTATATTGAGGACATTATTTTACTTATCTGCTTATGCGTAGTTACTAGCATGTACTACAATATGTATTTGTTACTTGGGCAAGTGTGCAAAACCTGAATCAACAGTGTATAGAAGATATTGTTGATATATAGAGAACTGCATGAAAATAGAGCATTAGAAAAGCAGTTTTTTATTGAATGATTGGTACAGCTCATTGCATTTGAAATGAAGGGTTGCACAGTTAACTGGAGGTAATATACTGACCACTGATGACATTAGAGAGTGTGCATGTACAGAAGTCACATGTGTGAAATTTTTTATATAACTGTGAGTCGACATCATTGATTAAATGGGTATTTCATTAATTAGTGTATGATAATAAAGTGTGAAGGCAACTCAAGGAGTTATGATTGAGCATGGTATAAAGAAAATATGTTTTCCTTGTTTTAGACATAGAGAAGAAGAAGACTTGTGAATTACTAAGCAGCAGAGTAGAGTGACATACTAATGTGTGTGAGTGACCTTAAGAGTTACTATTATTGATCATAGAGTTCCAGATCTGAAGGTGAAGAAGTTTGACATATTGGATAGAGAAAGATGTAAAAGACTATTACACATATATTATAGTACCGATGTCAATTGGATAGTGGGTTCATTCTTGAAGCTATTTGGACAATGGTTTCAACTACCTTTCCACAACTCCTAACAGGGTTAGCACAACTCCTAACAAGGTTGGAATCTTCTAGCAGGGATTCAAAGTCTCCTAATAGGGACTCTTGTACTAAGTGTTATAATAGATTCCTAACAAGCTCCATCCTCTAACAAGGAACATTCATATTAGTACATCATTTTGTGGGCATCATTCCCATCAGGGATTTCCCTCTGATCAAGGGTTTCCCTAATCAACACATCTGGTGTAATTGTGTATGAGTATCTCTTTATGATTTTTGTTTACATTAGCTATTTGATCAAAGATTTTTTAAAAGGGATAATTTTTTAAATTATCACATAACTAATTCACCCCCCCCCTCCCAGTTATATTGGTGGACTATTGTTTGTAACATTTTTAGCTACAAAATCGAATAGTATCTTGGAGTCCTCCTGAATGAAGTCCTCCTCCTGGTTTTCCTTTAGTAGGTGCAGGGTAGTGGTAATCACATGTGTCACCTTGATGGTGAACTATTGAAAAATTTTAACCCTCTCCTCGAGGGCCTGCATTCTCTCCCTTAGCTCTTTAACCCCCAAATTATGGGTCTCCACATTGCTACCCAAATTACCCTTCTCCATATCCTCGTTGTTATCTTGCAAAATTGGGGTTTAGAAAAACAAATTCCTTTAGGTATCGCCCTAGCTAGGGAAGACACCATCATAGGGGAGGGAGCCCTTTCCACCACTTATAGGAACTGATCTTGTGTGAGGTCCACCATGCTCATAGTAGGAGATGTAGAGACGTGGGTCACCTCTTTGCTCCCCTTATCCTCACTACCTGAGCCTGACTTAGAGGAGTTAAAACTTTCCACCTCCTTATCCTTATCATTGCCCATACCATAGTTCAATGTCTTCTATTTGATTTGTTGTTTGTGGTGGGTCATCTCTTCAGAATCCAAATCTTCCTCCTGGGATGTAGTAGTCCTCATTTTCCTTTTGGCATTCATTTTTCCTATTCTCCTAGACCTTTGTCTTCTACCTCTAACCTCTTCTTCTGACTCCTCCAAATCCTTCTCCTTCCCTTTCTCCATTTTCACTCTTTTCGCAGATGGGGTTATCTTTCTCTCCTTAGGGGACCCACTTGGAGATGGTGGGGGGGGGGGGGGGGGGGTGTAGGGGCCTTAGGGCTGGTAATTCTCAAGGGGACATTATGGGGGCAAGGGTTATGAAGAGTTGGGATATCAACCTCCACAATCCTAGAAGCTAACAGGGCCAAAAGGAATTGGTAAAGATAGAACATCAAACACTGGTGAAGGATTGTATAATTAACACCCTTTTTCATTTTTTCCTTAACATTCAAAACAATATCAATTAATTCATGTAATAGAAAAAAGGAATGGACATACTATTACGATGGAGAAAATATTTAGGAGAGGAAAATGGTAAAAATAGCACACTCCATACCTCCCTTCGAGGGTAAGATACTTCATTGGCACCAAATATACCTCATTCCATGGATCTAAAAGCTTCTCTCTCAAAAACCCTCCACAATGGCGAATGGGTTCTTTTCCCTCCTGAAAGAAGTGATTCATGATGGCTTCATCCACAACCCTAGTCACCTTCTACCATTTTCTACCCTTCATTGCAAGGCTCATCACCAGAGAAATAATTTCCTCAAACACCTAGGATGTAATCCCATTAACCGTCACCTTTCTATCTTTCTAGGAATTCACGAATTGCTGAGAAAAAATCTCATCAAAACCATTCATCACCTCCAAGAATAGAACCAATCCCCCCTCCTTAAGCATGTACTAGTTTAGAGGATTTTAGGTACTATCCTCAATCATCGAAGGCTTAATACAGAACATATCTCCCCCCATTGTAGAAACCTTCAACACAATTCTCACACCTTTCAAAGCTCTAGACCAGAGGTAAGTTTTAAAATCAAAGTCACACTTATGTGAAAAAAGAAGTTGCACAAAGTACCCATAAAAGCATTTACTGTCATAAGTATCTATGTCACTTCTCAGATTTTCTATCATGTGCCAACTATCACTTCCCTAATTCCACTCCATGTCATCATTACCAAGAAGATGAAGCCATTTGAAATTTGAATAATTGTTCAACATATAGTATGAAATAGAGATAAAGTAAATCATAAAAAATACACTCAAATCATACTTGATTTTCTTTCCCTCTTGAACGACACAAATTTATTATTGGAAATACCCTTTCTATCTGTCAATAGTGATCCAGCCTCATCAGTTAACTCAGCGTTGAGTTGTCATCATAAATCTGAAACCAATCCAATTAGACCCAATCATGGGTAATTGTCTTTTTTTAGTAAAGGTGTTACCAAATTTGGTAACACCCCTATTTTTGTCCAACAATGTAAGCCATGCACTCTCAGACCCAATGTCGACATCACATCTTCCATCGCATTTCCCTCCTAGTAAATATGTTGTAGGTCATAACTTTTTGGAATAGTTAATAAATGCCAAATTTTTTCAATCACCCTTTTGATTGCCCAACCAACTTTCATCTTGTCTTTCACTGTTTCTACAACAATCTTCGAGTCTCCTTTAATAACCACATTCTCCCATCCACAGCAATTACCAGTTTTAGGCCCTAAAGGAGAGCCATAGCCTCTGCAACATTATTTTAGGCTTTCCTTAAATTACCAACATAGGCTAATAACATTCTATCATTGTTATCTCTAACCATACCCCCTCCTACCGAACCCTCTCTTCTCGCCACGCCATCAAAATTAAGTTTAACCAAACTATCCTTAGTGGGGCTCCATCTCATCCTTATTTATGCAAGTTATTTGGAATTGTCAATCTCCATGAATCCTTCCTCAAGATTCCAACACCTGGAAATCCTTTGTTCACTCATAGTTGGTAATATTCCTCTCCTTCCAAATACCCCAACAGACATGAGGAGGATAACATTCCACTTTTGGATAAGGAGAGGGTGTCAAAACTGGCATTGCCAATTCACAAAAAAATGATCAATCCCCTTATGGAATGCCAACACCATCTCCAACTTCTGAAGCAACCTTCCCCAGATGTTAATAGCAAAGCTAAATTCCATGAACAGATGGGGGATACTTTCTTCCTCCTCTTTACAAAGATATCATCTATTAGGTAATGGGAAGCCCTTTTTTCTTAGGTTATTAGTAGTTAGGATCTTCCTATGAATAGTGACCCACAAAAAAAATATTGACTTTCAGAATCAGTTGGCTGAACTAGATTTTTTTGCTAGCAATTAGGCTCAATTTTCTTCGCAAAAATCATCCTATAAGCAAAACTAATAGAGAAATCCCCTAATGGGGTTGCCTTCCAAATAAAGGTGTCTTCTTGAGCCACCCCCAGAATTTTGTAACCTTTAAGAAGCTCTTCCAGGTCCTCCACCAAACTTCCCCCATTCAAATATCCCAGAAGCAGTTGTATCTTCCTCCACCTCTAGCCCAAGCCAATGAAATCCATCACCTTACTTCCCACCTACAGTTGGAGATGCTCTCTAAGAATGCTAAACTTTGTTTGGATAAACAATTTCCCTCTATCCAAGTATCCTCCCAGAACCTTACTTGACTACCCTCACACACCAACCACCTCACTCCTTCCTTAGAAGACTTCTATTTATAATTATGTTACCCCATATCCTAGACCCTGAAGGAAGATCATTCCTCTAGATATAATAAATATATTTCAAATTCCCCAAGTACTTAGATTTGAGGATCTTACGCCAGCTTGCCTCATCCTTTGCCAGTTTCCAACCAATCTTAGTGAGAAGAGCATTATTCAGATAATACAATGTTATTAAATAAACAATGATAATATAGTTATATTAAAATTAATATTAAAATATAAAAATAGGAAATTATTATTATTTAATCTATATTAACAATGAAATAGTCTTTAGTATGCTATTTTAAATAACTAAAAAAATGAAAATATAAAGAAATAACATTAAATACAAGAAACAATATTTTAGAAAGTATGTTAACTTTTTTAATAGAATTTAATAATAAATAATAATAAACACAAATAAACATGTGCACAACTTTAACCAAAGGATAAGACTTCCTAACCCAAAATAAAATCAAATTCCAATCCCATCCCTGGTACATTCCTATCCAAGAGACTTTAAGGCTCTTACAAGGCTTTGATGGCTCTTTAAGTCCTCTTACATTCCTCTTCCACACTCCTTCCCCCTTATAACTCCTTTTGACCACCCATTTTGACCCTCCTCTCTCATCCAATCCCCTTGTGACACTTGTCACAAGACTATGGATTTGAATGTGCTTCCCTTTCCTTCAATCGCAGCCTTCCCGCTTCCTTCCTCCATCCTTACATCCTGGTCATCCATCTCACCACCTCTTAGCCTATAAATTGGATCCTTCCCTTTCTCACAATTCATAACCAACTTTCATGCAAACTCATAATGCCCTTTTGAGGAAAAAATCACTAAATTATATCCTTACCATGTAGAAATCCTCACTCACCTATACACCATGTTTTATCCTTTGAAGGTTCCCATCTATTGAAGAGTTTGAAGCATGTATTGAACACACATCCACCATCATTTGGACACATCTAAGCATCAAGATCACACTTGTGGAGCTCACCAAAATTGGTTTGCTTTCTCCTTTTGTGTCTCCTTTGTCCTCCTATAACATTTGTTCTATTTATTTAGTTTGTGAATGTTAGATTCATTTTAATGTTCTTTACACATTAGGATATTACTACATAAAAATCTAATGAATATTCAAGAGATATTTAACAAATAGACACGCCTTCTTAGTTTTAAGATATAAAAGAGGGTAGAGTTTATTTTAGAGAGGGGGAGAAAGAAGAGGAGAAGATAGGAGTTAAAAAAGGGAAAAATGGAAGAGGAAAGTAATATGAAGAAAATAAGGAAGAGTCTTTCTAAAAAGGTATCAATGATATTGAAAGGATGTGAACCTTTGAAAGGGTCATAATAATGAATAGATGTGAATCTTCAAAAATATTTTGAATATAAGTATTGAGACTTTTCAGAAGGATTTTAGTTATGAAGTGTTGTGACTTTTCAGAGGATTGTAACTATGAAGTTTTGTGACTTTTTAAAGGATTTGTATTAGGAAAGGTTGTGACTCTTGGAAAAGAAGAAACAAAAAAGTACATTTTATCCTTTCCTTATAATTAGAAAAGGATTAATTTTAGAAACTAAATACAAAGTTGAGATAATCTAGAAGGACGAATTCAGTGAAGGGAAAACTAATGATAAAGACACGTGGATTAAGCAAAGAGGAAGTTAAGAAAGAACGAATGTGATGAACATTTGATTTTGGGGTATCAAAGAATATTTTAGATCAACCATCTCAAATTAATTCTTAAAAAGAATTCACACAATCTTGAATGACTTGAGAAAAATAGCTCTTATTCTCATCATTTTCAAAGTTTCATGAGTATGATTTCTTATGTTGACTATCATTGTCAAGTTGGAATGAACCGTTCATGCTAACCAAAAATGCTTTCAAGTCATAGATACGAAGGACAACTAAAAGCTTCAAAATTAGAATGAAAAAAGTGTCTTGCATCTCTTAAGAATGTGCATTTTAGCACATCTTTGAGTTATCTTTTCTTTCTTGAAAAATAGAACCATTTAATTATGTAACACAAGTACAAGAGTTATTAGCAAGATCATCTATGACAACCCAGGAGTCCTTCTAGCAAGTTCATCCTCTAGGAAGTGTGTCCCCTTTAGATAGAAGCTCAAACCAGTAAAATCCTCTAGCTGGTATATAAATAATAAGAAAGGTAAACTTTTTTCTCCATCAAACAAGTTCAAGCGGTGTGTTTTTTGGGGAAGCCAAAGGTGGGAAAACTTTTCCATGAGTTTAGCGTGGCTGGAATAGATTCTTAAGTGAATCATGTATGTAACAACCAATTGGTTGACTACATAGACCTAATTACAAACCAACTTAATAGCTATCCTTTTATCCTTGGTATGTTATTTGTGATGTAAGGGAAACAACATCCCTCAAGATTACTCACCATCATGCTCCCTTGGTAAAGGCATAAGGATACTTGGGTTTCATCTCCAAGAGTCATTGTCCCCGCAAAAGTGGGACTTCTATTTGCCATGCCTTGAAGATTAATTGATGTGTATCATTTGTCGATCAACTCTTGTATTGACTCACCTCTTTGATTAGAGGGACATATTGCACTAAAATTAGGAGACATCAAACTGTGGGTCATGGAATAACATATTGAAGCCAAATTGACCTTAGGGATTAAAGTGTACTTGAATTGTCTTATTTGTGAAAAGACCGCATGAAAAACATTTGTAAAACATACAGATTGGTTACTATCAAATCCTTTTACTAAAGAGATCACTTGTTTGTCTCTCTCAAAGTTGTTTTGTCCTTTGAGAGATTATTTTCTCACAATACACTATATCCATTTTCAAAAGAGTCTCATCCTTGTTGTTTCAAAACGATTGTTAGCAAGTCTATTTGCAACAACCCTAAGTCTAGCTTGTTTCATTTCACTTCTAACTAAAGCCAATGTATCATCCTTTGATAAAAATCATTTCTTATCTACTTAGGTCCATTTATTATCCAAAAGATTCATGTTGTCCAACCTAAAGTAAAAGGTATACTTAGTGTAGTCATTTCTTTAACTCAGAGTTGAGATAAACCTAGTAAAATACCTCATGTCAAACCAACCAAAACCCAATTAAAAAAAGTCAAACTTCAACAACCTGCAATTTATAGAGAGAGGGAGAGAAGTAGAACACAAGAAGCACACACCTAACCCAAGACTTCCTAAATTAGACCAAATTGAGAAAGAAGGTATTAAAGTTTCTCTACAAATTGAGTGGGACCATAAAGTTCAAAACTTGACCTTAAGACATGGATTCAGTCAAAGCCTCATCAACTACACTCATTATACCCACTTTGATTAAGTTCCTCTTCTTCCACACACACTTTACACTTATCATCTCATAGATTTTTCCTTTTATGTTATCATATAGGTTCTTATCCTCTTTAGGAATTTTTTAGATTCATTGTCTTTAGGTCATGCTTTAGAAATCCAACCCCATCCAAATCAATATCATAGATCAAATTCCTCCATCATCTCCATCATACTTGAGCATTTGGTGTCACTTTGTTGAGAACTGTCTATCCTATATCCTACATCCATCACACTATCATGATTATCCCTTTAAACTAAGCATTTTCTAGGTTAAATCTATCCTTATTATCTGTGTCCCTCATCACCTTGAGCTAAAGGTTGGAGTCCACACTTGATCATCATTTGTCTTCTAAAAGGTCACAAGTCTATTCTAAAGTTGACATCACCATCACATCTTGAGCTTACACATAGGGAAAACATCTCTTGTTTCACTTTGACATCACACCACTCATCCTCCAGGCCTCCTAGGTATCATATCATTAAAAGTAAGATCCTCCCTGCACATCTATCATACATCTTTACATCTTAGAAAATCCCTACATCATAGTTGTCATATCCTTAGAAAATTTAGTGAAACCATTTACCCACATATACTTGCATCCATTATCTTACCATCTTGCCTTTCATCCTTAGGAGCATTATGATGTCATGCCACCTACCACATGTTTTGGTAAGAACAAAAGGAAGAATAAATACATGAATCGTAGTCTTAGTGGTAGTTCAACTAGCTCACAACCATACTCAACGGTATATGCAATCACACATGATCCACCACCACAAAATCCAAAATATTTGGGTCCCCACTAGACATGGATTGTTTTATGAATCAACTAGGGCACACAACCATTGCTAATGCTATGATATATAGGAATAGGGAAACCATCATGACAAACTTCCTAAGAGACAATGTTGGTTTCTTTGGCTTTGGGAGACCACCACCTTTGGACATATCCAATCTTGCCCATCCCTTATTTGGTAGACTACCACCACTCATTGGTCTATCTAATCCTAATGACCCATTTTTCATACCAGAAAGAGGAAATCAAATGGTACAACTAGAACTCGTGGATCCAAATATCCCATTAACCCAACTCGATGCTCCTATCCCACAAAATAACCAACCCAGTATCACACAATCATTGGTCCACACAACACCTCAACAACCTATCATCACACAACCCACATCTACAACCACTTCCATTATTGTCACTGCCACCACTTTACAATTCACATCCATCCCATTCAATGTTGCAGGACATTCCACCTCCCAAATTGTTGCTTCCACTTCATACATACCCATTAGTGTTGCACCTAGACACATCCCAAACAAACACCCAATCAACATCGTAATTTACTACAGGGATGTCACCAACAGGGCCTACCAACCCACTTTTCATCACTCCTAGTCTGTTTACATCTATGCCAAATACCACCACTTCATTTCCACTTGGTTTGTGGTATTTTAGATAATCATAGGGGCTGACCACAAGCTTCCCACGTAGTACTTCATTTATGTCAACTTTCCAAGCACATAAACCATTATAACCATCAATCAATCCATTACCACCCATCACCAACTACTTTTCTATGCCACCCTTAGGAAGTAGCCGAACGATACTACAACAATAACAACCAACAATGGGGACAGTTCCCTACACTAACTATATGGCACCCCTTAGCATTCAATTGCCTTCTCAAGAAGAAGCACAACCAATATACATTATGAAGAGTGTGCAACCTCAAAAAATAACACCATCATTTCCACCACCACCTCTCCAGGAGCAACCACCATAGCAGCAATATGTCCAAGAAGCCATACAAAATCACCCATCTAGACAACAATCCCATACCCACTCATCCTAGCAACAACTGTAGTACCAACAATTTACCCAATAAATGTAGCAATACGTACAAATGCCACCCCAAAAAATTATAAATCCCATACAAACAATAGTTCAACCCACTTTGCACCTACCACAATACACCCATCAAAACTATCCATATTCGCCCACCCAATCTGATACGTACCCTGCACTGAGGGCACTAGGATTTGGGGCACTAGCAATAACACCTGTCAACGCTAAGTAGGAAGAAATAAAAAGTTCCCTAAAAGTGCTCAAAGATGGAACCATATCCAAGACTTTCAAATTTGAAATTGTATGTCCATATCCTTTTGATAGAGCAATGATAATGACACCCTTTTCCAAATATTTTGAAGTCCCTAAATTTGACAAATTCAGATGAAAAAGAGATCCAGTCACACATGTCATAATATTTTTACTTGTACTTCCAAGAAGTGGCTTACAGTGATGTGTTTCTCATGCACCTTTTTCCTAAAATCTTGGGAGGCCCCACTCTCAAATGGTTATACTAGATACCCTATCACACAATAAAAACCTTTGCTAAACTTTCAAAAGCCTTTGTAGCCCATTATGCTCACCTAGTTGAGACTGAGTTATCTGTGGTTTATTTACTACACACTAAACAAAAAGGAGGAGAAATCCTTGTTGATTACTTGCAAAGATGGAAAACTCTCACAACTTGAATTTCTCGTGTTATCCCAAAGTGTCACCATGTCAAAATGTTTATCGACAATGCTCATCCTAGCCTTGCCCATCCCATGACAATGAATTACCAACGAACATACAAAGATATAAAAGAAAATGGCATGGGCCTTGAGCAAGGACTTATCAAAGATTGAATTATCAAGATTTACAAAGAAAACACTCAAGAATGGGGGTTATACCATGACAAACCACGATATTGGAACAAGAACAAAAACATAATCACTAGTGGTGCCACAGACACTTGACAAGTTCATGTAATTGGGGCAAAACCTAGCACACCAAATACTCCTTATCAAAAAATACCCCAACAACAACAATAGACCTCTCAACAGAGTGCATGATGAGGCATATTAATGTCTCGAATTTGATATAGTTTTTATGTAGTTTAAACTTACTCTTTGAGCCTTGTGAAAAACATTTCCAACACATTTGGTTTTAAATATCTTGTGAACTAATGTTGGGTATGCCTAGAACTTATTGAACCAATGGATAGTGGCTATGACATACTATGCTTAGTATTATACATAGAATGTAGTATTTCATATAAATATTTTAAAGTTGTGTTCTAATATTTGAGTAAGAGTAGGAATGTTGTTGCAATGTGTGTTTTGGATATTTCTAATTTTTAGGAAATGGAGAAGTGGTGCAAAGAATGGTGATTACTATATTAAAGGAAGAAGTGATGAAAAACATTCATGGAAAAAGAAGCACAGATCAGTTTCAAATGATAAGTCACGTCTGTGAGGAGAGTTATTGTTCTATAAAAACTAGGAAGACTTGACTTGCCATATTACTTGCAAGTTATAATTCTGCTGCTTAATCAATGTTCTATATCATGGTTGACATTCTGTCTTCTTTTCTGGAAATGTTTGTTCACAACTTTTAATTATCTAATCCTCTATATATGATGAAGAGGGATTGTCTTGACGAGATAAGAAAAAATAATAAAAACATTACTAGTTCAGAAGTTACTCTTTTTTGTTCTTCATGAATTATTCAGCCACGTAATCAAAGAAGAATTTTAATGAGAGAGTGATTTTGAAATACGTATTTTGTTCCTAGTTAGTTGAAGCCAACCAAGGGAGCCCACTTGGGAGGTGGAATATATTTATTTAGAGTAGATTTATTCCTTGCAATTTACTATAGTAGTCCTGTAGCATTGCTACTGTGAAAGTTCCTATAGCACTTGTGGAAAATGATCATGGTGGATGTCTAAATTGTTAACTAGTTTAGAATTCCTTTTCCAAAGTTTTCTGCAGTTATTTGTTGTTAGTCCAAAAATGTTTACTTTTTTGTATTAGTAGTATAGATTCCTTTCTTGAATTTTACTTTCCTACAGCATAGGTGTTAAGATTCTTAAAGGAACTTAATGCACATACTATGCTGACCCATTTCAAGTCCTATGTCCATAGGTTGACAATTCAAGTGTGTTTTATGATGGAATGGATAATTTTTAGAATGAACATAGTATCCTTGAGAGGAATAATAGTGTAATTATGTTCATCTATTATGGAAGCCATACATTTTTGGTATTGTCGCCAGGGATAGTGTCAAGCTAGGAACATTTTTCAGTCATAGTTTTTTAGTTAAGTTTTTTTTAGAGATTTTCAATCCTAAAAATTTCTTCACAAGCATGAAGAATTCAATTGCATGCATCGAAGAGGAAGACGATAAGATGAATATGGAAAATTTCTTCTATGGGAGTCTGTTAATTTGAACAAAGAAATTGAAGAAGTTGAGTTGTTCTTTGAGGATACAAGCCCTACTTTTCCTATAGAATCATCCTCTAGAGCAGAACATTTAGATATAAGTGGTCTTCAACCTTTTGTTAAAATTTTGGTCAGTTTTCTTGGTAGTTCTGCTCCAAATCCACCTGTTATTAATAATCTAGTACCAAATGTTCCTTTTCAGCAACAACCCCATAATCAAATACCTCTCGTAATGGGACAACCTACTTTTCAATTTCTTCTTCCAATCCTCATAACAATGCTAATCTCAAAAACATACATGCAACTACTCTTCCAAAGTTCTATGGCCTTGCGACTAAAGATCCTGATACTTTATTGTTTGAGTTTGACATAATCTTTCATAGCTTTGACTATAACACTGATGCCCATAAGCTCAAGTTATTTCCAGCAACATTGAAAGAATCAACTTTATGAGGTTCATGGGTTTAGGGGCCAATGCAATAGGTACCTGGGATGAAATGCAAACTTTGTTTCTGGATAAATACAAAGAATATTGCAAGGCAAATGATTCAAGAGGAGATGATATCTTTAGAATATCACAAAAGGAGGATGAAACATTAGAAGACTATATTTCACGTTTCTTGTATACACTACAGAAGAAACCTCATCATGTACTAGCAGAGGATTCACAAAAGCTAGTCTTCTTGAGAGGAGTGAATGATAATTGTCTAGAAGCACTAGACCTGATGGCTAGCAGTGATGTATATCAATCTTCTTGGGATGACCTCAATAAAATCTATCTTAACTACTCAAGGTCAACTATGAAGAAGGGAAGAGGACACCAGACTACAACCACTAAAGGAATTAGTCAAGGTATTTCAAAGCTCAAGATATCTAATCTACTCTCATATTTTAAGTAGGACATCATAAATGAAGTTGCTACACATCTGGACAAAATGACTGCAAAGAAGAAACATGCAGAAGCTAAGGTCCAACTAGCTAAGTACTATCCACACTACCGAAAGCAGAAGAAATATTGCCAGTGCAAATTGGTCACTGGCATGGAGAACCGACATCTTCCAATTGAGTACATCAAGATGTATGGAGAGGATGAGCAAGTATTCTTCATTGCTTAGTGTTGGCCATGGGCCCAATGTCAAGCTATGCCTTAAGACCCTTTACAAAATTCAAATGAATATTGTAATCAATGGAAAAACCATAGTATCCAAGGTCCTCCATAATATAATCTATCCAATTCAAATAATGTCTGGCAAAATAATCCACAATAGTCTCAATGGCCTCAAAATTCCCAACCTTCCTAGCCAAAACAATTAGTGGCAAAATCAACAAAAACAATGGCAACCACCCCAAGGGAATTGTTAGTCTGCAAACCAATGGAGAGGACCTCAACAATGGCCTAACCAAAATACTAGTAATTCACAATTACCACCTCCAATCCAACAACCTACACTGATGCCACCACCTACAAGTTTTGGACCTCAAAAGTAGACTCAGTTGCTTGCACAACCTCATCCAAATCCAAATAACTAGTAGCCACAACAAACCATGTATTTTGTTGATGCTCAATAATACCCTACTTATGCTCTAAACATTGCAGATATACATTTGAGATCTGGTACAACCCTACCAGCACCTAAACTGCCTCTACTAACTAAAATACCAAATACTCCTACAGCATTAGAACCCACAACTTCTCAACCAATGTAACTAGCTCATCTCAAAATCAAATAGTGGTTGAACCTTTTTTTTCTAGAGAAACACATACAAAGTAAACCTACACAAATAGAGGAATAATCTTTTGACATCATTGATCAGTTAAAGAACATGCATGTCCAAATGCCTTTATTCTGAGCTATTAAGGATGTTTCTATTTATGGCAAATCCATTTGAGAAGCTCGTCTGAAAAAGCCTAGGAGGAAGAAAAAAGACCAAACTATAGTCCATGTTGTAGGACAATTGGTTGACATTATGTTAGGAAAATTGATTATTCCTAAATACTCTAATCTAGGCAGTCCAGTTGTGAATGTGATTATAAATGGTCAGTCTATTAAAAATGCTTTAATTGATCTTGGCATTGCTATAAATATTATGACTAAGGATACTATGAAAAATCTGAACATAGAAGGGTTAAGAACTACCCCAACAATTCTACAACTTGTAGATAGTTCTACTATCACTCCTGATGGGATGATAGAAGACATAGTAGTAACCCTAGACTCTCTAGAGTACCCTATAGATTTCATGATTCTGTCCCCAAAAGTCAATTTATCTGGTTATGTGTCATCTTTGGACAACCATGGTTAGCTACAACTAATGTAAATATAAGTTGTAGGTCAGGAAGTATGACCATATTAGATGGACAAGCAACAAAGAAATTTGATCTGTATCCTCCAGCACAACCACAACCATATTTAAGTACATTTTTATGGTCAGATTTAGGTGATGGAGAAGAGTTAAACTCTATAGCATAGCTTATGATGTTACATAGACAATCTTTTCTAAAGTTGTAGGAAGAAGATTCAGTAATTCAGAGTATTCTTAATAGTACTTGTGTGGTAGAAAAAGATGTATCTAGTAGTTCTGTGTTATAATTAACTACATATGAGGTATGTAATGAGATTTATTTTTTGCCCAAGCAACTAGATGTTATCCATCAGCTTTTACCATGTGAACTAGATACAAGTCTACTCTCTGAAGCTGTTATGGTTGATCTTACAACTACAATTGAGTAATCAAAAGGTCATCATCTCCATGTCAATCCAAAATTGCCTACCACATAGATGAAGTAGTTAATAGAGCTTCTTCAAAAACATGAAAATGCTTTTGTATGGGACTATAGGGATATGAAAGGGTTAAGTCCTACATTATGCACTCTTAGAATATACATCAACGAAGGGTACCTACCACTTTTTCAACCCCAGAGAATGATTAATCCAGTCCTTAGAGAAATGGTTAAAACTAAACTGCAAAAGTTGCTTGATGTTAGTTTTATATACCCTATATCTAATAGTAGATGGGTCTCACCCCTGGTCATAGTGCCTAAAAAGGGAGGAAAATGGAAAATTTGTGTAGATTATAGAGAATTGAATAAGGCAATCAAGAAGGATAACTTTCTTTTACCCTTTATTGATCAAGTTCTAGACACTCTGGCTGGTAAGAAATATTTTTCTTTCCTAGATGGGTATAGTGGTTATAATTAGATAAGTATAGCTCCTAAAGATCAAGATAAAACCACATTTAGATACCCATGGGGTACTTTTTCATACTTTGTCTTGCCATTGGGCCTGTGCAATGCCCTGACAATCTTTCAACAAGCTATCATCAACATTTTTGCTGATATATCACATGATTGCATGGAAATATACATGGATGATTTCACAACACTTGGAATCACCTTTGAAGAAGCCTTGATGAATCTTGAAAAGATTCTTGTCTAATGTAAAGAACATAATCTATTGCTTAAAAGTGAGAAATATTTCATGCTCATGCAAGAAAGTGCGGTGCTTGGTCATTTCATATCAGCTACAGGAATACAAATGGATCTAGCTAAGATAGAGGTAATTCTAGCATTGCCCATACCTACAAAATCAAAGGATGTAAGATCTTTTTTAGATCATGCTAGCTATTATAGGCATTTCATAAAAGATTTCAATAAAATAGCTAGTCCCTTGTATACACTATCGACTAAGGAAGTTGAGTTCATTTGCACACCTGAATGTAATGAAGCCTTCCTATAGCTTAAGAAACTCCTTACTACAGTACCAGTTCTGAAGGGACCAGACTGGTCAAATTCCATTTCATATTCATATTGATGCATTAGACTATGTTGTAGGTGTTGTATTAGGAAAAAAGCCTGCTAATCTTGAAAATGCCATCTACTATATTAGTAAAAGCTTTCATGGACTTGAACTGAATTACACTGTAACTAAAAAATAGTTGTTAGTTGTAGTTTATGCATTGAACAAATTCAGACATTATGTAACTGGATATCCTATTTTTGTTCATACTAACCACTCATCTATAAGGTACTTAATGAACAAACCTACTATAATTGTTAGATTGGCAAGATGACTCTTGTCATTATAGGAGTTTGATATTACCATTATTGATAAGCCAGGAAAGTCCAACATAGTTGTTGATTATCTGTCTAGACTGCACATTGGTGATGAAGATCTAAATCCCATTGAGCATATCTTTCCAGATGAGCACGTGTTCCACATAGCAACTCATACACCATGGTATGTGGACATAGCAAACTATCTAGCTACAAATAGAATGTCCCAACACTTCTCTCACAAAGAAAGGAGGAGGCTAGCAGAGAAAAGTTTTCATTATTCATGGATAGATAACAATCTCTTCTATACTGGACTAGATCAAATCATGAGGAGATGTGTCAGAGAGGATGAAATATATGATATACTACATGCTTGTCATGATGAACCATGTGGAGGCCATTTTGCAGGAAAGAGAACAGCATAAAAGATACTGACTACTGGATATTATTTGCCAAGATTACATAAGGATGCAATAACTTATACAACCAACTATGACAAATGCCAGAGGATGGGCCACCCAACTAAAACTAATGAGATGCCACTCAATCCATAGATTGTAGTAACATATTTTGACAAGTGGGGTATGGACTTCACAGGTCCAATTGACCCACCATCAAGTGGAAAATCCTACATATTATTATGTACAGATTATGTAACCAAGTGGGTGGAAGTTCAGGCAATAAAAAATGCAAGAGATGAGTAGGTAGCTAAATTCTTATATGAAGAAATATTCCCCCACTATGGAGTTCCTAAAGAGCTTGTCACAAATCAAGGAGCCCAATTTACATCAAACTTGATCACTGAGGTTATGAAATAATACAACATAAGGCACCTTAAATCTAGTCCCTATCACCCTCAATAAAATGGGCAAACAAAGGTCACTAATAGAGAAATTGAAGCCATTTTGACTAAGACAATGCACATACACAAAAAGTATTGGACCAGTAGATTAACTGAAGCTGTTTGGGCATACCAGACCACATGGAAGACAATAACTGGATTCACTCCATTTGAATGTGTCTATGGTAAAGTGGCAGTGTTGCCCATTGAATTTGAAAATAAAACACTACACACTGCTTTGGAATTGAACATCAGTCTTCCTACAACATAAGAAGAGAGACTTCTCCACTTGAACTCATTGGATGAAATAAGAAAGACAGCTTTGGAAAGAACATAACTTATTCAACAACAACAAAAGAAATGACATGATAAACATATCCGTAATAAAAAAATTCAAAGTAGGAGATTGGGCTGTCCTATATGATTCTGGATTCTAATAGAATCTAGGCAAGTTGTAGACTCGGTGGTTGGGACCTTATGAAATTCAATATGTATTTGACAATGGATCAGTGCAACTAATAACCATTGATCCTATCCAATTTAAGTTACTTGTAAATAGCCATAGGTTTTGCCTCTATCATCAACCATAGACCAAAGATGAGTTCTTGCAATGGTTCCAACCAACTAGTTTACAAGCTCCCATGAACACAGTTCCTACAATAGAGGGTGAAAACCTTCTTCCTGCAGCCATACCATGAAAAACTTTTAAGGAGCCTTCATAATAAAACCTCATTTAATATGAGGTCCATTCTTTCATTCATATTTTTCTTTTTCTTCATATCAAGCCATCTCATTTTTCTATCTACCATCCACTCACACTCCACGTCACTCACAAACTCTATTTTTTTACCACTTTCAATAAACCATACTGTTAGCACCTTTTTTGTAGTCACCAGACTTCACCACATCATCAATCTGCATGTGGTTGTACACTCTCAAATTCTCAAGTATACCAATGTTTACTCTTTATTCATTTTTAGCGCATTGTTTTCAATATTTATATATAATACTACATTACATGTATAGTATAAGTTTCAAGCCAGTGTCTCATTCCTATGCCAAAATTTTGAACTGTGGACACTTTTCAAATTTTAGTGGGGGGTTGAGAAAGTGTATTAATTTCTAAATGTCATCTCTACACTATCCAAGTCATGTCCATGTTATAGGTTGTACTTTGGCAATAGTCTGATGTTTTTCATTAATTTTTAAAATCTTCTTATATCCACCATACCTTTTCATTGCAATTTTGGGAAAAGATCACTTGTGTGTGACATTATTGAAAGGACTAAGAATTATTGCAAGAACACCTTCAAATTTAACCTTGATCTCCTTCATAATTAATGCATTGTTATTTTACATGTCGAACGTAACGAAGTCTTTTTAAGGGAAGTGGTAATGACATCACTCGAAATGATCATTTTGAAATTTTGAGAAGACGAAATTTGCAGAGGTAAAAAGGGAAAAACTTATCAGAGTGGTGAAAGTAAATAAAATCAAAGCTAGATATTTTGAGATGGGGGGATAGTTAAAGAGAAATGAGCCAATCGTTCATAATATTTTAGTCGCAAATGTTGAAGCAGTCTAGTGATTCATGCTTGTGGATGGCTTGGCTATTTCTTACAATTAACTAAGTACAATGAAGAAGTAGCAGTGGAATTTATGACGACATTTGATGAAGGGGAAGCCACAATATGAGGGCCAAGAGTGATTGCTACTAAGGAGCAAATAGCAAAAGTCATAGGACTACCAATAGTTGGGCAGCATTATCCAAATGAACATGATGTCAGATCCTCATGGGCACAATTCACTCAGCCAGGTGACCCTCAACTGGACATTACCAAGCAAGGGTGTAAAAGACTTTCTCTTCTAGTTCCATATTTAGAATTGACAACCCATATTATCACATATTTGACCTGTGAAGGCAGGTTTTCAAACTTGTATGCTCATTATTTTAAGCTACTCAGTTGTATAAGGCATAATATTCAAGTTAATGTCCCCAATTTCCTTTATACTATGTTTTGTATTAGTGCTAAAGAAACTCAAATAGGAAGTGCAAATTATGTATCTCATCATGCCCTCGTCAAAATTTTAGTTGAGAGGTCTCTTAGGGATTCTTCCCCTATATCATGGTCAGAATTTGTTGAATTTGAAACCTTGCAGCCTCAAGTCAACCCTGTTCTGTAAAATTTAGGAAACAAGGAAGAAATTGCAGAGCCTAGTCAAAATTTGGCTGAAATGGAAAAAGAACCCTCTCCTGATAAGTCTATTGAGCCTATTTTAGAGGATGATATACCAAGCTCTTCTAGAGATAAAGGCAAGCTTAAGGTTGGTAAAGAAAGCCCTAATTTTGAAAAGGAAGCCCAAAACCCCTCTGTTAAAGTAACAAAAAGAAAAAGGTATGTTCATGTAGCAATTATTCCTACAACATCTACTCCAGTCATGCCTAAACCAAAGAAAACCTACAAAATGGTTGAAGCTAAAGAGGTTCATGTGCGTAGAAGCCCTTGTATGCGAGGTCGAGCATCCCTAGTTTACATTGAAAACCCAAATGCCCCAATTTCAAAGTCTCATATGGAATCAGTAGTTGAAAATATTTTGGATGACTCTCCTATGTAATTGGAACCCCAAAATGTGGAAACTCATGAAAACGAGCCTGTCAATGAGATACTGCAAGAGAATCAGGAAACGTGTAAATCAAACCCCATTGTTGTTCTAGAAAAAGCCCCTAGCAATGATCAACCTACCATGCTATCAGTCTCTGTATATTCTAATGTTTCTCTTATACCTTATAAATTCTCTTGGTATATCCAACATTTCCAACAAGTTGCCAAAGAACAAAAGATGAAATCTAAGGCTCAAGAATTTCGTTCATCTATAATTCAATTGATATTGTTTGGTCTATACAATCATTTCATTTTTCAAAAAGCCTTATGGAGGCAAGAAAGAGACCAAATGTAGAAGGCAATATTTGATAGAGATGAGGAAATTGAATTATTAAAGGAGCAACTTGAAAAATAGAAACGACAGATGAATAAAGCCTTAAAGCTAGCTGACTAGGTAATGACTTGTAGACCACCACCAAGGGTGTATGCTATTTGTTTGAAGGAATAGTTTATGTTATTTCAATTGATGATGACACTAAGAAATATTGATTGCGAACTTAAAAATGCTTAATAATTTTATAATGTACACCAGACTTTTCCTTCATGGCAAAAGAATTTGTTGTGTGAGCTCTATTTGCATAATTTCATAATTCCACAAGAGATAGAGTGGAATCCTCTACTTTATATAGGGGATGTTCACCTCAGAGCTCTAATGTCCTTGATGCATAATGAAAAAAATTATGATAGGTAGTTGGATACCTTTAGGGATCTTGAAAAGTTTGAACCATTACCACTCTAGGCTAAATCCCATAAGCCTTATGACCTTTTGAGAGATTGGTTCAGATTAACCTATGAGAAAGTGTTTGAAGAAAGGGAAAAGGTTTACAAAGAATACCAGACACTTTCAAACTTCACACAATAGAGATCAATTGCAGGGCTTAGAAATCAATGGAATCAACTACCAGAAGCTTTCAAGAAGGTTGAACCACATAGCCCTATCAATTATGAGGCATCAATTACTAGGGTGGCTAAATATATGCAATTGGGAAGGCAAATCAGAAAAGAGTTATGGATGCCATTAACCTTTTAGCCTCCTAACCTTCTTTGGCCTCTGTATGAAAATAATGCTACCAAATTGGACCCATTGGTTGAAGAACACTTGGATGAACATTGAAGACACACCAGAGGATATTTTGACACTTTCAAAAGTGGGAAGCAGGGGAAGACTATAGTGGGTGATTTCAAAGCCATGGCACAGAAGTACAATGCTTGAGGACAAGCATTTGCATAGTGGGGGGCAGATGATGAGGCATATTAATGTCTCAAATTTGATATAGTTTTTATATAGTTTTGAACTCACTCTTTGAGCCTTGTGAAAAACATTTCCAACACATTTGTTTTAAATATCTTGTGAACTTATGCTGAGTACAGCTAGAACTTATTGAACCAATGGATAGTGGCTATGATATACTATGCTTAATATTATACATAGAATGTAGTATTTCATATAAATATTTTTAAGCTATGTTCTAATATTTGAGTAAGAGTAGGAATGTTGTCGTGCTTATGTGTTTTGGATGTTTCTAATTTTCAAGAAATGGAGAAGTGGCACAAAGAGTGGTGATTACCATATTAAAGGAAGAACTGATGAAAATTGTTCATGACAAAAGAAGTGTAGATCAGTTATGAATGATAAGCCACGTTTGCAAGGAGAGTTATTGTTCTAGAAAAACCAGGAAGACTCGACTTGCCATATTACTTGTGTGCTATTATTTTATTGCTTAATCAATGTTCTATGTCACAGTTGACATTCTGTCTTCTTTTCTGGCGATGTTTGTTCACTATTTTTATGTTATGTTTGTAATAAGTATCCAATCCTCTATATATAATGAATAGGGATTGTCTTGACAAGAGGAGAAAAAATAATAAAAATATTACTAGTTTGGAAGTTATTCTTTTCTGTTCTTCATGAATTATTCAGTCATGTAATCAAAGAAGAATTTTAATGACAGAGTGATTTTGGAATACCTGTTGTGTTCTTAGTTAGTTGAAGCCAACCAAGGGGGTCCACTAGGAGGTGGAATAGATTTAGGTAGAGTAGATTCATTCCTTGCAATTTATTGTAGTAGTCCTATAGCATTGCTACTGTGAAAGTTCCTACAACACTTGTGGAAAATGATCATGGTGGATGTCTGAATTGTTAACTAGTTTAGAATTCCTTTTCTAAAGTTTTCTATAGTTATCTGTTGTTAGTCCAAGCATGTTTACTATTATGTATCAGTATTATAGATTCCTTTCATGCATTTTACTTTCCTACAGCGTAGTTTTTAAGACTCATAAAGGAACTTAGTGCACATATTGTGCTGACCCATTTCAAGTCCTACACCCCTAGGTTGACAATTCAAGTGTATTTCATGATGGAATGGATAATTTTCAAAAAGAACATAGTATTCTTGAGAGGAATAATAGTGTGATTATCTTCATCTATTATAGAACCCATATAATGCATACCAACAACTTCTACCACAACACAATACATAAGCACCCAATCCTGAAAATCAAACCAACACCATTACTATTGCATTCAGGCCAAGGTTACGAGTCCAAAGGCAGTTCCATGTATACACCCCTTTGGGGGAGCCACTTGATGTCATTTTTGAAAAATTCGCCAAAGGCAATCTTATTTGGCATCCACAAACAACCATTATATCATAATCAATCAAGGGCATCCTGGTATAGAGAAAGTAACTTTTGAAATTTTCATCATGTTAAAGGACATCCCACCCTCAAGTGTATGCAACTGAAAGACTATGTGCAAGATCTTATCGACCAAAAGGAGATCATCATAGGGGTAGAAGCCTCTCTAAATTCAAGATTATTATCTACCAAAATGTATTTCCCCACACAAAAAAAAATACAGGCAAGGCTCCTATAAAAAATACCACTACCAACAACACCAAAAAACCAAATAATGTTCAGAATAAGCAAGGTAATAACCATGATAAATCATAGAACTATACATCGACATACTTAGGCTATGGTAATTTGATTAGTTTCAAATCTAAGATAGAACCTTATGTTAATGTGATAAATATCAAAGGCTCAGATAACCAATGTGTAGTTACCACAAGAAGGACTCGACTCAACATCATCAAGCCATCTATGCCTACCTTGTCAGGACCACAATATAATATCCTGGAACACCTTAGGAACATGCTAACCCAAATCTCTATCCTAGATCTTATGCGCACTAGTCCACTTTACAAAGAAATCCTTGATAGTGCACTCCATGAGTCTCGTATCCCTATTGATATCAATGCCACAAAATTTTGAAACTTGGTAGGCCATCTCTCTGCATCATGTGCATTATCCTTCAAAACTTTTGCCATCCCAATAATTGAGCCAAATCACATCCTTCCACTCCCCATAGCTATCATGGTTTATGGCTTTGTTGTCAAAAGGGTCATGATAGATAATGGATCGGCCTTAAACCTATGTACATTGAAGTATATCAAACAAGTAGGATACACTAAGGCAAACTTCATAAATGAAGTCATCACTATCAAGGCCTATGATAACTTGTAGTGGACCATCAAAGGAACCTATTAGCCAAAGTTTCCCTCCTACCAAAAAATCAAATTCAAATGATGATCTATTTTAATGGTCACCTAGGGTTCTCATGAAATGATTTAGCATTGGCCATACTCTTTATTTCATGTTATGATTTAGGATATTTTCAAGTCATGATCATGTGATGTGCCTAGTCGCAGTTGGTTAAGTGCTGACTAGGGTCAAGGTGGCAAATGTGCGCATTGTTTTATTTTTTCCTGATCGCATGGTTATATTGACATATTGTGGTTAAAGTTGTGACAATGTGAAAAAGGGCAAGCCTTCAATGTTCAAAATACATTTTATGTCGATGGATCTTTTAGATCTATGGCATATTCATGGTCATAGCAGGCTAAAGGATGGCCAAGTTTTGAGTCACGACTGAGTAGTTCCCTTTGTTTCACTTGATCACAGGGGCTCAACAGTTACATCAACTTAAGGCATAAACAGTGTGGATATGGTTGAATCTTAGCCTTCACAAGGTTACGATGATTAACTTAAGGAATTTTAAGGGTAGATTATGAGGTAGCAATGAAATAATGGTCACAATTTTGCAAACAACAACTGCTATCCAAAGAAGTTGGTGGAAAGGTTGTGATTGCAAATGGTCAACATAGGGCATAGGGATTAAACTGATGACAAAGTGGCATGATAATAAGAAGTGTTTGATCCATGTAGCAAGACTCAATGGTTAAAACTCATTCGATCAAGAGTCATAGAGTTGGAGGTTAGTGGTTGTGGAAACAGTTGTTTGAATCGTGAAGTTGATCTTTCTGATCTCCTGTAACCACCCTCATCGATCCTTAGGCTTGATAAATGCAAAGGAGGTACTCCACCACTATTGGTTGATCCATTCATTTATTCAAAGATTAAATAAATGTCATTCTTGACCTCTCAAAGATTTTTTTGGTGTGGAAGTGATCCTCTCATGTATGGATTTACTCAATAGCCAGATATTTTTAGCTTTGTAGTAACTATTCTCTAAAGATTTTATTGCAGTGGTTGATTTCTTTACCTTGTGAGAGAAGTCATCCAAGTTATGTTGGCACTATAAAGGAAGATATTTTACTCTTTCCAAGGATTAGATCTTCTCTATTTTCTCTAGTATTGCCTTAGCATACTATTGTAAATTTCCTCTTAGCCTTTGAATTATATGACTGTCTACCTTATCTCTTTCAACCATCATCATACTGTAGAAGCTTGCCTACCACTCTTGACATACTGTAGATATATTTAATCTACATTTTCTACATCTCTTTGGCCTATGAATGATAAGAAGTGAAGCATTTTTTCCTCATGTCACTCACATGGTTGTCTGATCTTTATGTAGTTTACATATTAAAGCAAGTTTGAACTCGTATATCTTTGGGTTGTCATAATAATAGTACTGTGCATGTATGGGAATAGACTATTTTGAACACCCTATTTTTGTGCATCACCTCATTAGAATAGATTAGATAGTTACTTTCATGTATTCCTCTCCCTTTTCTCTTCAAGAATAGTTTAAGTGCATGCTAATAGTAGAGGAAGCTGACCTTCTTCAGAGACTCAACCTCATAGTTCACGTCCCACTGCTTGGAGTTTGTTTCCATGTTTGACAAGTCTATACTTAGGTAAGACTTTGGACAAGGGTGCAAGATTTTGTGACAACAGAACCATCTTGCTACCTATTAGAGTTGGCCCCACTACTCAAGAACTAGTTTGTCATGTGATTGATCTTAACTTGCCCTTCAACATCCTCCTCGGTCGACCATGGATTCATGCTATGATGGTTGTCCCCTCCACTTATCATCAGTGCATCAAATTTTTGCATCATGGCACCAAGATAACCATCCACGCTAGTCCTAAACCCTTTGCATATTGCAATGCAATCGAAGCATCGTATGATAAACATTGGCCCAAAATTGAGATTGGCACCACCATGGCTATCTCCTTCGGTACTTTCCATAATCCTGACACCATCTTAGCCTCTATGCTCTCCATGGTTAAGATCAACTAACAAGGATGTGGTGAATATAGTCTCTTTCATGCCTTTGTTGTTGGTGCTCTACCTCTTGACCACATACTTGAGGGTGCCCAACCTATTAAGGGCTAAAGCCTGACACAAATCCTTAGCTCAAACAACTACTCTTGACATTAGTACATGGTTATACAAAGATCCAACTCCTAAATGTAAAGATCTCCTTGACTATTTCAAAGAGAAATATCGACACTCACACTGCCTCGCTACCCAACAACAAGATTATCAAGGAGGTGGACTACAACGTGAGGAGTCAGGAATTAGACAACCAATAGAGGCATACAAAGAGGAGAAGAGGAAAGTTCTAGGCTATGGAATCCCCATAATTAGGGGCACTACTAAAGATAGTCATGCCGTTTTAAATATCCAAAGCAATCTTGTAGAATCCGAAGACATCCCTAAGGAAGTTGAAAATAAATCCTACGACAATATTTTCCTTAACAAAATTATCTTAGGAGTCCACATGCTCTGTAAACTATCCATCAACCTCATAGACCTTCCCCTCACTCATCCTGAACTCATTGATTGGGGCCAACCAAGTGTTATCCATGCTGACAAGTTCTCTAAGGAGCATGCACTCCTTCGATTCATCGAAGCTAAAATACCACAGAAAAAGTCATCACCGCAATCAACTTATGTCTAGAAATTGGACCCCAAGGGTTATTTTGGGGAGGATGAGATCTCTAGTCACAAAAATGATCAAAATAAAGAGAAAAAAGAGGAAAGCAAAGGTATCCCCTAGTGAGAACTCTTTTGGGTCACCATCATATCATTCAAAAAATGTAATAAAGATAAGGGATGTATCTGATGGTGAAAACCTCTTTGAAGCACCTGAGGATGGAGATTTCATCCTTCCCCATAAGATCACAGGCCTGTAGTATCATCAATCCTGACCGAGGACACCAGACTAGTGAACATCATTCTAACAAAGACACCCAGGATTACATACATTACAACATCCTTACCATTAGAACAAGAAGACCTTCTAATTGAGGTACTTTAGGAAAACATTAGTCAATTTGCATGATCTTATCAAGACATGCTTAGACTAGATACTAAATGAGTGGTATGCCATTTGATCGTTGATCTAGAGGTCAAATTGGTCAGTAGAAACTCCAAAAAATGCCTCCCAAAGTTGTTATGTTGGTCAAAGTAGAGTTAGAAAAGATGTTAGTGCAAAGATCATTCATCCAATTGATTATTTAGACTGGATCTATAACATGGTACCCATCATCAAGCCCTCTGATGATATCAAGATTTTCAAATTTTTTAGGGACCTCAATAAAGCTTGTCCCAAAGATGATTTCTATTTACTGAATATTGACATGATTGTTGATCTCATTGCAAGCCATGAGCTATTATCTCCCATGGATGGATTCTTCGGGTACAATCAAATACAAATAGCAAAAGAATATCAACATAAGACAACATTCACCACCCCTTGGGGAACCTTTTGGTACAATATGATGTCATTTGTATTAAAGAATTTAGGAGCAAACTATCAGTGGGCTACGAAAATCATCTTCCATGATCTCATCCATAAAACCATTGAAGATTGTGTAGATGACATCTTGGTCAAATCTATTAATGCCTTGGATCACCTATCTCATCTTGAAGAAGTGTTTGATCAATTAGCAAAGTATTGCTTCATGATAAATCCCAAGAAATGCATCTTTGGCATCACATCTGACAAGCTCTTAGGTTTTATTGTATCAAGGTATGACATTGAGATTGACCCCCAAAAGGTCAAAGCCACCATGGATATGCCTCCTCCCAAAATACTGTGAAAACTTTGTTCTCTCCAAGGAAAGTTGCAATCAATTAGAAAATTGATCTCACAGCTTGTAGGTAAATGTTAGCCATTCACACATTTTCTCAAGAAGGATCAGAGTTTCAAATGGGATCTTATATATCAATGTAGCTTTGAGAAAATCAAGCAATATTTGGCCAACCCACCTAACTTGGTTCTACTAGTTGTCAAGAGACCATTGATATTATACATAATAGTTACCCAAAAATAATAGGCACACTTCTCTCGCAACTTGATGACAAAGGGAAAGAAAGAGTCATCTACTACACCAATCGCACTCTAGTTGGTTATGAGCAAAATTACATGCCTATGGAAAAAGCTTGTCTAGTTGTGGTTATTTCCACTTATAAACTTCACCATTACATGTTGAGTCATATTGTGCAACTCATCTCCAAGATTGATCCTTTGAAATGTATGTTATCACGAACAACACTTACAAGCCACCTAGCAAAATGGGTCATGCTTCTTAGTGAATTTATCATCCAATATGTTCATAGAAAGGCAATAAAGGAAAAGCTATAGCATATCACTTGGTTGGTGCACACTTAGTCAATGATTTCCATCTAGTTATGGAGTTTCTAGATGAACATATTTGCATGATAGAAGAACAACCATCCTGGAAGCTATACTTTGATGGATCTTATACCTCCCATGGCTCCAAAGTAGGAATATTGTTGCACGCCTCAAGGAAACTACATTCCAAAATCATTCAAACTACTCTTTGAGTCCACAAACAACATATCAAAGTATGAAGCTCTTATTACAGGTCTCAAGATAATAATTGAATAAAACATCATAGAACTACATGTCTTTGGAGACTCAAAACCAATTATCAAGCAAGTCCTTGATGAATACTAGAAAAGGGATGACAAACTCAAACCTTACAAAGAATCGGTTGATCAATTAAAGCAACATTTCACTCAAATCCAATTCATGCAGGTATAAGTTCTTATTTGAGGAGCTACATAAGCCCACATACAAGAATGATGAATCAAAATGGGTATGTGTCTTGGTTGGTCCCTAATCCCTGTGGTACCACAAAATTCATGCTTATCTTTAAAATGTTATCATATCTTCTCATCTTATATGAACCTAATGCCAAAACCTCATTAGCAGAGCATCCTGTACTACACTATCATAGCCAATGCCCTATATCATCGAGGATATCATGACACTCTCTCTTGGTGTTTAGACCAAAAATGAGACCACAATGGCTCTCAAAGAGATACACACCAGCCTTTGTGGTGCTCAGACGAGCGGTATAGTCCTAGCCAAACAAATATTCAAAGTTGGTTACTATTGGCCTACCATTGAACATAATGCTTGTGAGTTTGTCAAAATGTGTCTACCTAGTTAGTAGCATGAAAATTTAATACGAGCACCAGCTCAAGAACTTCAACCCATTACACTACCATGGTTGTTTGCATGTTGAGGGTTTGATCTTGTTGGTGTTATTGCGCCCCTATCTTTACAAGGCCACAAATGGATCATCACCGCAACATATTATTTCAACAAGTGGGTGGATCCAATCCCATTTGTCACTACTGTAGGAGTTCAAGTATCTAAAGTCATCCTCTACTACATTATATGTCACTTCGATATTACTGCTAACATTTTTACAAACAATGGAGGTAAATTTGAAAATGTTAATATGGAAGAATTATGCGCCTCTCTCCACATTCATCACCATTTTTCCAGCCTGTACTTTCCACAAGGTAATGGTCAAGCTGAGGCAACTAACAAAACCCTACTTAAAATGCTCAAGAAAATTTTGGCCGCAATTGGCATCTGCAAATTAACCCAACCCTATGGGCTTACTGCACCTCATTCTATACATCCATACGGACAACTCCATACTCCTTGGTCTATGGTATCGAGGTAGTCATGTCTATTGAGGTTGAACTTCCATCCTCACACATATCTTTATGAGGGAAAATATCATATAAGAATTAGAGAGCCACTAGACTCGCATAGCTAGACCTACTTGATGAAAAAAGGCAACAGGCCTATGACCATCTCACAATCTATCAAAATTGTCTCAAGTCCAACTTCAATAAGAAGTTTCACCCATCACAATTTCAAGAAGGTGACATGGTCCTCAAGGAAAACATAAAAGTCCAAGCAGACTGAGAAAATAAGGGCAAGTTTGAGTCCACATGGCTTGGTCCCTATGTTGTCACAACATATTTCAACTTAGGAATATATCAACTATATACACTTGAAGGTGAAACACTGAATGATCCCACCACTATCATTTACCTCAAGAAGTTTTATGCTTAAGCCCCTCAGTGTATCCTACTAATCCTACAAAAAGAACCAAAATAAAATTAAAAAATAAACAAAATATCCAAAAAAGCAAAAAAGAAAATATTGAAGAAAAATAAGCATCCAATGGTGAAACCTTGACAATTCAAGCACCTTGGATAGGTACCTTGGTGAAAACCTAGCAACAGGTGCCATATGTACTTGGCCTTCCCATTATCTATCAATGATCTACAACCTCCCACCATCTCCCCCCACATCTGGTCATTCATCTCCCCATTTTCCCAAGGTATTCCACAGATCCCATCACTGCATTGCCACTATCACTATCACTATCCCAATACTTGAACTTGGCAATCTAATTCAATGCACTGTATTATGCCACCACCATCTCCCATGTGTATCATGTCCATGTATCCTATCACATGTTTCATATCCCCTGTATCATATTTTGTATATCATATATGTGTATCATACCTTGTGTAATATAAATTAGTATACCATATGTTTTTGCTATCTCCTCATCCTGAGCTTTTTCCTTATAAATAAACCACTAACCTATCATCCTAAATGTCCCATCACAATGAGCTTTTGTATAGTGATCCTTGTACATATCTTTATTATTTTTTTGTATATCCTAGTTTCATTCCCGTATTGTCTTGTCTCTTTTTACATACCTCATTTTTCTTTCCGGTCAATTTGTATCTGGTCACAAACCATGGTTCTCTTAAACAAGTCCTTTTTCAAACCATCTAACAATATTCCTTGTCATTAACAAGTTGTCTAAAAAATATTATGGTTGACAAATTCATTGTAGTCCCAAATACTATCGATAGGTCCTTGTAAGATACATCCTTCCTCATGTTTGATCTTGGTCTGTTAGTATCTAGTCTTATCAATCTCTTTGGAAAAAGGTTTTTTTTTATGGATTTATTCTTTCTTTTGATATTGGGTTTAACTTTTTGGTTCTTTCTTATATTTTCCAAGCCATTTGATTGTTCTCTTCTCAAGGTTTCCATGATCTTTTATACCATGGTGTGTTATAAATGGGGCAATTCAAGAGCGAGGTCTTCATCAAGTCTTTTCTTGTGAGTCGATCATATGTGACCCTTGCATCTTCCAAACATATGATCATCTTTGATCACATGATGCACTTGGAAAATATCATTTGCTTGTGGATTACCTAGTGTTGTTTCCACTTTGATTCCTATGAGATTCATGTGTGATGCTGGGGTGATCCTTGCATGTTTGTTTCAAGTTAGTCCTATGTAATATTGGTGAAAAGGCCTTGACATTCTTGGTAACCTTAGTATATCCCCAGTATTACTATATCAAACTAGGTACTCAAAACTACATGGTAGTTCATCTTTAGGAAGCACCTCGCCCTCGAGCTTCAAGAAAAATTTTATTCACCCCCCACCAATACCTTTACTTCATGAAAGAATATCTCTCCCATTTCACCTTACCAAAGAAAACCTACTGATCCTATAATATCCTATGTTATCCTACACATCTACCTTGCTAACTCTACAATATCCTATCTCATCATACATATCCACCCTACACATCTTGTAGTTCCTACCCCTGAAGAATTCAAAGTTCTTGTTCCCCCCCCCCCCCCCCAAATCCACCCCACCACAAGGGTCCAATTTCCAACAGTCACCTCTTTCTTTCTACCTAATCCCCTCACCTATCACATCTCCCTTAATCCCCTATCTCAACTATGTTCAAAGTTGTGCACATTGTTTTGCCCTGCCATCCGTGGCTACGATCGATCAATGATATGCTACAAGTCCATCCTACCCATCCCTAGAGTGCTATTCATTATGAGTTTGCATGAAAGTTGGTTATAAATTGTGAGAAGGGAAGGGTCCAATTTATAGGCCAAGGGATCATGAGATGGATGGACAAGATGCAAGGATGGAGGAAGGATAAGGGAAGGTTAGGATTGAAGGAAAGGAAATTACATGGGTTGTGCTTTCTCAAATCCATAGCCTTGTGACAAGTGTCACAAGGGGATTGGATGAGATATGAGGGTCAAAATGGGTAGTTAAAGGGAGTTATGAGGGGGAAGGAGTGTGAAAGAGGGATGTAAGAAGCCTTAAAGAGCCATTAATGCCTTGCAAGAGCCTTAAAGTCTCTTGGCTAGGAATGTAAGAGGGATGGGATGAGAGTTTGACTTTGGTTTGGGTTAGGAAGTGTTAACCCTTGGTTAAAGGTATGCACATACTTAGGAAGTGGATTAGGCTTAGCTTAGGACAAGATTAGGATGTAAGTGGCATGTTAGAGGGATGCAAGTGAGTTAGCATTAATGAGGTAGGTTAATTAGTTGGCTAAGTGAGGTTAACATGGGTGAATGGGTTGAATTTAGGTAATGACAAGGTTTAGGAATAGTTAGGGGTTGGGGTTTGATTTATTAAATGATTTATTTAATAAAAGGGGATGTGGGATTAAATTAAATAGGCATAGTGTAATTATTTAATTTAATAGGAGAATAGGGATTTAATTGATAATTAGACTTTGGGTTGTCTTTTGATTTTATCAAATGGACTATAGTTAGTTAAATAAATAAATTAACTAGGGGATGACAATAAATTAATTCAATATTAAATACTTAATCAATAATGCCCTAGAAGATGACTAAATAAGATTACTTAATGATGCAATCAAGTTTAGATGTCTACATTTTGTCCCTTTAACATAGTGTTGGGACAACACTATTTCCAAGAAATCCAAATGTAAATGACACAAAGAAGATTTTTAAAGCAAAAAAATTGATCCAGTCTCAAATAGAAAGAGAAGAGACTAGAGTGTGTGATGCCCCCTCAAGAAGGTGATAGGTAGAGCAGAAGAGTTCAACAACTTCTTGAAAAGGTTCAAATAGCCAGGGTGACTAGAAGGACATAAATGGGCTAAATAAGAGTTAAAGTTGTAATAGAATTGCAAAAATAATAGGGTCAAGGTGAAAGGGGTCACCAAAGGTGGAGGATGGGGAAGTAAGATACCATAAGAGGCCTATAAGAGGGTCTAAGAGCATAAGAAATAAGTAACTACTCTCATATTCATAGTGATATATTGTCATTTATGAGCTTTTGGTGAGACGACATGATGGCTACATAGGGATGACTAGAGCATCGGGCAGATGTAGTATGATGCGTGTGGGTACAACAAATACTAGACCATTTGGTAGGCTTGAAACTTTGCTTGTTAATTTTGTCTTTTCTAGTTATAATGATCCCAAAAATGCCTTAGGGATTAACGTGAAAGTGATCCTGCAAAAGGGTCAAGGGGTAGAGGTAAAAAGATAGGTCCTTTACTTTCTCGTGAGTATAGGTCTAGTGGAAATGCCTTAGGGATCAACATGAAAGCGATCTTGCAAAAGGGTCAAGGGGTAAGGGTAAAAAAATAGGTCCCAAGAAGGTTTCATAGGGAAGCAAATCTATTATGAAGTTCATTTGGGATGACATATTTGACAGCAGGAATGCATTCTCGTTACCAAGAATGCTTTTTTGTAGGTGAAGGGTGGTTTAGGGGAAAGTCAATGCAGGAATGTGAGTGGGGTTTGGCCAGGATGAAAAGCAAGTCATGGTTCCAATGTAATCTACAACTGTGAGAATGTGGGGTTAGGGAAGGGTCACAAGAACACAAGCTCACTTCTGGAAATGAGGTGATAATGGTAGTTAGGTGTGAAAAAGGGGTTTTAGGAAAAAAGAAAGAAAGGTGGTTAGTGGAACTGAACTGACATGTTTGTTTATTGTTGTGGATGCAATGGTCACTAGATATGTTAGTGTCACAAGAATAACGAGTTACAATATTACAAGCTAGAGAGTAGTTCACACCAGCAGACTGGGTGAAGGTAGATGCGATTGGTCTGGGGTACCTAGTGGGATAGCCACATAGTCAAACCTACATGATGATGGTGATGACATTGTATAAGCGTTGACATAGTGAGACTGGGATGTTTCATTTGCCAACAAGTGTGATGACCATTACCCTAGAGGATGTCTATAGGATCTTTAGGCTACTAGTGCAAGGTACATCGGTGATGGTGGTGAGGGGGGTTAAGTGAGGAGACTAGTGGGGCCTGAGGTTCAATTCCAAATGTAGAGGGGCTAGTTCACACTAGATGAGCATTTGGATTGGGTGGTGCCAGATAGGTAGATTCACTTCTATGTCTACAAATTAGTGTCAGGGTATATTTCCCTAGACACAAGTGAGACATGAGTGACATTGGCTTTGATCCTGACGATCATCCAAATTGTAAATGATGGAGTTCCAACCACATGGAGCTCATCAATGTTGGTAGAGCTATACATGGATTTACATTAGATTATGTATCAGGATGTAGGGTGCAACTAGGGGAGGAGTGTGGGCTTCCCTACCTTGTTACAAGTGTGGGCATAGGAACACATCACTATGTTTAGACCAGTTGGATGGAGAGATACACAACCTAAGGAGCCTATGGTATATAGCTAGGGAGATCCACTAAACTACCACCACATAGAGGAGTTGGATTATTGGTGGGTATAGATAGATGAAATTGAGGCAATAACCTAGAGACCATAAATAGATCTTGGGTTGTGCGTAGATGAGAGGCAACAACTATTGTATGCTATATTGCCATGCTTCGTGTTTGGGCGATGGGATTACATTGTTGAGCAATATCACCCAAATAGGGTGCTGCAACAGTTTGACTGGCCACATGATGTGCTAGGTGAGCCAGTGTGGTATCAACTAGTTACATGGGAGTTGATGACTCCATTCGTGCTACCACTACAAAGGGAGGGGCTATTCCAGGCATGACGAGACATGGTGCCACATGATTGGGATTGATTTGAAGGGCTAGAAAATATTGGGTCCACTCAGGGGTATAGGGATCATTTTTAGTGCCTGAGGCCTGTGGGGAAGGCACAAGTTATGAGGGCAGTAACTTTGGTGCAAGGTGAGGCACTATAGAGGAGGAGGTAACAAGAGGGAGGGGCCGCAAGAGGAGAGTGCATAGGAGGAGAGGCCTCAATATTAGGGGGAGAAGAGGGGGCCTAAAGGCCAGTTGGAGGAGGAGGAGGATCGTCATCTAGAGGAGGGGACGATAGATTGGCAAGGAGGTATGCCTCCCTACAATAGGCAAACAAGGCTCTCAGTTGATTTCTTTAGAACACTCAATGGGAGAGGGACTAGCTTAAAGATGAGAGAGATCAATTCTGGAGGGAGTGAGAGGCCACCAGGGATAGTTAGACAGAGTTGAGATTAAACTAGGGGATTGCGGTTGGATTCAGGATGCTTAGAGGGGAGACTGGAGGTGGTGGAGGCTGAGAGGTACAGACTCTAGGGTAGTTGATGGGCTGTAGGAGGAGAGGGATAGGATGGTGGTGGAGGTGGCAACCCTCAAGGTGCAGATGGTAGTGGGGGAGGAACAAAGGAATTGAGACAACTGAGGGGAGAGGTGGAGGATTTGTGGGAGAGAGCAGATTTATACAAGGGCATGTACTATGCAGCTATGTTGGGTGATTAGATTGAGCATTACAGGCATATGATGTGATCAAGGACAACCGACATGCATATAGGGATGCAAGGTGGTGGGGAGAGTGGGTGGAGTACTATGGGATCCCAAAGGACAAGTGGGTCTTAGTGGATAGGGAAGAGCCATAGATTGGGACAGAGCCAGAGGTGGTATAGATAGATAATGAGGAGGAGAGATGAGGGGGAGATCTCTGATATAGGAGGAGGAGGGGATGGGCAGAGGATGAGGCCACCACCACCACTAGTAGTAGCATAGGACCCAGAGAGGGACCCATTTGAGTCTCAAGGAGAGGAGCTAATGGATGAGGGTACATATGAGTAGTGATATGCTACATTTTGATTATGGGGTATACCTTTGTACATACATGCATTTTTGTGGGCACAAACCCATGTGTACTTTTATGGATGCATGTATTATATGGATTGTGTATTGGTAGTGGATTTGGGCTATGATGGACATTTTTGTATTCTTTGAAGGGTAGGTGATATATTATTTATTCTCTTAGAGGATATGATATATCTATATGCATTCTTTCGGGTGGGATATGTGTGTTACGAGGATTGTGCCCATGTGATTTTATTACCCTATATGTCTTTTATGAGATGCATAAGATATATGTATGAGGTGGACTGACATGTGTTATGCAAGATGCGATGCTTTTAATGAGATGGATGATATGCATGATGTTACTGACATGTGTAATGCAAGATGTTATGATTTTATAGGAGATGCATGATGTTACTAACGTGTGTGATGTAGGATGTAATAGTTTTATATGAGATGCATGATGTAACTAATGTGTGTGATGTGGAATGTGATGGTTTTATATGAGATGCATGATGTTACCGGTGTGTGTGATGTAGAATGTGATGTTATAGCTATATGTTTAATGATGTTGATTATGTTTTGAGTAATGCATCCATTTATGAGATGTATCAAGTGATTTATGGTGTGAAAGATGTGATGGTGTTCTAAAATATGTATGTAAAATGCAAAAAAATATAATAAGAAAAAATTAATTGAAAAAATGCAAAGAATATCTAAAATGGATTTGTGAATGAAAAATGCAATGGATAATTAAATGATGTGTAAATGTAGATGATAGAAAGGTATATGATGATAAAAGGAACCTAAGGAGAGGATGATAATGCATATGATAAAAATGAACCTAAGAAGATAGTGGTGATGTAAATGATAACTAAAATGAATCTAAGAAGATAATTATGACGCAAATGGTAAAATGATCGAAGAAGAATATGATAATGCAAATGATAACTAAAATGAACCTAAGAAGACTATGATAACGTGAATGATAACTAAGACTATGATGATACAAATGATAATTAAAATCAATCTAAAAAAAACTATGATGATGCAAATAATAAAATGAACCTAAGAAGACTATGATAATGCAAATGATAATTTAAATGAACCTAAGAAGACTATGACGATGCAATTGATTAACTTAAAAAATGAACCTAAGAAGACTATGATGATGCAAATGATAACTAAAATTAACCTAAGAAGACTATGATGATGTAGAGGATAACTAAAACAAGCCTAAGAAGACTATGATGATGCAAATGATAAATAAATCTGAGAAGACTATGATGATGCAAATGATAAATAAATATGAGAAGACTATGATGATGCAAATGATGAATGAGTGTAACATAAATGCAAGTATAATGATAGGTAAATGAATGCGGGAGTAGGGTAATGGGTAGGATGGACTTGTAGCATATCATTTCTCATCTATACCCTCATCCATTGACTCCTCTTTGTGGGACTCATACGGGTCATGTGTTGGTGGTGGTGGTTTCATCGTTTGCCCATCCCCTCCTCCTCCTATACCAGACCTCTCCCCCTCATCTCTCCTCCTTGTTGTCCCTCTCTCCCACCTCTGGCTCTGTCATGATCTATGGCTCTACCCTATCCCCTGGGATCCCCTAGTGCTCCACCCACTCTCCCCACCACCCTACATCCCTATATGTGTATCAGATGTCCATGATCACATCAGATGCCTGTAATGATCTATGTGATTAGTCATCATGACTACATGGTACCTACCCTTATAGAAACTCACTCTCTCCTATAAATCCTCCACCTCTCCCCTCAAGCATCTCAACTCCTCCAGTCCTCCCCATAATGCCATATGCACCCTAAAGGGTCGCTACCTCCAGCACCATCCTACCCCTTTCCTATAGCCCATCCACTCTCCCTTGAAGTATGTCCCTCTTGGCCTCCATTGCCTCACCTCTAAGCATCCCAAACCTAACTGCAGTTCCCCCCACTCTTTCTAGATGTCCTTGGGTAGTATCCTACTCGCTTCAAAACTGATCTCTCTCGTCTCTGAGCTACCCGTTGAGTATCCCAAAGTAGTTGGTTCATAGGCTTGTGTGCCTATTCTAGGGAGGCATTCAACCCTACAAATCCACCATCCCCTCCTTTAGATGATGATCCTTGTCCTCCTCCAACTCAACCCTAGGCCCCCACTCCTCCTCCTACTATTGAGGCCTCTCCTCCTTTACCCTCTCCTCCTCCTGTCCCCTCTCCTCCTCCTCTCCCTCTCACCGCCTCCTCCTCTGTGGTGCCTCACCTTGCACCAAAACCTCTACCCTCTGCCTCAATACCCTCACCTCATACCTCCCCCTCCTCACTATTAGGTGATCTCCCCTGCCACCACTATCATCCTTGTCACTTGTGCCCTCCCCACGAGCCTTAGGTGTTGAAATTGATCCTTTTACCCCTGAGTGGACCCAACGTCTTCTAGCCCTCTAAACCAATCCCAATCTTTTGGTTCCATGTACCACAATAATTGGAATAACCCCTCCCTCTGTAGTGGTAGCCTGAAAAAAGTCACAGACTCCCTTATAACTCATTGATACCACACTGGCTCACCTGGCACATCTTGTGTCTAGCCAAATTGTCGCAACACCCTACCTAGACAATATTGCTGAGCAATATGATCCCACTACCCAAATAGAAAACATGGTGATATAGTATATGACAGCTACTGCCTCTCCTTTGCCTATGACTCGAGACCTGTGTATGGTCTCTAGGTCACCACCCTAATATCATCTATTTGTACCTGCCAGTAATTTACCTCCTCTATGTGATGGTAGTTCAGTGGATCTGACTTGTTGTATATCACAGGCTCCTTGGGTTGCCTATCTCTCCATCCAATAGGTCTGAACACAATGACGTGCTCCCACACCCACACCTGTAACAAGGTAGGAAAGCCCATGCTCCTCCCCTAGTGGTGCCTTATGCCCTAATATACAATTTGATGTAAATCCAAGTACAACTCTACCAACATTAGTGAACCCCATGCAGTTAGGAATCCCTAATCTATGATTTGGATGATCGTCAGGATCAAATCCAATGTCACTTCTATTCCGCTTGTGTGTGGGGCAATGTAACCTAACACTAATCTGTAGACATAGAAGTAAATCAGCCTATATGGCACCACTCGATCTAGATGCTTTTCTAGCACAAATTGGCCTCTTTAGATCTAAAACTAGACCCTAGGCCCCACCAGTCTCCTTAGTGTCCTCTCCCCTATAACCCCCCTCGCTGTAATCATCGGTGTACCTCACTCTAGTAGCCTAAAGATCTTGTAGACATCCTCCAAGGTAATGATCATCTGACTTATCAACAAATGAAACATTCCAGTCTTGTTGTGTCAGCACTCATACAACGCTATCACCATCGCAATCTAACACTTGTGCAATGCTATCACCATCGCCATGTAGGTCCAAGTATGTGTCTATGTCGCCAGGTACCCTAGACCAATCACGTCTATCCTTTCCTAATTGACCAGTGTGAATTGCTCTCTAGCTCATTGCTCTCATGACACTAGGGTATCTAGTGACTACTATAGCCACCACAACATACAAACATTTCAATTCAACTTCACTAACCACCTTTCTTGCCTTTTTCCTTAAACATCTTTTTTCCACTTAATTATAACAGGACCACATCTCTCTTTTTTTCACTCCCCTTGATCAAACACTACCTACATTCCCACATTAACTTTCCCCTAAACCCCACTTCACACACAGGAAAGCATTTTTGTTAATGGGAATGCCTTCTCGCTATCAAATCTTCCATGCATGAACTTCATATTAGATTCACTTACCCACAAATCCTTCTTGGGACCTAACTTTTTACCCCTACCCCTCAACCCCTTTGTGGGATTGCTTTCCCACTGATCCCTAACACTTCCTGATAGAGTCGTGCCCGTGGAAATGCGGTTTTGTATCTTTGGGATTGTAATCACCTAAAAATGGTCATCTAGACTATTAGCCCCCTTCTCAGCATTTTGGCTAAATCTATTTAATCATTTACCTAGACCAAATTGCTAATAATCAATTTATTTGATTATAACCTATAGTTCGAATATGCTATCCTAAGTTCATTATTTGATTAAAAGAACATGTCCCCTTTTAATTAAATAAAAGACCCCATTCTTCTAACCCACTTAAAGTGCACACATAAAGTCCTTTTTCTATTTTGCAATTAAAAGAAAAGGCTTTGTGACTTTTGTCTTATATGACAAGTCAACTTATATTCCATTGGTTGACTTGTGTATGCACATGGATCACTCCTCTTTTTGAATTCCACCGTTGATCATCCAGCATCTTCATCTTGATCTCTACCGTCCATACATCTTTAAAAGGGAGAGAGCTTTCCCTCTCAATCCAATCCTCATTTTGAATATTGTTATGCTGCAGGTTTTCTAACAGGTTTCTTTGGAGCTTTGTGGAGAACTTCTATTTCTTGTCTACATTCTCTCATCCATGGCATCATGGCATTCTAGCTTAGCTTAGCTTTCATTTTTACATGTAGCTTAATCTCACATAGCTTAATAATGGTATTGTAACACTCTCATACATGTTTTAGCATAGCTCCACTTGGCATCTCATTCTAGCTTAATCTTCATTTGCATTGCATTCTTGAGGAACTCCTTGGGACATTTGCATTCTTGCATCTTGTCTTTGGAACCTCCCATTGCATGGTTTACTAGCCAGAAGAGTATCTCTAAGGCTCATCTGAGAGCCTTTGAACTTGAAATACACTCTCTTGCACTCCATGGATAGGGAGCTCTAAGCCGGCATCCAAGCATTCCGAACTCATGGAATTGTTTGAATAGAATGGTTTAGAGTGTGACACAAATCAAGTGTTCTTCTAGGTCTACATGCTCTACTTCAAGACATCAAATGTCTTCATTGATCTAAAGACCTCTTTAGAGAACAAGCAAGTGATACCTCCTTTGAGCCTATGCTAAAATTTCATGATGGACCTATCTTTGACAAAGATAATGATGAATACATGGATACATACCATTCACTTGAGAAACAAAAGAAGGACTCTAGACATACTTCTAATAGAACTTTTTCTCCCTTGGAAGATTCTTATGATGACACTTTGCAAAAACTTCTTGGCAATAAGATCATCATGTTACCTAAGTCTAGTTCATATGGAAACCCATTCTTGGATATCTATTGTGCTTATCATCAACATAATGAGCATAGTACTTTAGATTGCATTGAGCTAAAACATAAAATCCAAGATCTTATTGATAATGGAATTATTGATACCTCTAATGATTCATGTGATGAGGATACTTTTTTTGAGAAAGATCATATTAATGAACCTATGTCTAGTGATGGTTTCCTTGATACTTCCACTTCTTCCAACACTCATGCATCTCCCAACATTTCAAAGCTTTCCAACATGCCTCCATCAAATAAAGAACCTAATACTTTCCACATTGACTATGTGTATCCTCAAGGGCTACCTCTGAAAGAAACTCAAGCTAACCTTCACTTGGCTGCAAACCTTTTCCATGCTACTAATCCTAAACATCCTCAACCTTTATGCACTACTATGCCTAATCCAAGCACTACGCCATTCACTCTTCATTCTCCCTTGTCCTTAGAAGTGGCTCCATGTCAAGAGGGCTCTCAAAATGAAAAAGCTATAAATTTCAAGAAAGATCAAGATCAGGCACCCTTTCATCTCTTTCAAGATTTTCCCCCTCCATATCCTATGTCTTATCCACCTCCTAAGTATGATGAAGATACCACTTCCATTATCTCCCTTGAGCTTACTAAAAAAATGAGAAAAGTTCTCTTCAAAAGCTATCCAAAGCTACTTGTCAAGATCAAAGCATCCCCTCATGTTCTACTTCTCCACATCCACTTCAAAATTGCGCTCAAGCTTCAAGTGCTTCTATTAAAAATGTTGTTCCTATCAAAGGTACTTATGAGTCTATTGATGGCTTTGACCATGTTGCTCATTCTAAAGATGTTGATATCCCTTCCCACTATCCCTTTGCATCTTCTAAATCTATCCTTGGTCCTTATCCATCTAAGCCAAACCATTCAAACCTTCCATCCATATTGGGGCCTTATGTTCCTCCATCTCCTACATTCACTCATAGCTCATTCCCTAGCTCTCCCATCATACCTCAAGATCAACAAAGACACTCATCCTTTATGACTTTTCACCCATCTATACATCTAAACCAGTCATATCATCCTTATTCATCCACAAATCCCAATTCCTTTGGAAGTGAGAATAAACATAAGAATCCATTGAAAAATAAAGATCACTATGTCCCATCTAATCGACATGTGAATGCTAAGAAGGAGAATGCACAAAAGAGACCGCAAAGGTCCACTACTCAAAGAGCTAAACCAAAGAAAATATGGGTTCCTAAATCCATCATTATACAAAGGCACTCTCAAGCACCCAAAGAACGAGGAAAATCTAAAGCTATGTGGATTCCCAAGTCTCTTTTAAAAGATTTGAATATTGAAAATATTTCAAAGTTGACATTCAAGCTTCCAAAGGCTTCCATTCCATCTTCTTCCAAAAATCTTCCTAAAATTATTCCAAAGCCTTCCACTCCACTTTTTTCCAAATGTCTTCTACCACCTCATACATCTAAACCTCAAGCTACTTCATCCATGATTCCTCCATCATTCCAATACCCTTCAAGGTGTGTGTCAATGTTGATCTTGTACAATATTTCAACTACCCTCATGAAATCCTCTAAAGCTTACACTAACTTTCTATACATGAACTGTTATCCTCCATATACTCTTCCTACTACCATTTCTCTTTCATCACCCTATCAACATCTTTGAGCATACCTTTCTATGGTCTTGGCTTATCATGACTTATCTTTTCTATAGGAGCATTATCTACATTCAAACAACTTCAGCTCTTTCTAAAAATTCAAAAAAAAGAAGAAGAAAAAATAGAAAAAATGAAAAAAATGAAAATGTGCCTTAGTGAAAACCACATCTTGTGGCACCTTGGTAGCAAAAGTAAAGAGAAATAAATTTATCCTATGGTGAAAACTACTTCTTGTGGTACCTTGGATAAGTACCATGATGAAAACCTGGCAAACAGGCATCATGCGTAATTCTTCCATCATCCATCTATCCCTTCTTCTCTCTTTGATCTTGACAATGTTGAGCTATCTTTGCATATTGGCTATCTTATCCATGAGATTCTCTATTTGTGCTTTCCCATTCACTCATAACCTCTATCTTGAGCTTTATTATCATTGCTCTATCCCATTGCTATACTATCTAGTTGACCCCTTGGTCTTGATCATAATAAATGAATCATGGTTCTCATAGGTCTCTTGACATGTCTACTCTTTTGGACTACATGCTTCATGCTATCTCACTTGTTGGCTTCATTGCTTATCCTACATGCTATCTTTCTCATTACTTCCATTGCTTATCCAAAATATGCTTCATATGACTATTTCACGTCTTTCCCTAGCTTGGGTACTCTTGAGGAGTCAGTCCTTGAGGATCACTTTCACTTGCTTCATACTCTTTTTTCATCCATATTTGCTTATCCACTGGCTCTTTGCTCCATCATATCCTATACCTTGCTAGACATTGGGAGAAAATGATGTGATCTTGCTAGAGAACTAGTGATATCTAAAACCTTCTAAAAAAATCCAAAAAAATCATATATGATGCTGAAAAAATCCTAAAAATTAGAAAATGTCCTGAAAAAAAGATCTTCTTAGTGAAAACCTAGCAATAGGCACTTTGATGTATCACCAAAAAAATAAAAAATACAAAAATACAAAAAATTGAAAAAAGTCTTGAAAAAAATCTGTCAAGTGGTGAAAATCTGGAAACAGGTGCTACTTGAGACTCTTGCACCTCTGTCTATCAGTCTCAATCACCTATTTTGCTACACATTTCCTAACTTGGAATTGTTTCTTGTCCTCGTCTTGGGGGCACAACTACTTAGCCTATTGAGGTATTCTTGTGCATTAGGGTTTCTTTGACAACTCACAAAATAGTGTTTCTCAACACTACCCCTACCCACTTTGACATCAAGTGTTTTTCAACACTTTATAGATAGTTTACCTACGGTCTCCGATGTCGCGATATTTCTCACTATTAGGATCAAGTCTGGAAGAAATGGCCAAGTGACTTACACACACGCACTTTAACACTTAAATGACTGAGCTATGCTGATCTTTATCTACTTTGTGTGATGTCTATGATGATTTCTTTGCCATATGTTCCCTCCCTAATAGTCTTTTGAGGATGTCATTGACTAGAAGACTGGGGGCATGGGACATATTTTCTTGATTTCTGCTTGTGGGTATACTTTTGTTTGTCTATAGTGTTGTAAGCATTTATGTTGGTCCTATTCAACACATTGACTTACAAATGTATCATCCTTGACTGTTTTGCAGGACCGCACTCAGGGTTTAACCTGGTGCTTATGCCTTGATACAGGTGTAATCTTGCTAAATTAAACTTAGAGAATCTAATCGTGTAGTTATCTTGACTTACATGTCTCCGATGCTTAGATTGGATTTCAACATACCTATCTAATATCAATCATATTCATATCCTCATAGTTATACTAGTGATGGTTGTATGATCTCATGATGTCCCTAATAAATGCTCAATGATGAAATTAAGAGTCTAAATGTTATGCACTTCTTGCTAGTAAACCACTTTGCATATTAGCTTGCATTTTAGGTTCATTTTCTAGATTACTCTTGCATTGTTGCATATGGGGAGAGCTCTCTCTTAATCTTTTTATGGACATATCAGCTAACTCCTTTCATATATTTCTTTACTTTCTTCTTGTTCATGTCTTTTCACCTTCTTAATCTTTCACTTCATCTCTTTTCTATCTTATCATCACATTATATAAAGTTTTGACCTCTTAAATAATTTCAATGTCCTAGATTCATTTTCAGGATCGAAATCCAAATTCAAGTTCATCTTGATGGTCAAAATTGTCTTTTAAATTTCTACTTTCTTCTGAGCAGTTAGCTAACCTTTTGAGGTCTAATCTCTGAATCATCACTGGGGCATCTTCATTTCTTCATGTCTTCATCATTTCCATACTTCATATCTACTTTAATTCATCGTTTCATGTCTAAAATCACCTTTCTACTCATTTTGACCTAATTTTTATGCTATATCCTTCAAGGTCAACTCTAGTCAAACTGGGGCATTTTATCAATTTCTTATTGTCATTCTTGGGTTCTAATCATCTATCTGTCATCTTGGACATTGCTCTATTCTAATTTTATCATGTCTAGCTAGTTTCTGCATCCCCTTACCTCATTTCAATTTCGATCCCGAGGGGGCAGAAATACTCTATTGCTGATTATTACAGCTATCTATTTCTTAGGAGCATTTGTTTGACCTTATCACTTGCTCTCGATCTATTCGCTTTGCTAGGTGTTAAAATTCTTCTTGAATTCTGACATCATCTTTTCCTAGTGTTCAGTACTACCACTAGCAGGCTGTGCATTCAGGACTTGCTATCCATTTCTACATTTCATTCTTTGAAATCAGATATCTATATCTATCACCGCCTACTTGGCTTTCTATTTTCTTTGACATAATGTGTTCCCAAATCGATCATGCACTAGTCAAAGAGGGGCAAATGTAATCACCTAAAAATGATCATCTAGACTATTAGCCCCCTTTTCAACATTTTGGCTAAATTAATTTAATCATTTACCTAGACCAATTGCTAATAATCAATTTATTTGATTATAACCTATAGTTTGACTATACTATCCTAAGTTCATTATTTGATTAAAAGAACATGTCCCCTTTTAATTAAATAAAAGACCCCATTCTTCTAACCCACTTAAAGTGCACACATAAAGTCCTTTTTCTATTTTGCAATTAAAAGAAAAGGCTTTGTGACTTTTGTCTTATATGACAAGTCAACTTATATTCTATTGGTTGACTTGTGTGTGCACATGGATCACTCCTATTTTCAAATTCCACCATTGATCATCCACCATCTTCATCTTGATCTCTACCGTCCATACATCTTTAAAAGGGAGAGAGCTTTCCCCCTCAAAGAATCCATCCTCATTTGAATATTGTCATGCTGCAGGTTTTCTAACAGGTTTCTTGGGAGCTTTGTGGAGAACTTCTCATTTCTTGTCTTATTCTCTCATTCCATCATATTAGCATAAGATCATATGGCATTCTTAGCATAGTTGCATTTTAGTTTGACTTTGATTTCTTGCAATAATCTCACATAGTTTAAATATTTGGTTTTGTAACAATCTCATACATGCTTAGCATAGCTGCATTTTGCATTATCATCTTAGCTTAGTTTCCATACTTGCATTGCATTCTTGAGGGATTCCTTGAAGATATTTGCACTCTTGCTCTTGTCTCAAAGAACCTCATGTTGCATGGTTTACTAGCAAGAAGTACATTTCTAAGGCTTGGCTGAGAGCCTTCATGCTGAAATACTAACTCCTTGCACTCCGTGGATAGGGAGCTCTAAGCCGGCATCTAAGCATTCCGAACTCATGGAATCGTTTGGATAGAAGGGTTTAGAGTGTGACACAAATCAAGTGTACAAGGATCACTATAAGTAGAAAATACAAAATCAAAAAAGCAAAGTTTTGAGTCTACACAACAATCTAGTGTCTGTTGTGCTCACACACATTGTACCACATCCACTCAATGCTCTGGTCATCCTTGTACAACTATCGCGTTGTCTCACCTAGAGCTCAAAGATGACTATATATCGCTATGAATAAGAGAGAAGTTACTCCTTTCTAGCCCTCCTAGACCCCCTTACAGTCCCCCTGTGGTTTATTACTTCCTCATCCTCCACCTCTGGAGGCCCCTTTCACCCCAACCCTATTATTTTTACAATTTTATTATACTTTTAACCCTCTTTTAGCCCATATGTGTCCCCTTTCACCATGACTTGTTGAACCTTTTCAAGAAGTTGTCAAACATCATCTACTCTACCCATTGCCTTCTTGAGGGGGCATTGCAGTCTAGTCTCTCCTCTTTCTATTCAAGACTGGGGCAACTCTATTGCTTTAAAAATCTTCTTTGTGTCATTTACATTCAAATTTCTTTGAAATAGTGTTGTCCCATAACTATGTCAAAGAGGGGCAAAATGTAGACACCTAAATCTAATTACATCATTAAGTAATCTTATTTAGTCAACTTTCGGGACATTATTGATTAAATATTATTATTGATTAAATATTTAATATTGAATTAAATTATCATCATCCCCTAGTTAATTAATTAATTAAATTAACTACAGTACAATTGATAAAATTAAAAGACAACCCAAAGTCTAATTATCAATTAAATCCATATTTCTCTATTAAATTAAATAATTGCACTATTTAAATTAATTTAATCCCACGTCCCCTTTTATTAAATAAATCATTTAATAAACCAACTCCCAAACCCTGACTATTCCTAAACCCTATAATTACCTAAATCCAAACCATTCACCCATGCTAACCTCACTTGGCCAACTAATTAACCCACCTCATTAATGCTAACCCACTTGCATCCCTCTAACATACTAGCATCCTAATTCCCCTCCTAAGCTAAGCCTAATCCCCTTCCTAAACAAGTGCACAACTTTAACCAAAGGTCAAGACTTCCTAACCTAAAACAAAGTCAAACTCCCATCCCATCCCTCTTACATTCCTATCCAAGAGACTTTTAAGGCTCTTTCAAGGCATTGATGGTTCTTTAAGGTCTCTTACATCCCTCTTCCACACTCCTCCCCCCTCATAACTCCTTTTGACCACCCATTTTGACCATCCATTTTGACCTTCCTTTCTAATCCAATCCCCTTGTGACACTTGTCACAATATTATGGATTTGAGAAAGCACAATCCATGTGCTTCCCTTTCCTTCAATCTTAAAATTCCCTCATCCTTCCTCCATCCTTACATCCTGGCCATCCATCTCACCATCCCTTGGCCTATAAATTTGACCATTCCCCTCTCACAATTCATAACCAACTTTCATGCAAAATCATAATGCCCCTTTGAAGAACAAATCACTAAATTATATCCTTATTGATGTAACCCAATCTCATCAAAGAATAATTCAGAAATTGACACAAGATAGATGTTTCAGAATACCATAATTCTTCATTAAAACTTTTGCAACTCTACTCTGCCTCTACAATGAAAACAAACACCTACTTATTACAATTCTGAAAATTACCATATTTGGTAGATTTTTGAAAAAAATGGATTTTTCCATTTTTTGTAATTTTAAAAGTCATCCTGCAAATCCCAAATTTTCCCAAGAAAATCCCCCAAATAAGGCAACACAAATCACCAACTAAACAATGAAATAAAAATATGATTGCATATTATTACAAAAACAATCTTCTAAAAAAACTAGAAAAAATACAAAAAACCAAATTCAGAGGTCAAGACGAGATTTCAAGCTCCTAGAAAAATGTTGAAACAACCATCTATGGAGCTAACCTTGATTGGCAATCCATATAACTCCTTCTAATGTACCTGCTTGTAAAATTTTAGCCAAAACCCACATCCAAGTCAAAAGTTATGACCCCTAGAAGTAAATCTCGACCAAAACCCACATCTAAGTCAATAGCCTTGACCCTCGAATGCCCCTGCATCATTTTCCCTTGCTTGAAAAGAATGTAGCTCCTACAAGTTCTGGTCCTCAAACTACTTCCATTTGGACTCATCTAGCTTCTACAAATCTCATTCTGTAATCCAGTGCTATTTGTCGATGCCAACCCTTCTACTGCATGAGATATCTATTGTAGTCACCTTGGCAAGTTTGAATAGTCTTCTTGTCTAGAAGTTGTGCAACCTTTTCTCTTTTTTTGATGGGTATGTTGTGTGTCCAGTCTACCACATCCTCCTTTTCAATAAAGGTATCATCACTATGGAAAGTATACAAATCAGAAATATTAAACACAGGAGATATATCAAGACCACAGGGGAGCTCTACCTCATAAGCATTATCATTAATCTTCTTCAAAATCTTGCAAGGATCAATTTTCTTATATTTCAATTTATGATAAGTCCCGGTTGGAAACCTCTCCTTTCTAAGATAAACCATCGCTAGATCCCTTGCACTAAAAACATGATACCTTCGAGTAGCATCTGTAGCAGCTTTGTACTACTCATTGTTGTCTTGCAACTTCTATCTTACATCTTCCTGGAACTGGTAGAGCTTCTTTGCAAAGGCTTCTCCATCATTACTAACTCAATCACCCAAGGGAAGCTGCACCAAATTGAGAACACCCTAAGGGTTATGTCCATAAACAACTTGAAATGGTGACTTACCAGTTGATCTATTCACTAAGTTATTGTAAGAAAATTATGCCTGAGGCAATGTCAAATCCCATTGTTTGGGCTTCTGACCAACAATACATTGCAACAAATTACCAAAACTACGACTAAAAACTTCTATTTGTCCATCAGTTTGTGGATGGTAAGCACTATTGAATTGTAATTTTGTTCCCATTTTCTTCCATAAGGTCCTCCAAAAATGAATCAAGAACTTAGTATCTTGATTAGAGGTGATCATTTATGGAACCCCATGAAATCTGACTATTTCAGAAAAGAATAACTCGACCACCCTAGTAGCATCACTAGTTTTCTTACAAGCTATAAAATGAGCCATTTTTGAGAATCTATCCACAACTACAAAGATAGAGTCATTACCTTGTTGTGTATGTGGCAGTCCCAATACAAAATCCATATTCAAGTCTGTCCATGGTCCTACTGGTACTAGTAATGGCATGTACAATCTAGTGTTTTGGGAGTGCCCTTTAGCTACTTGACAAATTTGACACCTCTCCACAAACCTAGTGATATCTCGCTTCATCTTTGGCCAATATAACTTATCTAACACCAAAGCTATTGTTTTATCCTTCCCAAAATGCCCAACAATACCACTACTATGAAATTCTTGAATAATATTTTCCTGCATTAAGCCTACAGGAACACACAGTTGCTTCCCCTTGAATAAGCAACCGTCTTGCATTAGATACTCACCTTGAATAGGGTCTGTGTGCCCAAGTACTAGATTCTTCAACTGGTCAACAATATCCCAAAAGTCACTATTAGATTCTTACAAGCCTTTGATTGCATTGAAGCTAACCACCTCTGTTTCCACGATGGTCAGAAGAACAACTTGCCTGCTCAAGGCATCTGCAATTTGATTTTGTTTCCTTGATTTATGCTTAAGAACAAAGGTAAACTCCTATAGGAAAGAGACTCACTTTACATGTCTAGTGTTCAATTTCTTTTGTGTGTTCAAGTATTTTAGAGCAATAGGGTCTATAAACAACACAAATTCTTTGGCTACTAGAGAATGCTTCCATTGCCTCAAAGCTTGCACAATTGCATGGAATTCTATATCATATGTAGAATATTTCTTTCGCACATCATTCAATTTTTCACTAAAAAAGGAAATGGGCTTACCTTCTTGGCTGAGTACAACACCACTACCCACATGTGAGGCACCATAGTCCACTTCAAACACTTTATCAAAATCTGATAGTGCTAGTATTGGAGCTTCAATGACCTTCTTTTGTAGGTATTGGAAACTCTCTTCAGCCTCTTTGGTCCATGAAAACTCTTGACCCTTAGTGCAATTTGTCACAGGTGCTACAATGCTGCTGAAATTATGAATGAACTTTCCATAGAAAGTAGCCAAGCCATGAAAATTTTTCACCTCAGTAATACTACGTGGACTACACCATTCAAGAATGGCTCAAACTTTCTTTGGATCCATCTTGACACCATCTGCACAAATGACAAACGCTATAAAAACCAAGCTTGCTTGCATGAACCTACACTTCTTGAAATTAGCATAGAGCTTTTCTCTTCTCAATACCCTCAATATGATCCGCAGGTGTCGCAGATGTTCTTCCATTCCCTTACTAAAAATTAGAATATCATCAAAATAAACTACTACAAACTTACCAATGTAGGGACACAACACAGTGTTCATGAGTCTCATAAAAGTATGAGGTGTGTTGGATAAACCAACATAACCTTTCATTCAAACAAACCATCCCTATTTTTCAAAGTTATTTTCCACTCATCCCTCTCTCGGATGTGGATCTAATGGTACCCACTTCGTAGGTCAGTCTTAGAGAAGTATGTCACTCTAGCAAGAACATCCATCATGTCATCCAAACATGGGATAGGAAATTGATAGCCGATGATTATCCTCTTGATGGCTTGATTGTCTGTGTGCATCCTCCATGTTCCATCTTTCTTTGGAGTTAATAATGCTGGGACAACACAGGGGCTCATGCTTTCCTATACTAAGCCCTTTTGTATGAGCTCAGTCACCTGTTTGTCCAATTTTGCATGCTATGACATACACATTCTATATGTCGCTTGATTGGGAGACTTGCTCCTAGAATAAGATCAATATGCTGTTGGATATCTCATTTTGGGGGAAGTTCATTAGGTAGCTCTTCTAGAATAACATTTGAATATTCTTCGAACACTGTAGCTACTTTTGGTGGTATAGTCAAGTCTTCCTCTTTCCCCTTTTGTAATACCAATGCATAAAAATGCCCTGTCACTTTCATCTCCTTGACAAGTTCCTTTTCAAACAACATACTTTCAATTTTTCCATCATCTTTGAGAGGTAATAAGACTACCTTAGATCCATCCTTCCAAAAGGTGTAAGTATTCTTTTTCCCATTATGAATAACCTTTTTGTCATACTGCTAGGGGTGACCCAAGAGGACATGGCATGCGTCAATCAGAATCACATCACACCATAGCTCATCCTTGTAGACCTTCCTTGTGGAAAATTTAACAAGGCGCCTCTTATCTTCTATGAATTCACTTCCCTTTTTAAACCATGCAATCTGATAAGGTCGAGGGTGCTTTTCACACTAGAGATTTAGTTTATCCACCAATTCTTTAGAAACAATATTCTCACAATTGCCCCCATCAACAATTACTTGACATACCTTTCCCCTTGAGATACACCTTGTCTAAAATATGTTGGTCCTAAGCCATAAATCATCAATGCCTTTCTCCTCTACATCCTCCTTGGCTAGAATAATCATTGTCCTTCTCGTCATGAGACTTTCTCCCATATTCAAAGATACTTCTTGTTTAGATTCATTATCAGCCTAAGCTAGATTTACTCTAGATGGCCCTCCTTGATTTCTATCTTGCATGTTGAAATTGGAACACTCAAAAGCCCTATGGACTTCTTCTTCACACCTAAAACAAGTGAGAGGCCTTCTCTAGTTTTCCCATCCTATTCTACTTTCGTAGCCTTGACCTTACTGAAACCTCCTTCCTCTTTCTTGATTTCGAGGATCTTGCCTGGTGTCTATATTTTTTTTTAGAACCTTGAAAACTCTCTCCCCAACCATTATTAGAACCTCCTAAAAATGGAGTTAAGGTACCCCTTTGACCACCTCTATTCCTCTGGTTATATTGCTTATTATGCTTTTCTTCAACCTTTAGAGCTAATTGGCAGGCTTCCTCCATACTATTAACATGATGCATGCTCAGTTCATCTTGAATTGAGAATTTTAGGCCATTCACATATCTAGCAGCCATCTACTCATTATTTTCTTGATGGTCTATGTGCATGGATAGCTTGTAGAACTCATTTATATAGTCTTGCACTGAAGACAAGTTTTGCTTCAAATTTTAGAATCTGTGAAAGAGGGTTTGTGAATAATCCATGGGTAAGAATTTTTCTGTCAATTTTTTCTCCATCTTGATCCATGTCTTAATCTTGTCCTTGTCATTTCTAACTCATTCCTTTTGGAGGTGATCCCACCATATCATTGCATGTCCTTTAAGTTTTGTGCATGCAAACTTCATCTTCTTTTCTTCTGTCATAGGCTTCCATTCAAAAAAATTCCCCATCTCATTTAGCCAGTCTGTTAGTTCTTCTGGCTTAAGACTACCAACATAGTTTGAAATGTCAAGCTTTATTGCTTCAGTACTTTCTTTTAAAGCCCTGAAAACTCTATCTTCATAGCTCATTTCTCCTAGTCTTTCATCTATATTTTCTTCCTCTTCATTAGATTCATTTACTCTTTGTATTCCTTGATTATTTAGTCACTCATTGAGTCATTCAATCTCCCTCTACATATCTAGTACCAATCTTTGCATCGACATGATGCATCCTCTTCCTCTTCCTCTTCCTCTTCCTCTTCGTCTCCTAGCCATCTTACGGGTCTGATACCAAATGATGTAACCCAATCTTGTCAAAGAATAATTTAGAAATTGACGTAATACCAATGTTTCAAAATACCATAACTCTTCATTAAAATTTTTGAAACTCTACACAGCCTCTAAAATGAAAACAAACACCTACTTATTACAATTCTAAAAATTACCATATTTGGCATATTTTTGGGAAAAACATATTTTTCCATTTTTGGTAATTTAAAAAACTCATCCTATGAATTCCAATTTTTCCCAAGAAAAGCCTCCAACTAAGGCAAGATGAATTTCCAACTAATCAATGAAATAAAAATAATATGATTTCAGATTTATTACAAAAACAACCTTCTAAAAAATTTGGAAAAAACACATAAAGCCAAATTCAAAGGTTAAGATGAGATTTCAAGCTCCTGAAAAAATGTCGAAATGACCACCTATTGAGCCGAGCTTGATTAACAATCAATATAACTCATTCTAATGCAATTGCTTGTAAAATTTTAGCCAAAACCCACATCTAAGTCAAAAGTTATGATCCCCAGAAGTAAATCTTGACCAAAACTCACATCTGAATCAACAACCTCTACCCTCAGATGCCCCTACATCACTTACCATGTAGGATTCCTCACTTACCCTATACACCATGTTTTACCCTTTGAAGTTTCTCATCCATTGAAGGCTTTGAAGCGCATTTTAAGCACACATCCAGCATTGTTTGAACACATCTAAGCATCAAGTTTACACTTGGAGAGGTCACCGTACTTGGTTTGCTTTCTCCTTTTGTGTCTCCTTCATCCTGTCATAACATTTGTTGTATTTATTTAGTTTGTGAATGTTAGATTCATTTTAATGTTCTTTACACACTAGGATATTATTGCATACAAATCCAATGAAAAATCAAGATATATTTAGCAAATAGACATGACTCAGTTTCAAGATATAAAAGGGGAAGAGTTTATTTTAGAGAGGTGGAAAAAAGAAGAGGAGAAGATTGGAGTTCAAAAAGGAAAAAATGGAAGAGGAAAGTAATATGAAGAAAACAAGAAAGTAACTTTCTAAAAAGGTATTAATGATATGAAAGAATGTGAACCTTTGAAAGGGTCATAATAATGAATATATGTGACTCTTAAAACATATAGTGACTATAAAGTATTGGGACTTCTCTAAAGGATTTTAGTTATGAAGTGTTGTGACTTTTCAAAGGGATTGTGACTATGAAGTGTTGTAACTTTTTAAAGGATTTGCATTAGGAAATGTTGTGACTCTTGAAAAAGAAGAAACAAAAAGGTATATTTTATCCTTTCCTTATAATTAGAAAAGGAAGAATTTTAGAAAGTAAATATAGGGTTGAGATAATCTAGAAGGACTAATTCACTAAAGGGATGACTAATGATAAAGCCACATGGACCAACCAAAGAGGAATGTAAGAAAGGTATGTTTTTGGATTATTTATGTAATTGTGTTTATAAATTTATTTATATTAATGAAACATACTTGTGGATTATTTATGCATATACATATGCATATGTAAAGATGTAATTCGAAATGGATAACACACATGACTTAATGGTTTAAGATCAAGAGTGTTCCTTTTTAGGGAAGAGAGTGATCTTAATATGATTAATAGCTTAAGATCAAGAAAGTCCCATTGGGAAGAGAGTGATCTTAATGTGGTTAATAACTTAAGCTCAAGAGAGTCCTAATATGGTTATAAGGCCAAAATATTCCATAGATGGTAACATATGCATATGTGTCAAGGGCCTTGGATAGAGAATGTCTCTTCTAGGAAGGATCTTAAAGGGAGCATTTCATAGAAGACAAAAAAGTAACCGGGGGTCTAAGGATCCCCAGGAGGGATTTTGATCCTGATGTGGAGATGTCTTTAAGTTGGGTTAGGATAGAGGGCATAATAATGAAATATATTTGATTATTGTATAAATTCTAATATTGGTTTTGCAAGTATTATTGTCTTTGTTAGCGGGGACATTACAATGTTATTAAAGCATGATCTTGCCATCCTGTAGGGTTAAAGAGGATCTAAAAAAATAATTGATATGAAATACTAATGTAGAAAGTTGACGACTATTACAAAGGATTCAAACATATTCATGATAGCAACATAAAAAATTGGACTAAAAGAAATATCTACTTCAACTCAATATAAGAAATTATTGAATTGCTCAAGGACAAGCAATTTGAGGAAGGGTTGACTATCATATCATCATTTTAAGATAATTTTAATAGTAATTTGATAATACAACGTTATTAAATAAATAATGATAATAGAGTTATATTAAAAGTAATACTAAAATATAACTAAAGGGAAATAATAATGATTTAATCTATATTATCAATGAAATAGTATTTAGTATGCTATTTTAAATAACTAAAAAATAATAAAATTAAAATGAATAAATAAAGAAATAAAATTAAATAGAAGAGACAATATTGTAGAAAGTATGTTAACTTTCTAAATAGAATTTAATAATAAATAATAATAAACACAAATAAGTAAGTAAATAAACAATATAACATGGAATAATATAAATTAACTAAATCTAATGAAAAGCCAAGAAATATTTAACAAATAGACATGACTCCTTAGTTCTTAGATATAAAAGGGGGAGGGGTTTATTTTAGAGAGGGGGAAAATGAAGAGGAGAAGATAGGAGCTCAAAAAGGAAAAAATGGAAGAGGAAAGTAATATAAAGAAAATAAGGAATTCATGTTCTCAAAAGGTATCAATGATATTGAAAGGATGTGAACCTTCAAAATGGTCATAATAATGAATAGATGTGACTCTTCAAAAATATTATGATTATAAAGTATTGTGACTTTTCTAAAGGATTTTAGCTATGAAGTGTTGTGACTTTTCAAAAGGATTGTAACTATGAAGTGTTGTGACTTTTCAAAGGATTTGTATTAGAAAAGGTTGTGACTCTTGAAAGAGAAGAACAAAATGGTATATTTTATCATTTTCTTATAATTAGAAAATGAAGGATTTTAGAAAGTAAATATAGAGTTGAGATAATCTAGAAGGACTAATTCATTGAAGTGTCGACTAGTGATAAAGCCACATTGACCAAGCAAAGAGGAAGGTAAGAAAGGTGTGTTTATGGATTATATTTATTTGATTATATTTATAAATTTATCTATATTAATGAATCATACTTGCGAATAATTTATGCATATACATATGTATATGTAAAGATGTAATTCGAAATGGATAATAGACATGACTTAATGGTTAATGGTTTAAGATCAACATATTCCTTTTTAGGAAAGAGAGTGATCTTAATATGGTTAACAGTTTAAGATCAAGAGAGTTCCTTTGGGAAGAGAGTGATCTTAATGTGGTTAAAAGCTTAAGATCAAGAGAGTCCCTTTGGGAAGATAGTGATCTTAATATGGTTATAAGGTCAGAATATTCCATAGATGTTAACATATACATATGTGTCAAGGGCCCTAGATAGAGAATGCCTCTTCTAGGAAGAACCTTGAAGGGAGCATTTCATAGAAGACAAAAAAGTAACTAGGGATTTAAGGATCTCGAACAAGGTTATTGATCCCTATGCGGAGACATCTTTAAGGTTGGGTTAGGATAGAGGGTAGAATAGTGAAATATATTTTTACTGTTGTATAAATTCTAACATTGGTTTTGCAGGTATTAATGTCTTGCTAGTGGGCAAATTAAAAATTCTAGCAATTTTGTGAAAGGAAAAGCTTATGTATAAAGTATGTAATCTAGAAGTATTTCATTTAAAACAAAATTAGATCATTTAGAAACATCAGAGACTTTTAAATTTTAATTTTAAAAAAGTAATGTGATGCTTAAGTGTGATTTCAATTTGTTCAACATGCATATTGCTAACGTTACCTTTACAAAAAAAAAAAACACTTGCATTGCCATGGTGAATTTCAAATCATTGGTGCATGCACATTCTCAATCCTCAGCCTTGTTGTTTCCTATGTTGATAGTGGATGTTTTTGGATGTGTGGATGTTGTTGCTAGCAAATCTTTGTGCCTCTATCTTAGAGTCCTAAGGATTTGGTTTCTCCTTTTACTACAGTGGGGAGTGTTTCTCCTTCGGTTGTTGGGTTTGAGGTGCTTCAACTAGGGGGATTTACATTAGATCTTCGTTATCTCATTTTGTTGTTGATGAAGAAATTATAAGAGAAGTTGTGACATGGAAAAAATTTGTGGTGGGGGTGTGGGGGTTTCAAATGGGCCCTTTTGTGCCCAGTCTGTCAAAGGTGGGGGTTTGAGGGCTAGCAAACCTGTCTCTAATGCCTTCCCAACCTATCAATCCATTTTAATTGATTTGGAGGAAGATACAATTTCAAAGATTGAGAAAAAATGTGACTCTTGAGGAGGATGCTATTATTTGTCATTTCAACAACTTTTGGCCCTCTCTTAAGGAGCTTTATGGTTGGATTGTCAAGCATTGGGAGCTATATCTAACAAACATTATTTAGATCTTTCTGATGGTGAAGGGTTTCTTTGTTGCTAGATTTGATGCAAGAGAGGATAGGAAACCCTTTCTATGTGACCATTTTTTCACATGGGAAAATTGTTATCCTTTGATGATCAAACCTTGGCACAAAGATTTCAATCCTTCTACTGAATCTTTATGCAAAATGCCTTTCTGGGTATGACTTCCTAACCTCCCTCTTCATCTTTGACATACTTCTATTCATGAGGAAGTAGGTGAGGCTTTAGGTTATTTTTTAATGGTGGACTTGAAATCATCTTACATTTTGCAATCTACCTATGCTTTGATTCTTGTGGATATTGATGTGTCCAAAGGCCATTTGACACAAATCAAACTACGTAGTCCTATAGGATCCTGGATTCAGTCTTTAGAATACAAAGGTCTTCCATTCAGGTGCATAACTTACTTCAATATTGGGCATGTTGCAACAAGGTGCAAGACTAACAAGGTTAAATCTAAGAAACCATCATCATGGTGGAAGGGTGCTTTGTTGCAACATTTTTTGATGTCAAAGGGACAATCTTTTATGGTTGAAGTTCTTGTTGAGGCAATTTTTTATTATCAAGATGGAGAGGTTGTCTTGTCTCTTGATCATGGGAGAGTAGCTAGTCTTGGTCAAGAGGATTTTGGTGTTGTTGTCCTTTGTGTGGATGGTTATGTGGATCATGGAATTACTACAGTTACTAATGTTGATCGGATCAATGTTGATGCCTCTACCCAGCATGTGCCCAAAGAGTCTTTTGTTGCTGGAAAATCCCAGTGTAACATATTAGTAACTTCTAAGGGAAGATCTAAAGCTGATGGACCCATCTTAAATGGTGGATATGGTATTGGTGATTCTAAAACTATTGGCCCTGTCATTAGTGGTGTTGGGGTTATTGATGCTATCAACTCTACTGATTCATTGACCTAACATTCTATGGCTACCAAGATTGAGGAGGGATGGATTATGACAAAAGGAAAACATTCAAAGAAGTATCCATCCAAATCTTTCCTTTTGCCCATATGCCAAGGCTAAGGGGAAATCTTAATTCTATTGTCTTTCTATCTTTGTGAGGTGGTTAGGTTACCATGAGCTTATTCCTTTTGACCACCCACCAATGTGTGTGGGGGTGATGAGATGTCAGGTTCCCCCTTTTTTGTCTATGGCCTATTGTGTCTATGTCCTGTTCCTTTTTTGTAGAACTTATTGTATATCATTCAGTTTTGTTTGCAAGCTACTTGGCTTTGCAAATTCTCTGTATTTGGGTTTCAAGGTCCCTTCACCTGCTTTCCTAATAAAAAATGTTACCTTTACAAATTGTTCACTTTGATGCAAATAGTTATAAAATAGAAGGCAATGTTGGAATATAATATATATATTTTTTTATAAATCAATTTATCTAGAAATTAGCTCTCCTACTAAAATTCAGAGAAAATTAATATGAAATAGAAAAAGAATTGGCTCAAACTCCATTGATTTATCTCGAGATATTTAAAATTGAAAAATAGAAGTCATAAAATTGTTGTGAGAGTGACTTACTTGGTCATGGTGATTATAGATACTAAGATGCTCCTCCTATTCAAAATTAATATGAAATAGAAAGTGAATTGGTTTAAATTCCATTGATACATCTCAAGCCATTTGAGCCATTTAGAAACAAAAAAAAGAAATCATAAATCAAAGCAAGGATAGTTATGAAGGGAAAGATAAAGAGGAAGGGAGAGAAATATCAAGAAGAGAAGGATGAGGTAAATAGATAGAATAAAGATATGTGAGGTGGTAGATGGATAATAGATAACTAGATATGTAATAGAATATTTTTCTCAACCCAATAGATGGACTGCATTCCTTTTATTAGTATTCACATATATATTTTTAAAATAATTTAACAACTTTCGAGTGTGACTCTAATATAGTAAATGATAGGAATGAAAATAGATATATGCATACAAGTGTTAGGAAGAGAGATGAGGTGAGATAGATAAACGTGGGTAGAGGGACATGTAAGTATAGAGAGATATAGAGACCAAAGATATAGAGTAAGATAGAGATGTTGAGATAATGTCAATATTGAAGCATTATTTTCAAAAAATCAAGTTGTCCATTAAATCATATACAAGCTGATAATTAGAGGGTTAGGGAGATGAGGGGAGAGAGGGAGGGAGAGTGAGTAAGATGAATAATAGAAATAGATAAGAGCGATAGAGAGGCGAATAGCTTGATAGAGATAAAATTAGATAAATTTAGGGAGTGAGGGAGAGATAGAACTTCCACCCATGTCACAAGCTTTTCTTATACATAATTGTGAGCAACCAATTCTATAAAAGGTAAAAATTGACATTGGAAAAATAGAGAGAGATAGATAAAGGTGGGTAGAGGGACATGCAAGTATAGAGAGATATAGAGACCAAAGATATAGAATAAGATAGAGATGTTGAGATAATGTCAATATTGAAGCATTATTTTCAAAAAATCAAGTTGTCCATTAAATCATATACAAGATGATAATTAGAGGGTTAGGGAGATGAGGGGAGAGAGGGAGGGAGAGTGAGTAAGATGAATAATAGAAATAGATAAGAGCGATAGAGAGGCAAATAGCTTGATAGAGATAAAATTAGATAAATTTAGGGAGTGAGGGAGAGATAGAACTTCCACCCATGTCACAAGCTATTCTTATACATAATTGTGAGCAACCAATTCTATAAAAGGTAAAAATTGACATTGGAAAAATAGAGGGACAACGTCTGACATTTGTAGCTATGTCTGGAGTGAAATCTTTAGATGGTCTTTATATTTAATTTAATTTTATGTTCAACATGTACTCAAAAATGCAAAATAATTCATATAGAATTATATGGAAAACAAAGGAATCTCTCCTAAATTGATTTATGCTTGAAACAAAATGTAGTTATTTCACATGTATTGAACAATAAAGATTATGACCAAACTTTTGAATATCAACAACACAACATTGTAACTATATATATATATATATATATATATATATATGTATATATAACACTATCAACATAACCCTTGCACCCTTCAAAGGTGCAAGTGCAAGTGCAAGTTATATGGGTTACAATAAAATATTGTGTTTATAAAATTTATCTAAGTTGGAAATATAATGCAACACTAGATATAAAGCTAACTTCATAAAAAAAAATAGATACAAATCCAACTTATGATTAATCTGGGTATAAATTTCTTATTGACTACATAGATAGTCTGATGTTCTAATTCGATACTTCACATTGCATGTCAACCTCTCTATAAATTTGCACCTTTTATGCTTGTTCTTCACCAATATCACCATACTAATGTATTGCTAAGGCAATTGAAATTTGAGTGCATAAATTTATTACTTGTTGCCAAGGCATGACACTAGTACATTCACCCAAATCAATTAAATATCAAAGCATCAACCAATCAACATCCAAAATTAAAATAGCTCACCAAATTTTCTTAAGTCTATAATTTTTGAATTTGTATTCAAATATACATATTATTTTTTATAATTTATTATTGGCTAATAGTGTGCTACAATATTGTTAGAATGAGCTCAACTTTTTAAAAGTCAAAACATCCACCAATAAGAAGCAAGATTTAAAATATATTGGGCTAAATTTCCTAATGTATGTATTTGAATCTACAATAATTTAACTTTTACATAATAGTGACTAGTTTTGTCCTATTTCTTTTAACAATATGGGGACGATAAAATCACTTGATTCCTATTTCAGCAAGGACACAAAGCATCTAGTTCTTGCCCATAGAAGAAAACAATATGAATTCTATGCAATAATAAAATGTATAAAGTCTCGAAAATAATATGTTGCATTTTGTGTATAAATAATTAAAAGCCCTACAAAACAACAAGTCAAATTGTCAATAAAGTTTTTCTTTTTTCGACGTTTATAGAAAAAAATGGCAAAAACCTTCAAAAGGGTGAAAGAAGCAAGAAAATCAAATTATCAAAGCAATAGAAGTAAAAACCCTAGATTTGTGCATGTGAATGATAACAATTCTCGAGCTCATTTGAATGAACATATCAGAGAAAGGTTTACTTTGGTTGTCCAAGACTCACAAAGTTCTAAATATGCAATCGAGACAACGAATAGCTTCTCCATCCTGAAGAAATTTTAAGAAAAACATTATCAAAGCCAACAAAACCAATAGGGGGCACACTTGCAGCAAATACCTTCAAATGGACAAAGACCCTCGACTACAATTCTTACTAATTTATAAAGCCTATTAGGTAGTTCTAGTCCTCATGCTTTCTTTACCATTGATAGCTTGGATAATTAGTTTAGGGTATTCAACTTCACTAAGTACGCCCGTCCTCACTTTCGCAAGTTTTCCCCAAAACCTATGAATTTAGATTTCCATTCATCTTATACACAACCTCATTCAAATAGCTTTAGGTTTCTTCCTGCATCTGATATTAATGCCCCGAGTGCATATATACACCCTCATCGTCGTCCTGCAATGGCGACTGCCCATTCTCCATCAAACCCTAAGAGACTTCAAAGTCCACATCCCCCACAAAAATATGAAGATAAAACTATAATTATATCCAATAAGGAAGTTGAAGATACTTGGCTTGAATGTCAAAAGGTATGAATTTTTGTGGTTTGGAATGGTCTTAAGAAGGATCTTTCCCTTCTCTTTGACTGGCTAGAAGAAAATTGTAATGAACAGGTAAGTATATCTCACTTTTCTGATAGAATTCTTTATTTGCATTGTTTGGATGATTCTATTATAATTTTATTTTTTTTAGCTTCGGAGTGTTTTTTTAAAGGGCATGATGTTAAATTTGTAGAATGGTCTCCTGATTTTAGCATAGAAAGCTTAGATTTTATGATACCAACATGGTTTAATATCCAATCTCTATCTCCAAAGCTTCTCCAAATAGAGATACTTAGATCCCTAGGATCTATGTTGGGAGAGCTTATTGGTATTGACTCTACCTTTCAATGTTGCAATAATGTGAAATTGCTCATCAAAAGCAAGTTTAACCAATCAACATAGATTCATAGGAAAGTAATAACTAAAAAAGCTACATATGATCTAAAATTGCAAATATTTGAAGGTAAAATATCAGAGATTATAAGAGTAGATAACAATAACAAAATCAAATTCAAGACTCTACCCCTAACTTTAGATTTCAATAGTAAATTCCCATGGATAAGAATCTTGAGAAAGAGAAGGAGTCAAAGGAATCTAGATCAAGTCATTTCTACAACTTCAAATGAGCAGTTTGAGTTTCAGACATAACCATTTTGCACAGAAGGGGTAGGCAGTGGGAGGACAGACGAAGTACCAATAGAGAAAGTTAAGCTTAAATCAGTCATAGTGACTGATCACAAGAAGAGCTTGGAAATTTCAAAAGATGACAAGCTCATTAGGAAACAGAGATCTAAAGGAAAGGAAAAGACATCAAAAAGTAGCATGGGACAAAGTAAGATAGCAAAAGATGGCAAAGTCAAGAAAAACAAAGGAAATAGAGATCCACTACATTCGCAAGAGCAACTGGTATGTAAAGAAAAGGAAGTGGAAAATTTAAAGTCCATGTAGCCAAGCCTAAGGAAATAGATTCTCCTCATAATAGAGGTTTATAGAGTATAATTTGAGTCCTTCACGTGAAGATGTCAAAGATAGAATGAACTCAATATTACAACAAATAGAGGCAGCATGGGACAATAAAGAGGGCAATATTGAAGCCATAGAGAATTCCTTATTATTTGATCCAAATACAAAAAGTGAAGATGAATATAAAACTCTAAAGGATAAGAGTAAAATGGAATAGCGCCAGATGTAGGTACAAATGCAAATGCTAGATGATAAGGAAGTAACTTTGGTCTCTCACAACTTATACAAGTTTTGGCAAACTCCAGCAACCTCAATAAGCTCCCCATTCACCCCAGTTAGCGAGCAAAATGATAAAGAAATTGGTACAAGGGAAGCAAATAAGTCTCTTTTAGAGGAAGTTCAAGATTTCTTAAATAAGGATATTAATTTGGACCCAACAGTGGAGAATCTGAGTATATCAAAATCAGAAGAAGATAGCCTTAGTCTTTTAATTGGTGAATTAATTTAGGTATTTAGCTTTGAGAACATTCACAAAAGTACTGAAGCTTAGAAAGAAGATTTAATTTAGAAGATTCTTAAATTAGGAGGTAACAATTATACCTGTGAAGATCTTATAAGAGATTTCTTAATCATTGAGAATGAAGATAATAAGATAAGGCAATCTAAGACAAAGGAGCATACATTAGGTACAGAGCAGAATGAGAAAGGAAAAAGCAATGACAACAAAACAAACTTAGATATAGAGGTGGAAAATCATCATGGTCTTATAAATCAAATATTAAAAGAACTTGAAAATGAGGAATCAGAAAGGAACCTTTGTGATAAGTCTTCTACTGTTTAGAATACAAAAACAAATTTAGATCAACTTGGGATTCAAATGAATCAAGAAGGTCTTAAATCTCTTAAATGCGGCAAAATGAAAGGTAAAAGAGGAAGAAGATCCTTAAAAGAACTTAGGGAAGTAGATGGGCATAGCGGAGAACAATAAAAGATTGACAAAAGATTGATCAATTATTTAACAATGGGAAGGGGAAGTGCTTTCCCAAGGAGTCATGAGAATTACAACATGGAATGCTAGGGGTCTTAATGCTCCTAGCAGAAAAAGGTTACTGAAATAGAACCTTAAAACTTTTGAATCTAATATTATTTTAATTCAGTAAACAAAACTAAATAAGTTAGAAGGAAGTAAATTAGATAAGATGTTAGGTCTTTGGAATACTGTCTTTCAAGAGTTAGTTGGGGCTTCAAGAGGATTAGGAATTTTTTGGAACCCTAGGAAAGTTTCCATAGATGTTTTAAACAATAGCAATAATTGGATTAGTGGTAGCGTATAGAGTTTAAAATTAGATCTTAAATTTATTATCATTAATGTCTATGGTCCAATTAGTAATCTAGGCAAAAAGGCAGTCTGGGAAGATATTACCAAATTTGTGAATAAATTTAAGGGTAGTCTGTTCTTAATAGGTGGAGACTTTAATATGATTTTAAATATAAATGAAAAAGTGGGTGGGAGTCAAGAAATCTCACAAGCATCCAAAGAATTCAAAGAATGGTGCAGTAAGCATAACATGATTGATATCCTGAGTAGTAATGGAACTTTTACATGGAATAATAGGAGGAAATATTTCTCTTAAATTGCCAAAAAACTAGATAGGTTCCTTATTAAAGGTGATCTGGATGTTAACAATTTGAATTTTCTATCTTCTATGTTGCTGATTGCTAGGTCTGATCACTACTTGATTAGATTTGAATTCTTTGAGCCACATAAACCTACTAGGAACCCATTTAAATGTGAAAATATGTGGTTCTTAGACCCCAATTTCATCAATAAAATAAAAGAGTAGTGGGCTCAAGAAAACTTTGAAGGTTCTAAATGTTCATTTTCGTTGCCAAATTGAAAATGCTTAAGGAACAGATTATCAGGTGGAACAAAGAACACTTTAATAATATCTTTAAATAAGAACTATACATTGAAAAGAAACTAAAGGACTTAAACTTAGAAGTTGTTAGGAAAGGTATGAACAATGATAGTTATATGTTGGAAAAGGAACTACTGGTGAAGCAGGAGGATATTCTATCTAAAGAAGAAATTTTTCAAAGACAAAAGTCAAGAGAGAGATGGTTAGAGGAAGGGGATTGAAATACGAAATTCTTTCACAACTCCACTCTATACAATAGATCAAAGAGCAAAATATCATGTATTAAAAATCACTTGGGTATCTTAACTGATAAACCTAGTGAAATTACAGATACCTTTGTTGAATACTTTAAGAACATTTTAAACAATTATGAAGGGTCCAATAGAGCAGTGCAACAAAGTAATCCCAAAGATTGTTACAATAGAAGACAATAGGATTTTAAATAAACCTATTACTTTGGAAGAGGTCAAATCAGTAGTCTTTAATATGAATTCAGATAAATCACCGAGCCCAGATGGCTTTCAAGCCTTCTTTTTCCAAAAGTGTTGGGATATTATTGGTATAGATCTCTGGAAAGCTATTGAAGCCTCTAGAAATGGCGGTGCTCTGTTGTCAAAATCAATCATTCCTTTCTCACTTTGATTCCAAAAAAAGAGAGCCTAAGACCCCAAGAGACTTCAAACCAATAGCTCTTTATAACACTCTTTACAAAGTGTTCTCTAAGGTCTTAGCAAACAAACTTAAGGGTATCCTCCCAAAGATTATTTTAGAGGAACAAATTGGATTTTTCTTGGCCAGGTCCATTCTTGATGGCATTATCACCATCCAAGAGACAATTCACTCTGCATGTAAGAACAAAGAGGCATGTATGTTTATGAAATTAGACATTCAAAAAGCATACGACATGGTTGACTAGAAGTTCCTTTGCAAGGTTCTTGAAGCTTTTGGGTTTTCCCATCAGTGGATTAACCTCATTTTAAAATTTATATCCTCTCCCAAAATCTCCGTCCTTATTAATAGAACACCTGAAGGTTTTTATGATATATCTAGAGGTATTAGACAAGGAGATCCATTATCCCCTTCTCCCCTTCTCTTTACATTATCATGGCAGAGGCCTTTGGGAGAGTGGTGGCTGATGCTCATAAGAATCAAAAGATTTCAAGTATTATTGTTACCAGTAATGTGCCCAATATCACACATCAACAGTATGCTAATGACACTATTTTGCCTCACAAAAGTATAGTTACTAAGGCTATGGGTCTAAAAAACATTATTAATTCTTACATGGAAGCATCAGGGTAGAAAGTGAATGAGTTTAAATTTGAGATTTATTTTTTAAATACTAAACCTGAAATAGAATTTTAGATATGTAAAATCATGGGGTACAAAAAGGGGTCTTTCCGCTGCAAGTATTTGGGAATTTCCCTAGAGAAAGGTCTGAAATCTAGTAAGATTTGGTCCAACATGCTGGAAAAAAAGGATGTGAGGCTTGGTAGCTGGAAGGACAAATGGCTAACAAAGGTTGTAAAGAGTATCAAGATTAGATCAATTTTATCCGCCATTCCAACCTTTCCTCTTTCTTGTCTTCCTCTTCCCAAGAAACTTCGTCTAAAATTCAAATCTAAAGTCAGGAATTTTCTTTGGAATGATTGTGAAGAAGACAAGAAATTGGTACTCATCAAGTGGGAAAATATCTGTAAACCTAAGGACATGGGTGGTTTAGGGATTAAAAATTTACAATGGCAAAATGAAGCCCTAAGTGACAAACTTATATGGCACCTCTATAAGGAAAGAGAACATAAATGGGCCAAGATTATTTATAATAAATATCTCAATGTAGATGACCCTCTTTCAATTTTTAGGATGAAGACCTTGCCCAAAGGTTTTGAGAGCTGGAACTTTATGATAAAATGTTGACATTTGGTTTGCAAGTTTCTTACTTGGGATGTAGGTAAGGGCGATGAGGCACTATTTTGGGAGGATTCTTGGGATGAACATCCTCTGCTTCAACATAGTTCCATTCCCAAGGAGCTTAAAGAAATTTATGTAATCTACGGGGAAGAAAAATTGGTGATTACAAGATTGAGGATATTTTAAAAGGTAAACCAAGATGGATGTGGGAACCTTTGGATGGTTTAGGTTTGGATTCAGATGTGATTAAAGCTTATGAAAAGATATTAGCAGACAAGATGATTAAACAAATAGAGAGGAAAGATGAACTTATTTGGGCAGCTTCAAATGATGGGAAGTATATTCTGAAAAGTGGTTACAGGGCTTTGATTCATTCTAAAAAATGGGATAAAGTGGACATTCCACTTAAACTATGCTGGGATTCTGCATGTCTTCCAAAGGTAGGATTCTTTTTATGGTTGGATTTTCATAATAGAATATTGACTACTGAGAGGTTATGTAAACTTGGTTTCCATGACCCTTCTAGATGTGTGTTATGTAAGCGTACCTGTGAGGAATTAGACCATCTCTTACTTATTTGTCCATTCTCCCAAAGATGTTGGGAATGGCTCAAGCATATGTTAGAATCGTCTACACCTTTGCTGAAATCCTTCATTGAACTCCTCAAGGGATGACCCTCAAATATAGTTAATGACATTTATAATAAACTTTGGAACATTTGTCCTTCCATCATGGTATGGGAAATTTGGAAGGAAAGGAATAGACATATTTTTCACAGCGAAGAATTGCAGCTTAAAGAGTTAATAGTAAAAATCGAAGCTAGCATAGTTGAAACAGCTAATTCGCACCTCTGAAATGTTTGTAAAGAAGAAGGTTCCCTTTCTAATTGGGATGGTCAATTGAAGAAGAATTGGTCAAAATTGATTAATCCTCCTCTTCTCTATACTAGGAAAAGTAAGGTGGCAAGATATAATTGTAAATGGACACCACCTCCGAAAGGGTGGGCTAAACTCAATTTTGATGGTGCTTCCAGAGGTAACCCAAGGATGGCAGGCATTGGTTGCATTATTAATGATGACACAGGTCATTGGGTAGCCAAAAAAGCTATGTCGATTCAGACCACCTCCAATAATGTAGTAGAATTAGAGGCTTTGGATCAAGGTTTGCAGCTATATCATAAGTTAGGATTATCCAAAGTTATCATAGAAGGAGATTCTCAGATTATATTAAATTCAATTAGGAAATGAGCAACTCCCAATTGGGTTCTTAACTCCAAGCTAGAAGAAGTCCTTGCACTTTTAGATCAGTTTGCAGATAGTAGGATTTGCCACATTTTTTGAGAAGGTAATCAGAAGGTTGATTATTTAGCAAATTTGGGGGCAGATGGTGTCAATTCCTTGGTATTCAATGATGTTCCTTCTTTTTCTAGTTTATAGTTGTATCAATTTACTCAGTCTTCCTTGTTTATGTGCCTGACTTCTATTGCTTTTTCTATTTTTATATTTATTAATATATTTATACACACACACACACACACACACACACACACACACACTTAAATATATATACATTTATGTATTTATATATATATTTTACGAATTTATAAATAAATTATATTTGTTCTATTTATATTATTTTGTTGGCCTTTGTCTTGGGTTTTTATCCTTTTAATATATTGTTTTTTTCTATCCTTTTTCTATTTTTCTATTTATAGATATTTACTTATACATAAATAAATAATTATGTGTGTGTGTGTGTGTGTGTGTGTGTGTGTGTGTGTGTGTGTAAGGATTCATAAATAGATTCATATATATTTGATTATATTTGATCTATCTATTCTATTCAGTCTTGGGTTTTTTCCTTTGATACATTGTCTTTAAGATATTCACGGTTTATATACTCTATATTTTCATCATTTTGTTGAGTGGTCATTTAATTGCTTATGTTGGCTCTGTTGTTTCCAGTCATTCTCCCCCTATTTTCATCATCATTTAGCATTTAAGACCACCTCGTATTTAGGTTAATATGGTGACATCATTAGATGTCATCATGACAGGGTGTGATTCCTTTGTCTTCTTCTAGGGTGTCGCCGTCTCTCATTTTCAGCCCTTGCCTTTTCTCTGGGGATGGATTCGAACATCCGTGTTTACCATACTATTGAGAACCACTCCATGGCATTGCTTGGCAATGTCAAACCAGAGAGATGGAATAGAATTCTCAGACCAATTGATGACATGACTAGGATCGCTATAAGCAAAGCCATTGGTGAAGGGGTTTTTGATTACAAATTTTCATGGAGGACGAATAATGACATAATTGGCTCTTTCATTGGTTGTATGACAAGAGCAAAGATTGAACCAGGGGATATTATCAGTCTACATTGTAGCATCTTTGACCCATTTTGGAGGAAGGGTCTCAAGCAAGCAATTTATAGTGTAGATGATAAATGTCACATTCCTCTTTTGAAGAAATACATGGAGCCCCCACTGGGGTCACCTGATTTAGAGACAACCTATTGGTGCCCTTCTCTAGTTATTCATGAAAACTTTGCCTTTTATCGAGAATGGCCTAAGATGGAGGCAAGTATTCAATTCCTCCTACAGTGGAGAGGAATTGTTGTGGAAGAAAGCAGAGCATGGATGACAAACCACCTCAGTTTGTTCAATGCTTGTATCCAACCTAGAGTGGTCTTCGATAATCTAGATGCCCTAGAATTTTGCACTTCGAATTTGGAGAAAACTAGTAGTGCTAAATTTAATTTCAAATTCCCTCTGAACTTCTATGTTGAGAACCCTAATGATATCCCCAAGGTCATTATGGTGTTCTGGAAGAAACTACAATGCTGATATTTTCTCGAGAAGTCATCCGCAATTTTTGGTAGACAGCAAGAAGATATTAGGTCTCAGGATTTGGTGTTTACATGGTTTATTATAATTATTAGCTTGCTTATGTTACTTTAATATTTGGTTTCTATAATCACGAACTCAGGACTCTTGGTATATGAATCCTCACAGATGTAGATGCATGGATTTACGGTCTTACCCTATATTTTGCATATCATATCTCGATTATTCAACTAATATCAAGTAGTTTGGTGTGTTTTATTTCCTTTGATTGCTCTAGTTTGGACGTCCTTGTGGCTTATGGTATTTAGTAGATCCTTACAGTTATTCTGGATTGATTTAATGGGCCGATAGTGGATTGGTGTATTAAGAATAAGATGCTATCTCTGGAGTTATTAAAGGAAGTTTTGCTCTATTTTTGCAGTAGGTTAATTGAATCCATGTATTAGGGATTCGACCCACTGATTGATGTTTTATGTTATGGTTTTGGCAATTATCATTTTGTTAATGATACTCTACTGTATGGTGTAGCAATATGAAATAAGGAATCTAGATATGAGAATCAATATAAGATCCTGATGTATGGAGATATGAATTCTACCAAATTCTTGTATATATCTTATTTGGGTTTTGCAACTGATAATAAGAAGTCTAGTTTTTAATTTTTCTTGAGGAATTTGGATTTGGATGCCCTCATGGCTTATAGTTCTATAGACATACTTAGAACATTTTGTTTATATTACGTTCATATGGGTTGGTATGATTGTATACGGGTAGGCTTTCTGCATTAATGGACTGTTAGGGTGGCTAATTTGTTGATCTAAACCTGCTCATGATTCTTTGTGGTGCCACCTGCTCTTTGGTAGTATCTTTCTCCATATCTAATGGATGGTTGCTATGGTCTAGAGTGTTGGATTTAGATATTGGTGTGCTCCACGATCTTATTAGAGAGATGGTTCTATTGTAATATAGTTAATATGACTCATATTGATTGATTTGATCCTTATTTACATTAAGTTTCTCTGATTGGGCTAATCCATTGATTGGTAGGTTGTGGTGTGGCTTCAATTTTGACGTCTAGAGTATTGAATGCAAGATTGGGGTGGCAGTTGTACCCATTTGGCCCTTGATATTCCTTTGTATTAGGTTAGAATGTTTTAGAATGATGGTTTTGGTCTAGTTGTTTCTTCCTTTTCTGTCATTTTTATTTAGTTAAGTCTCAGCTTTTATTTATTCTATCTAAGTTTAGGTTTTTGATTGATATGTTCAACTCATCTCGATAAGTATAGGTAAGCATTTTAGACTTATCTTGATGTAGTTTAAAGCTTTATTAATTAAGATGAGTTTAGGAATTATAAATCTAGTTATAAATAGTCTATATATTTAAAGTATTCTATCATTCTTATGGTTAACTAGTTTGATTGGCAAGCCAGTTAGACAGGGATGTGCACTCTTGACAGCTTTGCAAAGAAAGTGATGATATTTCTTTAAGAGATCTTGTAGTTTATTGAGGAGCTTATGATCAAATAATTTTGTGTAAAGTTTATTTTTGTAATGTAATTTAAAAAACAAGAATAATTTGACTGGGATATGCCTCATTTATGCTGTAATAATAAAGGACCATGGTCCCGGGTTAGACTAGAGGTTTTCTTTCCATGTTCTTTCCTACCAGTGCCCGTTTGAATGGTGAAATGCTATTGTATTTATTTAATTTTATTAATAATCAATTATCATGGCCATTGGCTGTTTACCGATTAAAAAAAAGTCAATTTGTCAATAAATATATTTTTATGAATTATTTCAAATATAATATAGATGAAAACTTTATAGTTGTAAAAAAATAATTGAATAATAAATTGTTTTGATTGGACAAACAAATAAAGGTAAACATATTTTTATGAATTATTAATTCTTTCAAATATAATATAAATGAAAACTTTATAGTTGCAAAAAGTAATTGAATAATAAATTGTTTTGATTGGACAAACAAATAAAGGAAAAAGTTGCACTCCCTATAGCACAAAACAACCACTCAAATTGTCAATAAATATACTGTTTTGAATTTTTTTAAACACAATAAATATGAAAAATTTATAGCTCAAAAAGTAATTGAATAATAAAGTGTTCTAATTAGACAAACAAATTAAAATGTAAAAGTGCATTGAATGCTATAGTTTCTTGCGAACTAATAATAACTTAACAAATATCTACAATTTAATATATCAAGCATAAAATTTTTGATGTGTTGTTTTGATGAGCTCATATAACATCATTATTTCTTATATATAATTATATATTAGTTATCATTATTAGATAATAATATAATAACTAATAGGCAAGAGCATACAACACAACAATAAATTGTGAGCCTCTTATCTGTGAGGTCTCGGGGTTCAATTCTAATCTAACTTAACACATAATAATAATTAATACCACAAGCAATAATAATTAATACCACAAGTAGTAATAATAAATAATAACTACTTTAGGTTTCAGTCGTTTAATGATCGTATTTATCATTAATAGAATATACAACAATTATTAGATGTATAGTTATACACAATACTAGTTATCATGATTATTATTTATTTGATTAGTTAACAAATATTTAGTTGAATAATAATTAAAAAATTAATTATTGTATAATCATTAGTAGAAAGTATAAGAATAATTAGTTTAAATAATAATATATACTATTAATAATGAATATGATAATAAGTTTTTTTATTAGTCAATCCTTTTGACTCAAGCTATGAACTAATATTAAAAGACCCTATCCCCATGGTGGTATGAGTAAGTGCTAACACATTAACACCTAGATTTGTTTCATGTTGATATCTACATTCTTCTCCTTATCACTTTAGTTATATGAGTTCTTCCTTATCTCTTTTAGACTCCTCATCCACATATGATCCTTATCTCTCCATGACTTAGCTCAATGAATCTCCTTATATCTTCCTTGCTCATCATCTACAACCCCTTATCTCTTCGGTTTTCTCCCTTATGTTTCCCAAAGCACTCCCTCCATGATGACACGATATCTTCCAACACTTCTTTGTGAATCTATGTGTGCATTTTTCTACCGTGATATTATTTCTGCTTAGACATGTGCACCAACCTTTTGTTAGTAATGCCCAATAGTAATTGCCAGTGAAGCGTGAAGCACCATAAACAACATCTACATCAACATCAATATTATGCATGTGTATGTCATTTTGACCTCGAACCATTCTTGACCATCATTTTTGCTATTTTCAACTATGAGTGGACAAACCAAACCCTTGAGTGCCCTTTCAATAGGGGTCGTGGCTTGCTAAGCATTATGTTCTAGATTTTTGTTACAATATTGTTTAACTATGTAATATGTTATAATTTTTTTTTTTCTAATTGAAAGGGTTTAAATATAATGCATCTTTGTCTACTTGCTAAGAAATATATTTTATATTTTAACATTTAAATGTAAATAATGCAAAGTTAAATTTTTCTCAGTACTATTTGTCAAAATAATTACTATATTATTACTACAATTATTATTCAAAGAACCACAATTTATGTTTTATACTTTACAACATTAAGATTCTAATATTACTCTTATTTTTGACAATTCATCTTTAATATAAAATTATCACAATTAGAACATGATGGAACTCTCCCCTCTCATTTCAAATAAATCAAATATAATGCAAAGTAAAGATAAGAAAAATAATATTATTTAATAAAAATTTCCCCAAAAAGGAAAAAGAAAAAAGAAGAAACTTGAAATTGTAATATGTCTTAAAAACTTTACCTATGGACATTAAAAACTGATCTACTATGTTTACAATATGTACATTAAAATCGAAAGAATAGCATCAGCATAGATTAATTGAAAAGTTACACCTTTTCCTCATTTGAAAGTGATGCACTTCAGTGGGGTACAAACATTATCGTATCAGAAAGGAAGATCAAAAACTCTTCTAGAAGTTTACATTCAACCAATGGAAAACGCTGTATAGTCTGTCATTGTAGGCGCATTTAGCATACCATACAAATTGTAAATGGCGTCTCTGAATTCCTTTTCTGTTGCCACTTCTCCAAGGCTTGCACATGTCAATGGAGCTAAACTTTCCATTGATTCCTTCATCACCCAGAAGTTCATGATCTGTTCTCCATTAAAATTAGTTCTTCCATCATTCTTAAAACTTAACAGAGGCCATAGCATTAAAATATTGGCTGCTTCAGCAGCTTCGCAAATGGAAGCATCCGTCAAGGCAAAGATAAGCGAGTACCCACTAGTAATTTACTCTAAAACTCGGTGTTCGTAAGTACAACTGCTTTTATTTAGCCACCATTGTAATTTTGGTAAAAGTAAAGTAAAGTCTTACCCTCTCGAATGCAAGCAAATACCTAAAATCTGTCCTGTGTTTGTAGGTACTGCCGTAGTGTAAAGGCTTTGTTCAAGCGCATTGGAGTTCAGCCACTGATCGTGGAATTGGACGAGCTGGGTATGCTTAAATTTGAAAAAAAAACTGTAAAAGAAATGGTCAATTTATGTTTTGTTTCGGGATGGATGCTTGTTATTGAGACTCATCTGCAGCTTTAGGAGTCCTGAGAGGAACATCAATAGCTGATAAAACTTAGCTGTTCATATAATTGAATCTTTTAATCAAGAATAGTTAAACAAAATGGCAACAGTGAAACGCAATAGCTTCCCTTACGAGCTCCGTACATCACGGATAAGTAGGAACACCAAATTTTGGCAAAAGCCAGTTAGCACATCTGTTCAATGTGGCTGGAAATGTTTCTTTAAAATCGTATGTATTCTGAATGCACAAATGACAGTTGTATAGATGCATTCTTAATCAGATTTTCAAGAGGAATATGATATATATAAGAAATGCGTTCTAATGATTAGGGTTTCTTTTAGCGGCTAGTGTTCTTTAATGGGCTATTTTGTGATATGTTTCTTAAAACGTGTTTGGCATTTGAAGATAATGAAGAACTATATTGCTTCTTTTTAAATATTTGTCAAAGCTTTGTATGAAGTACGTGAGATTCAATGTTGAAAAACATCTCCTAACCAGAAAAATCAATCCCGATCCCAGATCGCAGAATCACCTTGCCGATCAATGCAAGTACCCACTTCAAGGGGAATGCGATTATTATACCAGTTCTTTGAATACCCCCTTAAGCAGAGTGACCATTGGCAAGTTATCCTTGGGAGGTTTAAATTATAATGATACCCTCAAATGATCAAAGCAGACGAAGTGGAATGGAAGTGCGTGATCTGGAAGAACAGAGAATAAAATTTATTATACCAGTTCTTTGAATACCCCCTTAAGCAGACTGACCATTGGCAAGTTATCCTTGGGAGGTTTAAATTATAATGATACCCTCAAATGATCAAAGCAGACGAAGTGGAATGGAAGTGCGTGATCTGGAAGAACAGAGAATAAAAGCATCCATAAACGGACAATTCCTTTAACTGCAACCTTGATCAACAGGGCACACAATCTCCTGCTTGCAGAGCTGGGATGATTCCTCTTCGGGTTAGTGACTTATGTGCATCTACTTTGTAGAATATTTCCCCAAGGAAGCTGTGAGTTGGGTTTTGTAATAAGTATGGTTAAATATTTGAGTCCTCACTTTGACAGCTCAAAACCATATTCAATTCTTAACACCACTGGCTATTTTTTTCCCTTTTTTATCACTTTATGAATTGCATATAAATGCGAAATTAAAACTTTCTAGATGATTTCACTGATCCTTGAATTTGTATACAAGTATTTCTACTTCAGCTATTTCTAGGGCACTCATGACGACAATATCCCAATTATATTTGAAATTGTCTGTACCCAGTTAATTAGTCCCAGGGTGTTGTGAATATCAATTAAAAGAACAGGTGAATGTGTTCCTTTTGCTGTTAAATATTATTGAAGATAAAAATGAACATTGAACAACCAAAACCCTATATGTGCATTTGCCAGACAGTTCTAGTTTTTCATAATTTGTAGGACGAGGTTCATATATGCAATTACATAAACTGAGCACACTATTAGGATGGTAAAGGTAATTTAAAATTGCTAAGTGAGACACCGGATTGGTGTAGGTGTATGAGAACCCTTCCTTATGTGAGCATTCTACAAGGAGATTGTTTTCTCCATTCACCTTATAAATAATTTTTTAAGATGTAAATTTTAGTTCTCTTCTAGATTTGAACATGTGACCTCCAAGATGGAGTAGACACTCCTTTGTTACCATGCTCAATTGGTGGAAGTAGATTGCACCCCCAAAAATGAACGCTGAGCATACATGGGGGCTAGAACCTAAAGGATTCTGTATTGATTATCTTTCCTTTTCAAGCGATTGGTATGAGTTCACTACTTATATGTTTGGTATGATCTCAAAGGCCATTTAGTGACTGTGCTTGCAATATTATTATTCCAAGAGTAAAAAAAATATTCTATATCTCAAATACATCACAGTAGGTATCCCTCCAAGGCAATTTTGGAAACCTCCAAAGCTGAAAGACCATACAGGAAGCTATGACTCTTTGTAGAAAAAAGAAAAGAAAGCATTCTCTACTAAGACACGAGGTCTTATTTTCTTTATGCTGACCAATGAGCTCTTGGGCCTTTTTTGCTATGACTGCCAATTTTAGCTTCCTTCCATATCTTGTATGAAGTTTAGTAAGGGTTGTGATTTTTGATGATGATGAAAGCTGAATACTGTTTTTTCTAGGGTTGAGACTTGAGAGCATACTTTAGGTTATATGTTACCTCTTTTTCAGAAGAGTGCTTTAAATGGCGATCCTCTTGATTTTCTATCGTATTCCTTGGTTAACAGCTGTTGCCCTTTCTTCTCCCCTTCCTTAAGGATTAAATTTTTCAGTCAGTTTCCCTACAGTTTTCCATCCTTCAGTTACTCCTATAGTTGGCACATTGAAAGGGTTGACATGGCCTTGCATATCTTCTTCAGTGATTGAATGATAATTTAGGCCCTTCATTTGTCTGCCACCAGCTTTCTTTCTCATCTTGAGCTTTCCTTCGCTGCTTTGAACTTTCCTTGGGTTTTCTTTACTTGTTTTTGGTGCTTCCATTCCTTTTTTCTTATTGCTTGTGCTTGTTTAGATTTCTTCTTTTTACGATATGAATTTTTGAGTGCCTGTATTAAAAGCAGGATCAACACCTTAACAGAGAATTTATAAAGTCAATTTGCAGCTTCCACATATAGTGGAGAATTCATGCTTTATATATGCTGGCAGACAGTTTGAAAGTTCAAGATCCACAGAAATCTAGACTTAAATTGATATGTGCATTGTTCTTAATAATATCTGAGGTCATTTGAAATATTTATTTTTAATCTTTGACCCATTAAGAAATAGTTTCATGCTTAGAGGAGGCATAAATGGAACAGTGGATGGTGATTCCTTAACAGGGTTGACTCGTATAGACCATTCTTCATAAAGTGCTAGACACTTATTATAGGAAAAGAATAAGTTGTTTGTTGTTCTTGTGTAAATCTTTTGTTTCTTGCCGATTCCGTGTAATAAACCACAGTAATTTATTCATCAGAAAATATAGAATGGATAACAAAGTTATTGAATCAGGTTTTGGGTTACTTAAGAAAGAGATTTAACTAAATAAGTAAAACTAAACCTTTTTCTCATAAACACTGTCTTCTTCGATCTTCTCATAGGATAATCTTTTCTATTTTTCAAAATATGTAAAGGTTGATGGAAGCAGGTATAACTGTTATTCAAATATTGGAAATTAATTTTCTTACATCACTGTTGATGCCAGGACCTTCACAACGACAGATACAGAGTGCATTGCAGAGATTAACAGGGCAATCAACCGTTCCTAATATTTTCATTGGTAAGGATTACATCTTCTGTTTGTAGTTTTTACTCCATTCTTAAGTTTCCTGGAAGTGCTATTGTTTGAGATTTACATTCTAGGTGCAAGACAATTCTTGCATTTAAACTAAAAGCAAGTTTATGAGAGTAATATTAGGTTTTCTGATGATGCAATTATCACATAAATGCCTTTTTTCACACAAGTTCATCATTATCTTATTACTCTGAATAATCTGAAAATATGAAGAATTCTAAATATAGATATGATGGTTTAGCTCAAAAAATGTGAGTGAGATAAGTTCATAGTGGTACTATTGCGAAATGGCTATGCAGCCGACAGAATTGCTGTATATTAGAATTTTTTAATCATTTGAAATTTATAAAACAGTCCAATTTACAATTTTAATTTAATATTAAATAATAAATAAATGCCCACTCTGTCGGCTGGGTAGATGCTTCCGTACTATTGCACAGACTGTCAGTTAATATAGTTGAAGAATGAACTGGAGATAGACTTATGGTGTTTACAATACAAATGCTTTCTGATTTTTGAGAAACATAGGACACGTGATGGTGAGGGAATCATGAAGATAGTAATCAACATTGTCAAAATGAATAATCTATGGTTTAAGTAGAGTTGACACATGCCATAGCTTCAGTAGTATTTAAATGTAAATTCCAATTGACATTACAATTATGTAAAAATTATTCAATATACAATGCAGATGGATTCAGAATTATGATATTCAAGAAATTGTTAAATGACCTGAAAATAGGTGCTTAAGAAAAGACTAGGTTCTTTAGAGAAATAATATTCAAGCTAAATAGGTTTTTGTTTTTCTTACCTCATAAACCTTAGGTTTTAGGACTGCAACTTACTACTTGAATAATCTATTTCATGCAAGTTCATGTTTGTTCTGAAATTTGGACTGTACATGTTCACAAGGAAAAGACTTTAGTACTTTAGAAATATAAAGTCTAGCTTAAAGAGTTTTTTGTTCTTATGACCTCATAAGAGTTCTTCACCATCATGGTTCTGAAACAAGTACACAAGAAAAGACTAAGTACGTTAGAATTATAAAATTGACAAGAGTTATTTGTTCCAATTACCTCTAAAAGACTAAGGTTTCAAGACAGTAACTTAACACTTCAATAAGAATCTATTTCATACAAGTTCACTTCTTCACGTTGATGGTTCTGAAATGAGTACAAAAGAAAAATTGTATATAGGTATACAGTCCACTTCCCCTTTTGTCATAACTTAAGTTACATTTTGTAGTAATTTGTATCAGTAAGGAACCCTTGAAATTTGGAAGTTTCTAGTTGTTAAGTTGTTGAAAGTTTCTTATTTGATACAACAGTCTTTAATGTCCTAAAAGACAAATTAAATATGAGAATGAATGCCGAGTCTATTAAATACATGAGTGATGCCTAGGTTATTTTTATTGCTCATTTGATGACATTACTTTTTATGGCTACAAATATTGCAGTCAACTTCAAATTAGTAAATTTAATATCTCAATTTTTTTTAACTTTCATATGGGTGTATTAGAAATTTAATATCTCCATTTTTTTAACTTTCGTACTTTTCATTTTCTCAACCGCACAAATGTTCCCCTATATGTATGCAAACTATGTTTCTTAAACATAAATCTCTCTTTATATAGTCAATACATTTCAATTCCAATAGTTTCGTTTCCACATAATAAATTTTATTCATCTCTACATTAAACATTTATATCGTTTTCATCACGTATTTGACCCTTTTTGACTGGTTTTACACATCTAATTTTAGTCATATTATATATTATTATTTTATCATCTTTAACATATATAGTATCTTATTAGTTACTTTAGACAACCTTAATTTTCTTTTCCAAGCAATAATTGTTTTGTAATTCTAGCATATCTGCTTATTCCTCCTATTTTCAAATACTAATTAAAAAAAAAAACTTTTTATTAGGTGGGAAGCATATTGGTGGCTGTAGTGGTGAGTTTGTGCATGTTTATTTAATGAATTCCGGAAATATTATAATTTTCCATGTTCTTCTTACTTATAACAAATGTATGTAGACATACTCAAGGCTTGATGCACGTTGGGATTTTTGAGTTGTTCACATGGTAGCAAAATAAATAATATGTTGAATTGTGATTAGCATCCTTAGAGATACTTGTGTTTCATTTGCATATAAGTTTGGAAAACTATGAATGAAATAGATCTATCTTAGATTTATGATTCTTATGTTGGGATGTATTTGTCTATTAAGTGCCTGTAGATTGAACAACTTGTTTTCTTTTTGTTGTGTTTGTTTGTCTATCTATCTAGATTCTGTTCGCCCATCTATCTGTCCATCCACTTAATATCCCTTTTTAAAAACTCCTTATTTTCATCTTAGATAAAGATACTGTTCACAATAATACTTGCATAATAAATTATAAATATTAATAACTTTTAACGTATAATTATTTATTTTTTGATAGGTAATCAGCCGAAGCCTAAATTATTTATTATTCATTTTTTTTATTGTTAAGATTAATTATTGTTATGTTTTAATTTCGAGTAGATTCGAACCAAAGACCTCCCTGATGAGACGCTTGCAATTTACCAATATAATCTTCAGATTTAAAACTTCAATAAGAATTGAATTTATTAAACCTGTATTCTCTGATGTACTCTTTCTTCCAATTTTCAGCTTCCTCCTCCGTATGAATGTTTGAAAATGTTTTCTGAATTTTTACCTATAGATAGGGATTTTTGCCACTAATTTGGCAAGATAATTTAAGGGGTTTCCTCCTTTAATCTTTGGTCTTTGAAGGGTTTTGTCCTTGGTTTGTTTAATATTTCACGAGGAAAAACATACCACGTCTTTTCAAGTTCACGATCCCTTCTCTTTTTATCAATTTTATATGCTCTTATTTCTTCAATAGTCATGACCCTTTATATGCTACATTGCCTGAATTGTGCATTTGGGTTTGGGTGTGATCTGGGGGAAACCTCGCTCAAACTTGGGCAAAGACAGGCATTTCAGGTGCTGTAGGTATGCCAAAAAAGGTCCCACATTGAATAAAAACAATTTAGTAATTAAAAAAGCCTCACCAACCCTAATGTCGTCCTACCTTCCGTTTTTATCATTTGACGTCATTTCTTCAACACAAAACTTTGCATTTTCACTTTTTTTTCTCCAAGTTGCTTTTGAGGGTCATTGCATTTTTTTGAAGTAGATGGCCATAGAGGAGTAAGACACACACCAAAGGCTTTGTAATTTTGGAGAAGGAAGATTTAGTCGTCAATAGTGAGTATAAACTCTCATTTATTCAAGATATTTTTGAGTTTTTCAAAATTTTAATTTTTTTTTTTGAATATTTTTTTAAAGCATAATAAGGGGTTATAATACCTTTTTTGTTTAAAATCTTTAACAATTTTTTTAGTGTAGGTTCATTATTCATATGTGATGGTTGCAAGTGGAAGATCAGTTCAATATTTTGGGGCCAAAATGAAGAGGGCCCTTTTAAAATTGATTCAGCTTTACCACTTTGATGTTATACAAAGATTAAGCAAATGTTTGATTGTGTAACCAATGCCACATAGACTATACGAGTTCATACTATCGAGTGAAAGGTCAGTTAAATGCGCTATCCGTGGACACAAAATAAAACTTTGCTGGGGGCCAAATGGCAAAGGGCTGCCACAATATCTAATAATGGATTATGTTAAAACAAGAGGAAGCTGACATGAAAAGAAACAAATCAAAGGCTGATCATCCTCTTGCCAAGAAAAGCTTAAAGGAATGTCCTAGTGGCTCGACACTACTAGCTGAATCACATCCTTTCATGCCATTGATACCACTTTCATAACCAAAGAATGTTTGGGTTACATGAAAAAGAGACCTATTGGACAGAGCATTTAAAGGGTGAAATTAGCGAGGTTGCAGGTTAGAGCACTGCTTCTTGTATTATGACCATATTGGTGGGAGATGTTGAATACCCTTTATATTAGTATCGGGCGTGAAATAGTTGGAACCACCTTATTGGTGAAGTAGAAAGCTTCAATAGAGACATGATTGATAGTGATAAAAAATACGTGGTTGGAAACATGTCTGTTAATAATTTCAGATGGATGGAAAAGTTGTAAAGCTAGACCAATCAATCAATGTTATAGCAGTGTTCCCTAAAGGAGTGATGTTTTTGAATGTAGTGGATTGTGAGGGGCGAGTAAAAGTTGTTAGTTTCATTCCAATACTGTCATAAAATCAATTAACATGGTGGGGCCTAAAAATGTCGTCCAAGTCACAAAGAACAATGCTAATTTTTTTAGGGCAGTTGGGTCTATAGTGGAGGCTACATATATTTACATTTTCTGGATTCTGTGCAATCCACTCAATGTAATCTTGCAACAAATTGGCATACAAATTGATTTGGTGAAACAAGTTTACATGGACTGCCGAGAGGATTCAAATGTTTGTGACCAACCAGCACATTCAACAAGCCATATTCTCAAGGCCTTCTCCATTGTAGAGTTGTTGAAGGTAACAGTAAGTTTTTTCTATTTTTTTTAATAGTTTATACAAAATGTGTATTTTTTATGCTATGTTAGGTTGTTGAAAAACACTTTGCATCTCCTATAGTCATACTTGTGAATGTGTGAGAGGCCTTGATTGCTATTGAAATCAACATCCTATGGAGAATATGGAGGTAGTCAAACATTAAAAGAGCCCATAAAGCAAGAGCTGGGACCCTTGATGACGAGTGGTGGGATTGTGGGGAATATGTTTTGAATTTCATTGAGCCCATCATGAGCATAATGTAATGTCCCCGTTTAGGAGCAAAGAAATATATCCATTAAATTGCAATATGTTTAGCAATCGAAAAATAAGTTATTGAATGATCACAACTTTCTTGAATTTATCATGTAGACTTTGATTTGTAGGCTCAAGGAAATGGTGTTGATTCTTATCAAATTTGACTGTTGCTCAAGTAATGTTCTTAAAGTTATGCATAACTTGGATATATACCTGATTGAGTCTCTAGAGTTAATGGAATTCAAACATGAAGATTTCTTTGACTTGCATATATTTGAAATATGTGCTCCCATACTATAGATGTGTATTGCACAATTAATCCTTTCCAAATTAAAGTAATAGTATAATTAAATGTTTCACATCCCTTTTCTTTTCATCTCACAATTTATCATAGAGTATGAGTTTGTCAAGGTAATTCACTATCACTTCAAAGTCACTAATTTTCTCCTCCATCGTTGGTCAAGTCTTGTTTCTATGTATATTCTTATTCTTATTTGATCCTTGGATTATTGTTCACTAGTTTCGCTAATAATGTTTTATATGTTTTATTTATCCATCTTGACCTTCTCTCAATTCATCGACATCCTCTAATTTATTACAGATAGATTTTATTGTTTGAAGTAGATTATAGATCTTCTTGTATTCCTTTTGACTTTGTGGTATATACTTCAATTGTTGGCAGAAGCAATTTGTCGATAGGACTTTGTTTCGCATCTGACCAACAGAGTAACAAGTATCATTGGACACTGAGTGTTCGGCCAATATTGCTTCAAAAGAGCGGAGAAGATGAATTTCCCACTCCCAAGTTCTTGTAAACTAGGTCACGGTCGTGCACGGACAGGCAAAGTTGGATGAGGAGGTGACTGCTATTTATAATGAGGTGGCGTGTTGGTTATTTGCTTCCACTTGTGTTTGGTTAAGCATTGGGTCACTGAACATTGTTAGGTGAGTATCTCAGAAGGAACTAGGAAAACACAAAGCAAGGAACTAAAAAAAAAAAAACAAAGAGCCTAAGGTTTAGAGATTTAATCCATCTATAGTCTACCTTTGTTATCATTATTATCAAAAACACATGCTTGGTAGAAGGACTACTTAAATATATGCTCAATCAATCGATTTCACATAAATAAGTGCTGCAAATGAAAGTGGTACCAAAGTAAACAAAATCATTCAATTTTACCCGATCCAAGGAAGGTAATAATAACAAAGCAGAAATATCTCACCAATTTCAAAGGTAAAAGAATCTCATAGTAAGCATTCCAAGATTCCTCCACTCAAAAAATAGCTTAAAAGACCAACAATCACTAGGTAGAACACAAATAGCTCTAGGAATGATGTATACTTTCATTAATTCGTTAAAAATGTGTTACAGTGTTTTGACAACAGAACATGGACGATAAAATCATCATTTCACTGACCTCAAAAAAGTTGGTCTTCTTCCTACTTATAGACAAAGATTTACATCTTTAGGGACGGAAAATAACCCTAACCCTAACTTATCCATCTACCACCTTTATTATAGATATTTACAATCATTTATATGCAGGAGCTTCCGTAGAATATAATGCACTTATTTTACAATTGTGAAAGGGACAAAAAGAGGCATGGAATTTTCGAGAGAAATCAGATCCCGAAGGTGATCTTCACACGCTTCTTCTGTCAGGTTCTGTCAGCTATCTCCTTGGGCACTTGCTGGATGATAAGAGCCTTCCATCCTCCTTGACAATCTTAAATGCATTGTGGGCGTAGAGAAATTTGTAGGCAAAAATGGTCTTTCTATTACTGTTGATTGCCCACATGTATGGTTTAGTAGATCTGACACTTTCCATCATGAAAGAATAGATGAATCGACAGTATGATTCCAAGTCTGTAGTTCTCGATATTGGTTTCCACGAAACATGAACTTGCCAGATTGGACCATGGGAAAGAAGAAACCCATTGTCTGAAGTTTTTACTTTGTAGAATCGCTATGATGATTTCAGAGGTGGCACAATCTTCTGCTAAACATCTATCTTGATTGAACCTTGGATGTTCCTGACTAAAAATCCATGCTTATAATGTAGTTTCTCAAGTGTTGATGGTATGTGTAGCTATGCGGCAGGCACAAAACGTAGAAGAGTAGATCTCCCTGGGTACAAGAAAAAGGTATTTCGAGATCCCCAACAAGACTTCCCAAAAGTAGAGAGATGCATATTCTAGTTCCGATTGTGTGCCATAGTTTTGTATCAATAATAGAGAGAATATGCATCTCTCTACCATGATTGATTTTGGAAAATGTTTCATGTTAAGACTTCCCAAGCTAATGGTTATTCACCTTCTCCTGAACTAACTACCTTATTGCTTAGATTTTTTTGGACATCTCTTCTCATGTGGTTGTGATTGTATTTTCAAACTTTAGGCACTTAGAACATCACTGAAGTAAACCCATTGGACCACTGTCCTTCTATTTGAGGGCCTTCCCTATTGCATGTGATGCTATCGATCTCCCAATGTTCACATCAAACATTTCCCAAAGGGGTACCTTAATTTTGGCAGCGCACCAGGCCTTCCTCCTATCTAGATATTTGAGGACCATCGACATCCCTCCGAACCCTTCCTTTGTTCCGGTCTTTCTCCTGGAGGGCTTAATGTCTAAGGCGCTCGTAGATTCGTCAAAAAATGGCATGATCACTTGCACATGCCAGACATATATTAGTACTAAAGTTACTTGATAACCTTACCAAGTGCTAAGATATTCTTCCTGGTCTGGGTTTCTGGACCCTCCCAACCTAATCACAAGATGAATGGTCACACGGGGGAATCTAGAAACCCGACGTCTGAAAAATCAATTAAGACTTGCATTGATAAAGAAATGAGATGGTCTTTGGAAAGATCATACCTTGCAAGCATACAAACTACCTTTGTCAAAAAGGAAAGATGAGGTCCCCGAAGCATGAAAACTTGCAATATTAGATCAATATTAAGCTCAAGAGCTAACTTTATAGCTGGAATACTTTGAACTTCATTCTTGTCGGAAACCCAGACATTGCTTGTACCAAAGTTCCGGTTAGGTTGATGATTAATGCTGAGTTGTTCTATTGTCACGAAAATATAACCATTCAACACTAAACTTGTGTGACACATAGGACCATCTAATGCCATGTACTTGTGACATGCATCTAAATACAAAATATACAACATATTCGCCGAGCTGACGCAAGACGCTCAACCAGGGGTAGAGCGATGTTCTTGGCAAGTAGTTAGAAGTGGAATGTCACTACTTACAGTCACCAAAAACTGTGAAGGTGTTGCCGATGGGCTATTACCACCCAGCTTGGCTGAGGCCATACACAAAGGACAAGTGAGACAACTTGTCCAAAACTCAACGCAAAGCCGACATTGAGACAAAGACACCCATGAAGGCATGTATGCAACTTCATGGTCAAATTGACAAGGCAAATTTGACTTGCGGGATCCCATGCTACTCAAAACCAGGGGGCAGAATCGGATACCCAAGATGAAGGCTCAGGAAAAAGCCTAAGATGTCATCAACATAGGGTGCGAGTTAACCCTTCTAGTAGAGCCAGAGCCCAAAAACTAGGAAGGACAAACTCACACCACCCAACAGAAAAGAAAACAAACGAAAGAAACCTATCCCTACAAAATGCCAACCGTGTCATGAGTTCCAGTCACCAGGGTGACCCAACATCATGACACAGGAGGCATTTTGCAGGATGAAGTTTCTCTAACCCTGCAAAATGAGGATGGAGCAAAAAGCTTTGCCTTGGCAAAGGGACAAATACCCAAAGAAAGCAAACACAAATCCAACGATAGATGAGAGAAACCCGCAACAAAACAAACAGAAAGACAAGGGCAATCACCCAAACAACAAGAAGGAAAATAAAAGCCAAAGACTGCAAAAAGTAGAGGTGGGGATTACCAACTTGAAACTCTGAATGCAGCGGCGCCTCGATGATTGAACACATTCATCACTGCACAATAAGAACCAATGCCACCAAATGTAGAGCTGCAAGAAGATGACTGCACATGAATGAGGTGGTTGCTGAAAGCACTCACTTGATGAGCACAAGTAATATGGCAAAATAATGTAACAATTAAGTGCTTTTATTGTCTTAATGGCACAATAATTATGTCAATTAAAGTGTTGTAATTGTACTTACCCTCCTTTAAGAGAACTTCTCACGTGTCACCCACAAAGACCACCGAAACTCCCTGCCATGAAGGACATGGGGGAAGGGGCTCCATGGAGTTCGAAAGCTGACTACCTTTTAACGATCCTTAGGGATATTTTTGGCATGGGTTTGAAGACTTTCATTCCTTACTACTAAACAAGAGAACGACATCCCTAGACAAGGGATGCGGGAACCCATGACCCGAAGGCTGAAGACAAAAACACAAAAGACTTGCCTCCAGAGAGGCAAGACAAAAAATGAAAAAGAGGGGAGCCAATTTTTTGCTCCCAAAAGTAAGGGATGTGTATGCAGGGCATAACAGAATCCTATATATAATCACTTGTCATGACTGTTCTTTTAGATATATTGATTACGTCCATAGTTTTCTACAATCTATATTTAATGAGTTACTCCTTATAATACATCTTTACTTTCAATTTCTTCTGACTGTGCATTCATCGTATCTACTAATATCAATATTGGACGCATTATTCTTAGGTGATGGTCTTTATGATGGTATTGCTGCATGCATTCCTTCTTATCTTCTATTAAACGGATTGGTTTAATTTGGATGCTGATTTTATGTCTCTCAATGTTAATTGCTATGGGTGTTGACCATGTGGTTTTTGTCGAATTCTTCTCTCTATTAATCTCCTTTAAATTAGAATTGCAATAAGTTACTAGCATTGATTGTTACTAGACTACATATCCCACCTACTGATATTCTCTCCTAATTGCTGACTTGGAATTTGAGTTGCTTCATTCCTTATACCTCTATTATGTGTTCTCTATGAATCAAAGGGATGATTGTTCCAATAAACATTGACTTTTCTTTGGTGTGTTACTATGCAGTTACTTGTTAAATTGGCATAGGATAACTTTTACTGGATGTTGTCCTTGGTATGCATTCACCAAATATGCCGCTAATTGTTGTTTTCCCAACTACCATTTCTTCCACAATATTCTCCAAGTGTTAATATCATTTAGACCAGGGTCGATTTCTCAATGGTCATTGTTGATGTTATTATTAATACCTTCCGATTCAGTACTCTTCCTCTAATCATTATTTTTTGAAACTTGAAGAAATCATTGAACCATCATAATATAAGATCATTTTCTCAGTATCCTAGTTTTGGTTTGTTGGTCTATCTTGATATTATGATTGTTGGGTTGTATATTTTATGTGTTATAATTCTCCAATCCTCTTTATTGTTGATTGAATCTAGTCATTTTTGCCTCTTCTTTCCTTACTATTGATGAGGCACCCTCGTGATTGACGAGTCTCTCCCAAATGCTAAGTTTTCCTTAATCCATAACTACGTCCTTAACACATTCCCTTGCATGCCTTCGGTGTTGTCGTTGGAAAGAATCACATTCCCTTGCTAATATTCATCTTATCCTCCTAGGTCGACATCATACTTTGATAAGATAATATGGTGTTGACATATTTGTTTAAGACATTGGTTTGGATTACGTCTTCCTCCGTCCTTCCTTGTATATTTTATCATTGCTTCAAATTTGTCCTTTATACATCAAGGGGATGTTCTTTCAAATGGTTTGACCTCTTCTCTCAAGCAGTAGTGACTTTTCACCTATTTAATTGCCATTACCAATGTATTATGGACCCTTCCATATATATTTGATTATTCTTATTATAATTGATTGTAATGGGTTTACTTATGTTTATTGTTTATTAATACTCGATGTTTGATAATATATTATTTTAATCAATTTATTTATTGTTCAATATTTTAATTCTTCTTAGTAGAGTAATATTATATTATCATTTTATATATTTCTAGTAATTAGATTAATATTTAATTATATGTATTATTTACCTATCTAATATTATTATTTATTAATAACATTTTATGGTGATTCAACAATTATTATTAAGATCTATTTAAATTGGGACATGACAGTCTGCCCTTCCCGAAAGTGCTTGCCCTTAAGCAATTGTAACTGTTAGTGTAATCTAGATATCCAATCCATTGTCCTTGAAATGATAATTACCAACTCGAATTAGAACTGTAATACATTCATGAATATAAACTTATCATAATATTCAATTTATGAACAACTTAAAAAGGTAACACTTATCCCAATTTGTTGTAGCACTTCCTTTTGCTTTGATAGGTGTTGCTTGACTATTATGAATAAGCTTCTAAGATATCTACCCTTTTCCAATAATGGCGACATTCTACAAGAATGACCTCTGCCACAAGTGGCGACACTCACTAAGAATACCCTTTGCTAGGAATGGTGACGCTCACCAAGAACGCCCTTTGCCAATAATAGTGACACTCACTAAGAATGCCTTCTGCCAATAATGGTGGCACTCACTAAGAACACCCTCTGCCAAGCATGGTGACATTCATTAAGAACAACCTCTGCCAAAAATGATAATGCTCATCAAGAACACCCTCTGCCAAGAATGACGATGCTCACCAAGAGCGCCTTTTGCAAAGAATGACAACGCTCAATAAAAGCAACCTCTATCAAGCATGGCAATGTTCACCCAGAACACCCTCTATGGTCGACATTCACCAAGAATGCCGTCTGTGGCCGACATTCAAGAATGCCCTTTGTGGCCGACATTCAAGAATGCCCTCTATGGTTGACATTCATAAGAATGCCCTTTGCGGCTGACATTCAAGAATGACCTCTATGGTCGACATTCAACATGAATGCCCTCTATGACCAGCATTCAAAAATGCCCTCTACAAAAATATCTTGAGTCTTTGGATTCCCTTCCCTTTAGGAATCTCAACATTCATCACAAATGCCCTCTTTTAAATCTTGCACATAACTCATACTTCAAATGATCTCAGTATGTTCCTTGCACTTTCATTCTTTAGTATTTCTCTGAATAGATAATGCCACAATTATGTGGCTTCTCTAGAATTGAGACTTACGGATCCTTAGTGTTATTTCAATGTTGAATGATGATGCCCTCTCTCTTTGTGACTAAATGACGGGCATTTCTTAAATCTTCTTTTATTTGATGATTGTTTATATTTTACCCTGCAAGATGGCAAGATCATACTCTGATACCATTGTAATGTCCCCGTTTAGGAGCCAAGAAATATATCCATTAAATTGCAATATGTTTAGCAATCGAACAATAAGTTATTGAATGATCACAACTTTCCTAAATTTATCATGTAGACTCTGATTTGTATGCTTCTGAGTAATGCTCTTAAAGTTATGCATGACTTGGATATATACTTGATTGAAATCTCTAGAGTTATGCAGTTTTAACATGAAGATTTCTTTGACTTGCATATATTTGAAATATGTGCTCCCATACTATAGACACCTATTGCGCAATTAATCCTTTTTAAATTAATTTAATAATCTAATTTAAGTTTTCACATCCATTTTCTTTTCATCTCACAAGGTATCATAGAGTATGAGTTCGTCATGATAATGCACTATCTCCTAGAAGTCACTAATTTTCCCCTCCATTGTTGGTCAAGTCTTGCCTCTTTTTATATTCTTATTCTTATTAAATCCCTGGATTATTGTTCACTAGTTTTTTTTTGACAGGTAATGTATTGATGTAACATGCTATTTTGCGGTAGCCATTGAAGAATTATATTTTAAAGTAAAGCATATTCATAACAGGATGACAATAACTTCACATGAAAGAGAACTTTAACAAGCTTATTCAGATGTTACAATTCATCATGAAGGAAACTAGTAATGAACTAATCTAGCTCACAAGAATTACAATTATAACTTAATCTAATTCACACGAACTGCAATTATAACTTCCATTCCTATTAACTTTCCACATCTATTAAGAACTTTCAGAAATAACATAATGAAAAATCAAATTTAAATAACCTGATATATATATTTGAGACAATGGTAAAGGAAATGTGCAAAATAATCAAGTACTATACATGTAGCAGATGTTTGTTATTGTGTTGAGCAAGCCTTGACATCTGGTGGAGAGGAGAAGCATTGCTATGGGCTTAACCTCCCAACCACAGACATTTACTTATCCCCACATAATCTCTTTCGAGAAAGGCCCTTCTTACCCCGGGTTTAGGCTTGGGGCACCAAGGTCCTTCCACCCGAGCATCTCAGCATCGACTAGGCAGCAGAGAAGGCTGTGGATATCCTCCATCAACCTTCCCTCTGTCAACTAACACTCTACCCTCTAGTAATCGTAGTGACAAGCATGCCACAACCTGCCTTGGCCAAGGATTTCAGTGGGCTACTAATTATGCCTGATCACCCACTGCTCGACTTGACAACAAGAGTTATATATTGGACAAACTGAGCTGACTCAGTTTTCTTAATGTAGTTTTATATATAGATAACTTTCATTACTGATTCTCTTTTGTTCTTGCAGGGATGTCCTCTCATCCCACCCTTTTGGCTTGACCATTCCGGTCTTATGGGTGCTTCTTAGGAGATCTCAAATGATATTCAATTCTGGTATCAATTTGAGTATTGTATATTCAATGCAATTTCATGGCATCACATGCTGATCTTATCTCAGTGGCATACTGCTAACACCTTTGTATAAGCCAGGATGAATAATATGCACAATAAGTATTTTCGGTGCTTGCATATAAAACATATCATACACAAAATCTGTCATTGGAATATAAATACAGATTACTTGCAGTGATCACGATGACAACTTAAGATTTCCATAACAATATTATCAACAAACAATCCTTATGTATTGCAACATAACAAGGAACGATGAATGCATAACCTACTATTAGAGCTGTGCTGCCTAGTGCGCACTTGAGATCACCATCCTTGTCTGGCAGGTGGAATGCTAACACTGTAAAATGATGGCAAAGAAGTTTGACGGGTCTGAGACTATATGCTAGGCTTTTGAATAAAAATGGAGCTTCTCCCAATGATTTCTTTTTTTACTGCAGACCTTGGCTTATTGCTGTGGGATATATATGAAAATCGCAGACAATAAAGGAAGCTTGAATAATGAATGCTCGCATAATCTTGGTGAGTACATAAATGAAACAATCCCGCAAATGCACGCTCGGTTACGTGAAAAGGCCAAGGTGGTGGATGCAAAGCCAAATATTGGTTAAAAAAGAATTACTTGTCCAATCGATTCGAAAAAGTAACTTCATTGACGGAAATATTTAAAAATAAAATCCCTGTAAAAGATGGGCAATCGCTCAAAATAATGAGCAAATATTAAGGATAATTATAAAGTTTCTCCATCCACACAATTTTAAAATATATTGGCAACATGTTATTTATACCACCTCTATCTGTACGTACATATATACATATATGTGCATAAATTTAATCACATATTTCTTTTGTATCATTATATTGATTTACGCACACACATACATACACATATATACATGTAAGTTCAAGTATAGATGTCAAGATAACATGGTGTCAATATATGGAGATATAATTAGGAGACTACACAACGATCTCAAATAGGAAAGGTAACAATTTATATTATTTAAATGTTTAATGTTTTTCTTGAAAGTGTTATGAACTGAATGGTTAGGTCATGATTGTCCGAGTTATACTCTTGCTTTCCCAGTCATTAAATCCTTAACCAGAATGGTTAAAATCCATACCTGATGTTCTGTTAGTGGACTTTTGGTGCTCCAATCCCTAGCTCCCGTTTAGCAATACTTCCCCCCTTCGTCATGTTCTGCAAACAAGAAGAATTTCCACGATAATAACATACTCAATTTAATCAAGATAACTATAACCAACAATCATTTTTATAATCATCATAACATCTAACCACCTTTTCAAATAGACAACTAACTTTTAAAAAATAATAATATTCACTCCCTGTTAACAAAAAAAATGTAACGGACAACTAACATGTCATCCCTACATAATTTAAAACAAACAACCATATTTACACTTCACATGATCCTAATATTCAATTTTTTTATTAGCCAACTGACATTCACATGAATTACATAATGACTATGTGATAATTTGAATTGGCAAAATTTGGGATGTAACAGCCGAAGCCTAGATTATTTATTATTATCATGTGTTAAGCTTGAGTAGACTCGAATGCAAGACCTTCCAAATGAGAGGCTCACAATTTACTGTTGTATTGTAGGCTCTTGCCTTTTTTCGATAGTTAATGGACCAAAGCCTAGATTTTTAATTATTTTATTTATATTATTTGTTGAGATTAATTATTATTATTTTGTGGTAAGCTCGAGTAATTCGAACCCAAGACCTCCTTGATGAGAGGCTCACAATTTACCATCATGTTGTCGGATCTTGCCTGTAGGCTCTTACCTTATTGTTCACTAGTTTTGCTAATAATGTTTTTATACGTTTTATTGATCCATTTTGACCTTCTCTCTATCTATCGACATCCTCTAATTTATTACTGGTAGATATTATAGTTTGAAGTAGATTATAGATCTTTTATTCCTTTAAACGCTGCTGCATATACTTCGATTTGTGGCAGTAAGAATCCTATATATAATCACTTGTCATGACTGTTCTTTTAGATGTATTGATTGCATCCATAATTTTTTACAATTTATATTTAATGACTTACTCCTTATACTACATCTTTACTTTCAATTTCTTCAGACTGTATGTTCATCGTATATACTGATATTAAAATTGGACGCCCTATTCTTAGGTGATGGTCTTTATGATGATATTGCTGAATGTATTCCTTCTTATTTTCTATTAAATGGATTGGGCTAATTTGGATGCTGATTTTATGTCTCTCAACATTAATTGCTATTGGTGCTGACCATGTGGTTTCTGCCATGTTCTTCTCCCTATTAATCCCCTTTAAATCAGAATTGCAATAAGTTACTGTCATCGATTGTTACTAGACAACATACCCAACCCTCTGTTCTTCTATCCTAATCGCTGACTTAGAGTTTGAGTTACTTCATTCCTTATACCTCTATTATGTGTTGTCTATGAATCAGATGGATGATCATTTTAATAATATGTTAAAATGACATAGTTTTCGTTTACTCAAAACTCGATAAATGTATATAAGTGAATGCAAGAATTTATTAATTGTTATCAATTTGTATCTTGGATCTCATATTACTAGTAAATATTCTATAATTAGGTTGCAAAATGCAAGAAAAATATGATGGAATATTGTATCATATTTTTCTCAATAAAATGGAACTAAACTATAAACAAGGAATTTAAAGATATACAAGAAGTTTACAAAATAAAAATAATAATATGTATACATTGACTTTGCTCTGGTGTTATACTATACTTCGTAGGTACTTATTAAATTGGCGTAGGATAACTTTAATGGATGTTGTCCATGGTGTGCGTTCACCAAATATGCCTTTGACTATTGTTTTTCCCAACTACCATTCCATTTACATTATTCTCCAAGTGTTAATATCGCTTAGACCACGGTTGATTTCTAAAAGGGTGTTGTTGATGTTATTATTCAAACCTTCTGATCCAGTACTCCTCCTGTAATCATTATTTTTCAAAACTTGAAGGAATCATTGAACCATCATAATACAAGATCATTCGTTCAGTATCCTAATTTTTGTTTGTTGGTCTATCTTGATATTATAATTGTTGGGTTGTATATTTTATGCGTTATAATTCTCTAGTCCTCCTTTTTATTGTTGATCAAATATAGTCATTTTTGCCTCTTCTTTTCTTATTGTTGACAGGGCACTCTCATTATTGACAAGTCTCTCCCAAACACTAAGTTTGGCTTAATCCATAACCACATCTTGAACGCATTCCCTTGCACGCCTCTGGTGTTGTTGCTGGAAAGAATCACATTCCCCTACTAATATTTATCTTATCCTCCTGAGATATCATCATTTGATGAGATGGTAGGGTCTTGACATGTTTGTTTAAGACGCTGGTTTGGATTATGTCTTCTTCTATCCTTCCTTGTATATTCTGTCATTGCTTCAAGTTTGTCCTTTAGACATCGAGGGGATGTTCTTTCAAATGGTTTGACCTCTTCTCTCAAGCGGTCATGACTCTTCACCTATGTAATTGCCATTATCAATGTATTATTAGAGTCTTCCATATATATATGATTATTCTTATTATAATCGATTATAATGGGTTTACTTATGTTTATAGTTTATTAATACTCTATGTTTGATAATAGATTATAATATATTATTTTCATCAATGTATTTATTGTTCATTATTTATATTCTTCTTAGTAGAATAATATTATATTATCATTTTATGATATTTTTAATTATTACAGTAATATTTAATTATATGTTTTATTTACTTATCTAATTTTATTATTTATTAGTAACATTTCATTGTTATTCAATTATTATTAAGATCTATTTAAATGGGGACATGATTGTCCGCCCTTCCTGAAATTGCTTGCCCTCAAGCAATTCTAACTTTAGTGTAATCTTGATATCCAATCTATTGTCCCTGAAATGATAATAATCTTGATATCCAATCCATTGTCCCTGAAATGATAATTTTCAAGTCGAGTTAGAACTATAATACATTCATTAATATAAACTTTGTCATAATATTTAATTTTTAGAATAACTTAACAAGATAAGACTTATCTTGATTTGTTGTAGTAGTTCCTTCTACTTTGATTGGTTTTGCTTGTCTATTATGAGTAAGCTTCTGAGATATAGAATCACCAGAATACCCTTTGCCATAATGGTGACATTCTACAAGAATGACCTCTGCCACAAGTGGCGATGCTCACTAAAAACACCCTCTGTCAGGAATGGCAATGCTTACTAAGGACGTCCTCTGCCAAGAATGGCAACGCTCACTAAGAATGCCCTCAGCCAACAATAGTGGCACTCACTAAGAATGCCCTTTGCCAATAATCGGGTTGCTCACTAAGAACGCCCTCTACCAAGCATGTGACATTCACTAAGAATGCTCTCTGCCAGAAATGACGACGCTCATCAATAGTGCACTCTGCCAAGAATGTCAATGCCTATCAAGAGCGCCCTTTGCCAAGATTGGCGACGCTCACCAAGAATGCCTTCTACTAAGAGCGCCCTCTACCAAGCATGGCGATGTTCACTAAGAACACCGTCTATGGCCGACGTTCACCAAGAACACCCCATGTGGCCGACATTCATAAGAATGCTCTCTGTGGCCAACATTCAAGAATGCCCTCTACAGTTGACATTCACCATGAATCTCTCTATGACCGTCATTCAAAAAATGCTTTCTACAAGAATGTCTTGAGACTCTAGATTCCCTTTAGGAATCTCAACATTCATCGCAAAAGCCCTCTTTTAAATCTTGCACACAACTCATACTTAAATGATCTCAGTATGTTCCTTATGCTTTCTTTCTTTAGTATATCTTAGAATAGATATTGTCGTAATTACGTGGCTTCTTCTTTGGAATCGAGACTTACTGATCCTTAGTATTATTTTGATGTTGAATGATATGATGTCCTCTTTCTCTGTGACTAAATCATGGGTATTTCTGAAATCTTCTTTTAATCAATGATTGTTTATATTTGACCTTGTAGGATGGAAGGATCATACTTTGATACCACTTTTGATGTAGAATTGAATGTTGCTCTTCTCTTGTATGTGCGATTCCAAAATGAAGGGGCATGTCTCTGATTTGGGGCGACTTCGTCAATTGAGACCAATAAAATCATTTTGAATTAATCATTTTATCAATGCATAGGCCAACCTTGTTTGAGCATGAAATGCAAGTGTTTAACCTTCAAACTTTGTGTTATGTGATCTTTCAACCTCCCAATTGGTCTTGTTTATCAAATGGATTTTCATAACGTAAAACATAGATGGTTTAAACTAAATACTCCCAACATTCATAAATAAACAACTGAATCCTTTTCACATGACTTTATCAACTATTAACATTTAACAGAAAGTAACCGAATTCATGATCAGCTAAAATAACTAGATTAACGACTAACACATCATAACTGTATTTATAATCAACTGAAATAACTTGATTAACGATTAACTAATCATGACTGAATTCATGATCAACTGAAATAACTTGATTAACGATCAACTAATCATAACTTTATTCATGATCAACTGAAAATAACTTGATTAACGATTAACTAATCATAACTGTATTCATGATCAACTGAAATAACTTGATTAACGATACAAGTAAGAAAAATGCTTAACATGAGAAGAAGGAATAGAACATACAAGTATCATTGGAGGATCTTTAGTTGGTTGTGCAAGCCTTAGCTTTGGTGAGAGGAGAAGCATTGACATAGGCTTAACCTCCCAACCTCGGACCATACTTATCCCCTCACATTCTATTAAATTAGAAGGGCTCTCCCTACCTTGGGATTGGGCTTGGGATGTTATTTAGTCCAACCACCTTAGCATCATGGTGTTTTGAATGTCCGCTCAGTTATGAAACGGACATGCTTACATAATTGGCGCTACTGACATCAAGTGATCATTAGATCGCAAACATGCCTATAAACTACTTGGGCCAAGGATTTCCAATGGGTTCAATGACCCGATCACCACCTCTCGACTGGATAACAGGTTTCACTATAGGGATGAGCGTGAGCTATTAAGTATATTTCTTTTAAGTTATTCATGTCTGATTTCTCATTTGCTTTCTTGCAAATTTATTCTACCTCTTCACCACACTTGGCTATACAGCCGGTGAGTCCCAGGTTCTTGAAAGATTATGAGCACTCTGCCCTCTTACGCCTCTTCACCACTTCATGGCTATATTGCTTGTGAATCCTAGGAAAAGTTATGAGCATTCTGCTCTTAATATCTTTTATCATAATTTGTGACAGCATAAAACTTGTTATTGATATCAACAACATTCATGAAGGTTCTTATTACGTTTTGAGACTCCTCTTTAAGAGATACTATTCAACTTCTTTTAAGATGGTTTTGTATATAATGAAGTAAAAAGAAAGCTCAATATCATTCACAGGGAATGTTCAACAAGTTAAATAATATGATCACTGTCATAGAGAAAGAGATCCCTAAGCTTAGCTTGCTGCAGTAGAAAATGTATTTAAAAACATTGAAAGGTAATTCATGACCTGATAAGTGTTGCTTGAAGAACTTGCAATTTGATCGGCTCCCTTTCATTGCTTAAGACGTCACCTTCAGCGCTTATACCTCTGATTTCTAGCCAGAAATACTTGCTCGGCTAAGGGTAAAATCGCACTATTTGATCAAGGTTTAAATCGGTAGTTGCAGGGAGGTATTGGCAGAAGTAAAAATATTGGCAATGAGATAGAGTTCGGTGCTATAGAGGCAAGAAGTTTTGAAGACGACAGAAGAAAGAAATTCAGAAATGTAGACATGGGTGTTTGATTCCCCTCACAACTTCCATTTTTAAAAGTCTAGCCGTGACTTCTTGGCTTCCACCAGTTAAAAGACTATATGCAAATTCATATTGCCAAGTGTTTAAATCAATTGTAAAAGAAAGGAAAATAAAAAGGTTGGAAGGAAGAGTTGGAAAGATTATAATTTCATCTATATATATATATATATATATTTACATACGTTCATGTAAGTATATCGACGGGGTGACATCATTTTATTAAGTTATTTTAATATAATGGTGCCGTTTCATTTTTATATTATATGTTCGTATATATATATATAATAATAATAATAATAATAATAACAATAATAATATGATGAAAGATCAACTAAAATCCTTTTGAGGTATGTTTTATATTTTAATTAGATTATTTCATGTTTAGATTATTTTCTTAGTAGCTCACGAGGGTTCCATAAATGTATCCTGTGATCAAGTCATTGTGTCCTTTCCAAAGAAGTTTAAGGTCATACATGTCGATCTTGATGATTGAACTAAGCAACATCCCATTCTGATGATCTTGTTTAGCAATGCTTCCCCCCGTCTTCATCTTCTCTTGCAATCACCAAAACACTTTGGCCATAATAACAATTTTGTAATAAATTCATATAAACATAATAATCATTATTTTAAATCAAGCAACTACTAATCATCTAGTAACAGTTAATGGTTAACGACCATCTTCATTAACAGTTAATACAACATATATAAATTACTACCTATTTCACATGATCATGAAAGAATAATCCATTAAACTCAATGGTTATGAACAAGTTTAAAATTATGTCAAAATTTTGGGATGTAACATCTTGGGTCCAATAATTCTGAGCAAATTTCTTTTTTAGGCCCATAAAATCATTTTGAATTAATCATTTTATTCATGCATAGGCCAACATTGTTTGAGCATGAAATGCCAGTGTTTAACCTTCAAACTTTGTGTTATGTGGTCTTTCAACCTCCTAATCGGATCTTGAGTCCAATAATTCTGAGTGGAATTCATTTGCGAGTTGAGATTAGGAATCTCGACAAGGGGTCAGAGGCCCATTAGTTGAGATTCTAATCTTGACTTTTGGGAGCTTAACTCTTCCAATTTCGCTATGAAATTCTCCTTAATGAAGGCGATATATAGTCTTCTTGCCCCTATATCATGATCTTGATACGATATGGCAGAGTTTAAGATGTTTTTAGGATTAAGAATCCCGACTAGGGGGCAGCTTCTGTGCCTTACTCTAGATAAATTAAATGTTACCTTCATCAATTGCTAGTTGCTTCTTCATCTTTGTTTTGCTCTCCAAACTTTATGTTGATAATTATAGCTCGTAAAGATAAGTTGGAAGTAGAGTTCAAGTAGGACTCTACTTTATACACCTAACTAATTAAAGTAGTCACCTAAGAAGTAGACTTCAAGTAAGACCCTACTTTATAGAAGTATACTTCAAGTAGGATTCTACTTTATATAAGTAGACTTCAAGTTGGACTTTCCTTTATGGAAGTAGACTTAAAGTAAGACTACTTTTCCCAATGGCTGTTATAAAAGGCAGCTAAGGGTTAAAATATAATTCAATAATCTTTCACAAGGACATTGAGAGAGAAAAAAACAGAGATAAGATAATATTATTAATGTCCAACAAAAGACCACAAAGAGTCTATGGGACTGAGAGCTACAACCAAGAAGCTGACAACAACAAGATCACCAAATGGTGCTGAGAAAAGTAAAACAAAACAAGAGAAGAGAGAGAGGCCAAGGTGAAGATTAGGAGTCTTTCCTTGGCAAAAAGAAATTAGTCACAGAAGGATAAGACTGTGAGTAAATAGGAGCCTTGGACTATCGCAGTGAACTCATGGAAGAATGTCGCTGACGTAAATAACCGCTACAGGGCCTGACAGATCTAGAATGGCCAGTAGAACTGGAAGAATTAGATGACCTTTTCACACCCTGTAATGGAGATAAGGGTGTGAGAATGGCAGTAATAAGTTGATCAGAGCTATGCCAGTGAGGAAGTAGAGACTGCAAAGTACTAGCATAGAGCAAAGTAGCCTCTTGAAGATAAAGAGCAAGACATAACTGGTCACAATAATGGAAGAAGGCTGAGAGAGAACAATAGTCACAGAACAAACAATGAAATCTCCCTCTGATCTCATAAAAGATAGGGCACCGGAAGATAAAGCGAGTCTCCGTCTCAATCTTATCAAGAGTACACAACTTACAGATATGTTCCCCTCTATCAATATGATGATTAGTCTGAGCATGAAGAAGGTGAGAACCAACTCTAAATGACCCTAGAGAGATACGCAAGATATGACACCACCATCGAGAAAGATAACTAGGACAAGCAATAATCCCATCACTAATCTCCAAAAAATGCTCCGCATAGGTGGTCATCCTTCGACGTAAACCACCATGAGAGTTAGTCCAGGCAGTGGTAATATACTGTCTGTAAATGTCAAGTCTGACATTCTCATTCAACTCCTGCCAAGATGGGAGGAGATGAGCAGGAGCATTCAATGAGAAATGATAAGGAGGAAGACGATCAATATCAATTCCAATCGAGCTTAGCAGAGAAGATGCCTAAGCATACTAGCAACGAGCTCGAGAGCTAGTATTAGAACTCGCAGTAGCAACAGAAGAGCAATGTGCCAGATAGGAGTATCTATCACGTTCACCAACAAAACCTGCAAAACCATGTAGGCGATGAAGGAACCAAATCAAATCAAATATGGCTGCAAGATTGAAAGGATGAGCACCAAACTCAACAAAAATAAAACTATGAGGAGTGAACTTGTGACATCTAATGATGCGCCGAAGAAGCAAAGTCTGAACCCAGTCGATCGAGGCCCAGTCAGAACCAAGGAGAGAAGGCCCCCAAACCACGAAACCATAAAGAACAGTTGGCTGAACAAGGGAATCCAAGAGGGATAACTTGGACGAGGTGTCTTGAAAATGGTGTTTGAAACACTGTTTCTCAAGCATAGCAAGAGAACGCATACCCTTACTAACTCTAGATTGAATAGCTGACCTCATATTGAAGCGGGGCTCAAAAAACTTCACTTCAAGATACATATAAGACGAAGTAATCTCAATCTCCTGTCCTTGAAAAAAAGAAGTCAAGATGAGAAGTCTTTAGGCAATTAAAGACCATAACACGAGTCTTACCTAGGTTAACTGCAATCTGTCTCTGAACACAAAAAGAAGCCAAACCATCTAAAAGTCTCTATAAACTCTTTGGAGAAGAAGCAAGAAGAATCACATCGTCTGTGAAAAGAAGAATGGAGATCAAGACCTAGTGTAAGTAGCAACCGCCTCCAGGGAGCGAAATTTTTAAAAGGAAATCTTCAAGCTCATCAATGTACAAACCAAACAAAGTGGGGGAGAGAGGACATACTTACTTAACACCAATGGTGCTATGGATCAGAATTGAGAAACCATCAGGAGTCCTGAATCTACCCACCATAGTTTCGTATAATCTCATAATAGCAGTAAGTAACATCTTAGAAATCCCAATCTCCCGAAGCCTTTGAAATAAAACTATCCTGGGAACAGAGTCAAAAGCCTTGCGAAAGTCAACAAAGCAGCAATAAATTTTTTCCGATTTGTGTCTAGCCTCCTCATTAATAGCCCGTAAAGTGAAAATATGATCCATGGTCTGATAATCAGCATGGAAACCAACCTGACCTCTAGCTCTGCAACCTTTCCTATCAAGCTCTCTAGATAACATAACATTGAGGGATGTGGCATACAGTTTGGCAAATGTGTGTTCGATCATAATGGTCCTATAATTCCCAGGGTCCAAAACAAAACCGGTCTTATGGATTGGGTAAATCAGATGCTTGGATCGGGAAACCGGGAACCCAATACAAATCACCTTATTAAAGAGAATAGAGAAATAGGGGCCCATAATGTAGGCACCAAACTTGAAGAGTTCAGCCTGGCAGAAAGGAGAAACTTTATAGCTGTTAACAAAAAAGGAGAAGGGCAATACCAAGTATATTCCAGGTTTGCTGTTTTGGTTGTAACTTGTTTTCTAGAGCCATATTCCCATGTATTGGGAGCTCTTGTAAGTTTTGAAGTTATTTTGAATGATGAATTGAGTGAAGAGCATATGTACTGTGTATGATTGTGTTTTGCTTTTCTAGTTTTTTGCTGCTTTATTCCGTTAAATAAATGTAGTAGTGTAAATCTAGATCTGATCTAATTACCTAGAAAGTGGATTTAAGAAATGAACACTTTATTCTTTGTTTATTGGTTGATATTTATTGTTTGTATTGCTTTAGGAGTGAATTTGATCATCACTTGCTCAAGATTTCGTTCTCATTTACCAACATTTTCATTGTCATTTAATCTCCAGTCTTAATTTTCTCCAATTTTAAACAATTGAAAGTTTAGGATACACTTCAAACATTACCCAATTTTGGGTGGAATTTTGGCATGAGTCAAGATTTTCTTAAGGTGTTGGGCGGAATTTAACATCCCAAGTGGACGTTAGATTCCAAACCTTTCTTAGGATTGTGCTTTTGCTCGTACAAGGTCACAAGTCTATTGGGCTTGATTTAGATTCCCAACTCCATCATTGTACTTGTTCTTGATCTGATTTACATTGTTTTGGAGTCACAAAAGCAATTGCGGTTGCCTTACATCAACATCAATTAAGATCACTCTAGTTACCCCCCTTTCGTTGCGCTAGATTAGGAGATGGAATTTCTTTGCTACTTAGGATATGGAATCCCAATTGTGGGTTGATTTCCGCCTCTAAGTCAGGATTTATACATTTCTACTTAGCTTTACCTCTTGTTGACTCAATTTTGTCCAACTTCACTTAGAAATTCAACAAGATTTTCATGGATAACTTTATGCTTTGTTCAATCTAATCTGTAGTTGGGTTGATTGGCATTTGATTCCATTCATGTTTCATCCATGCATTTTCTAGGTTTTTGCTCTCTTCCTTCCAATTCGTTAGTTGATTTTCACTTTAATTCTTCAAGTTTGATCTTCTTATATCATTTAAAGTTGAAATCACACTTTAAGGTGCCTAAATACTTGGGCAGAAATGAGGGGGTGTCAAGATTTTGCCTAAGAGGGGCAGAAATATGATGTCTCTTGAGAGTGAGAATCCTGAGAGGGGGTTGGAATCCGACCTCCTCTCAGGGTTACCTTACTTTTGCAAGTTGAGCTTACAAGGTCATAATTTTTTTTCACTCTTTTTTTTCATCAATTTGCATTGAGGACTCGCCTTGTAATCACTTGGAAACCATCTAGACCCGGGCGAAAATTTGGGGGTTGTTAATATTGCAATCTTGAGACATGGTCAGATTTGACGTAGATGTTTTCTAGGTCATATTTTGACCTAGAATCTTGAGAGGGGGTTGGATTTTGACCTCCTGTCAAGGTTACTTTTGCAAGTTGAGCTCCCAAGATTATTTTTTTTTCACTCATTGTTTTCATCAATTTGCACTTGGAGCTCGCCTTGTAGTCACTTGGAAACCATCTAGACCTGGGCGAAAATTTGGGGGTTGTCAATACTGCCAATCTTGAGACATGGTGGGATTTTGACCTAGTATCGAGATTTTCAATTTTGCAAGTTAACTCCCAATTTTCTAATTAATTTGGTAAGCTCTGAGGGCAAAGTAATTTATATAAAATATAACATTTAAGTTACATTATTTATACTTATATTTTATATAAATATTGTTAGGATGTTTGAGTAGCTTCCAAGTTCATAGGATTTATAATATCAATTTTAGGTTTTGGGAGTTTTTAAAATATTTTAGATTTAGCCAAATCTTAGGGTTCAACACGCCTCCGTTAGTGTTATCTCCCACCACTTTCCTCGCCCTTCTAAGATGAAATTGAAATTGAAACAAGGATTTTCAAAAGGTTCTAATTCATTTTATTATAAATCATTTGATTTCAACCTCCATATCCTTGACCAACTTAGCCCAACTCTTGCTCACACCCTTGACTAATTTGACTGCCCAACGAATCAAAGTTGTTCAAACTCATCTCATCTTGGAGATTTGAAAATTTCCACCACCTAAGACCACCTAAGACCAATGCTACTGTTAAAGCAAAAATTGGGGGCCCCATTTACAATGGGGTGATGGTGTGAAAACCTCACAAGAATGCACAACAAGGAAATGGTCGTGTTTAATGTGCGCTAAGGTGCTTTTCCTCCAAATGGTCATGCCTTGGTATGGGTGCTAGACAATGTCTCCCATACCTAACTAGGCCAAGATCAATCACTAGTGAGTCAAATGTTTAAATCTCCAATCACCCTGCCATAGAGGATAGGCATGAGTTGAGGGAGATGGACCCTGACAAATTATAGTTAACCCATTGGTCAAATGGAAGTGATATGCTAAAAAATCTAGACTTGCAAGAGAGTATAGGTCACGATGCTCTGAAACTCATGGTGCACGTTTCGACTTAGGTCATAGTACAAATGGGCCAGCATGTGCAACCCCAAGCTTATACATGTTAATCTTGTAGCTTCAGTTGGATTGAACCTATCTATATATAATCCTTCTATGGTTATTTGTTAAACATTATTGCATTTGGTTAATTATAAATTAGACAAACTTATATATATATGTGTGTGTGTGTGTGTGTGTGTGTATGTTTATATATTGTTAATATTGTCTGATGGTTATTAACTTGCAAATTACCCAAAGACATGTCTCCTCTACTCGTATATATAATCAAGTCTGCACTTGGAACACACATATACGGAAATGGCATTGCTATTACATTTGTAGAAAACAATCCTCTAAATTTAAAATGGTATCAAAGCAAGGCTACAAATATAAGAAAAGATTATAGAGGGATATCTACGCAGGGAAGGGACATTATCATAATGGGTTTGACAGTTTTGACCCAAAGATCATCAAGCAGTCTAGACTCGAGTAGTTTACCACTGACAGTTACTCCATGAACTAGAGAATACTCACGCTCAAGTTTTAACAGTTTGGTTGCCGGCATTGATTGCAAAGTTCATGAAAAACTACTTATATTTTCAAGCAAATGTAACTAGTGTAGGTAGTTTCAAATATCATGAAACTTTTGCAGCAAATAATAATTTTGGCACTTTTAACAATAAGGTTGTTCTTGGCTTTGGGACCTTATATAGACATCCATCATGAAATCGTGTGGCAACTAAATCTCTAGATTGCATGGAGTGTTGTTTTTCGTAAAACATAGTGATTTTATAATCATTATACCTGCAAATGCATGTAATGCTTGAAACATGTATCGCCTCAAGGGACGAATTGGAAGGATCTTAGAAAGCACATAAATTGTTTTAATTGAAAAGCCTTGAGAAACTATCAAGAACATGCAATAGATCAACTAAAATTGGTGGATATGCATGTCGAAATGCAAAGCATGGACAAGGCATTCCAACTGTTTGAAATAATGCTTCAATTTAATACAAATACAAAGAACGCCACCATCACACAATGAATGTGCAAATTTAGCAATTTGTTATGATATACGAGGGCTTAGAGATTGCGTGATTGACAAAAGTGATTAAAGATAAAGTAGTTATTGTCAGATCCCTTGGGCCTACTCATGGGTTTCTATGAAGATAATGATGACGGTCATATAAGAATGTGAGAGAACGAGCAATTGGCACTATTTATCAGGGAGATCTTGCAATTTTGAGAAGTGTATGTATACTTCCATCGAATTACGGGTTGGAGTTCCATTGATTCCACATTCAACAAGCATGTGTTCTAGAGAGACAATGATGGTAAAATAAAATATCCTTAAGTTGCCCTGAGTCAATGCTAGTATCATTCTAAAGCTCCCATATTGACCCTCATATTTTGCAACCTATTGTGAGGAACCCTAGGAATGGTAAAATTTTGCGAGTTGTTTAACAAGAATGCCACCTCGAAATGCAGTAATGAGAAACTCGAGGTTGGCAAGATATGCGCAAGGTGAAGGTTCTTTTGTGGTTATTGTGTGTCCAATAAAAGACCTGTGGGTTGAAAAGATTTGAGCATAGGCATAAGCAAAACCCTACTTGTTCAATAGAATGTCTCACGGGTGATGCAAAAAGGTTCTTTTGTGGTTATTGTGTGTTCAGTAGAAGACCCACGGGTTGAAAAGATTTGAGCATGGGCATAAAAAAAACCCTACTTGTTCAATAGAATGTCTCATGCATGATGCAATATAGTATGGAGGAGTGACAAAAGTTTGATGAAATTGCACAAATTGATGTTATTTTAAGTGCCACATTCGCAACATGTAGATGATTGGTTTAATTAAAAGTCCTTAGAAACTCTCTAGTGATGCAATGATTTCTACAAACATGGAGGATGCAATAGTTGCATTGGCTTGTTCTCAAAGAAGGCTCAAGTTTAGTAAAGCATGCTACCAACTTCTAAGAAAACTCCAGAGCTCTTCAAAAAACTCCACTAGGAAATTTCTCCCATAGATCATGATAGAGCTCTCGGGAGGAAATGTTGGCTTTGGGAGAAGAAAATTGGGGGTCTAAGAAAGAGCTCACATATAATAAGACAACACGCAGATAATAGAGATAAGTAACTAAATATTTGAATGAAAGCTAAAAGTTGCAGAGAATGATAGGTATTCACGACAGTAGTAATAACTCAACCATGTCGCTTGGATATGTAGTGACACACACATACAAAAATGATATAAAGAGCCATAATTGGGGCATCAAAGTTTTCTGAATGAGACTTTTCTATTAGTAGAGAGCAGTAAGGACCAAAAGAAAGCGACCAGTGTTTGGAGTACTGACTAAAGCTATATTGATTCAATCGAATGTTTATTAACAAGCAACACTTGAATTCATCCACAATACAAGATTGGAAAAATATGGAGATGAGACCAAAGTCTATAAAGCGTTTTGGGAGTATGACTCTACAATGGAGTTCATCGTAAAATAACATATAACGACTTGACAAGTATTCTCTATCAAACAATGAGAAGGAATTAATAGGAAGATCTGTGAAAAATGTGGAAGAACAAAACGTTCACAAGCATTTAATGAATAAAGAGAAAGGAAGGGATATCTCTTCTCTATATTTCCACCCTTCATCAAAAAGTAATGAAGGAAAAGAAAACCGAGAAGATAATGTACATGTGAAGGCTTGACATGAATAAACTAGCCCTTTCTTGTTCCACTTCTATTTTGTATGGATTTGCTCCCTCGGGATATGTAATAGACGAAGCTAAGTGCTAGCTCTTCCTTGCATTAGATTGATTATGAGCAATTTCTCAGACTTCTCTAGGTGAGGACAAACTTCTATAACTAGAGCAACTTCCTGTCCAGCAGATCAACACTATTGCATTTTTGAATGATCAAGTGTTTGATCAATTCTGAGTCGTGTTTTCTTCCTTAAATGCATCCTTGTCTGATTTGTTGTATTCTGTCATTGGTTCAATTAAAGAATGAAGGAGTCAAAATTCAAGTTTGATGGTAAGCATGTGGAAGACATTAAATTTGAAGGGGAAAACTCACTTCTTGGTGTCGCTAAAATTGTGTGCAAATTCAAAAGTATATATAATAGTGGGAATTTTACATTGTGGGGGGAATAATAACCAATGTTTCATTCCCCATTGTTTAAATAAATGTGTATATGGAGGTAAAAAGAATGATGCATTAGGAATGTTGTTGAGGCATAATCATGGATGATAACATCCAGGACTATGAAATAAAGAAAAGATAGGGGGCTCTTCCATTGAGAGGGAGGAGATAGCGATGGAATCTTGTTCAAATATTAAGATTGGTCGTTTAGATGATCTTATGACAGTAGGTCCAAGAGTGAGTAACTAGAGGGAGATTGACATTTCATTAGAGGCAACCTTGAACGAAGAGGTTTGAAGATTAATATCAGATTCAGAGGGAGTCTAACAAGCAACCTTGGATGGAAAAAGTCAACAGATTGAGATCTGCTTAATGAGTTCTTCTCTACGAGGAAGAAGTTTGAGTCGGAATTCATTTGTAATGCATTCTTCTCTGTGAGAGGTTTTAAGGTGAGTGCCCTTGTTCCACCCTCTAGGAGTAGCTATGGTGGATCCACCCTTTGACATGGTTCATGGTGGATATCATGTGACTTACTACATGATTCTGTTGAAAAACATCATGAGAGGTGACGATCTTTCATTGATGTTTGGTTATGGTTCTTGTTGTAAGGTGATGATCTTAACAATGACTTTATCTGTTGTCATGATGGACTACATTAAGTTGTTGTCTTAGAGGTCATAAGAACCTTTTTGCTATTCATGATGGAAAACCTTCTGTTGTAGTCCCATAGATTGTGATAGCCACTTGTTATTCTGATGGACTACATTAAGTTGCTGTCCTAGAGATCATATAACACATACCCCTCTAGGATATGACATATTCTATTGGTAGGCATCATGGGCTTGATGCCAGTGTGCATACAAAGAGAATATAATTATGATGAATATCATATGATTGATATTCCTTGTTGAATCATACGTTTGGTGATATTGAAAGGTAACATCTACTTCGATGGATAGATGTTGATATCCTTAAATATGTCATTAAAAGAATATCATATTACGATGATTTCTCTCTATGTGCTTGAGAGAATAATGTGCTCTATAACAATCCTCCCTAGCTAAGAGGGAGAGTTAAAGTTGTAGCTTCAGGCGAATTGAATCGATCTAGAGATAATTCTTTATGGTTATTTTTTAAACATATTGTCTAATGGTTATTAACTTGCAAATTACCATATAGACATGTCTCCTCTACTCATATATATAATCAAATCTGTACTTGGAATACATAAGGAAATGGCAGTGCTATTACATTTGCAGAAAAAATCCTCTAAATTTAACAATACATACCCCATAGTTTGCAAACTCTTCAAGTATTCTCAGAGTTTCTGAGTACTCTCAATATTTTTTGTTGGGTGAGTACTCTCAAGTTTAACTCTCGCTTATTTATAGATGTAAAAAAATGTAGGTAATAATGTTGATGCAGGGAAAACATTGGATTAGATGCATTTTCACATCATTTTAGTGCTATAAAACCATTTTCTCTATTGAAATGTCAATTACTAATTGAATACATTTTGTAATTGTATTCTACAAAAAAATATGTTTCTTTAAGAGATTTCAAATTTTAGTACTTTCTAAATTGTCAAGTTTTTTCCGAGTTGAAAATTTTGGGCTTGCTGAGTACTCTTCGTGTCCAAGTCTGAAAACTATGATGTGCCGTATTCTCTCCATGGCTTGGATGCGTCAAACGACGCTCCCAGGTAAGTGTTGGCCTCATCCATCAATAATCACTTGTAGTGCTTTTGTAGCAATGATGATGTGTCAGAACGAAGGTATTTGGATGCATCTAATCCAACCATTGTAGGTAAATGTGTCCAGAGTCACATTATTACAACCACATCCCCACTGTTGGCCCTTCTGCAGCTACTAAACAGTAAGGGCCTCATCCACATAAACATGCTTCCTACAAATGCATAGGCGAAGAATGTAGTTGACATCCATCAATGTCATTGTCATCTCCCTAGTGGAATATGAAAGGACACGTTTTTTGCATCCGACCACTCCATGAGTGCCATTAACATAGGCCCACATAAGCAATTCTCAGGCAGTTGGTAGACCCACCATTGGCCTACCAACTAGAGTCTTACCCACTCTGCTTTGATCAGCTCATTTGTGCGATCCTAGAGCATAGATAAAATGTGCTTTAGTGCATGCTCTTGAACATCCGAGAGTGCTTGCAAACACAAATAATGACAATGTGTCAAATATGTACTTGATCGATTATGAAAACTATAACAAAATTCTTAACTTTACATTTCTAAGTCTTATGGATGTATGTGTGGCTCAAGGACGCCAATGCGGTTGTCCTTCAAGATGCTAGTGCGGAGTGACTGGCCTCCACAATGCAAATGCTTAAGTTCTCTTGGGGCAAATGCATGGGTTTAGGACACATGCATGAAATTTGGATGCATGTGCTGCGTTGAAAGCTAAAAGGACCAAAAGCAAATGCAAAAGTTGACCAAGGGGGTCAAACGAAGCCTACCATGCTTGTTTTCTTGTCCCCCACGGTGGCACACAAGTCCTTGATCCTGGTCACTCATAAGCTTGACTACGAGGCATTTTCACTGAGATTCTACAATGACAGAACAAAAACCCTCGCAATGAATAGTGCAAATGACCCTTCTAGTGGCCCACCTCACACATATATAGCCTAGAATGGGCATAAAAAATATGAATTTGTTTTTGTGGTCTATCTAAAACAAAATTCCTTGTTTCCCCCACTTACCAGGGGCACAAACACAAGGGGCCTACATTTCTCCTGTGGCGTTTCTTTTCGATTGGAACTAACGTCTCTTGAGCATTATTTTCAGCATAGTAGCTTCTTCAGTGTTTGGTATTGACAATTTTCACTTTTGCGTATCATATCACAAATACGGTAATTCCACATTGAATGCTGGGGGCATCACTTGCATCCACCTAGTTGACTTTAGCGATTGATATAGGTAAATTTCCAAAGGTAATAAATGCACCACATGTATCTAACAAAAATTATCATTTGAGCAAATTTAGTGCACTTGATCCCTCATGACAACCGACTCACTAAATTGGGGGCAAAATGTAGTGTCCTCAAATTGCACCCCTACATTTATGATAGATATGCATTAGACCCTGTGCATTAATGACTAAGGTCATGAGCGATACTCATTTTGATACTATGAACCTCTAAACATAGTGTCTACAACTCCTAATCCAAGATTGGACCTAATACGGTCAGACACAAGCGTGTTGTGTGATGTGTGCGGAGTGCACACTCGTCCATGTCAAGTTCAAAATTCAAAAAGAGCATATTTGCATCTAAGTCCGCTTTTGATGCACGTCCCTTCTTTTGGGTGCCTAAGAAATAGTTATCACCGCCCTTTGTGAACCATAAAAGCTTCATTTTTTCCTCATTTTGGACTAAGCGACTCTCAAGTCTCTCATTTTAGCTCTCAATATCTCAAAGTGAAGCATGATGGATTTACCATGTATCTTTCTCTACTGAATCAATCTCAGAGAGGGGTCCACCTAGTGTAATGTTGCTTCTATCTTTCTTGTTCCATAGTATCATGTTAATCTCATTGAATTGATCTATTGTTATTTATTTATTTGGGTCATTAATCTATTGTGTAGTAGGGGCTTTCCTCCCTCAAGTGAGGCTCGTTTCTACTAGTCTTCATATCGTGCTTTGTGTAATAAGGGCTTTCCTCCCTCAAGCGAGGTTTTTTTTTATTGCCAGGTTTTGTGTAATAGGGGTACTCTTTCATTAAGTGGAGATCTATTTCTATTACTTGTTTTCTTATCGGTTTTTCTCTATTATATATTTTTGACAATTTGTAGAGGTGGGAACATAATAGCGGGTGTTTGACTTAGGCAATTCTTTGTACGACCCCAACAATTTTCCTGTCTTAGTTTGCAAGTGGGGAACAAGTCTTGTGGACATAATAAATTGGGTAATTTGACAATAAAATGTGCCTTCTTTGCTTTTTGGCAAAGAGGACTACAGTCTGACACGCTGTTGTTAGAGGCCAAGAGCTTCAAAATCATTAGGTATGTAGTTTGATATCTGTATTTCATGCTTCTGTAATTAGAATATCCATATCTGCTAGAAATTCTTAGATATTTGTCCTTTTTATATTTTCAGTTTATAGGTTAGATATCATAGATATAGTTGTTACTTTTGTATTGCAATTAGGATTTAGTATTTTCAATCACTGATTTCTTTGGTTGGATTATAGTAGTTTCATTATTTCATTTCTTAGATCTGCTAGCTCACCAAAGCACTAGTAGAAGTGAGGTAGCATAAGGAAGACTTGTTCTTTAGAAAGTAGCAAATCTGTTGCGCTATAGGTTCATTTTATTTGTTCATACAAAAAACATAAAAATCATAAATATGTACATATTTGCAACCTAAAAGCAGGAATATTAGAGGCAAGATAAATATCTCCCAATATTAAAGTCCAAGAGTATTTAAAAACGTTAAATCAATAATGTTAAAATATAATATTATAATAAAATTATTAATAAAGGTAATATCAACATGTTAATTGACTTTTTATTAAAATTAGTTGGCATTAAGACATTTAAATTAATATATTTGTAATGCTAATAATGTTATAATTAATAATAAAGAAAAAACTATATTAATGTTACTATTACTAATCAATATATTTGCAATATTTGAGTCGAGCAAAAACAGGTTTTGAAGGGACCCAAAACCCTGTACAAAAGCATTACATTAGATAAAGCATTTCAAGTCCCATAGAAAAACAGACCCCAAGACACTAAGATGGACCAACAACAACCCAACCTACCATTAAGACATGACAAAAAGCCAACAATCAACCAACAAACACAGCAACAAAACAAAACAGAAGAAACCCCAGAGCAGCTAACGCATCAATTTCAAGGTCCCAGCGGCCTCCTCTTCCAGCTTAGTCATTCTCTGAACCACATTCTTCAAATCCATCATCCTGGTCAGACTGGATTGCGCCTTCTTTTTAATGCTTGCTCTAGTTCTTTTCTCCAGACCAGCAACTGCCCCAACACTCTCCTCAGGACCTAGCTGCACATTCACAATAGCCTTCGATTGCAGAGAGTCCTCCAACTTGTTCACCATAGTCCTCATACTATCTGTTGAATTCTGCAGGACCTTGAGGGAATCGGTCACGATTTTCGTGAGGGCGGAATCAGTCTTATCAGCTCTCTGGTCCAAATCCTTCATTTTATGCTTGAATACCAAATTCTTCTTTTCCTCAGCCTCCACAAAGTCCAATGTCTTCTTTTTCTCCTCAAGAGTCCACAGAGCACCAAGATCAGGGGGGAGAGAGTAAATTTGCTCAATTTACTCTTCAAATCCTCTACCTTGATTGACAAAGGACGAAACTTCAAATTGAGTCCCTTAATTTCATGGAAGGCCCATTTCATAAGATGGAAGGAGTAGAGAGAATCAGCCTCGGCTGTTTACCAAACCCCAAAATCATCTCTTCTTTTTTCCCCTTGAAATAACTAAGCATCAAGCACACAGAAGAGGGTCTAACATTCACATCCGACTCATTTGAGAGAGGGCTTGATGTAGACATCATGGTCCATCTCACCCGAGAAGTTGTCCAGCAGAGGAGCCTTGCCTTCATCAACAACTCCATTCCCAGATTTCGGTGTAGCAGAATCCGAACCTTCCTTGCCTTGCTTTTGCATTCTTTCCTTCTCCATAGGAGGAGGGAAGGCACATCATCATGGGTGCGAGCATCATAGACCTTCTGCAAGTAGTCATCTTCATTGTGTTCTATCTCTATACCCTTTTCATCCCACTCTATGTTGCCCTTAGAGAAATCTTGCAGGACTCTGCGCTTGGAGGAATCTGCTTTAGAAGAGGAGCCAGATACCCTTTCTTCCGAGGGGAAGGATGGATTTCCTCAGAATCCTTCTGTGTATCCATCCCTTTCTCCTCCCAATCAACCCTGCCCTTCACCTCCTTGGGAGACTCAGAAAACTTTATCCTTTTAGTAGAAGGGACATGCGAAGTGTCATGTCCCCTTTTCAAATAATTAAAAAATAATAATCTTTGCTAAGGCAGGCAGGCCCAAGAAAGTGAAGTTTCTGAAAAAGGGGGTTAATCTTTGGAAACTGTTGGACTAATAAATGAAAATTATTATTAAAATATGTTTCATTAACCTCTCTTGGACATGAGTTACAGTTATGCCCTCTTTTAAGGGGTTTGGAGGCATTTTTGGGCGGATTGGAGAACTTGATTTTTGCTTATTCTTTGTTATTCTTCAGAGGCTGCCAAACCTGTGGAGAAGGAGACCCAAGAACGGGAGTTTGCAGGTTTCCAGGGAGACCCAAGAACGGGAGTTTGCAGGTTTCCAGGAAGGCTAAGGACGAGAGTTTGAAACCATTCCATGTGCATGCTCATACAGAGTTTGCCTTTGTGCTGAACAGTGTAGATTTGTGGGTTTTTGGGTGTGTTTTTTACATGAGTTTGGTGTTTTCAGTTGAGCATTTCATATCAGTTTTGGTTGCTGCTTTATTTCAGACTTTAAGCTGTTAAAATAGAGCTGAATATATGTATTGGGATGTGATTAAACTTCTGAGATAGTTTATTAGTGTTGTGTGGTGTTTCCGGGCATTTTTGTGTTAATTTCGGGAGCACGATGAGCATAGTTTTTGTCCTACATTTGAGAACTGTTGTGTAAAAGTTATACGGATCTGGAAATGTCATTTTGTAGGCTGTTATGTTGCTGAAATTTCTGTAAAAATGTCCACTTTCAGATTTATTAATAATTGGTGAAGCTGTGAAGCTTTTGGCACAATTTCTGGCATACCCGATTTGGGGTTTCTTGAGAAATTTGGAGGATCTTTGTGATATTAGTTGTTTGATCTTAAAGATCTGATTAAAGGTTGGAAATATCATGTAAAATCAGAAAAGGGACATTTCAGTGGTATCAGAGCCATGATCTTGCCAGCTTGAGGGTTTGTAGAAGTTTGCAGGTCAGTTTGACAACTACCCAGATCTTGCATTTCAGTTTTGAGAACTACCCAAATCTTGCATGTCATAATTTATGATTGCATGTTGCTTCTAATCAGCTGCATGTCAAAATTTATGGTTGCATGCTACTTCTAATCATTTTCATGTTAGTTCTTGGTGAATTTGGTGGTTGTAGAAGTTTGCATGTCAGTTTTGACAACTACCCAGATCTTGCATGTTAGTTTTGACAACTACCCAGATCTTGCATGTCATAATTTGGTGGTTGCATGTTGCTTCTAATCAGTTGCATGTCCAAATCTATGGTTGCATGCTACTTCTAATCATTTGCATGTTAGTTCTTGGTGTTTGAAGAAGTTATATCCTATTGGGGTTACACTCTACTTTATCCAGAATGGACAGGTATAGTACAGAGTTTTAGAGGGAACGATCTTGGACAATTGATAGCCAGAGTCAAAATAGTAGAAAGGATGGTTATTTAGACATTCGAGATAAACTTATGAAAATAATCCATGACATGTCTAAACAGTTGGTTGAGCACCACCGTATAATGAATGACATGTTATCTGACCCAGCTAAGGTGGATAAGTTGACTGGATTTCTATTTGGCAGATTTTCTCACAAGACAGATGACACAATTCCCAAGAACTTGCATGAGGAGTTTGAGAAACTAGCTGATAGCCAGGTAGAGGTCTCAGATTCTACTCTGCCACAGGAGGTGGTGGGAAAGGATATTACACAGATTGATAGTAACGATCAACTTGATACTCAAATTGAGATAATTGTTTACAGGTTGTCAAAGGGTGATGCCACAGGTATTCAGGATGGTATAGTTACAACAGGCAGTGACTACAGTGTAGTGGGTTCAGATGATGATTATGAGGATGTTGTTGTGCAGGATGGTGAGATACCTGGTAGAGATGAGCAAACATTGAGCATTCATGACTTTGCTGAGAAAGAGTACCAGGCACAGTTAGATGCTTCATCACATGAGGTTGAGGCAGGTAGTACTTCACATGATTTATCCCGCCAACTGAAGGTGAGTGAAGATAGTATTTTGACTTCATTATCTCATCATGATAGGTATGTGGAGTTAGTTGGTATTGGTCATATTACTCAAGTGAGGATTTTGCTTGAGTTACCAGCTGATTCTAGTTTACAGATATGGACTCAAGATTGTTATATTGGCATTTGGGATTCAGTTGACAGGAGATCTTTAACACTTTTTGGTAGCAGTGTTTGTTTGGGTGCTATCATGGATTTGATTAGCAAATTGCACGGTGTTGTCTTTTCTTGTGCTAGTAGCTTGTCCAATGTTGGTATTAGTTTTTATACACCGATGTTGGGCTTTGTTCATATATCCAGTCAACCATACTTGCTAGAATGTGTTGATGATATTTCATATTTGGTAGTGTGTATAGATGAGTCCCAGGATCATATTGGCATTGATGACATCCAGGAGGATGCAGTGGGCAATTTTGAAGACTTAGTTTCCTTGGGTATAGAGGAGTCAGACAGCAATGCTAATGTTTTTGATACTCCGTATGTTGATATGAGTTTTAGATTTGATTCACAGGATATGGATGGTAATACTCTAGAGACTAGTAACTTTGAGGATACTCCTTTAGACAGTGCATCAGAGGAGGTTTGTAGGAGACAGTCAAGCCAGTGCCATCATGTGTCTAATCAGTTGAGAGTTAGTGACCAAGACATTGCTATCACTTGCCAACATTTCGATGCTGCTCGTCAGTTGTTAGCAGTTTATGGATGGGGTTCTCCTACTAGTGATGAGCAGGGAGACAGTTATCTTTCCTTGACAGAGTTCCACTCTTTATGGGAGGCTATCCAGATTCTGAGACAGGATTATATGCAGTTGGTAGCCGACAGAGATTATCTTATGAAGTGGGGCAGTACAGCATATGATGCATTGTTGGCCAAGGAAGATGAGGTGAGTGAGCTTACTGAGCAGCTTGTGGTGACTTTTGAGATTCTTGAGAGTACACAGTTGGCTTTCAAGGAGTCATAGTTTCATTTGGCTAAGGTGACCATGGAGTTAGAGCAACTACAGTCTTCACCTGATTCTATACAGTCACAAGCAGTGGTGTTTGGTGATCCGAGGATGTGCATGGCCGAGATTGTCAGAGACAGTGGAGATGGGGATGCATCCATTCTTGATACTAACATTGGAATATCAGGTTCATTCCCACTAGAGTTAGGTTCAGTTGAGTTGGGTGTTGTAGCAGATTGTTGTATGCCTGACATGGTGGTGGCCTCTAGTATTGATGGCACAGAGACTAGAGATTTATCAAAGATCATGTGTGATGTTGGTGAGTCGGCAATTGGCATGGTTCCTACTAGTAACACTACTCCCTTGGTGATATCTTCGGAGGTAGTAGTTAGTTCCAACATGGTTAATGATCAATTGCAGTTAGTTTCATCTGGATTACAGTCTGAGCCACTGACTGAGATTGGTGCATTCTATCGGCATTACACTGTGAGGTATGCTCATCAATTTACCTTTGATGACCATGTTGATGAGATAATGATACAGAGGTGTACTTTGGTTCCTAGTGCTTATCATCAGTTATGGGACAATTTGATGCCTCAAGATGAGAGTTGTGATGGGCATGACATGGCGATAGGTTCTACAGTTGACAGCTTGATAATACATGACTTAGAGCAGGAGTTTCAGAGTGATGCTTCAGCGAGTGTTGTTATTGATTCTACTCCTTTGGCTATGACATCTCCTGACTTAGCTGGTGATCAGTCACAGTGGGTTGTATCACTTGTTCATGGTGAGTTGTTGACTAAGGTTGGTTTTTTTTATCAACATTATATTGCTAGGTATGTACATCAGTTAGCATTTGATCCTTGTGTTGAGGAGTTGATGGCAGGAAGATTTGGTTTGGGTTCCAATTCTTGCTATTTATCTTGTGATGGCTTTTCACCATCAGGGGTGCATGGTAGTTATGGTAATGAGATAGTGGCCGATGATTTGCAAAGTTGTGTTGACTACAGGAGTTGTACAGTGTGTGGATTCTCCATACTTGGTACAGTTTCATTCGAGAGCATTCACCATTGTTGCAGAGTTGGATTGTGCATTCCGTATAGGCCAGTGGGATGCGTTGATGGTATTTACTGTGTTGGTAGTTTGATTTGTCCACTTTGCTTGGGTTCTGATGTTCTAAGAGTTTGTGCCTCATGGGTTTTTGATTGTGGTAGTGGTGATTTCGGAGTTTGGTTGAGCTATAATTGTCAATTTGATTATGGATTCCTCTTGGTCATATTGCAGAGGATATTGCAGTAGCCTATGTTAATTGGTAGTAGTATAGTTCATGACTACATTTGGGATCCAGGTGGATTGATTGGTTTATTTTTCAACCATTGCTTGAGGACAAGCAATGTTTGGGAGGGGAGGACTTGTCATGTCCCCTTTTCAAATAATTAAAAAATAATAATCTTTGCTAAGGCAGGCAGGCCCAAGAAAGTGAAGTTTCGGAAAAAGGGGGTTAATCTTTGGAAACCGTTGGACTAATAAATGAGAATTATTATTAAAATATGTTTCATTAACCTCTCTTGGACATGAGTTACAGTTATGCCCTCTTTTAAGGGGTTTGGAGGCATTTTTGGGCGGATTGGAGAACTTGATTTTTGCTCATTCTTTGTTATTCTTCAGAGGCTGCCAAACCTGTGGAGAAGGAGACCCAAGAACGGGAGTTTGCAGGTTTCCAGGGAGACCCAAGAACGGGAGTTTGCAGGTTTCGAGGAAAGCTAAGGACGGGAGTTTGAAGCCATTCCATGTGCATGCTCATACAGAGTTTTCCTTTGTGCTGAACAGTGTAGATTTGTGGGTTTTTGGGTGTGTTTTTTGCATGAGTTTGGTGTTTTCAGTTGAGCATTTCATATCAGTTTTGGTTGCTGCTTTATTTTAAACTTTAAGCTGTTAAAATAGAGCTGAATATATGTATTGGGATGTGATTAAACTTCTGAGATAGTTTATTAGTGTTGTGTGGTGTTTCCGGGCATTTTTGTGTTAATTTCGGGAGCCCGATGAGCATAGTTTTTGTCCTACATTTGAGAACTGTTGTGTAAAGGTTATACGGATCTGGAAATGTCATTTTGTAGGCTGTTATGCTGCTGAAATTTCTGTAGAAATGTCCACTTTCAGATTTATTAATAATTGGTGAAGCTGTGAAGCTTTTGGCACAATTTCTGGCATACCCGATTTGGGGTTTCTTGAGAAATTTGGAGGATCTTTGTGATATTAGTTGTTTGATCTTAAAGATCTGATTAAAGGTTGGAAATATCATGTAAAATCAGAAAAGGGACATTTCACGAAGCCTCCACATCCTCCTCCAATTCTCCCTTGGCCCTTCACCAGAAGGCTGACTCCCAGTAGTATCCTTTCTTTGCTTAATACTAGGGCGAGAAGTGTTAACCCTAATGTACTCACAAATGAGGAGAATGAGACCTTGGTGAGGAACTTGTCTCCGAGGGATTCTCGTCCATCTTAACACTATAGTTGAGGTCCAACATCAAATAGTAAGGGAACCACATACAGGCTTTGTGCTGAAAGTGGTTAATTATAATGAAATGGTACCCATGAATTCTGGTATATATACCATCTAAAGTAAAAGACTCCATTATAGGTTTAAGAACTTCTCTCCAAATCTTCTTTATCCGCTCAGGTTCATGAAAGGAAGAGTTACCTTTTTCCATAAAATCCCTCTCGTGGTCAGTCTCAGGAAACCTGATAATCACATTATTAGAGGTCTTCCTGTCTTTGTAGAACTTAATCCCCTTCATGGAGAGCCCAGTAACCCTAGCCACCAACTCCTCATCTAACATCACTCTCCTACCCTCCATTGTCGCATAACCATTGCTCTAGCCTTCCACAAACTCTAGGGTAGCTGACACATTAGAGCCATACAATTTCTGCATAAAACCCGTCACCCCACTCCCCTTCAGCATTTTCCAAACAACCAGTTCCCTCTTCCAGTAATGACAGGACGTGGGCTCGATGTGTTTGAACTCACCTCCCATGTTCTTAGAGTAAGAATGGCTACACTGCAGGAAAATTTGAGACTTCGAAATGAAACTGCTCATCAGAAAACACACAAATAATCCCCAAAAAGTGTGCGGAGAATTAAGAGAGATTAATTCGTGCAGCCTTACTAGACCTTTGACATCATTATTGTTAATTACAAAGTGATTGTGTTTCACTGCCACGATTAATTATTTTCCCAACTCTGCCACCCATCCAATCGTATCTTAGGAAGGCCTTTATGTCATTATTTAAATTCTCCTGCCCTCCCATATAACAATTTCATTATCATAAACTCCAATGTTGGCAAAACCATCGGCCACAACATTGGCCTCCCTATGGGAATGTGAGATATAACAATTCCTCCCTATGGGAATGTGAGATATAACAATTATCAAAAGATTGGATTATATCACTAGCTTCTTTTATTATGTGGTCTATAGTCCACAAAGCTTTATGACTCCCATCAAGACATTTAATAATTTTATTAGAGTCACCTTCAATCCAAACGTTTTACATTGGAGGCGACTTATAATTTTTATAGTTTGCAAGTTCCCCATGGCTTTTGCAAAATGGTTGTTCTGTATTCCCAAGGGAAGTGCCACCACAACCAACATTTGCCATACTCATCACTAACCACTCCCCCACACCCAGCTGGGCTAGGGTTTCTAATATATTTGTAATGTTTTTGAAATTAAAAGCAACCAAAAACAAGGGGGTTGGCCCTTAACAGTCAAAAGGCTGGTAACCAGCACATTACCAGCCAGTAACAAAAATAGACAAATAGAACAGGAGTACCAGCAGGCAGAGACTTAAACCATAAACCAGAAATAAGCTAGAATCAGAAAGGAAACAACCTAGCTACTAACCACATAGTCCATAAAGGCACCCGGGCCTAATAAAATCTTAAATACAGCTAATTACCAGCAAAACCATAACTGCCATAAAAGTATATAAAGTCTTTGGATCCTTAGATCCCCATAATTGAACAGAACTAAAAAAGACTTAGATTTCTTTTTTCCCTTTTCCCCTTGCATGAAGTAGAATCTGGGCCCAGTCATCGGCAAGAAACTTGAAGAGTAATTTGTTGTCCTCCATGTCCAAGCCAGCTTCCTCCTTCTCTTGTGCCAACAATTGGAGGGTAGTAGCAGCAACATGAGTAACTTTAAGTCCAAACTTGGAGAAGGTGAAAAACCCCTCCTCCAAAGCTTTGACCCTTTTCTCCAGGTTCATGTAATGCTCCTCCATCGCCTCAGTCTCCTCTTTATGCTCCTCGACCTTCTTTGCAGCAACCTCCTTCATTTTATGTCCTTGTGGTTTATCCTGCAGCACCTGTGGGTTAGAGGAAATCTTCGAATTTTCCTTAACAGGGGAAGAAATGGTAATTGGGGAATTATCCTTTTTGCTCATCTCATCACAAAAAGTAATAGGTTTAAGTGAGACGCTGGCTAAAACATGGGTTGTCTCAGTATTCCTTTCTTTGCCGTCCGATACTTGAGTTTGAGTATCATCCATCGAAATGTTCCCAAAATTGAAACTTTTTTCCCCCTCCTCATTACCTTCATCCTTTTTGGAGTTGAAAATATTTTCCTCCTCCCTTTTGTCACTGTTATTGCCTGAGCTATCTTCTTCAACTTCCTCAACAGGGTATCTGATGGACTTCTGTTTATACCTAGCCTGGGACTGAGCTAACCTACCAGACCTTCTTCTTGCTTTTCCCCCAATATCCTCTCCAACAACCTCAACCACCTTATCAACTTTAATTTTCTTGTTTCCCTTTTGTTCTAGGGCTATGTCAGGTTTTTTCTTTTTTTTAGTATCCTTGCTAGGAGATGGCCCAGGAGTATAGATTTTCGTCCTCGTATTGGAGCTCGGGGGGGAATTGGGACTATGGTGGGGGTTTTCCACTACAACCTCTCTGGGGGGACACAAAGCTAAGTGGAACTGATACAGACGGAAAATTAACCCCTGATGAATAATGGTGAAGTTTAAGCCTTTACTCTTTTTTTCCCTAATATCATTAATCATATCCTCAAGCGAATGCAGAAGGAAAAATGGAATGGAAATGAAATCCCTATTTCTAAAGTGATTCAACAAAGGAAAATGATAATAATAGCACACTTCTAACCTGCCTTCCAGTGTGAGATACTTCATCAGGACCAGACACACATCATCCCAGGGCTCAGGTAACTTATTCCTTTTAAACCCTCCTCTGTAGCGAATCGGCTCCGCATTCTCCGCAAAGAAGTTATTCATGCTAGCCTCATCCGAGACTTTAGTAACTTTCTTCCATTTTTTGCCCTTCATGGTGAGTCCTCTTGCCATGGCAATTACCTCCTCCGTGACTTGAAATGTAATGCCGTTGATTGTAACCTTCCTATCGTTCCAACTATTCACAAATTGTAACGCACAATTTTCATCGTACCCAGCCATGGACATCATATAGGGCAGAAAACCCTCTTCTTTCAGAAGATACTAGGTCGCCATCCTGTCCTTGAAGTTCTCTAATCTCGTTGGTTCCAATTGATTCAGATCACCTCCCATTTCAATTCCTCCACTATCCAGCCTCTCTTCCTCAGAAATACGCATCAGAACTTTATCACTTACAAATTCTCTGTGGCTACTCTCTTGCTTAAATCCTTTGAGGAAATAGGGATCAAAATTACAGACCCGTGTATGATGTGCTCCAGAATCCCATAACATCTTATTATGAGATTCATGGGTATTAAAAAACTTAATTTTCTCTCCCCATTGATTTCTGACATCCCAATCCATAATATCTATCATTCTTCCTTTTGGAGAGCGATTCGAAGCTTGCAACGAGTTTCCATAATTACGAAAAGACAATTTCCTTAATTCGCAATTACTCCACTTGTCATTTGTACGGCCACGTCTGTCTCTTATTTCCAAAACGCTAAAGTTTAATTTAGCGACAAAGTTCTCCAGCTTGCCAAATTTGGCCTTACTTTTAAATTTAGTGATCACCATTTTGAATTTTGCCGCCTTTTTCCTTGGATATCAACATCCTTAGATTTTCGTTAATATCAACTAAATTTTCCCAACACGTGATTGCCCTAACGTTAAACCCCATGGCAGTTGCAGCGTCTGCCACTTGATTACCCTCCCGGTAGATATGCTGTAGGTGGACTAGTCTCATTTCCTCCAATATATTTTTAATATCCAGGATGATATTTCTAATCTTCCATCCCAATTTTGCCTCCCCCTTTACCAAATCGATCACTAGTTTGGAGTCCCCTTCTATAGTTAACTCTAAAATGTTCCTTTCCCTAGAGAGTTGAAGACCCCATAATAACGCCGTAGCTTCTGCCACATTATTGCTACCAATCCCCACCTGGCCTGCATAAACCAACAACACATCACCATTCCTGTCTCTTAGCACACCTCCAGCCGCTCCTTGTCCTCCTTTCGCAGCTCCGTCAAAATTCAGTTTATACTGTGTGATGGTGGGTGGTCTCCATATTGTCTGTTGTCTCCTCCTCCTAGCAAAGTTATCAAATAGGAAGAAATCCAATTGACAACCCCAATTCTCAGCCACAATGCCTTCAAGTCTTCTGGGTTCCTCCTTTGGCATCTTGTATTTAGCTACCCTTAGATTTTCCTTCAACAGTTTGTTCATCACTCCAAAAACCACTTCAACCGTCCTATTTTCCTCCCTGAATATCCTGTTATTCCTTTCTTTCCATATGTGCCAGCATACATATGGTGGGATAATCTTCCATAAAAGGATTAGTCTTGGATGATGGAATGGGCAATCCCAATTGTCCACAAACTGTCCCAAGTTATCTTTCATGACCCAAGCCACCCCCAATCTTTCCCAAACCTTAGTCCAGATGTCAACCGCAAACTGACATTCAATGAAAAGGTGGTAAATACTTTATTCCTTTTGTTCACAAAGGCAGCAACGGTTTGTTATGTAGAATCCCTTTTTTTTCAAATTATCAATTGTTAAAATTTTTCCATGTTGAACCATCCACCAAAAGAAATTAATCTTATGTATAAGGTTACTGATCCATACTTTGCTTCACGTAGTTGGGCATAGTTCCTTATTGAACATTAAGGTATAAGCAGATTTGACAGTGAAGTTCCCATTCGGAGTTAAATCCCAAGCCATGATATCCTCCCGTGGCAATAATGGGAGTCTCTGTTCCTTTATTAGTTCTCCCAGTTCCTTTATGAGAATAACTATCTCCCACGGATAATCCTCCTTATACAGATTCTTCCATCTCCTCCCCTGATCAATGTAGTCTCCCACTTTAACTCTTATGTCCTCCTTAAGGAGTTCCATTAAACCACTATATTTACTTAAGGCCAGCAGTTTCCCAACTGTCCACCTGTCTTCCCAAAACCTTATATTGAAGCCATTGCCCACAATCCACCTCAATCCTTCTCTTAGCAGCCCTCTATTTCTAACAATGTTCTGCCAGATCTTTGAACCTCCCGGGAGGTCATTATTATATAGGTTCCACCGAAAGGAGGTATTAGACAAATATTTAGCTTTCATAATATTTCCCCATCTCGTGTTTCCTTCTGCCAGTCTCCATCCAATTTTTGTGAGAAGAGCTTTATTAAGGTCTTTCATTCTTCTAATCCCGAGCCCCCCCTTAGCTTTTGGTTTACACACCTCCTCCTAGTTGACCAAATTCAATTTATTTTTCTCTTCAGTCCCTGACCATAGGAAATTCCTTTGAATTCTCTCAATTTTCTCAGCCATATTTAGATTAATCTTAAATATGGATAAGAAATAAATAGGGATTCCCTGAAGAGCAGCAGCAATCAGTTGTAGTTTTCTAGCATTGCTTAATATCTTCCCTTTCCACCTTGCAAGCTTCTTTTGAATTCTCTCCACTATTGTATTCCAAAATTCATTAGAAACCTCCTTGGTAGTGAGGGGGAGGCCTAAATAAGTGTCTGGGAGGCAAGCGGATTGGCAATCCAAGATTTTCCTAATCCTTCTTTGAAGTGAAGAATCAGTGTTAAAGAAATAAATCTTGCTTTTATGGTAGTTCACCCGTCGCCTTGAGCTTTCTTCATAATTATGTAAAATCATTTTCTAGGCTTCAACCTCCATGATTGAAGATTCCCCAAATAGGAAGGTATCATCCACAAATTGCTGTATAACCTCAGCTTCAGCATTAGTGGCTAGTTTAACACCTTTAATGCAGCCCAAATCCACTAATTTATAGAATGACCTTCCCAAGACTTCTGCTACCATGATAAACAGGTAAGGTGAGAGCAGGTCACCCTGTCTTAAGCCTTTTCCTGCCATTATGTTACCCCATGGGGACCCATTTAGTAGGACAGAGTACTGCACTGAGCTCACCATCAACATGATCAGGTTTATAATCCTATTGTTAAATCCAATTCTTTCTAGTACATCTTGAAGGAAGTCTCAATTGACCTTATCATAAGCTTTGGAAATGTCCAACTTGAATGCCATTCCTGGTTGCCTGCTCTTTTCCATTGAATGGATAACCTCATGGGTTGTAATAGCCGCATCAAGGATCTGCCTTCCTAGCACAAACCCCTTCTGAGGACTTCCAATAATTTTTTCCAAGAAAGGCTTTAATCTGTTCACCAAAACCTTGACAAAGACCTTGTAGATAGTATTACATAGACTTATAGGTCTAAAATCATTCAAATTCAGAGGATTGGAATTTTTTTGGAACTAGGGCAATAAAGGTCTTGTTTATGCTCCGTAGTAGTTTACCTGTTCTGAAAAAATCCCTAGTCGCCCAAATTACCTCTGATTTGATCACCTTCTAGAAATGTTGAAAGAAAGCAGGTGGGAAACCATCGGGGCCCGGGGCCTTGAAAGCTTTCATAGAGAACACTGCCTTTTTCACTTCCTCTTCCGTGATCTTACCAAGGATCAGATCATTTTCCTCTTCTCTTATACTCCTTGGGATTGAATTAATCAGACTTCTCCTGATCACCGGGTTTCGAGCGAAGTTATCTTTCTTAAGCGCCTTACTGAAGTGGTCTACCACAAGCTTCCCCATTTCCTCTTGCTCTTTCAACACCCTTCCCCCTTCTTCATTTAGTTTTGAGATAGTGTTTCTTCTTTTGTGGTTAGAAGCAGATCTGTGAAAGAAAGTAATATTTTTGTCCCCTTCCTTTAGCCATTGAATTCTAGATCTTTGTTTCTAGAAAATTTCCTCCTTTTGGAGGATCTCTTTCCACCTCCTTCTAAGTTTCTCCTCTTCCTGAATATTCTCCTCCGAGTTATTCCCTTCTGCAATAACCCCTTGGAGTTTTTTTAGCTTTTCCTCTACTTCTCCTTTACTTTTAAAAAGGTCCCCAAATGAACTTTTAGCCCATGCTCTGACATTTCTTCGAATATTATCAAGTTTCTGGGTAAGTCTGTACATTGCAGTACCTTCTATTCTTATATTCCACCACTCCTGAATCTTATCTTTGAATTCCAGATGTGACTTCCACATTATTTCATATTTGAAAGGTTTCTTTCCCCCTTTAAAGCCATCCTCCCAATGGAATAAAATGGGTGAGTGGTCAGACACCGTTCTGTTGAGATTCTCTAAGTAGGAGTTACCCATGCTATTCCAATTCCCTAACAGTAATAATCCGTCCAGCCTAACCTGAATGAGATCCTCACCTTTCCTATTATTAGTCCAGTTGTATGGGTTACCCCTCAGCTCCACATCCACGAAGTCCAACTTCCTCATAAATTCACTTAGGTCTTGCAAGCTCTCCTGACATTCTCTATCGCCTCCCCTCTTCTCCGAATGGTAAAGAGGAGTATTGAAATCACCCATACACATCCATTGCTCCTCCAACATAGTTTCAGATATCCTTATCAAATTGTCATACATTTCCTTCCTCCCTAATCTGCTATTAGGTGCATAGATATTAATTAGTTTCCAACTGTGGCTATTTGATTGGAAATGAGTAATTATAAAGTTTTTTTCCTTCCAGATCTCATAGCCCTTAAATGAGTTTAGACTCCACATGGTAGCAATTCCCCCCGATGCTCCATCTGAATCTCTATGTAAATACCTCGCCCCTGGCCAGATATAGCCAGCAATTTTATCAAAATTTGAGCTAGACATTTTTGTCTCTTGAATTAACACACAGTCTATTTTTTCCTGAGATATTAATTGCTTAAGAGCATACTGCTTCTGGGGATTATTCAATCCCCTTATATTCCATGAAAGGAGTTTCATTTCTTACCTTTTGTTACTGTCTCCAGTTTAAGCTGTTTACCACTGGCTACATCTCTAGCAGTTTGCTTTGTCCTGGTAACTCTGCTTGATGGTCTTCTTGCTGTTCCCGATACTCCAATATTTGGTTTTCTCCCCCCCCTTCTCTTCTTCTTCTGCACTTCCCATTCTCCATTATCCTCCTCCTGAGGCGAAGAGGGGCTCATCTCATTATCCGTCTTATCAATGCTTGCCATTACTCTCGTGCAAACTAACTGCATAAAATCACCTTCCTTAGACTTATGGTCCCCCCCCCCCGTGTTGTTGAGGAGCCCATAATAGAGGGGGTTACCCCTTTCTCCTTAGAAGGGGTTTCAAGCTTGCTCCCCCCAATCTGGATTGTTGTCAAATCCTGTAGAGTGTTAGTTCCTTCTATTTCTCCATCTTCCAGACACTCCTCCGTCGAAGTCCTCGCCAAAGGTGAGCCTAGAAGATCCTCCAAATCTCTTTTGAAGGGGTATTCCTCTGGTGCCTTCTCATCTTCCTTAGTATCCTTTCCCCTAGGACTCAAACAGTTATCCTGCATGGAGGTAATATTGGGCAAGTTCATAGAAGGTTTCGTTACTGTCTTCTCTGTCAGTACTGAAGGTTCCCCAATGGTCTCCATAACTATCCCCGGAGAGCCCTCCTTTTGTTTATCTTTTTGCATTTTAGCTTTGCAATCCACGATAAGGTGACCAAAGTGCCCACATCCTTGGCAAAACAAGCCTGCATTCTCATATTCTATGGGCTGAACTCTCTCGCCCCATTTAGTTTTTAAAGTGACCACAGTAGGTAGTGTTTTGTTCAGCGCTACATTCACACAGAATCTAGCATAGACAAGTCTCGATTTTTGCATTGTCACTTTGTCAGTAGTAACAAAATGACCAAAAGAGTTCCCCACCCATCTTAATATCCTTTCATCCCAAAATTCGAGAGGGAGGCCAGGTAATCTTACCCATACCGGGGCAAGTTTGTTTAGCTCCAAACTAGCATCAAAGCCCAGATGCCATCTAGTCAGGGCTAGACAGTGCTTCCCAAAATACCAAGTCCCAGAAAGAACCGCATTGAGATCTTCTTCCGTGGTAGATCTGAAACAAAAAAGACCACTTGGCATGACAAAAACACTTACAGTTCCTTTGACCTTCCACTTATGGTCCATCCATTTCCTTATTGTCTCAATAGAAGGGCGGAAAGCAACAAATCTGCCTACAACACAAAGTTTGAGGCCAGAAGTCACATTATCCATCATACTATGAGGGAGTGCAATCACAGGACCTTCTTGTCCACGAGTTACCTTGGGATTCTCTGTGTTGGGGCTGGACATCATGGTACCCACGAGTGCACTCTTCCATCCCGACAGAGAACCCACATCCAACTTTTGGGCACCCCCCTGCAGATAGCAAGCTGAACTTCCTCCCCCTAGCTCAGGGATGTCCACTCTCGACCGTCCTTCCTCCAAAGCTGACTTGACATTACCCGACCCATCTACATCAATGGACCCACCGCCAATCAATTGGTCTACATCTCTACACACCGCAAGCACTGGTTGCAGGTCCGGGCATGGTGGCGGATTCGGAGGTTTAGGGCCCTATTCAAAATTCAAAAAGAAAATGGGCGGCAAAGTTGCAGAATGAATTAGAGTGGCAAAGTTGCAGAACGGGTTTCGGTTGTGCATTATGTTGCTATATATTTGTAATGTCAATAATGTTATAATTAATAATAAAGAAAATCATTTATCAATGTTACTATTAGTCTATTACTTATAAAAATAGTAGTTATATATGTTAATAATTCTTATAAATATTAATCTAATTTTTTATTAGTAATACAGTAATAGTTATATAAATAAATAAATTACATAATTTTATTATTATTAATAAGAAAAGTTCCATGTGCTCATATGACATGGAACTAGGAGAACATGCATGACAATGATCTAACAAGCAGTTAATAATTGCATTCTGTCTATTTTTATTATCTCTTCTCAAAATTTCCATCAAAATTCTACTAGCGCTCAAAAGGTCTGTAACCACCTGGGAATATGAATGGCAATATACAGAGGAAAATGTGCAGGACACATCTGTTCTGGCTAATGATGACAGGTTCTTTCAGCTGTTGACAACCAACAATACACATATGACCAGTGTAGATCTAGTCAAGATAAAAAAATAAGTAAACAGGAATATTAAAATAGGCATTGAAAATGCCTTGGGTTCACTGTAGGTTCTTCCTGCTTCTGCTAGATTTGAAGTGGGTTTGTCTTGGATGGACCCACAGATGAAATTGTGACTCTTGGAAATTCTAGCTGGTTCAAATTGGATCTCGAACTGGGTGAAGATTGTACCTGGATCTGGGGCTGCTGAACACAGAACTGGCAATATGGTTCTGAAGGTTTGTGGAATATTTTGTACTTGATGTGGGATCATATGGTAGGCATAATTGGAGCTGTTCCTTACCTGAGGAGTTATGCTTGGCAGGACCCTGCCTCAAGAGTTTTCTTGTATGTTTCCTTGTGTTGAAAATTAGGATACATTAGTTCTATGTTTCTATCCATATCTCTTGTGTTTTGTGATCTACCTCTTGTATACATATAAGAACATTTTCTATTAGAATAGGTTTACATCTTTTAAGTTTTATTGTATATATTGGGCAATTTTAGACTTTAATCATAATTGAATAACAATATTTAGAATTTGACTGCATTGAGTTATTTGCTTCAATGACCCAATTTTCAATCTTTAATAATTTACAAGAACCTGTAATCTCATTAGTTTGAAATGTTTAGTTGGCTTACATTGCATGAGGTGATGCACACAGAGGTGAAGTCAATTTGGCAAGATAAACTTCCACATAGCTTCATTGTCAGCCAGGATCTCTTAGGTCATTGGACATCTTAGGACTATGGTTCATGATTCACATAGGATTGCACATCAATAGAATGTTATGGAGAAATCTGCCCGTCAGTCTTAGTTTACGATTTACAACTGAATCAGGAATGTTTCGTGTGGAATCCCACAGATACAATCGCATTGCATAGGAAGGGAGAATTGATACCCTTACTTGCAGCAGCTGGATTGAAAGTTAGTTAATGCATGGCCAGCATAAAAAATCATGTAGATACTTTTTTAGAAGGTGATTTCCAGCAACTTGTTTTATCGAAATTATGCCCATCTTTATAGCGGACTTCAGTAAGCATGATACTTCAAATTAGTCCCTGAAATAGATATAATGTAAATTTTATTCTATTTCCTTTAGATAGTTTTCAAACATTGTTTATGCAACATTGATCAGTTTGATCATAACATATTTAGCTAGATATCTTTTCGTAAATGATCCCAAGATATTTCTGCACTGTAAATCAAGGATGACACAAAGATATGTGAAAAAAGAAATTCCAGAGCATTGCCATTTCAGCTTCTATCATTGTTAGATGTTTGAGTAGCCATCGATCACAGACATTCAATTTGTAATTTGGTTGTGAAGAAGAAAATTAGATTGTTAACCATATTGATCAAGATTTGCAATGATCCTGATTCATTGTCCAATACAGGTTGGATCTGTAAAGGGGACAAAAGGAATATTTGGTAAATACTTATATGAAATATGTAAAATGAAAAAAATAAAATGTAACAATTTTAACCATCTTTATGTTGCATGTTATAGAAGGTGTGTTACAAGTTTAGAGATGTCGCTCAAGTTAAACTGTGTCTTATATGAATTGATAGCGAAGGCTTCATATGATTGTTGAAGTCTTTGAACAATTCCAAGAAATCTAGAACATATCAGTTGAGTGGACCGAGATTTATGCTCTCTGCCATCTAACTACAATCTAAAAAATATACAGGTCTTTCGAAGAAGCTAAACCTTAATCAATTTTCTTTGCCTGATTATTCAAGTTTTTTTATTTTTGCGAGTGCCTGGGTATAATATATGTGTGTATAACTTAGTGTTTGTACTCCCCCCATAACTAAAATCAATTTCAAGAAAATAAATTTAAATGTTTTAGATATGTGTGTCTAGAGTTAAGCACGGCCCTCCAATTACTAAAATCAAAATTTAACCTAGTGCCTAGACACATCCAATAATTAAAATTCAATTACAAAGCTTGTGTTTGACATTTGGTTGCTTGAAATTTGGTTCTAAAAATAATGCACGATGAGTCCATTTGGTTGATTAAATGTTGGCCTGAAAATTATGGTTAATGAGTCCATGCAAGGAAATTTGCGTGGGAGTTTGATATATCTGTTGCATGCATGTTATTTTGGTAGCTACAATTGTTATTTTTAAACTTATTATTATTACAATATTGCATCTTAGTATATTAATATTATAGAGCAGATAAAAAAATATAATAAATAATTGTGTATAAAAATAAAATAAATGTTAGTTATGTGATAGTTAGTTGCATGAAGAATTTTTGTCTGAGAAATGACAGGCTGTATAAGTTGATGCATATCAATGTAAATATGTCATGACATGAAACTTTGCATAATATTTGTCTATGAAGGACATTTTAGTTTCTATGTATGCTTTTCCATTTTCAATATGATAATTAGAACAACATGATCACATTTCTTCAAAGATAAATTGTAGATGTTGTTGCTAGAAGAAAATGCATTTGTGAAAAATAGAGATAAATCAAATTTACAGACTTTGCAGACACCAAAGGTTTGGAATGTGCCCAGCCTAAAGTCATTCGCATATATGCTAATTCATATTCAAATAATGTGGGGGTGATTTTACTTGCACTAGTTAGAGAATGCAAGAGAAATGTGATGAATTCTCAAGCTAGCAGTACATGAATTATAAATCATTTATAGCACACTAGCAAGTAGACTTCAGCTTTGTAGTGTGGGTTGCTCTTTATTTACATTATCTTGCAAGTTGTCTAGTGTGATCTATGCGCTTGCTAAGTTATTCTTTCTAGTGACAGTATAATAGTGAATGGTGTTTTTATTGTTGCAAGTCGAAAACATAAAAAGTTAGAACAAAATGGATGATAAAGTATAGTTGTATCTGTGTTTGAATAGATTATGGAAACATGGCTAATCCATGAGGAGGTTGTTGCATATTAATCTTTCTAGTAGCTGGTAATTGTCATTCTCATCATTGTTGTGAATCAGTGGGAGGGATAAGATTCATATTCTCAATCAATTAAAACTTTTGATGAACTTAACAAAACTTTAAAACTTAAATTGAATCTGAAAGAATGCAACCACACAATGAAGCCAATGCACAAGAAATACGTTGAAAACTCATGGTGAGAAATGTTGCCAGGATCTACTGTTCTAATCCAGCCTCACAAATAAAACTTTTCACATTGCTAAGGGCACCAACCTTAAGGAATCACCCAATCTCTTGCTTAAGAGCAACAACTCTTGTTATCACAAACTTTTCAATTTGAGCAACAACCTAGCAACCCTGATGTAACAATCAATGGATGTTAGAAAACAAGCTTTTACTGATTTACAATCTGCAACTTTAAACTTCACAACATGAATATGTACAAGTAGAAATATGTAACGTCATCATTTTCGCAAGCATCATCTTTTAGAGGATTAAGCTATTTCCCAAATCTCATAGGCCAATAGAGTTGTTCAGAGGGTTCAGTTGGCAGAGCTAGAAACTGATTCCTCACTCAAATGGTCAGTGATGTTCAAATTTGCTCTTCATTTGATTCAAATTGGCATACTTACTATTTATAATAAGTGTCTATTTCAGGAAAGTCAGACTTTCTATCTTTGGCAGGGCACTTGAACAACTTGGTGGCAATGTTGATATTTAGTATTGTTGACTGAAGCAATTATTTAGAGACTTACTATTTAATATTTATATTTGAAGTCATTGTTGTGGAGTTGCTTTATCTGGCAAGGGCATCTGGACTCGGTATGTGTGCAGTGATTTGATTCACTTGTTACTTGCGCACTTTCAGGGACTTACTATATATAGGAAGTCAATTTTAGCCAATTGCTATTTCTGGCATGGCACTAAGACATCAGACATGAGTAGTGAGTATGTTATGAGTTGTTCATCTGGTGGAGTTGATAAGCATTTGATTTTATTAATGATTATTAATTAAGTCATGCTTAATTAATAATTGAGCTTATTATTAAGCGCTAATTTCATTAAATGTCTATTTAATAAAGTGTTTAATGGTGCTCAATTTTAAGAAGGAAATATTCATGAATATTATATTTCAAACATCAAAAAGAAAATACTCAAAAGCAAAGTTATGCTTTTAAGTTATGTGGAGTATAAACTTGAAGCTTTCAGCCGATTTGCATTTGAGAATTATAAATGCTTTCAATGCAAGGGAAAAAACATCCATTTGTACATTTGATTTTTGTGAAATTGGCATCAAGGGTTTGAGTAATTGCACACTAAAAGAAGGAGAAGTTTTGGAGTCTTGTGCATATTGAAGTGGTGAAACTATCCAACGAATTGTGCTGGTGATGGTCTTATTCAAAGACTGTAATTGTGCTATGAATTGTGATCGTATTTGTGAAGGGTTTCAGTGTTTTTCATGAGGGAATCAATACAGGGAAGGACAGTATTTGATGCAGATTGCAGCCTTTTAGAGGTCTGCATTTGGGTTTAGAGAGTTGTCATTCATTTTCAGGCTGCAGCAGATTCATTAAGGTAGCAGCGGCTCTTAGAAGGCCTCCATTTAGGAGAAAGAAGGGGCCGATGTGCCTTACACAACCATTTCCAGCTTTGGCGTCATTGTTACAATCATTTGGTGAAAATTATAGTCCATGTGATTGGATGCTAGGTTGCAGCTCCTTGCATTTAATTCAGTTGTATATCAGCATTATACTTATTTGCATCTTAAGAAGAAGACACAAGGTTGCATGTCACATGTTTGTCTAAATGCCCATTGGCTGCAAGTGTCTTTGTTGGACCTTCATTTTGGATTGATGCATGCCTAGTGTTCGATAATTTGTTAGGTAGCTGTAGTTAATATTTGCAGCCAGCATGTAAAAGTCATAGAACAGTTAGCATATCATTTCTATGACATTGTTAGCAGCATTCCAAAATATCAATTGCAGCATAACAAACCATAACAAGACAAACAGGAGCTTAAATCAGCAAGTTTAGACATTGTTAAGTGTTTTGCCAAACTGTCAAGGCACTGCTAAGTCAGAAACACAGTGGTAAAGTTATATCCAGTAGGGGTTCTTACAAAATATTACAAATTGACTTCAGATGTTTTGGTCTGATTTATATTTCATAGTACTAACAATCTCCTAATAAACCTTACAGATTTTTATTTCACAATCTCAGATAGGATTTGTTAAGAATTCTACAAACACCATACAGTCTGCAAACTTCACATCAACTCAAATAAGGTATTTTAAATCATTGTAATATTAGACCTTTCTCACTATTTGACTCAACCTATCAACATATACTTGACTCAGCTTTGACAGATCGATGCGTTGAGACCTTTGCCAGTATTTTTCTTTAATAGATCCTATACTCCATTCATCACCCAGAATCGATTGCAGATTTTTATGGCATTCTGATTATTACTTTTCAGAAACATCACATATGTTGACACTTTGTTTATTTGGAATGGCATATGAATGAGACACCTTTCATTCTGTAATGCCGATTGACGATCAACTTCACATATTCTTTTCAGACAGAGTCTCAACAAAAATATATTACATCACTGCTTTCATATATCTCAGTCTTCATATTATTGTAAGTCGACATACTCAAACTTCTCTCATGTGCAGAGATCCATAACAAAAACCTTTCAAAATATTCAATGCTGACAATTCAATGTCACTCCTCTCTAAATCAGACCATACCATTTTATGCACACTTTCTCAAACACAAATCACCACCTATCACCCATCAACCACAAATCACTCCTCTCTAAAGGTGTACGGATGTATACCCATCAACCACATATCACAAGTCAAACGAAGTATACAGAAAGGCTCTAAGTTTGGTCTCTTGGCGACAAGTTCTTTATAATTGAAATGTGCAAAATCAAACATGGGAGACACTATTAATCCTATAGATTGACTCATTAATATGAGACTTCTGACAGATGGCTATACCACAGCTGATGTGAATTTCTAATAGGAATCGAAGTGACATAATCGTTAAAGATATTGTCAATGTATTCTAATCAACCATATCCTCCGATGAAAATGCCCAACTCCATTCGATAAAAGAGCGAACTTGTGCACAATTCAAGTTAGCTTCAATGTGGTTGCCGCTAATTCTCATGATGACAAAACAATATGCAACCTAGGCTAGGAATAGTGAAAATTTAGAGCACATAAACTCGACTATGACGCAATGCTTATCTTACTTTTCCGGTTGAGTGTAAATCAGTGTAACATAGGGACGTGTCCCCCCCCCCCTCCCAAAAAAAAAAACAAAAAAAAAAAAATTAAAATTGGGCTGTCTCGAAGACAGGGACATCCTCGGGATGGGGGGACAACGTCTCAACATTGCGGGTGGCGCCATTTAGAGCGCCACCTCCACCGGAGACGACAAGACATCTCCTATGTGGGTGCGGGGGGACGCAACAAAGTCTCCTTTATTGCATGGGGACGTGACAAAGTCTCCTTTATTGTGGGTGCAGGGAGACTTGTAGTTTTTGGTTGCATTATAATATTATATACTTATTTTGATATCATGATTCATGGCACATGATACTTATTGTAATCACCTTTAACTCATGACTCATCAGACTCATGATCATTGATTACTTTTAGATAGTGGAATCTAGATACTCATACTATTGATCTGAAGACTTATATATGGACTAATATTTGCTGACGTTCAATGTCAATGTTCATTGTTTGTTTGTCATTTTTTTATGAATGATGTTTTAGTTCAAAACTTAAATGCAATGTTCAATGTTCAATTTTTTATTGTTTAAGTTTATTGTTTTTTACATCTCTATATGATTATATCAAGTTATATTGTATAATTGTAGTACATTTTTTCATAACTAACATTTTAAGTACCATATGTATAGTATATACACCCTTGCTTCCCTTGCCACCCACCCGTCCCCTTGCTGTTCCCTCGCCTTCCCCAAATCAAGGCCCCTCTGTTCCCCTTGTCTCGGAAAATTGTCCCCCTATCCCGCTGTACCTCGTCTCGTAGGGCGGTGTAACTATGGTGTATATAGAAAACATAAAATACACTATTTTCTATTTGAAAACTTTGGGTATACATACTAAACTAGGGTTTTAGGTTGCATTATTTCCATATCTAACCTTTATCAACATTTTCATGTCTATTGCGTAGCAATGGAAAATTCTCATTTCTATGTCTATATTTAACACCAATATTCTAACACATTAGGGAAAGATATCCAGTTGTAAATGGGGTTCAATAGAGCTTCACTTATTTTTAAACATTGAATTCTCCAATAGTAGATCATTTATATATCATTTTTGGCTTTTTAATTATCTTTTTTGATCCTTGATTGGCTTATACCACGATTGGAGATTTGTGGAGCACTACAAATATTTTGTGAACCACTATTGGTGATTGAATGAATAATTATTGGTGCAATGAGGGTTATCATTGAACACTTTTTTTGGACTACTTTTTGACCCTTTCATGTATTAAGTCTCATGTAGACTGCATCGTTATTAGTGAGAAGGTGACCCCTTAGCTTTAAGTAGTCAAGTCACTACGAGAACAACAGAAAAAAAGGGGAAATTTTGACATCATTTTCATACATCGATTGTGGGAAGTTAGCTATAGTCAGTACTGAGTATCTTCACCCAGTGTTTGTTTTTGAGTTATTTATTCACATGGTGAATTAAAGGTTTGTGTTATCAATCAATTTTCTTTTTTCAAAGTGGCCTTATAATGTTCATTTGGTGGTTGCATGACTAACCATAACATATGGCTGTATTGGTGGTAAAGGCATTTAAGTTTATGGGCAAAAGTTTGCGTCCCACATCTTCTTTTATGGTAATAAAACATGACATGCATAATCTTTGTTTTCTCTTTGGTAATAAGTGGTTGTCTTGTATGGATGCATTATCAATTAAAACTAACACACATTATTTTAACATTTTAATATGATTTTGCATAGTGCTTATACTCTCAAAGGCCATCCATGTCATTCTTGATTAGACTTTTAGATGCTCACATGTTACTATAGACAGCTAAAGTGTAAGCCCATCAAAGAGGAGGCTAACAACATTGAAGAAGACGGGGAATGTATCCATATTTAGCTAGCTTCTCACTTAGATATGAACTACACATGAGAAGCTCCATTTTTCCCATTTCACATTTTCTTTGCTTCACAAAGGTCAAGCTAATACAATAGGTAGTGCAATAAGAAGAGGTTTACTTGGAGGAGGATCAAGGAGAAGGGGTGGCGATGTGGAGGGGTGTGGGGCATTTTGTTACTAGATGATATTGATGAATGGGTTTGTGAGGAGTATAGACCCTTGTTTAGTAGATGGAGAAAAATGAATGATGAGTAGGAAAACCTAGGAGGTGATGGATAATGATTGAAGGGAGAAACATTAAGTAGGAAAACCCATCTCTTAGGTGTCATCCAAAAGTGTAGTTGAGAAGATCAATGTTTATTTGTTGGGATTTGAACAATAGGTAGTGTATAATTCATGTATTGATTAGTGTGCGAGATTGGAAGAGTTTAGTATATAATGAATTAAACAAAGAACTTGAATATACAAATTCATTAAGTCTTTCGGTAGAAGTCTCTTTTCTTAAAAAGGTTAGTGTGATTTTTTAAAGATTTTCATGGGAAATCAATATGATGTAACTAGATACTTGTGTTTATTGTTTTTGTTTTTGATATTTGAATTCTCTTGCTATACGCTTCTTTAAAGGAAATTATAAAATTAAGAATAATTTTTTTAGATAAACATAATACGATAAGATGATAGTTATATTTTGAGAAAGTTTGGCCAATGATTTTATTTATTTATATTTACAATGGTGAAAATTGCATAACTTACATATTTTCCCTTCATTTTAGAGATCGATCAACTCGATTATTCCTTTGACAAATACATAAGTCAAATGATTTTTGTTGAATTTAGCACATAATTTGAACCTTCATCAACATTGCTATTTTTTTCAACTTTATTATGTTTAATATCTTGATCAAGCTTCTAGATTCTCATTTGGATGGATCTTCCCATTTATTCAATAGATGGCCGTCCATGAGAACTCTTATTATAACACCCTAAATTGCGATTTTTTTTCCTACCCTATTATGTTTAATATCTTGATCTTGCTCCTAGATCTCATTTGGATGGATCTACCCATTTATTCAATATATGGTCTTATGATAACTCTTATTATAACACCCCATTTTTCTTCAAATTTACAACTATTCTTCAATTGCTTGAAGGTTCTTTTATAAGATACTAATGTGGATGAAAGTGGTCTTCATATCTTTTTTTTTCACTTATGTTTTCGTTTGATATATGCCTTGATTTTTTTCTCATGCAAGGTAGAAAAGCCATTTGTTTATGAACTTGGTTTATACATTCTCATTTAATATTGTCTTTGCATATTGAAATGTTTTTTGACTTTTATTTTTTGTAAACCCACTTTTTATAAGTGCTTGAATGAGTTGATCTTTCTTAAAATCATTTGAAATACTTAACACTATAGTAGTCAATATTTTTGATATTTCAATTTATTTGGTATGATGACAATGAAAATATGCTTGTGCATGTAGATTGATGCATGCCTTTTCTCTGTAATATGCGATCCTTCCTTTTGCTCAAAGTCACCAAAAAATGAGATACAACTATTTTCTTTCATTTTCATCACAAACTATATTTGTGGTGAAGGACTATGGGATACACAAGAAATCATTTAAGAATGCCTTCATCATGATGACAATTAGCATGTGTTCTGTACAAATTGATTTCATTAACCTAGAGGTACGGGGGAATCCATAGTTGCACCTTAAATTTTCTCATATATTTCATCCTTATAGTTACAAATCTTGAATTATGACAAAATTTATTGGAAATATTGCATCATAGGATGCATAAAATAATAATAATTTAATAGAGCTGCTATACTTTGATATATAGGCTATTGTATTAGTGGTATAGATTAACAACTCAATATATTTGAAAAAGTTGTTTGAGTTTCATGCAAAATAAGATATGACAATCACATACATTCACATAAATATATATAGATAGACATAGATATACGTACACACATGTACATATATATACACATACATACATTACATATACACAAATATTATACATACACGTGTATACATACTTATATACATAGAATACAAACACACACGTGATTGTGTCTTTGCACATATTTCTAATAAAAGTTAATTGATATTTTTCAAAAAGTGACAAACATTGTTAACTCAAAAGATGACAAGACTTTAGGATAGGAGGAAGTGTTTTGCATTAATAGTTTAAGCTTTTCCATATGAAAGGAACATACTTTGTTTGTTGGTGAAATATTATTGGTGTCCTTTGTTGTCTTGTTGTTGTAGGACTTAGAAACCTTTGTTGGTCTCTTTGGGGATGGATTTGTGTGGGCTTCTGGTCTTATGGCTTTGGGTTGGGCTCAAAGTTTTTGCCAAGTGTGGGATTTGTGGTTGTTGCTCCTCCCCAAAGGATTTGTATTCCTCTTCTTATATTGATTCACTTGTGGTGTATGGCTTTGGGTTGGGCTCAAAGTTTTCTCCAAGTGTGGGATTTGTGGTTGTTGCTTCTCCCTAAAGGATTTGTATTCCTCTTATATTGATGTTTTGTTGTTTTGTAGTGAGGGTGTTGTCGAGAACAAAAAGTTCTACCTTGGTAGGATTTTGGTTTGTAAATCTTTTGGTGTTAAGAAAATGGTGTCTAGACTTTACAATTGTAAAACAATTACTACTCATAAATAAGTTTATTTGTATCAAGGGGAACCTCTTGTAGGTCCTAGGGTATAACCCCTGAAATAGAAAGTTTAGAGGCCATATGCCTGACAAAAGTTTAAGGGTAGTGCCATTGAAAGACAAGTTTTATGTATATTTTATTATTATAAAATTTGACATTTTATAACTAGATCGTAGATCCAACAATGGATACATTTTGTGCTTTTATTTTATTTTATAGAAGGCAACCCTCATTTATTAGGGCATTGTATTACAACTTTGTGTGATGTATTTTGAGTGTTCGATAGTCTTTTAGTGATACTTATTTGAGAATCAATTTTCTAGTATATTGTAATTTGTTGTTGATTTTTGAATTAATACATTGGCTGGATTTTTGAAGTGTACGGTTTCTCTCCCAAGAGGGGTTTCCCCATATATGTTATTGTGTGAGATAGATAGATACATGCCTCCACTTGCTACATATGATATTGTGTTAAATAGGTAGATCTCTCACTTTCAAGACTAAGATATTTTAAAAATGACTATTTTCTCTAGTTATATAATTCACTTGCTACTTTTATTAAGCTAATAAATGATGCTTCAAGAAATATTATGGATACAATTGAAAACAAAAACTAAATAAGATTCTAATTTTTTGATGCAATTTGGAGTAAAATATAATCCATTTTAAACATGTTTTATGAGTGCTAAATGAAAACAACTCTTATACAATGCAAAGAGAGAAATTTGAGTTTCAAAAGATTTTTTAAATTTTTTTTCAAATGTATTTGGAAGATGATATTTGAGAGTGGATCCCTCAAAAGTGGATACTATGACAAATTGGAACAACCCTACAAACTATATAAGTATATGGAATTTTATAGGTCTATTCCAATATATGCATACATTCATTCACATTTTCTTTTATATGACAAGTCTTTTGAGCTATTCAAATACGAGATAAGTATGCCTATTTTATCTCATCTTAATTTCTAATAGTTCTTTGAGGTAGAGACTAATGTAATCAAATATGATATGCATCTGACCCTCTTACAAGGAAGAAAATGTATTTACCAGCATCTTACAAAAATGGATATCAACTTTATTTTAATAATAAGGAAATGATTTGGGACTTGAAATCTCAACCTCTTTCAACTTGAGAGTTCATCTCATTATGAAGATTAGATCAAATGTGACTTACACAAAATTTTCAATTGTCAAAATAAATTATGGTGACTACTTATAATGTTTCAATATGGTTGACAAAAAATTTAAATGTTCATAACTTATGAGGAACAAATATTTCAATGAGAAATATCTTTTGACATCTAGAAAAGTGAAGTAGATAAGTTTAGTGACCTCTACTAATTCATTGGGAAAACTTTTTTATGTTCTAGTATATGTTAGACAAGACACCCCCTAATTAGAGGGGGTATTGAGCTCTTGCATGGGTAATCTTAAATGGGAGAACTAGGTTAAAGTGAATAATATGTTTAGGTGAATTTTATCAGGTTTCCACAATCCATTTTTACATGTAATTTGTTTCTGGATTCGATTGTGTGTATAATTTTTAGCATCTCACACTTTGTGATCCATCATCAGGATGAGAGAATGCAAGAATTGATGGATTACAGAGTGCGAGATGCTAAAAATTATACACACAATCGAATCCAAAAACAAATTACATGTAATATGTTTAAGCATTTACAAGGTACCCCTTAGTACTGGCTTTATCATGTTGGTATTAGAAAGGACTAGACTTTGATCAAATTTAGGAGTGTGTGGATTCTAACTACGAAGGGATGTTAATAGGAATGGGTGTAAGAGTGGCCATGTTATCATATTCAAATGATGTATTGAGTTGGATAAAAAAGTGGTGAGATATGATGACTTTTATTTGCTATGGTAAGGCACACGGTAGCTACTCATACTTTATGGAGAATACTTGGATTTTTGTACTATGTTGAAATGTAGTGTTGAGTTACAAATCAATTAGAATTTATTATCATAATCAAAATTTCATCTACGCAAAAATAAATACAAACACGACACTATGAGAATTAAACACAAAGAAAGCCATAAGAATGATCACAATTCAAAAAGATGTGGAGCTTCAGGACAATTCAAGTGTAGTTGATAAGATTGGCTATCCCAATGTTATTTCAATTAAAATTTGATATCCTCTCCCACAAATAAATAACTTATTCCAATGTTATTCCAAGAAATTTGGGCTTTATTTTTAATTTTAATAGCAAAGATTGTCAAGAAAAAATGCAGGAATTTGGAATATGTTAAAGCTTTCTTGTGTTTACAACAATTATGCAGGGACGAACATCTATAATGAAAAGAATTGGGTTTCAATATGTTGCGTGAAGGTTTGGTGGCCCTTTCTCCATGAAGTGGTCTTCACTATGTAGTTCTCTCCATTATGGAGCTTCTTATGTATTGATGATTGCATCATTTATTATATTAATAACACACTATACGTGTTTCGCTAAAAAATGTAAAATATTTCACCAAATTAAATTTAAATTATGACTATCATTGAGGTTTTATATAGTATACTTGGATTATCACTTTCAAGACTACGGAAGATATTTTAAAAATGACTTTTTTCTTTGGTTATATAATTCACTTGCTACTTTTAGTAAGCTAATAAATGATGCTTTAAGAAATATTATGGATACAATTGAAAACATAAACTAAATAAGATTCTAATTTTTTGATGCAATTTGGAGGAAAATATAATCTATTTTAAGTATGTTTTATGAGTGCTAAATAAAAATAACTCTTATACAGTGCAAAGAAAGAAACTTGAATTTCAAAAGATTTTTTTGGTTTTTTTCAAATGTAATTGGAAGATGATATTTGAGAGTGGATCCCTCAAAAGTGGATACTATGACAAAGTGAAAAAACCCTACAAACTATATAAATATATGGAATTTTATAGGGCTATTCATATGCATACATTCATTCACATTTGCTTTTATAACCATGGGTACGAATTGTGAAAGGGGTAGAATATATGACAAGTCTTTTGAGCTATTCAAATACGAGATAAGTATACCTATTTTATCTCATCTTAATTTCTAATAGTTCTTTGAGGTAGAGACTAATGTAATCAAATATGATATGGATTTGACCCTCCTACAAGGAAGAAAATGTATTTATCACCATCCAATTTTTAAAAAAATTAATTAATTAATTAATTTATTAATATTTAAAAAATAAATAAAAAATCTTTAAGAAAGGAAACATATTATTTGATTGGGAAAGAAGCTATTACATATAATTATCCGCTTTCAAGACTAAGAAAGATCTTTTAAAATTGACTCTTTTCTTTGGTTATATAATTCACTTGCTACTTTTATTATGCTAATAAATGATGCTTCAAGAAATATTATGGATACAATTGAAAACAAAAACTAAATAAGATTCTAATTTTTGATGCAATTTGGAGGAAAATATAATCCATTTTAAGCATATTTTACGAGTGCTAAATAAAAACAACTCTTATACACTGCAAAGAAAGAAACTTGAGTTTCAAAAGAAAGTGTTTGTTTTTTCAAATGTATGGAATTTTATAACATTATATCATTTGAATATGCACATATTGGAATAGACCTATAAAATTCCATATATTTATATCATTTGAATAGGATAACATAGCCACTCAGACACCCATTTCTACTAACATCCCTTCAAAGTTAGAATCCACACATCCCTAAATTTGATCAAACTCTAGTTCTTTGTAGTATTAACATGATAAAGGTAGTACTAAGGGGTACCTTGTAAATGCCTAAACATATTATTCAATTAAACCTAGTTCTCCCCGTTAAGATTACCCATGCAAGAGCTCAATACCCCCTCTAATTAGGTTGTGTCTTGCCTAACATAGACTAGAACATATTCAAGTTTTCCAAATGAATTAGTAGAGGTCACTAAACTCATCTACTTCACTTTTCTAGATGTCAAAAGACATTTCTCATTGAAAAATTTGTTCCTCATAAGTTATGAACATTTAAATTTTTTGTCAACCATATTGAAACATTATAAGTAGTCACCATAATTTTTTTTGACAACCAAATTTTTTGTGTAAGTCATCTTTGATCTAATCTCAATAATGAGATGGACTCTCAAGTTGAAAGAGGTTGAGATTCAATTCCCAAATCATTTCCTTGTCATTACCAATTAACAATAAACCATAATTATACAAAATGATATTTATAAAATTGATCATGACTTTTTTCATAACAAGCGTAACAATCTACCATAGACAAATAGCTCCCAATTCCAAAACAAATGAATTAAAATGGTTATAACATGTTCTAGGATTCTATTTTAAATTAGAAAGAGATTCTTTTGATAAATAAACCAAAATTACCTTACCTTTCACAATATAGTGATTGTATTTATAACATGATTATCTTGTTCTACACACCATCATGGAAGAAGGTTGTCTTCACATTGATATTTCCAACCTCAAGATTAAAAGGAAAAACACAAGATAATATTAGTTTAATGAATGTTAACTTTTTGATAGGATACAAAATCTAATTAGGATCAATTCCATCAAATATAAGAATAACTCTTGACAACCTACAAGACACTGTGCTTCTTGATAACTCTATTAGAGTCAAACTTCTTATTTAACATGACCAACTATAGCCAATATAGTCCCATCCTTTAAGAAAATAATCAAGCCCATGTCTTGTTATTCTTCGGTGAATCCATTTCCTAGTGTATGGTTGATTTCTTAGGCTCACAATAATCCATTTCAATTACCTCTTTAACTTTTAAAGGCTGGTGAATGTCACCCAAAAAGTAAATGTATCCATAAATCTTTTTGGTCTTCTTTACCAAGAAGATCTCCTCACATGTTAACGTAGAAGTTTTTCTTCTTTTCAATTCATTCTCCTCATCAAATCCATCATGAATCTTTTGTTGATTGTTTGACACACTCGTCTCATTTTTTTAATCTATAGTTGTACAATTAACTTCCATTCCTCCATTGGTTGTTCTTCTATAGAATTAGGTGTCATATCTCCAAATTAGATGTATCCATAAACCTTTTTGGTCTTCTCCTTTACCAAGAAGACCTCCTCACATGTTAAGGTAGAAGTTGAAGGATTTGAGCAATACAAATTCACAAAAGGAAAGACAAAGAGAAGGCAAGGGTTTGATTCTGAAAATATGAAAAATATATTATTAGACTGAAGCAATGAATTTTACAATTGGCCAATCCTTATAGAAGGAGATCGTAAAACCTAAAAGGGAAACCCTAAGAGGTAAATGATATTTGATAATTAATATTTACTTATTAAATGGAAATGCAATTGAGGTAAATGATATTTAATAATTAATATTTATTTATTAAATGGAAATGCAATTGCATAAAGGAAAATCTTAAGAAGGGAGTAAAGGTAATTTGATAATGAAATTAAAATAACCCTTTACTTTAACACCCCCCCTTAAGATAAGCAACAATGCAACTATAAACAGTGCATTAAAACTCAAGGAAACTACAATACTGAAAGCAAACTTGGGTCTCGACAACAAGGCCTGATGAGGTACCCAATCACAACCAAATCTCTATGAAACAGAGAAATAGGAAAACCATGTGAGAAAAACCCTACTCCAAAAAGAGAGAAAAATAAAGAGTGCAAATGATATGTCTTAAGAGACTCTCTCAAAACTATAAGTACAATGAAACCCTCCATGATAGAGGCTTGAGACTCCATAGTCCCCCTAGGATGGTAGAACTCCTGTGTCGATGAACAAACCAATGTGGCTCCAATTTCAAAGAAACAAAGGCAGTGGACAAGGAGGATGAAACCCCTGAATGTAAGCTCAAGATGGAAGTCCTAGTTGATGCTCAAAGGAGAATGCATGAGAATCCTGAAATGGAATCTCCAATGGAGGTGGGATAACATGTGCGTTGAATCTGTCATTTGAGAGGAGATGTGTGTCCTCTGATATATCCTCAACAACTGCACTAGGTGGCTCGATGACTGGAGCTACAATGGTAGGCAATGCTAAAGAGTAATCCTGTGTAATAGATGGAATCTAAATAGGAGGTGGAGGTGTAGAAGTCACAACACTAGTCTTAGGAACAACATGTAAGTTCAAGTGACCCAACTTTACCTTAGTAGTCTCTCATGAAGGAGAGTGAGTATTTGATAGTGGAGATGGTTGACCAAAATGAGAGAAAGAGTACACGTGAGGAGAATGGTCAACAATCCCTATAGCAACAATATTGCCTATCTCACTATCTCTGATGTGCACTGTATCTTGTGAAAACTCAACTGTCTTCCCTATCGCACTATGTGTAATATGATAAATAAAGAGAAGGTTAGAGGACAAAGATGGAACACATAGTACATCATGAATTGTACCATCATTAATGTCAATAGAAGCTTTCCCACATACAATCATAACAATGTTGTTCCCCATCAAAATGTGTGGAGTAGGAGAAGCCTCAGAAGAAGAGAACAAATCCTAAGAAGATGCCATATGGTGTGAAGCAACTAAATCCAGTAACCATCTAGAAGAATTTTAAGTAGTAGTTGCACAAAGTGCATGACCCTTTCCTATGTCTTTACCATCTGACTGAAATGATGATGATAAGGAAGATCTATGAGAAGTAGAAGGAATACCAATGTTTCTCTTCTGAAGGAAAGCTGTCAAATTTGAAACTCTTTTTGCATAGCCATCTAACTTCTTCTCATAGAAATGTGACTCATCATGATTGAGCTTATTACAATAAGCACACTTCGGTCTTTATGGCTTTGGTTTGTTTCCCTTTGGAGGAGGTGGGCCTGATGTGATGTGAGGGCTAGAATTAATTTGAGACTCTGTAGGATGTGACTTTTGTTTCTTCTCCTTTGTCCTAGAAGATGACCGAGCTACCAATGCATCAGTCTGTGTCCCTGTGAGAGAATCCAACTGAGAGAGCTTAGCTTGCTCTCAAGTTAAACGATCCCAAAAAACCTATAAGGATGGCATGGTAAATCTAGTACCCAAAGCATCCATGGTGGAATGGAAGGTAGAAGCAAAAATCTGAAAGTTTCCATGAAGCTTATAAAGAATAAGGTAAATGTACTCAGTGTCAGTCTTGGTTTTCCACACCCCTATAATTAAGATCTCCGTTGTTTGAACTTCATCAAGAAGTCCTCAATGGAAGGAAAAGAATCCGAATCAAGAGAGGTAAGCTCTACCTCAATCTGAAGTGCCCTAAACTCATTCACTGTACCAAACAAGCCGTCAAACTTGGTCCACATAGCTAGAGGGGTATTACACCCATCAAGATGGAACTATAGATTGTCAGATACCTATAAAGAAATCAACCCCATTGCCTCATCCATCTTGTTCTTGTGTTGCATGACCTCAGATGGCCTCTATAAAACTGGCTGCACTGCGTCTAAACAAGATCACAACCCTTTTGACTAGAGAAGTTGTGTCATTAGGGACTTCCATGTGTGATATTTACGAGGGGTTAGAAGTTCTAGACAAGAAGAGGTCTCGACCATTGTTTTAATAAAAAATGTATGGTTTACTGATATAAATAATAGAAACAATAATTCAAAACACCTCCCATAATTCAAAAAATTGAACCGCAATTGCTAGAAAGAATGCGTATACAAGAAAAGGCCAAAAATACTTCAATTTGAGAATCACATGTACTTTGAAAATAATTATGAAAATAATAGAGACATTGGATAGTGCTCGAGAAGAGCTTTCAGGTGCTTCTTTTGGATCGGAAAATGGAGCTAAAATGAGCAAGTTATGTCCTCAAAAGATAGAAAACATCATCTGACTTCAAGCAAAAAAGTAGGTACAAAAATATTTTTTTTTTTCAAAAAAATATCTTCATAAATGTGTCCGTCTCAGAATCAGCTTTCCAACGATATAAGATTTGTCAAAAAATACCTGTGTATGCAAAAGATACAACAAAAAAAAAAACCAATAGGTCTTTAGAACAAAACAAATCAAACACATGACAACCTGAAGGCCATCAAATTTCAGCCCAAAATTGTTGACGTCAACACCTGCTTCCTGTTGACATAAACGTCTTTGTAGGTTTGTTAGTACCTGCATACTTGCTGATGCAGGCGTACTTTTGTTTGCAAATTTTTAAATGCCACATTTTTTATTAAGAAAAAGGGGTACTTTTTAAAATTAAAAAATTGTACTTGCATTGGGATGTGTGTTAGGGCCGTATGGTCTTGGCATGCAAATTCTTTTTGCCTCCCTAGTCAATGCTATCCAAAATCGACAAATTTTATATGAAAATTGGGGGTTTGACATCTTCTGAATCCAACCATTATGTCTGTTTGGACTCAGAGTTTCGATTTTTAGAGACCCCCCTATTTGCACAGAAAATTATTAAAAAAACTATAATTGATCCAACAAACCCTCGTTCCCGCTTTCTTAAAAAATCTAAACAAACTACAATAGATGTGACTCTAATACCATGAAGGATTTGAGCAATACAAGTCCACAAAACTCGAAGAACACTTGCATGCAAGAACCTGTCATAGAGAAGAAAAGACAAAGAGAAGACAAGGGTTTGGCTCTAAAAGTATGAAAGAATATATTATCAGACTAAAGGAATGATTTTTACAATTGATCAATTTTTATAGAAAGAGATCATAAAACCTAAAAGGGAAATCCTAAGAGGTGAATGATTTTAATAATTAATAGTTAATTATTAAATGGAAATACAAATACATAAAGGGAAATCTTAAGAAGGGAGTAAAGGTAATTTGATAAATGAAATTAAATTATCCCTTTACTCTAACAAACTTTTTAATTTTTTTTAATTCACTCTCCTCATGAATCTTTAATTGATTGTCTGAAATGCTCATCTCATTTTTTTAATGTATAGTTGTACAACTAACTTCCATTCCTTCATTGGTTGTTCTTCTTTAGAATAAGGTACCATATCTCCAAATATCAAATTTTAAATGATTAGAATTTTTCGATCCATAAACTATATAAGATTGTACTCTTTCGCAATAGAAATGGAACTATATATATATATATATATATATATATATATATATATATATATAGAGTCTTCTTATCCCAAATGTTAATACTCCTTAATAAGACAATCATATGTATTATGACACTCACAACTTATATTTTAACATAGATCCACTAAGTACAATCTTCTCCCTCTTCATCAACATCTCATTCATGTTTTATAAAATATAATTTTAGAGGGGAATAATGAGTTGTCTTATGTCTTTTAATGTCATTCTCCTTGTATAGTTTTCCAAAAAATATAGAAAAAAACTTTTTTCTAGGAATAGTCTTTTAAAACTTTAACCCTTTTAGTTTTCTTGTCAAGTCCCTAAGCCAAATAAAGCTTTTATACTTCCTCAAGAAATAATAATTCAGTTTTCTCCTAGAATAGTTGAATTTTGACAAAGAAGGAACATCTAATTATAAAAATACATCAGAATAAATAAAATCCAAAGTTCTAGATGAATTATGAGAATTCGAGTAAAACTGAACATTCTTTTTTCATAATTATAATTTCTAGAAAATAAAGCTAGTAGAACAATAAATAAACCTTTGCATATGATCTTTATTATCCATTTTGTGTGGGCCTTCTACACCAATACTACCCCTATATTGGTGCCATGATAATGACTTCTTGATGGGTAATTTTCTCTCTAAGGTAAGAACATTCTATGACACCTAAAATGTATGAACATGAAAAATAGAGATAATGGATATCTTTATTATAATATTCAATGGTAGAGATGTAAATGCTATTGATCTCTTTACTACAATTTTTGATGACATAGGCATATGTTTTGTAAGTTTATTCAACACACACATATATAAGAATTAATAAATTGAATGTATGAAAAATGATTAAGAAAATAAATTACAAAATCGAACTCCAATGGAAAAAAACCATAGATTCTCAAACCATCCTACAATCTCCATTAACAAATAACTTTTACACTTATATATTTTACCTATGGATAGTAAGTTCCATATAAAATGGGGATGAAAGTGAGTGTAATGACTCCTTTAGTCCTCCCATCAAAGAATTGTGTCTGGACTCTGCAATGCCCAATAATTTTGAGATAATTTTTTTTTTCCAATCGGACATACTTTTACATCATCATACTTTTAAGCTAGAAAACAGTCCTGATAGGAGTTACATCAAAACATTATTTATTGTAGTACCTCCCACGGTTGCATTTCTTTCCTTTTTTAATTCAATTTAGACTCTTGTTTTTATGTCACAATTATTCACATGATGAGATGCATTCAATGGAAAAACATTGTTATGGTTACAAATATCAATGCTGATTTAGATGATTAGATTATGTTGCTATTTATTGTTTTCACTGTATCTCCATGATGGTGTTGTTTGACATGACATAATGATTTATGATGATATCTGGTTTATTTTACATTCAAGAACATTGGATAAATATATTATGAATGATTATATCTAATTCCTAGTAATATTTGATTTAAGTTTTCAATAATACATGCTCATATGCTATAGATGAAAATTTAATTTTTTTAGTTTGGATTGAAATAGGGAACAACCGGTGCCATGACATTCTTATACATATGACTAATCATGTTACTAGTGTGTTAGTGTTTCATTAGGTGTATGCTATTATTATATGCACTTCTACTATGTATTTTGTGAGCAACTACACTTGATGCTTGTGTGTTTTAATGGAAAAGCACCAGATATTATTCCACTTGAGTTGCAAGTTTGAGTTTGTCTTTCTCCTTGATAGTGGCAGAGGCGGTAGTTTCATTGGTTGTTCATATTTAGCCAATATCATGTGCGTGTGGACAATGTATCCATTGTTTCTTTTATCTCTGTAGTACGTATTGGTAAATCCAAACTGCATATGTATATTGCGATCGTCTATTGGACATGTCTATTTATTTATGTCTCTACAATTGTTACACTTACACACCGAGTTAGTTATTTTATGGATTTAATTTTATTTATCAATTATTTTCTATAGTTGAATTTCATTTAATTGGAATTGTTTCAATTTTTTTTTGAAAGCATATAGCTTAGTCTAATGAATTTGTGTGATTTAATTTAAGTTATATTTGGCCTTTTAGCAAATGTGACTTATAATTGAGGATATAGTTCATTTTCCTCACTTTTAGTAGTTGTTGAGAATTTGGATTTTTCTCCAAATTGTTATAGAGCAAATCAATTAATTACTCATTGTGTTTGACCAACTTGTCAAATTCTTGTCAATAATGACTTGTTAGATTCATGTCATGATTGGACTCTTTCCTATGGACCCGTTGCATTTTCATAGTGGATTCAATTTTCTTTCTCCATTTTCTTATTTTCCACTTGGTGCGAGGTAGGGCATCTCATACTCTTTTTTTATACTTTTTCTTTTCATAGGAAGAAAATTTCTTATTTACCATGGGTTGAAAATTAACATTCCGCCAATTTTTGTACTATTTCTTTACCTCATAGGACTTATGTGCTATGTTTGAAAAATTAGAAATGTATGGTTTTTTTGATGTTACGTTGCTCATTATTCCATGTCCGTAGGATTAAAATATTATTGGTTTTTGTGATGTTGGGTGTATTTAAGTAAATGGGTTTTAATTTCATGGGTAAATTCCAAGTTTCATTTTTTGGGTTGCCTTAACTTGCATGCTACACAATTTTTTTGCTTGCCATGATTGGCTTAACTTGAATGTTGAAATCAATAGTACTTAATGTTTTTAACCATTGTGCATTTTTACTTTATCATTATTGGATTTTCCTTAGAATCTGTACTCTTAGAAAAGTTTCTAGTTGAGTGTGTTGCATTTTCTTGCTTTGTGGATTTCTCTTAATGCTTGGTTTGAGATTGTATTTTGATTACATGATGTCAGTGTTTGAGATCGCATCATAAAAACATTGAGTGTGTCATTTTGGATCTCGAGGGACTCACACTCTTTGCTTGAGACCAATAGAGTTTTCTATGTTTCTTATGGTTTTGACTTGACAATCTTTTCTTGCTTGTTCTTATTTGTATTTTGTGTTGTGTCTCATCTTAGAAGATGATCCTAGTGCTTGGGTAGTAGAGTAGATTGTCTTCTCATGTGAATCCTAGCCCATAAGTGGTTGATATAGGCCATTCGAAGTAGTTCTTAGTAAGTTGTAACTTAACAAATTAAATTGGGCAAAATACATTAACAAGAGTAAATTAACTACCTGTCTACTTAAGTAAATTGACTAAAGGTAAGTCAGTGTCTAGCCATCTAAGAATGCTAATCAAAGGCACCATATCTAGTTGCTTGAGAGTGTTGATCAAAGATATGTATTGATTCTGGTCATCAAATGTTGATTCAAGGCTCGATCCTACATGAGCCACATAATGATACCCCACCTTGAGTCTCTACATTGTAACCTTGATATCTCTGATTAGTTCCCTTTGTTCATGTACCTTAATATTACATGCATACTTGAGTTTCCTTGGGACCTTTATACCATTTCTTGAGTATTTTATTGTTCATGTTATCCATTCTTGTGTATGTGAGTACACTTTATAATTGTGGTTGAGTGAATATCTCTATGAGCATGCTAGGGTGGGATTGAGGGTTCTACTTAGTAGGGTGACATTTGGTATTAGAGTGCATGTTTACATGTTGGAATCTCTATGTATATGATTCCATTTTAAATGACTTGAGCGATGTGTAGTTTTTGTATTATCCTATGGTAATCATTTATCTCTTATTGCCTTAGTATGGATTGTTAAATACATTATATGTCATTTTGTCTATATATATTTTTTCTTTGAAGAATGCCTCTTAGGAGTAGAGGTGATTGATGGAATTCCCAAAGAGATGATGATGATGAGGAGCATAATAAGGAAGAAGATCACAAGGAAGATAATCATGAGGAAGAGAAACATGAGGATTACAAAGAGGGACAAAGAGAGGTTCATAGTAGTATTTATGGGAATCCCTAATTGGTTTAGTTTTTATACAAACTTATTACTTGGTTTGGACCTCGTAAGGAGGAATCTCACCATGGAGAGTCTAGGTAATTTGGTCATGGAAAGAGAGAGAAGAGGAGTGAGAGTGAGCATTCTCATACCCTACTTGGTCGAGAGTAGAGCTAAGGAGAGATAAGATAGTTGTGGATGAGGATACTATCTGTGTAGGACATATGAGAGACCTTTGTTTGCAATATCTATTATTGACCTTGTAGGGATTAAGATTTGAGAGATGTCTCTCGAGGACCACCCATTTATCTGTGAGTTTTCAAATGTGTTTCTAGGTAAGATCTTAGGTATGCTTCCTTAACATGACATAAATTTCCATATTGGTCTATTCCTAGAGTTAAGTATATTTCTTGACCACCTTACCATATAACGAATTAGGACTTGAGTGAGCTTTGATTGCACTTAGAGGAATTTATGGCCGAGGGCCACATTTTCTCCAATATTTCCCCTGGGGCAGCATTGCCTATTGGACTAATTGTCAAGATTGCCCTTCGAGATTCATGACATGGCTTAGTCGCTTCCCATGTCCTATAAGTCTGGTGGTTGTGTCAGACATTGACAAGTTGATCTTTCAGTGCAATGATAACTCTAGCTTGTAATAGGTGGTAACAAAGCTTGGTCATATGTTTGAATCTCCTTGGGTAATGCTGAGAGGGGATTGTTTGACTAACCACCAACGTTCCCCTTTGGGATTCATGAGATGACTTAACTTTCTCATGTGTTCTATAAGTTTAGTGATTGTATTGGGTATTGAAAAGTTGAATTGGTTCAATGATAACCCTAGCTTGTAACACAATCATATTTATGAAGAAGAATGATAGATCTTGATATTTATGCATTTATCATTGAAAATTAAACATAGTGATGGTGTAGAAGTGATATCCCTTTCCCAAGAATTGATGATTTTTTTAATTAGATGAAGGGAGCAGAGTACTCTTAAAAATATATCTTAAGTCATGATCAAATTCATATCCATGAGACTAACATTGATCCTATAAATTTTTTCAGTTGATATGGACATTATGAGTTTACAATTGTACTCTTTTGGCTGACCATTGCATCATCAATATTCATGGGTTTGATGAATATTGTATTCTGCACCTATCTTGACCATATTGTCCTCATGTTTTTGAATGACATTTAAGTGTATTTGAGGACTATGGAGGATCATGAGGGCCATTTGCATCAAGTTTTGTACTATCTTTGTGACCATCAATTATTTGAAAATCCAACAAAATGTGTGTTCTTCTAGATAAAGATGAGGTATTTGGGCCATATGATTTCTATAGAGGGTATTTCTATGGATCCTTCCAAGATCTAGGACATTATGGATTGGTCAGTGTTACTAGTTTTTGTAGAAGTTGAGAAATACAACTTCCCATGACCCAAAGAACACCTGCATGCAACAACTTGTTACAGAGTAGTAGAGAGAAGAAAAGACAAAAGTTTGTGCTTTGAAAATATTGAAGATATATTATCAGACTAAAATAATGAAAAAATATACAATGGATTGATCTTTATAAAAGGAGATCAAAACTTAAAAGAGAAACTTTAAGAGGTAAACATTTAATAATTAATTTAAATATTAAATGTCACTAATGCATGAAAGAGAAATCTTAAGAAGGAAGTAAAGTTAATACAATCAATACGATTAAATTAATACTTTACTCTAACACCCCCCTTAAGATGAGCAATAATGCAACTACACAGAATACAAGAAAGAAAGAAAAGGAATTACAATGATGAATGCAAACTTGGGTCCCCACAATAAGGTTTGATGAGGTACCCAATCACTACCAAATCTCTATAAAATGGAAAAATAGAGAAAACCACATGGGAAAGACTCTACTCCAAAAAGAGATGAAAAGAAAGTACAAATGATATGTCTCAAGTGACTCTCAAAACCATAAGTACAATGAAAGCCTCCATGATAGAGGCTCAAGAATCCATATCCCCTTGTAGAATGGTAGAACTCCTGTGGCGATGATCAAACCAATGTGGCTCCAATATGGAAGAGATAAAAGCAATGGACATAGAAGATGACACCCATGTATGTGAGGTGAAACCGGAAGTTTTGGTTGATACTCAAAAGAGGATGCATGAGAATCATGTAATAGAATCTATGATGGATGTGGGATAATAAGTGTTCTGAATATGTCATCTGAGAGGAGATGAATATCCTCTAATACATCCTCAACAACTGCACTAGGCAACTCAATGAATGGAGTTGCAATGTCATGCAATACCAAAGAGTAAACTTGTGCAACATTTGGAGATTGGATAGGAGGTAGAGGTGCAGAAGTCACAACATTGGTCTCAGGAACAACACATAAGTTCAAGAGACTCAACTTGACCTTAATAGGTTCTCGTGAAGAAAGATAGTGATTCTCTGATAATGGACCAAAATGAGGGAATAGTACAAGCAAGAAGAATTATCAACATTCCGTACAACAACAATATTGCATATCTTACTATCTCTGATGTGTACTGAATCTCATGTAAACTCAACTCTCTTCTCTGCCCCACTATGAGTAATTTGATAAATAAAGAGAAAATAGAGGACAAAGATGGAACACAAAGTACATCATGGAATGCACCATCATCAATGTCAATAGAACCTTTCCCACATACATTCATAATAGTGTTGTTCCTCATCAAAATGTGTGAATTAGGAGAGGCCTCAAAAGAAGATAAAAAATCCTAAGAAAATGCTATATGGTGCGAAGCACTTGAATCCATTAGCCATCTAGAAAAGTGTCGAGTACTAGTTACACATAATATATGACCCTTTCTTGTGGCTTGCCCATCTGTCTGTAATGATGATGAAGAAAACGTGAAAAGTAGAAGAATGAATATCAATGTTGCTCTTCTAAAGAAGAGTAGTCAAATCTGAAACTTGTTTTGCATAACTATCTATCTTCTTCTCATATAAAAATGACTCATCATGATTGAGCTTTTAAAAATAAGCACATTTTGGTCTATTTGTCTTTGATTTCTCTCCCTTAAGAGAAGGAAGTCCTGAGGAGAGTTGAGTACTAGAATCCTTCTGAGGATTTGTAGGCTGTGACTTTTATTTCTTCTCCTTATTTCTCAAAGACATGTGAGCTACCAATACTTGATTCTTTGATCCTGTAAGAGAATCCAATTAAGAAAGTTTAGCATGCTCTTGAGTCAAATGATCACAAAAAACCTCAAAGGATGGCATGGTAAATCAAGGACCCAAAACATCCTTGGTGGAATGAAAGGTAGAAGAAAAAACCTAAAAGTTCCCATGAAGCTTAGAAATAATCATGTTAATATGCTCCTGATTAGTTTTGTTCTTTCCACAACCCTGTAACAAAGATCTCTATTGTTTAATTTCATCAAAACGTCCTAAATAAAAGGAAAATAATCAGGTACCAAGGAAGTCAACTCTGCCTCAATTTGAAGTTCACAAAACTCATTAATGGTGCCAAAAAGTCCCTCAAACTTTGACCATATAACTTGAGGAGTGAGACAACCATCTAGATTATTGAAGAGATTGTCTATACCATGTAAAGATAAAAAAGACATAGTCTGATCCATATTGTTCCTGTGTTGCATAACCTCAAAAGAGCATGTCAACTGAGGCTGAACCTCATCCAAATAAGATTACAACCCTTGTAATCTAAGAAGTCTTGTCATATGAGCTTTTTGGAGGTGATAATTGTGTAGAGTAAGGGGCTCATCAGAACATGAGTCCATGTTGTGAGCTATGCCTCAATTGTTCTGACTTTTTATTTTGTTAATGATATTTTAGAACTAGACAAAAGAAGTAGAAGGGGTTTTGTTTGTTTGTGTTTTTATATTATGGAATTTTGATACAAAAGATGTAAAGTAAGAAAAATACCCCCACAATTAAAAAATGAAACCCTAGTACAATCTAAAATCCAAAATAAAATAAAATAATAATAAATGCTTCAAATTGAAATAAGTGTACCTGATGAAAATGATAGAGAATTTGAATAGAGTGCGAGAAGATCTTTCAAAGGCCTATTCAAGATAAAAAAGATAGCTATTTTGAGCAAGTTACGCCCCCTGGAGTGCAAAAAAAATCATCTAAATTCAAAATCATAAACATGTACCCAATTAAATTTTTTTTTTTCCAGAATAAACTCCATGGCTGCAATAGGCTCAGGATCGAATTTTCGACAATATCTTGTTTGCTCGATTTCGACACTGTATGCCTAAGTTACCACAAAAAAACCCAAGGCTTCTCTTTATGCCAAAAAAATCAAATGCATGACAATTTGAAGGCTATCAAATCTGGGCTCAAATTTTAATGACATCACACCTGCACCCTACTGACATAAACATCTGTACAGAACCCTTGTTGACGTAGGCATCCTTTGAATAATCTTTTTGCAAAAGGAAAAAGTTATTTTGATTTTTTTTCAAAAATCAACTCCTTATTTTTCAATAAAGACATACACTTTCTAATAAAGGATTTTTTTGATTTTTATTTTAATCACCTCGTATAGTGTGCCAAAGGATCATACGACTTATATAATTTTTTTTTTTGGCATCCTAGAGCAATAATGACCAAAATGGACATGTCTTATATCAAAATAGGAGTTGTTGGATACTACAAACTTAATGGTGAGGTCCATTTGAGCTCAAAGTGCATCAAAAAATAGTGAACCCCTATTGCAATAAATTTTTTTTTTAATAATTGGGACTTGAACCAGACAAACCCTAGTTTCTATTATAGATTCAAAATCTGAACAAGTTACAATAGATCTAAGCTCTAATACCATGTAGAAGTTGTGAATTACAACTTTACAGAACCCAAATAACATCTGTATACAAGAACTTGCCATAGAGAAGTAAAAAGATGAAAAGGTAAGAGTTTGTGCTCTAAAAATATGGAAGATATATTGGTAGATTAAAAGAATGAGAAAATATACAATGGATTGATCCTTATAAAAGGAGATCAAAACCTAAAAGGGAAACCCTAAGAGGTAAACATTTTATACTTAATTTAATTATTAAATGTCACTAATACATGAAAGAGAAATATTAAGGAGGACATGAAGTTAATTTAATCAATACGATTAGATTAATATTTTAGTCTAGGATCATAGTTTCATGGGTTTGGAAGTTTACTACTCCCAATTTGTAAAGGACCTCTTGGCTAGAACACCCTATTAATTCTCTTTAGAGGAAAGGGAAAAAGTTAGCTTGGTATATGTAGTGTGAGTTAATTTTTTTGGATCTAAAGGAGGGTTTAACTTAAAGATCATGAGTTGAACTACCACACCCATGATTTAGATTTAGTGGCAGTTGTGCATGTGCTAATGCACTAGAGGCATCTCCTTTTGGGTCATAAATTTGAGTTGCATAGTGATAATTGTATTTGGAGTATATATTTTCTCAACCAAATCTAAATGCAGGGTAGGGTCATAGGTGGATTTCCTTTAGGAGAACAATTTTGATGTTCATTATATCAAGGGGAACTAGAACATTTGTACAAATTCCTCTAGTAGGATAAGACATAAGATCTCTATTTTTCCTTTTGGCATATATTTGTTTAGCTATATTGTTGAGGATTTACTTGGTGTTACTTGGTATCAAGAAGTTAGAGCAGAGATTGAGTTTGGACATACCATTGTAGGCCATGTTTCTTGTTCCTCTTTAGAATGAGATTGAATTTTGTGGCACCATGGGTACATCTATGTGCTAGTGTCAGGTGATCTTTGTTCCTTAATTTTTATGAGGCACATTGTACACCATATTCTACACAACTTGACATTAAGAATATGAACGTCGACTTTAGACATTTATACTTTGGGCAAGGATGAGGCATGAAGTTTACAATTTTGTGGCTAGATGTCTTGAGTGTTGAAGAGTGAAGGAAGAGCATCAACATCCAAAAATTTCATTTCAACCATATTCAATTCCTAGGTGGAAGTGAGACACTATATCTATTGATTTTATTACTAGGATATCTATATCATGGCATCGTCATGATGCTATCCTATGAACAAATTATTTAAAGTAGCACACTTTTCACCCATGGAGCTTCTTAATTTACTACTACTTAAGTAGCACATGCATTCATGAAGGATATAATATAACTACATGGAATACATCACACGATCATTTTAGATAGATATTCAATGTTTACTTTCACACTATGAACATATGTCCAACATGCTTTGGGTACACAACACAACACAATTTTATCTCATTATATCACCACAAGATTGATGGTCAGATGAATCAAGTTCTTGAGGACATCCTTCTATTGCAAGCATAAATGATGATGATATTCATATGGGGGAGTATTGTAGATATGTTACTATGATGATATGTTACATTCATGATTGAGTTTTTCATTGATGTCAACATAAAAGTTTTCTGTGGTGTCTAACAGAAGAACTACATAAAGATCAAGTTGGTACAGATGATTAGTTGAGCATTCTTACCATCTGAGGTTATGGGAGATACTTTTGAGTATCTAGTATATGTAGTTAACGTCGAAAGAAGAAATGATAAATCTAGAAGAAGTTATGTAAGTTTTGGTGATGTCTGTTCTGAGATAGAGTTTACAGAGGCATGTTCTGGTAAACTTGTTATATCTCTTAGTAGAGTTAATATTATGAGAATCGAGGTTAAGGACATGAAGAAGACATGTTGGGGATGATGTGGCTAAGTTCGCTCATCATAATATTGCATGTACGGAAAGTTATTCAAGATGCAAGGCAAAAGATTTATGTTATCGCTAAGTGTAACATGTTATTAGTGTGGTTCTATAATAATTAATTGAGAAGGTCTAACAATCGACTCAGAGAATTGTTTTGAGGATTCGGCATAAAGGAAGGATGTTTTCCTTTATCATGGCATGAAATGATATTATTTTTGAAAGAACAAAAGAAAGAAGAACAAAATAGTAAATTACATGTTTGAGTAGTGAGCTCTTCTTGTAGTTGAAATTGCATGTTTGGGCAGTGGGCTCATCTTGCATACATTGTACTACAATTCCTAACAGGGTTGGCACAACTCCTAACAGGGACTCTATGTACTAAATGTTATAATAGACTCCTAACATGGTCCATCCTCTAACAAGGTATATTTATATTAGTACATCATCTTGTGGGCATCATTCCTATCGGGGTTTTCCCTTTGATCAAGGGTTTCCTTAGTCAACATATCTTGTGTAATTGTCTATGTGCATTTTATTATGGTTGCTGTTTACTTTGGTTGAATGGTTAGGTTTTCTTAAAGAAGATAAATGTTTTAATTATCAGATAACTGATTAACCACCCCCCCCCCCCCCCCCCCCCCAACCCTCTCAGTTATCTTGGAGGACTATTGTTTCTAACAATTGGAATCAGAGCATTAGGTCCTTGAAGATAAATTTTAATAGCTTTGGGAGATCATGGTGAAGGAAGATATTCTTAAGTCAGATAGTGAAAATTTTGACACAAAAGATAGAGACTCTTGGTGAGTCATCCGAAGAAGACATAATGATCAAGGTATTGGTCTGCTGATGAAAAGAGAAAAAGAAGGTATGCAATTTTTATATTGTTGGATATGTAATTAGTTTGGTCATTATGCATTTACATGTCCTAAGAGAATAAGGAAAGCAAGAAAGAGTTTTCTTTCTGATGAAGATGAAGAATTTAAAGCAAGTATGGAAGGATTCTTGAAAGATTGTGATAATGAACTTGAATTGATTAAGGAAAAGGAAGTAGTTGAAGAGATCGATTTAGTAACTATTGTTGATCCAGAGGCTAACCATGAAAATATGGAAGTTATCATTAACAATGATTTACAAAATGGGAATCAGATTGAAGAATAGAGATATGATCCTAGAGCAGAAGAAAGAGTTGAGTTGAAGACTTCTGAACATCATGGGATTGCAAAAAGGAGGAACATGTCAGTTACAAAAGCTACAAGAGCTATGCTAGTTGAGAATGATGTATCCAAGATATTTTGGAGAGAAGTTGTGAATACATCAGTCTACACTATGAATAGAGTGCATGTTAGGAAAGACACAAACAAGACCCCTTACGAATTGTGGTTTTGACACTCACCTACAATTAAGTATTTTAGAATTTTTGGGAGTGAGTGTTATATCAAAAGAGATGATGATATTAGTAAGTTTGATGCTAGAAGTGATGAAGGTATGTTTCTTGGTTATTCATTAAAAAGCAAGACTTATAGATATTATAATCAAAGAACTAAGACTGTTATGGAAAGTGCAAATGTGAGAATTGATGAGAATTTAGTATACAAGACAGAATAGTTGATTTAATTTAGATGATGATGTTGTTACTAAGCCAAGGAATGATGAGGTATTTCTTGAGACTAACAATGATTTGCAATATAAAGGAGAGCCAAGGTAGGAACAAAGCTCAGAACCTTTAGTAGAGCCAAGAGTTGAGATAACAACTCCTACTTCAGGAAAGAATATAATAAGGAATCACCCATCCGAAAAGATCATTGGCAGCAAAGACAAAAGTGTGATGACAAGAAGCACAATAAATGAAGAACTATGCTTGATATATCAAGTTGATCCTAAGAATGTAGATGAAGCATGTAAAGATGATTATTGGAAACAAGCCATGGAAGAGGAACTGGATTAGATAGTAAAGAATGAGACATGGGAATTGGTCCCCATACCAACATACAAGAATGTGATAGGAACTAAATGGGTACTTAGAAACAAAATAAATGAACAAGGAAAAGTTGTAAGAAACAAAGAAAGATTGGTATGTAAAGTTTACTCATAGCAAGAAGGGATAGATTATGAGGAGACTTATGCTTCAGTGGCTAGAATAGAAGTAGTAAGATTATTCTTAGCCTATGTAGCTTAGAAGAAATTCAAAGTATATCAGATGGATGTCAAGTCAACATTTTTGAATGGAGAACTTGAAGAAGAAGTATACATTGAGCAACCTAAAGGATGTCCTTTGATGGATGACAATGGCATAGTATGTAGATTAAGGAAAGCATTGTATGGATTGATGCAAGCACCTAGAACTTGGTATGCAAGGTTGGACAAACATTTGACAAAAATTGGATATAACAAAGGTATGGCAGACAATAATCTGTATTGGAAAGAAATTGATGATGGTTTGATGATTTTGGTATTATTTGTTGATGATATCATATTTGGAGGAAATGATGAAGAAAGTGAAAAGTTTGTTGAGGAGATGAAGAAAGAATTTGAAATGAGTATGATAGGAGAGATGAAATATTTCCTAGGATTGCAGATTGTACAAAATAAAGAAGGAATCTTTATTTATTAGACTAAGTACTTGAAGGATTTACTAAAAAGGTTTGGTTTGGAAACATGCTAATATGTTGGAACACCTATGGTAACTGGACACAAGTTATCTACAAAGGATGAGACACCTACTGTTGTGTAGAAGAAGTACAAATCTATGATTAGAGGATTGCACTATCTGACTCACACAAGGCTAGATATAGAAAACGTAGTTGGAATTGTTGCAAGATTCTAAGCTAATCCCAGAGAAGCACAATATGTAGTAGTCAAAAGGATATTTAAATATCTAAAAAGAATATTTGAGTTCGGATTATGGTACGACAGATCTAATGATTTTACTCTAAGTGCTTATACTGATGCAGATTGGGCAGGCAATATGGATGACAGAAAAAGCACCATTGGCGGAGCCTTCTTTCTTGGAGGAAGATTGGTTTCTTGGTTAAGCAAGAAGTAGGATTGTACATCACAAAGTATAGGGGAAGCAAAGTATGTTGCAGCAACAAATAATTGCAATGAAGTCATTTGGATGAAGTAGATGCTAAAGGATATAAGGATAGAAATCAATGAACCTGTTGTCACACATTGTGATAACACAAGCACAATAAATTTGTCTAAGAATCTAGTGTTGCATTCTAAGACCAAGCACATTTCTATTAAGTATCATATATTGAGAGAGAAAGTTGGAAAAGAGGAAATCAGATTGGAGTATGTGAGCACTAAAGAGCAGATTGTAGATATACTCACTAAGCCTCTTCCCAAAGAGACTTTTGAGTATTTGCGAGGTATGCTTGGGGTTATGCCCCTTCCTACATTAGAGTAGAAGATGCAAGAGTGCATTAGTCCAATGTAATAGAGTACCATTGTTGTCTGGATTGAATGCTAATGCTTCTTGTATGGGGGAGTATCCGTGATGACCAGTGTCATCTAGGACTTTTGTTGGATTTTTTTGAATAGTGTCTTTTGACGCTCGAGCTAAGTAAGAATCAATTATTGCAAAGTTTGATGTAGTAAAATTGGTTGCTGAAACCTTTGATATTGATATCAATAGGGGAGAATATTGCATGAAAAATATTATGTTGAGGAAGAAGTTTGGCATGAAAAACAATATGGAAATATTCAACATAAGTTTAACATGGAATGATAGTTTGGCAAAAACCACATTGAGGTATATCAATGGAGGAGAATGTTTGATGAACAGGATTTGAAACGATGAACAATCTTTTGTTTTGTGATAACTTTAAGAAACCCCTCCCAAAAAAAAAGCCTAAAATGTTGGCGAATCCAACATTTTGTGGGTAGGAAAATTTTAATGTCGAGGGTAATTCTTTTGTTCCATATAGGGAAATAAAATATTATATGTTGGCAATTTTTTCCTTGCCCTAGCAAAAATTATTTTAAATGTGGCAAATTAATGTTTTTTTACTGACACAGAAGTAAATGATTGCTATTTTTTCCCTTGCCAAAAATGAATTAATAATGTTAGAGGCAAATTACTTGTTTTGTAGGAAAATGAATAATAATGGTCTTGGTTAATCTTCAGTGGTAAATTGAAAATTTGTTTAATTTGAAAGCGAATTCGCACGTGTATTGGCTAGTGACTGTACTGACTACTGAGTAGTCATTTCAAGTTTCAACTTGTATACTATCTTAGGTCTATTATTAATAATGTCGTAACGTCATTATGTCAGTGTCACTATTACCAAGTCAGCTACTGTCACTTTTGTATTGTTAATAGTAAATACTATAGTTTTATTGATCGTTGATTAGTTAGAGATCAACGATAGAAGGTGAATCTCGGGGCCACTTGCTTGAAAAGACTTGGAGTCGCATGTAATTCTCCGAAATGGAGACACGTGGAAAGGTTTGCATGAAAATCATTACTCAATGTTAGACACTATTGACTGTCCGACATTAATGCCAGTACATTTTGACATTTTACACACTTGAAAATTAATAGGAATACAGAAAAATAAGATATGAAAGACTGCGAACGCCAAAGAATTGAATGCATCTGCCATTAAATAGTCTCTTAAATTCCTCTTTCATTATCATTTCTCATATTCTTCAATCTGAATTCAATTTGTAGTTGCACTTTGCAGAGTTTCTAACTTTATTGAATCTTAGTCATGGATATGCCAATTCCCCTAAAATGCACTACAATGGCTGTGCAAAAACCCTTTTTGGACAAGATTCTTGATGATGTCCTTGCCATGGTTTGCAAGGTAGATGCTCGAAGTCCTTTTATCCACCATGCTATATTCATAGTACTCGGCCATGAATTCTTGAGAAACGATAAGAGGTACTGTGTGTCCACATATATTACCTCTTGCTTCCTCGTGTCTCTTCTTGACCTTAGAGGTAGTCAAATAGACATTTTAATGCTTCTACGTAAAGTTTTTAAGGAAACATTTTAGAAGATGATGTCAAAATCATTGTATTGGTCGAGCAGGTACCAGGGTTGGGCATTGGTATCCCTTTTGCAGATGTAGCAGACAAGTTCTGGGAGGAAGGCATAGGGTGCATTATACATAAGTATCCTTTCTTGCTGGCCATGAATGAATGATAATTGACTCTCCATCAGAAGTGGGCACGACTCAGAAGAGATTTTCTACGAAAATGGTTGTTGTTGGACGATGTGAGTGAGACCAACTTCACATGGCTGGACGAGTTCAGCGACATCATCTTCTCCAATAGATAACTTGCAGACATACTTGAAGACATTTTTGATTAAAGGCTTCAAGCCCTCGACCCCTCAACCCGTTGATGCTTCCAACCTCCCTGGTTCCTTGGTTCCTTGTTCCTTATTTCCAAATATTATTTCCTTACCCATTGCCCTTAGGGCAAAAAAAATGTTTTTAAGATATCTATATTTTTATTTGGATTGGACCTTGCCCTTTTTTGTAAATTACAAAAAAGTTAAACCAAGCTGATTTAATTAGCTATTTTGAATATCTATGCTATGAATCAGTATTATGTACATTGTACAGTCTAAAATATTATCAATGAAAACAATACTTTTTGGCTTCTTAAATCGTTGTTCTTGTTAGTCTACAACTTTGTAAGTTTGTTTTTGGCATCTTGATTCTCAATGTTTTGTTGAAATATTATTGTTAGTTTGCGACTTTGTTAAAAATAGTTAATTGTTATAATTAACTATTTTTCTTTAATTTTGTTACCCAGACATTTTACAGAGAGTTTTAATTAAATTAATTAATCGAAGAGAAAGAGAGAGAGAGAGAGAGAGAGAGAGAGAGAGAGAGAGAGAGAGAGAGAGAGAGAGAGAGAGAGAGATTAGTCATAAAGAAAAATTAAACTTTCTCTCTCCTTGTACTTTTCTCTCTCCACGTACTAAATTTTTTAGAGAGAAGTACGGGGTTTGAGTTAGAGTCTCATTCTCCTTTTCACAATCCTCTCTCTCTCCACGTACTCCAAACTTTAGAGAGAAGTATGGGTTTTGGTTTTGGGTTTGAGTTTCACTTTTTCTCTCTCCACGTACTAGCCTTACTCTCTCTCCCTGTACTCCAACTTTTTGCCCTAATCTTAACCCGTACCAAAGATCAAAACAAGAACCAAAATGTGTACATTCAAGCAAGCATGAGAGCTTCTTTGTATAAACAAGGATAGTTGATAAGCATAGAGCACAATGGTGGTAGAGTATCCATAGTTGAAAATTGCCATTTTAATGTGTTATAGATCTCAACAATTTAGATGCCATGCTTTCTCTATTCTAATTCATAAATTCACATAGTCAAATCCTTTCACATCTGTTCCCAACCATGATTTTATGAGTGTGCCCTGTTGTTACTGCTCTAAAAATTTATAACACACAACACATAGAGAAGTGTGAGAGAAAGGAGGCCTATTTTGTTATGAAAAGTGGTGTTAGATGAATCTACTACTTGTTTTTATCAATGCCCAAGAACATTTTCGAAGACATATTTGGGACAAAGTGGCAATGTGACCCAAAATCATCAGCTCATGGTCACATTATACACAAATAAGGCTATGGTCTCATAAAAAGTTGTTACTTGAAATCTTTTTATAGGGTATTTGATAAGAAAGGGACCATGAATCTCCAAATTAATCTGAAAGAAAATCCTGCACAAGAAGATAATGTTAGAAATGATATATGTAGTTGGCGATTTGGCTATCTCAAATTCAATTAAATATGAAATTGTTTAACCCTGCATGGAACAGAGGCTCTTGCATTGTTTTCTTTGTAACCTATGGCCTAGTTATATCTCATACCAACTTCACACTCTTGTTGACAAGCCATGGACATAGAAAGAATAAACGCTATTTTACTGAATGCCTTTACAACACGTGTGAGTTGTTTTACTGAACATGTCTGAAACTGCCACTCGTGCAACCCACATGGAATTTTTAAAAAAAAAGGGGCACTCAACATAGACCTGCGGCTTCATTCAATTTACATCCTCAGCCACACATGCAAAATCCAGACCTGCGATTGGACAGGAATCAAGGAACGATTAATTTATTGAAAAGAATGACAAGGTGAGAATCACAAGAAGGCTGTGCATGTTAACCGGTTCTCTATTTGATATCTATAACTCGCTCATCCATCCTATATACATCAAGACTTGTGATCTGCTATCCCAAGCCACCCCTAACAAAGCACATACATTGTTGGACACAAAGAAATCGCAAGTAGATTCTCTAGACACACGACACTTTCCAAGGTGGTACCAAATGTTATTTTTAGAAAGCTCTGTTAAATACGTACACTGGCAGTGATGTGGTTAACGGTGTTATAAACTTGTCAAGAATACAAATGGTGTTATTAATCTCTCAAGCTGCATTAGCATTGGTATTTGGAGTTGAAAAACTCACAATCGATTTGGATGTCAAATTCAAAATCGTATATGGAATAGCAAGGTATTTGATGGAGCATACTTCATTATTGATTAGGAATTCTATGGTTGATTAAGCACTCATTTTCCATATCAACTACAAAATAGAGCATGCACGGTTAATGTTTTACCAAATGTTCATCAAGATCAAATACAAAGTATGAAAACTCGGATAGTGTTAATCAAGTATGGGATCAAATATCAACAACGTCTATGACATTACGGCTGTGATGAACATCAAGGTGCACATGCTCATTGTCAGTCGAAATATAGAAGAGGGAAGATTGGAGAATCAATGCTTTTAAGCGGGAAAATCTGAAATAGTCTATAGCTGGCAAAAATCCAATGGAAATATAAGTGCATGAAAACTATTTGACAAAATACCAAGTCCAAGTGTGCTCATATTGTTTGACAAAATGCCTCTGCTGCATCTAAAAGTTGGATTCTCAAAGTGAAGTGAAGATTTTGGTGAAGTTTTATAATTGAAGAAGATATAACATCAGTTTGATATAAAGAAAAGTGGCTATTGACTCCACACTATTGCCAAGACAGCCTTGACAGGTGACAATATGAGGTATCAATTTCAAGGTAAAGAACCTCGTGCAATACTGAAAAGCACGCTTCTCGAAATATCTGACACAAAGATGGGGCATTTAGAAATTGTAGATTTTTGGAAGATGATGAGCAAAGAAGATAAATCACCCCTGGCACGTCGAACACTGAAAAGTGGTCTAGCCCATGCAGGTGGACATCCGCTCGCTAATCAATGTGTGGAATTGGTTTTGGAATGTATCAAGGCACATGATCAAAATTTCAGAGATATCAAGACTGCAGGAGGTAATGTCGTGGCAAGGTTGGACCCAATATCTATATCCATCACCTTCAGATTGCCAGTAAGAGAGGAGTTCACAGAAATTTCTAAAGAAGGTGCCCAAGGTTATTTCCATCAAAATAAGAAAACATGTCTCAATGTTATTGCTAGAAGTTGGCTCGATCAACCCAGGCGAGGACAATCACAGTTGCCAAGAATGTTACGCAGGAATATCTTTAATGAAGACATTTCTGATATGATAGTTCTTCTCAATAGAGTGGTGGGAAATCAAATGGCTGAAGATTTTCAGGATTGGATATTTTTGTATATTAATACCATCACCACTGGAAAACAATTTATAGATTGGGGAGAAATGATTAGCGATGCCCTTCATCACCAACTGACAAGATTCAATGCAAATCAAGGGTTTTACATGTCCTCGTATCTAATGTATGCAATTGCAAGTATGAAGTCATGGCTCGGTCTAAATCCTTATGGGGAGTATAGCTTAACCACTCAAATTTATAATTATTACCCCTAGTTGCAATTAAAATAGAGCAATGCACACTTTCTTAGGGTGACTGATGCTTTTTCTATGCTCACTGCCAGCGAGCTACAAGGAGATATAGGACTTCAAATTTCTCTTGAAGCATCCAGTCTCATTAGTATTTAAGGTAGCTTCTTCATACAATACCCTCGATTCACTTACATCCATATTTGAAGTTTTCAAGATTGTCCTCTCATGTTGCCTTGCTTCGTAGGTGACAGGTTAGTACTTTCAGAAGTCTGCAGGCAAATTGGTCAAGTAAACAAAAAGTGCAGGAACAAAAGATCAATCCCTTTCCCAATTGGCATTGGACATTACAGTTGTTTATCTTCTTCGAATGCTCAAAATATTGAGAGATCCATGGTGAAAATAACTCTACAGTCTTTCTATAGTCGCTTTCCATTTGATGGCAGTGGGTATGTTAAAAATAACTTGGCACTTGGACCTGGCGATCTTCATTTCCCTACAATGGAAGATTATTGGGGGAATTGTGAGAATGATTTTGAAGTTAGAAAAAGGGACTGGATGAGATTTATAGTACAACAAATCATTGATTACAAAATGGGATGGGATGTGACAGACATAACAGAGGATGGGTTAGATTTGATTGATCCTTACTTCTTTGAACGGATACAATTACTAGAATTGCCATATATCAATTGGTCGCTACCAGAACTGAAAGACCTCAAGGAAAGGACTTTCTTTGTGATTCAACGAGCTGAGACTTGGTTAAAGAATAAAGTCAAAGAAGCCACTACTACTAAGTCAACAGGAAGAAGTAGTGTAAATAATAATAACATTTCTCAAGAAGGAACATCAGTTTCAGCCATTCCGTCTTCTATTCCTACATCCTCAGGCTCTTTACATAGCACACAAGGGGGATATGATGGTGAAGATCCAGATAAACGAGTTGATCTAGTTTCAACGTGTGAACTCAACGTGGTCACCAGGAAGAAGAGATCAAAACCCAAGGAGAAAATCTTAAAGCCAATTCAACAAATGATTGATGAAGCTCATGAGATGAATACTTTACCATCATTTGTAGATGAAATAATTCAATCATTGTCTCCAGAAAGCACAGAAGCAATCCAAGAGGAGTCAGTTGTAGAAAATGTGCATAACTTGAACTTATCATCTATAGTCTTACAGGTTCCTTCAGTAATCAGCCCATCTGCTAGTATTTCAACATCTTGGTTACAACAAAGTTTAGAGAGAAAGAAGAAAAGGATGATTCAATTGGAAGCGCCCAATCTAGATGTTGTAGCTGACTTAATGCACAGAGGAACAAAGATAAAGATGACTAAAATGGATTCCAGACTAGCAGTGAACCCTGCTTCAGGTAATTTATCTGTTGAAATTGCACAACCAGTCACAGAGAAAGACATAAATAAGGCAAATGAATATGATTTTAGCATGACTAAAGTAGATCTAGGCCGGACTACTCGTGAAGGGAAAGAACACAATTTTCAAGTGTCAACTACTGTCCTAATAGAACAATCAAGGAGAGATAAGCAAGTTAAGAATCAAATCAAGTGTCAAGTTCGAGCTCTTTCTTCATGCATCAGATTGATGGTTGGTGACTCCTTTCCAGATCCTAGTTTATCCACAGAAAATATAGAAGATCCGAAGAAGATGTTTGATGAAGAAACCATTCAAAACATAGGAGAATGCCAAACTTATGACAAGATGGTGAAAGCGTGGGTAAAAAGCATGAAAGAATAGGCATCAAGCTTATTTCAAGATGTTCAAGGTACATTTACCAAAGCGGATCACATACAACAAAGCATTCAAAAAGAACTGACAACTCTTAAGGAACAACAAACATTCTGGAGAGAAATTGATGCCAATTTAGTAGAGATTAAAGGCATGGACAACAATATAGTCAAGTCACTAAAGTTAATCAACACTGGAGAAGAAGAGAAAATTGATATATGGCTAGAAAAGATCCGATGGAAGAATGATAGTATGAATGAAAAATTGAGTGAAGGAGAACAATTCTTAAACTCATGCAAGTTACTGAAAAAGAAGGCCTACCGATGGTCGTAGAAGGTATTCCTATTAATGAACACACTCAAAATCTAGACATATCTTCCATTTTGGAATGCATAGAGACAAAAATCAGCACCGAACTTGGCAGTAAACAAATTTCAAATGCTAGTGTTATGATGAGATTGAGCAGTCTCTTAGTAGCATTGAACTCCTGTACTCAAAACTTGCCAGGTTGTGTCACAGAATTGGATGAAATTAGAAACAGACATGAGCTATGTAAACTAAAGATGCAGATTTTAATCATCATTAAGAACAAAACTTTGGCTCAAGTCATCAAATCATTTAGAGTGTACAAGGCAAACTTGACTCAGTTGCTGGCAGCACCTACAGATCAAGGAACAAGTTCAGGGAATTAAAAGTTAGAAGTATTTCTGTCTAAAGTTGTCTTAGAATCTTATTGATGTATTTTGTAAAAAGGTCAACTTTAGAATTAACTCTAGTTTTGATTTTTCTAACTGTAGTTAAGCTTCAAGGGTTAGAGTTGGTTATGAACCATCTTCAAGTAGTCCAAACTCTAACTTTTTGGGTAGTTACGAATCCGAAAAGTTGGTTATTCTAAATTGGCTATAAATTCTTGAAAATCAATGTAATAAGGGACTTTTTGGACTTGGATAGAGGGAACACTTATGCTCTGATCACAAAGCAATTTTTGGAAAGTGTGTACAATTGTTGTTTTTTTGTAATCAGTTATTACTTTCTTTCTTGGTGTAAGAAATAAAAGGAAGTACATTTGGCGTTCTCTCTCCAAAGAATCTAAATTGTTAAAGTGTTGATTCGTCTATGATTACTTTCATGGTATGACGTGAGTATTTGTGGATAGTTGAATTAGCAACATGTTGGTGAAAGTTCTCAAGCGTAGTCCTTGATAGCTCTCATTAATAGTTTACATCATTTTTATGAAAACATTGAAGGCGTGTGGTGCATTCGCTATCAATGGTTTTCCTTTTTATTGCCTAAGTTCTTCTCATCTTTATTGAAAAATCAGATATTTTATCTTACGAGAGAACTGCCCCTCTAAACGCAGAGGAATGCCATACATCAAAGGCCTATCCAACTATTGTGAATGGTTTGCCACACACTCCGTTGGGCAAATTCTACTGTGACAAATCTATTTACCAACAAATTTGATTTGTTAAAACAAATGGAGCTTCACGGAAAACTAAAAGTTAATAGATTATAACCTTAACAAAGTTAAATATAATTTTGATAATTTATGTGTCAAATTTTTATTTCATACCTATCTTCTCACCTATTCTTAACTTTTTTTTCATTATAAAATCTTTTAAATGATGAAGAATAGTTTATAAACAATTATCACAATTTTCAATATATGTTAAATTTTAATAATTTATAGATATTTTAACTATATTATATTCTAATTTTGAAACTAAATAATAAATATGAATAAAAATATAGCATTAACAATTATATTTTTAAATTGTAATTATTCTATTTACATTAAACTATTGTCATTATTATTATTTTATGATATCTTGCACCATTTTTATTTTATACAATTTAATATATCTTGATTGAATTTTTCATATCATCTTTATAATAAAAAGCTTATGATACAAAAGAAATTCATTTCTATAATAGAAAAGAAAATCTTTTATTTATATATATTAAAACTATTATAATAATTATTATAAATTATATTATATATATAATATTTTATATAAATAATTAAATTAACATCATGATTTTGACATGTTCATTGCTCAAGCTTAAAAGTAAAATAATAATAATTAATAACAATTTCTTTTATTTTTCTCTATATAAATTAATATGCTATGTAAATTGAAAATTCTTTTCAATGACCGTGGCTCAATTTCAAGCCAAATTTTAAAAGATTGAAGATAAGTCTATTTCTACCCGAAATCGGGACACATGTACTCGAAGATTCTACCCGAAATATTGACTGTTGCATAAAAGAAGGATTGACGACCTGAGATGAATTTCAGATCGATTTGGAGAATGCTTTTCCATGTGCCTAGATTCATCCAGAATCGTGACACATGTTCGGTCATTGCCAATTGAAAGACTCAGTCAATATTATTAATAATTATGTTTATAAACAATTATCACAATTATCAATATATGTTAATAATATATAGATAGTTAAACTATATTACATATTTATTTTGAAACTAAATAATAAATACGAATAAAAATATAACATTTGTAATTATATTTCTAAAAATATAACATTTATAATTATATTTTTAAATTTTGTTTAAATTAAATTTTTGTCATTATAATTTATTAATAATTATTAGTACTTGCCGGTAGGTACTAGGCTTAAGGCTAAGAGCTAAATATTTCATTTTCAATGTGATTCATTAATGTTAATATTTTTATTTTTTTAATGTAAGTGCATTGGTTTATATTTTATATTTTAATAATATATTTTTTAATAAATTATAATATATTTTTTATCATTCAATTAAAAATAATATTACTTATATTATATAATCATTTAAGATTTATTATTATTATTATAATATTATTATTATTTTTATTTATAATTATTTATTACATAATAAAAATATAATATAATTATTTATAATATAATATAATATAATATAATTATAACCATATGATATATATGTAATAGAACATATATATCAATGATTATATAATATATTTATGAATAAAATTTAAATTTAAATTAACATCATTACAAAAAAATATAATTATATTAAATTTTTATTAATTAAAATATTTTATATATTATAATAAATTTATCAAAATTAAATTAGATTTATATAAAACTAAAGGCAAGTACTAGTGACACTTGTTTCATATCTTGCACTAATTTTATTTTATAAAATTTAATATATCTTCATTGAATTTTTCATATCATCTTTACAATAAAAAGTTTATGAATTATGATAGAAAAGAATATCATTTCTATAATAGAAAAGAAAATCATTTCTATAATAGAAAAGAAATCTTTTATTTATATTATATTATAACTATTATAATAATGATTAGAAATCATATTTTTTATATTAATTTTTTTATATTTAAATAATTAAATTAACCTGAACTCAGGAAACGTGTACTACAATATTCTACTCGAAAATTGAAATTCTGACTATTGACTAAAAGAAAGATTGATGGCCCGACATGAATTTCAGATCGATTTGGAGAATTCTTTCCCAATTGCTTAGATTCATCCATAATTGTGACAAGTGTCCTTGACAAGTGTCACGATTGACACATGTCACGATTATGGATGACTCTTGACAACAACGACATCACTCCAAAAATTCACCCAAAATCATATCAAATCATCGATAATTAAGTTTTATTTTTATTAATTAATTAATTTAAAATAAACAAATTTATTTAAATGTATATCAATGTAATAAATTTTTACTTATTATTATTATTATTGTTATGTACATTACTAAATTATTGAGTCTTGACTCTTTATGTCATTTACATGTACATTGTACATACTATTAGTAAAGTACCTAAAATCATTAATTACTTAATACTTTCTTTTTAACTATTAACCCTATATGTTTTTAGAGTATCAAGTGGAAAGTTCTCCAAGTTGAGTCTGATACGATAGAGCTTTCAAATTTCAAATTTTCAAAGACTAGCATAATTCCATTTTGTGTTCTGAAGACTAAAAGTGTGAAACTTGAGTATCAGATGACAACAACAATTATCTAATCTCGATTCTGGGTATTTAAAAATTTTAAAACTTTTTTCATTGCAATTTGCAGCAATAGAAATCTTGATTTTAACTGTCTTAGGTTTACACTTTACAATTATTTTAAATAGGGCATGAAGAAGAATTTTGTGTAATAACCAGTAGCAAGCATGGGCAAAACAAAGTCAAAAACCTTCCGTACGAGTGCAAGCATAAAGGAAAAGAAACACATTATAGAACTCAGGCAAGTGCTACAAACCACAGGTTTCACTGATGAATGTCATGATATTTGTGATCCTATTATCCATGGAGATTTAGAAATCATGGGAATTAGACATTCATTGTTTAATAAGCAGAAAGATCCACAGAAGGGGATAAATTATTACAAATATAACAACAATATTCATGCACATACAAATAAACTAGTTGCTATGGTTACTGGATTAGAAAACCTCACTATACCCGAAGTATTCCCTTGCCCTAAAATTGTAATGCTACGCACTTAGAATTATGATGAAAATAGAAAGGCAATTATAAATCAAAACACTTAGGAGGAAATTTTATCCATAACTAAGAGTGAATTTTTCACTTTGTTAGACCTAGGGCTAGGGTTTAAACCAGAAAGCTTTAACAAGCACATTGACTTGGATAAAATAGAACAAACTTATGACAAATTGGAAAGAGTTTTTCAAGATTCATTTATTAAGGGTTTAATAAACCACAAGTCCTTTACTAGTGTTACACTGGACATAGACCATACACCTCCTTATTAGTATGATATTTTTGTGCCATGGTTTCAAAATACTATTTTTTTGTTATCATTTTGTTTGGGATTGGACAATAACAAGGAAGTGGGGGCCAATGTTCTTGAAATGATTTATAATATCCATTGTCGAGGTTAGTCAGCTGCGAAGGTAGATGTAAGATATAATTTTGTTCAACACATTGTTGAATGTATGCAACAACAATTACTAATGATTAAACAAAGTACAACTACAGGCAAGACGAAAACATTTATGTTCACAAGTTACTTGTGCTAAATTCTTTTAGCAAAGCATTGCTCAGTATTTGAGACAAAAAGCAACATGCTTGATATTGAGGTCTATAAGTTTGATGAAAAAACTCAGAAGAAATCAGAGACTCCAAGTCTAGTATATGAGTGGGCACATAAGATGAGGATGATTGCTGCAAATAAAAACTACAACCATTTTGTAGACCTTTTTTTGGCACCTATTTACCAAAAAATCACAGGCACCTCAATGCCTAGATTGATTGTGTCTTGTAAAGATTGCGTTCAACTGGGAAGTCAAATTCAATTGGCTGACTGGTTCTTCATGGAAGAGTACATTGTCTTAAGGTTTTACGGTTTAGTGGTTGAAACTTGCAAACTTTCAATCATGTTACAAAAAAGGTTTTTGCACTAGAATATGTACGACAGATGGAGAGCACAGATGAACTTTTCAGTGGACAACAAAAGAAAATGATATTTCCTTCCTTGCCTTTCGCAATTGGAGGCCTCACATTTGAGAGAAAGGCTTTCAAAGTGGCAAATGCATTGGTAACTTGATTTGGCTTTGATTTTGTTAGTCATTGGAATTATGATCCATTGAACATAATAAAAATGAGACTTATTGCCAACGGAAACTCTGTGAGAAAATATCAACATCAAGAGATGCCATTGATAGAAAAGTTAAGAAACAAGGATTTATGGGATGAGGTTAAGAAAGAGATGGAGAAACATGCAACAGAGAATAATATTTCAATGCAAGAATTGTCATCCCAAATTACAAAATTGCACAAATCAGAGCCTCTAACATACTTAAATTTCTACAAGAAAGCATCTAAACCTTCTAAGAGGTCTATGTTGAAAGAAATTAAAGAGCCATGCACAGCTGAATTGTGGTGTCAAACCAATATGACTAATTTTTGGAAAATGAGGCAAAATTTGGTTGAACCAATGAAATTGGCTAGTTTTGATGAAATTGAGGAGGATGAACTTTTCAACAATTATTGAAATAAAGAGCATCCAACTATACTATATGATTTTGGTAGTGACAGTGATAATGAAAGATAGAAGGACCTCGAGTCTGATGTTGACATTCAAGGTATTTAGGATTTTGGGTCAACTAGGGGTAGAGATATTGTTAAACTTCAAATGAGTGATTCTATTAAACAAACATATAGTAAAGGGGCAACTATGATACAAAAAATGGGTTATGCAGGTATAGAACCCATTGGTGCAAGTGGTGAAGGGATTTGGAATCCAGTTCAAGTACCAGACCCACCCAAAAGAGGATATAAACCAATCATTGGACTATCTAAGATTGAAGATGATTCATCTAGAAAGGGAAAAAAAATATTATACTTCTACTTCTGAAGGTCATCCCAACACATTATTTGTTAAATCTTCAAATCTAGTTGTAGTTAATCCCACTGGCACTAACACTAGCACTAGCATGGATGGACCTTGTGCAAAAAAATAAAAAGTTATGACAATTACACTGCCAACAATGCTAGCAGTTACTTCACCAATGTATGCACCAGTAACTTCTGTACAAAACTCAAAAAATAGTCCTAAAACACTAGGATTTGGAATGGGCCATCTTCAAACTATTGGCAATCCTCAAAATATAATTGTAGGTGGAGTAAGTTTAACTCGAGTTGGAGGAGCATACAATGATGTCAGGACCCCCAACCCTCCCCCCCCCTCCTCGTATGTACGTATCAAATATGAATCCTCTACTAAAACTGTTATAAGAGATTGTATTGGAAATGAAGTAATGTTTTATGTTGTGAATGTCCTAAAAGAAACTAAGATTAACTAATTCATTCATATTTTAGATACTTAGTGATTCAAGAACTACGACATCCCCTCGACTGTTTAAAACATTAATTTTACTAACAATGGTATGAAGTGTTTTCACTTGATAGTGAGGATGTTGATTTTGATACCACGATGATTAAGTTATATGCAATTCAGATGGTACAATATCATGCTCTATTGGTGATATTATGATGTTTAGGTGTATGCATGCCTAACGATGATTATTCTAGTACTTTAATCTAAATTAATGAATAATTTATGTTATATCGAATATGTGATTTCAAATGATTAAATGTGGGTAGAAATGAATTAAATAGTTGATTTTATGAAAGATTCATGTTCTGATTTATGTAACTATCCAGATAGGTTTTAATATATATGCATGTGATTTTCTTGAGCTATTGATGTGTGCAATTAGTGTGTAGGATATTTTTAGCCGAAAAATTTAATGGAGAAACGAAACTGAACCCTATGTATCAATTGTGGAAACTAGGGTTAAATCTAATGAAATATGCAAACCCGGTTATTCATATTTTAGTTGTGTCATGGATTTGAATGGATGTATCATTCTGTATTCAGTAAATGTTAATGTTTTGCAACAATGTTTTTATAGTGTCATTTGACACTTGTGATCTATATATGCATTCCAGCATGATAGTTAGTGGTAACCGTGTAACCTAAAGATCTAAGTCAGACTAGGTTAGTGACTTTTTTTGTCTAATCAGTGAGTAATTGAGGTTAATTTCTCTAATCTTAATTAGTGAGTAATTTACATTTTGAAGGTTGTTAGTAAGTCTTAAATTATTCCTAGCTTTTGGTAGGTCCCTAACTACTCCTAAAGGCCTAAAATCATTAAATCTAAGTACCTAAAGGGTATGGGTATGGGTTGGGGACATTTTTCACCCCCCTAAGTCCCTTTTGTTGACTTTTATGGTCACTCAAAAAGTTCATTTTTGCTTTAGTGCAAAAATTGATTGCTTCCTTCTTGAGTTGGTAACCTTGACTCCACCTTGAGGTTTACCTAATGTGTAGTTGAGTTAAGATCTTTTTAGAGTCATCTTTGAGAAGTTTTGGGGGTGACCCAATCTCTAGTTTTTTAGAGAGAAGTTTGAAGATTGCAGGAAAGGAAGGATAAGCTTTTCTCAACTTTTCATTTTTCCATAACTTTCTTTTGTGAAGGTAGGGTTCTTCACTCTTTTGATCATGTTCTTCATATTGTTCATACTTTGATTCATGCATAAGGCATTGTGTTGTTCTTGTATTACTTGCATGTGTGTTGAGGTTGTTTGGGGAGGGATCTTAACTTGTTCTTAGATGTCATTCTTATGTTTTGCTTTGAAATTTTGAGAGGATTTCATGGGGATTGTTTTGGAATTACTCACCCTTGGATAAGGAAGAAGTGGCCAAGTACGGGGGAAGGGCTGTAGTTGGACCTCAATTGTGTAGAGTCTTCTCTCATGGTGAGAAGAGGGTAGGGTGTATGGGCCCCTATTTGTCATCACAAAACCTTGTATGAAAATTTGGATTCTTGAATAAGGGAAGGAATGAAAACCCTTGTTATATTGGCCTCGAAAGGGTATTTGTAGAAGAATGAAAGTTTTTGAATTTTAAGCTTTGAAAGGGCTATGTTATGGTATGGTGATTGACGTCTTCTATTGAGAAAATTCACCTCCCCCCTATTTTGGTTCAATGTTGAACCTATTATTCAAAATCGGGTTGGAAATGCATGCTTGAATTGTTCATCATATATGTTGTTTTACCTTCGGGTCAGTTCTTGTCTTTCCTATGGTTCCCTTGGTGCATTGAAGATATTGCAAAAGACCTCTTGTGAAAGACCTAGAAGAGAATTCAATTGAATTGTAACATTATGTAAAAATGCATTTAAATTTTGATGTATTTGGAAAAGATGTCAGGTTTTCTTACTGGTTCTTTCTCGATGGAGTCTTGAACCAGGTTGATTAATAGAAGAGAAAAGATTGAGTAACACTTCTTACATTTGAATTTTAAATATTCAGTTATGTATATGTGTATGAAAAAGTGGATAAAATGGGGATGATCAATTATGTAATTTTCAATTTCAAATATGCTGTGAGAGTAATTAATGTTATGCTTGGAACTTCAATTCATTATCATGATTATTAGGAGTTAAAATAGTCTTACATTATGGTTAAAAGAATATCAAAACTTGATAATTATCAACATTAGTGAGAAAAATAATATTCCCCCTTGATTAATTAGATGCGTTGCAAACTTTCAACACCTAAAAGAGAAGGATTATCATCCCCTTAAACTAGAAATATAAACTTTACTCAAAAAAAAAAATCTACACTTAGAATAAATATGGACAAAAGAAAAAAAAAATGTCCTAGGAGCAAATAAGCCCTCTAGATTTTGTGTGGGCAAGTGAAATTTGCTCTAAATGATAACAAAGAATATTCTCTGTAAGATTCTTATTTTAAAATTTATTTTATAAAAAAGGGGAAAGAAATAAAAAATGCACAAATATATCCTAAAATATCCTAGGATTCTACCCACTTAACTTTTTATAATAACTACTCTATCCTATCAAAATAAGACTACCCACTAAACTTTGTCATTAACACCTATCCCCATTTAAGACCTAACTGCTCCCTCTTCCCACTTGTTTTATATCCCCTTACCTAGGTGTTGAAAGGAGGAGGGGTGCCATCATGATGTTGCTGATGTCACTACTTGCCTCTTAATCATGGATGCAACATGGTTTGGTTTATTTGTGTTGGGGTAAAGTAAAAATATCAACCTTGGCATTAAAGTTGCCTTGTATGCTTTTGAACACCTATTGCTATTATCCCTTGGTTGGTGCGCAGATAGGGAGATCAAAGTCAGAGCTTTACATGCTCTTGGACAGTGCCTAGATTTCCCTTGTCAGTGATTGGGGAATGTGCAAACTGTTAGAGTAAATAATTAATATTTAATTATTTATTCTATTGCTTAAGCTTACTTAGGTCATGCATTTATTTAATATTTCATATTTAATGCATGTAGTGGTTAGTTGTTGACAACTCGGGAGTTTTCTCCTTTTTTAGCATATTCCACTTTTTATGGATATGTGCTGAGTTGTCATTTTTGTCCTCTACCTCCTTCCAGCTTGTTCTACAAGCTTCCTGGAGCTCTTTATATTCGGGCTCTTTCTCATTGTAATATAGATCATCATATCATTTCTTATTGTAAATACATTTCTTATTGTGTTTGCATTCATGGTGTCTCTCATGTCCGTTTAGGGTTTTTTCCTGTGCTCCATGCTCTTCCCTTCTATGGCTTCTCTTTGGCAGGTTTCGCATGCAGGTGATCTTGGCGTCTTTGAAGTTGGCTTTCCTCAACTCCAACACAAACATGTGTGGAGTGGGCGGCTAGGAAGGACTATGGACCACGATTAAATTTCACTCTCACTCCAATGTCTTTTATATATATAAAAAAAAACTTTCTTTTCTCTCCCAAACACATCATCTCTCCCCACTTGCTGTACTCCATCTTGGGCAACATGGTTTAAGCAAAGGAGGCTCACATATACTGAGGTGGGTTGAGGGCAATAAACTTATGAGTGATTAGATTAGTTATTTTAATGTTAGGTGTTTAGTTAGTTTTATGTGTTGTTTTTAGGTATTATGTTAGGAGTTGTTAAATGTTAAATTATTTTGACTTTAAGTTAAGTTAGATTATTACTACTACTTTTTGTGTATTAAGAGTAGTTTGTGATTAAATTTGTTTAATCAAGTTAGATTTTAGTATTGTTTAAGTGTGTGTTAGTAATGTTAGGTAGAACTTAAAATGTGTTAGAATATTGTAGATTTTAGAATTTATTATTAAAAGATATGGTTAGTACAGTTTTGTGTTAAAATTAATTGGTGAAGTATTAAATTTTAGATTGTAATTGACAAATTAGAAATACATATTATCTAGAGTTAGGTTAGTATTGGTTAACCTTTTTGTATTGGGTTGATTAGGATTAGTTGTATTAATAGAGTGAGCTAATTATTAGTTCGATTAGAAAGTTAAAAATTAGTTAAGAGTTGTCTTAGAACATTTGTGTTAGATGTTGTTTAGTTTTAATTGCTCGTAAATTGTTAAGTTAAGATTGTTAGTAGAGATTGGAGTTAGTGGTTATTTTCGTGGGTAGTTTTTAGTTGTTATTCAACTAATTAGATAATATTGCATATTAGAAAATGATGGTTTTATTAAATTTAACAAAATATTAATGATATTTAATTAATGTGTATTTTCCTTGCTAGAGGAACGACTAATTTAGAAGTTAAGTAGATCAAGTTAAATGTCTAGTGGATCAATGATTTTGTTAAGTTAATTTATGAATGCTTGGTATTTAGGATGAAGATTTAAGTTATGTGTATTAGAATTCTTTGAGTAATATATTTTGATGAAAAGTGTTTTTTTTTAACTTAACTATGGTTGGGATATTGATTTTCCAAAAAATAAAATGGGTTAAAAGCTCTTATGTCAAGGACTAGTATTAGATGTTCATGAATAAATGTTCCCTTAATAATTAGAGAAAGGTAGGATTGGAAATGATTCAGTTAGAAATCTTATGATATTAGTCTTCTATCGGGATTCAAATTTATGTGATGATCGTGGTATGGGGATAGTTTTCCTTCGGATTATGATAGAAGGAATTGGGTTAGGCATTGTAAATATAGTTTAATGATAAATGTCTTTTTTTTAAAAAAATTAGTTCTTAGTGAGCATGATATTATCCTGATCTAGTATTTGTATGTTATGGTAAATTAATTCAACTTAAAAAAAAAATGGTGTGTATTTGCCCCAAATTTTGGGCATGACAACCGATAATTCACCTTTCAAACACTTAGTTGTGTCAGCAAACCCATATTTTAGTTTGAACAAGTTTGCATCAAAGTTTGAACAGACAAACGAAAGAAATTGGCAAATTATGAAGACTTTGAAAAGTGATGTAGTTGTTGAATGTCAGGGATCTACTAACAAAATATTTCCAACATATGATCCAAACAATGAAATGATGAAATTCATGGCTGTTGTGCCCCTGGGTAGAGATAATAATCCACCACAAATTGTAATAAATCATAACGATATACAAGTTACTAGTCTTCAAATGGATTTGTCAAAAGTGAAAAATACTGACAAAATTAATATATTAAAAGAGAGTAACAAAATGGCCTACTCTACACTTCTGAAAGTGGAGAGGGAAAACAAAAGGCTTACAAAGAAAATAGAAAAGTTACTTGTAGACCTTGATAATGTGAATGAAAAGGAGAAAGCAAAAAACAATCGGTTCAAAGAATTATAAAACAGGATAAAGAAATCTTCTCACATAGAGTTAATTGTCCAACAAGAAAAGATGAATGAACAAGTGCAAAAACTGACTAAAGAATTGGATGAGTGCCAAAAAAGACTTTAGCATGAACAAGCCTCTTCTGCACAGCTGTTCAAGTCTATAGAGAGTAGTGCACAGGTCAACAATAAATTGAAAACTGACCTAGACTCTATTGTCAAGGAAAATAATAATTTGAAGATTGAATTGGAGAATGAAAAGAAAAATTCAGAGTCTAGGGTAAGGATGATTTCTAATTTGCAAAAGGAATTGGGGAATGAGAAGAAAAAAGAGGAGTCTACTGCAAACACAATGCACAATTTGAAAAATCATTTGGAGAATATGAAACAAAAAGAGGAGTCAACTGCAAAAAAATCAGTGATTTGAAGAAGGAATTGGAGAATGCGAAGAAAAAGAAGTCTAGTGCTACTGCAAGCACTAACACAATCCACCATATGAGGAGGGAATTGGAGAATGCAAAGAAAAAAGAGGAGTCAGTTGCAAAGAAAATCTTTGATTTGAGCAAGGAATTGGAGAACACGAAGAAAGAGGAGTCTACTCAAAGACTCCATAATTTGAAGAAGGAATTGGACAATGTGAAGAAAAATGAGGAGTCCACTGCAAAGACGATCCATGATTTAAAAAGGGACCTTGAGGATGAGAAGAAAAAGAGGTAACTACTACAAATACAATCCAAGATTTGAAGAAAAAATTGGAGGATGAGAGGAAGAGAGCAACTAATTGGCAAGGGTAACTAGAGGAAATACAGAAAAAGAGTGAAAAAGAAATGTCTGAAATGAAGAAAAAGATGGAGAATGTAATGGCAGAAAATAGAATGACCTCTTCCGAAGACCATCATGTGAATGATATTAAAATAAACACGATTAAGATTATCAAACAAAAAAATTGGGACAAAATAATGAAGAATAGTGATAGTTTGTTTGAATGGCTTGATTTAAATAGCAATCTCAGACTTGTCTTTGAAAATGTAAAAAATGATATTGTGGGTAAAAGACAAATCTTCACTTATTCTTTAAAAAAACTTTCTAACCAAATTTTGAATAAAGTAAAGAGATCCAGTGACAGGGATTTGGTAAACCATGAAATAAACAACCACTTGGATGCCTTTGTAATGACCACTGAAGTCTGTCACAATTGTGAACAAGTAACGAAAATAGCTGAAGCTCTCAAATCTGCTTCCAAAGACTTGATGAAGATGAATAACATCATACTGAACTTGCTGACTGTTGGATTACCAAATCTAGCTAACTTAGACGACAGATTCATTGGAAAAGAAAATTACATGAAAAAGTTGCAGGACAACATGAATTTTGATTTAGGCAACTTGCCTGAGGAAACCACTCCAGAAAGAATTGCAAGTTGCATCAAACCACTGTCAAAAATGAATGAAGTTATAGATAAATTCCTCGATTCATATAAAACTATCTCTCAGAAGTATTTATTGTTGACAAGGTTACAACTGTTTAGCTACAACCTCAAACATATGGAACTTCCAAATGATGTAGAATGGAGTGCCCTAAAGAAATTCATTGAAGTTGGGTCATCTTCTCAATCTGAAACTGTTATTGTTGCTATCAGTGGCAGTGATAGCTAATAGCTCTAAGAAGTAACAACTTAGTAAGTGATAGTACTATAATCATTTTGTTACTTGTTGCTCTTTAATTTCAAATTTTGGATTTAATTTCAACTTTGTTTAATGTTAATTGTTATAGGAATCAAGAGCCAACATATCGAGATAGTTGGGCAACCAGACACTGGCATATTATTGCTACACAGAGCAGATGGAAAACATTTCCCTACTACTTGAAAAAATTGTACAATTGGCAATGTGATTGTACACACATAATGTATTATGTAGTAATAATATGGTTATATATACAATTACAAACCAACCTATAACTATTGTTGCTCCCTTGTATCTGCAAAAGGGAATTCAGGGTTATTTCAATTTGATATTGATTCATTTGAAAAGGGTTGTAATTGTTTGTAATTGACAATTGTTAAATGTATTATGTTACAGGATGATTTATAATTATAAATTATAATACAATTTTTTAAAAATAGAGCTTATTCTGTTACAATTTCTTAAAGAAACTAGAATCAATGAAAATCTCAACATGTTAAAAAAAATACAATCAATGAAAATATCAACATGTAAGTTTGTAACATTAACATGTTCAATTTTTTTTTTAAAGCATCTACAAAGGGACGATGAATAAAGGCTATAAATTAACTTCTACAAACATGTTACATAATTAATTAGTAGGTAGAGTCTTATTTCAGAGCTACTAGCCTACTACTTGACTCATGCATAAGTTAGAACTTGAGGTTGAGAAGCTACTATAGTTGCCATTCTGCCTGGACCGACTCAGCATCACTATCATCAGAATCCTCCTCAATTATTGCATACAACATTTCATTGTTCGTTGTATTTTTTTAAGATTCACTATCAACGTCAGACTCACTATGCATGCCAAAGTCAACATCATCTTCATTGCTTCCAATATTAGGATACTGACTACTGCCACCACCACTGCTACTACCATTGCCACCACCAGTGCCACTGCCACTTGGGTTTGAAATGTTAGCAATCTCTCTTCTTTGACATTGGTTTCTCCAAATGCAAAAAACCCTATCATAAGGGAAATTTTCTACCTCATACCTAGAATTATAGAGCCTCAAACGATTATCCAATTTTTTGTCTAATTTGTTTCTAACCGTTGACTTCAAGATGCCCAAAGTACTGAAAACTCTCTCACCCTCCACTGAACCCAATATCATTGTCAAACATAAATCGATAAGCTTGAAATATTCTAGTATTGCCTCTCTCAACTGATTGCTCTCACCAAGGTTTTTTCAAAGCTTTGTTATCGCTCCCTCTTCATTTGGGTTCTCCATAAGAGCATATTGTTCCCTCAGTATGTTTGCAAAAGAATATGATTGATCTCTCAGTCAAGATTCATCTAATATTCGATTTATAGTGACTCCATTGATTACTTTAGGTTTGTAAAAATACTGAATCAAAGTCATCATCCTTCTTAAAAAATTAGATAGATAGTTTAGAGACCAATATTATGGAAAAACAATTGACATTGCTTCGAGCAGTTCCTCTAGAGGGAATCTAAATTTGATTTCTGACGAAAGATTGTAACAAACTTGCTTAACAAAGTCAAGCATAGAGTCTTTGATCTTCTTGAAGTCTTCACTTGTAACATGTGAGAGAACCTTCTTTGGTTTTGATTCAACTTCGCTTCTTGCTTCGTTAGGGTTGGAGTCGTGGTTGACGTGGGCATAGTACTACATTGGTATGTCAACTCCACATACCCTGGCATATACCTCATCATTTGCACCAATATGTAAAAAGTTTCCAAGATTGTTCAAATCTGAGATTTCTAACCACTTTGCAAACTTTGTTTCATCTAATAATATTAATCAGTACAGAGTATCTAAGCTACTACATGCCATTTTATGCAACTTATTATATTCTGCAATGTTCATAGCTCTTTGTTGAACCCTTTTTATAATATTTCTCATGTCTTGTAGCATGGGGATAATAGTTGCTAAAGTTAAGAGTACCTTAACATTAGTTAGGCTTGAATATAGCTGATGGAATCTGTTTCACCCAAAGTGGATTAGTCCAAGCAATGACAGGTATTGAGACATTACTCGATGCACCGGTCCATTCAAAGAGATCCATATGCTATCATTGTCTTTAAGAAGCTTCCTCCCATCAGTAAGTCCTTCAGCGAAGTGTTGAAATTCTTGGACTCGTTTTGGACTTCGACAGAAGTATTGGTAAATCTCTTTGATTAGAGATTCCACTTTACTTACACAACCAAAATCACTGACAATTCCAAAAGCTAGATTCATTCGATGGGCCATGCAATGAATGGGAATAGCGTAGGGTGCCAAATCATTCTTGATCTTTTTGCAAAGATCGCCTTTATGACCTTGCATAACCAAAGGTCCACCCGTTCCAACACACACCAACTTTTTGACAATCTCCATGCTATCCAAACTTCTAGGTTCAATTAGAGTAGTCTTTAATAATTCATATAAATTTTCAGTTTTCACAATATGTTTCAATTTAGCAACAGATAGTAGAAATGGTTGACGACAAAGATTGTTTATAGTATAAACATGCATGCACACCCAGGAAGTATTATCAATTGCTGTAACTTCATCTAAAGACAATGTAATGAAATTTGAGTCTTTTATTTTTTTCTTCATATCTTCTTTTTCAACCTGTGCAAGACATCTAGCCCATTTCCACCTGTTGTTTACTAACCAGTGACTATTCAGATAGTTTTGAGTTTTCAAAAAATGCAATAAGGAATTGAAGGGTAGTCCATCATAGGACGTCCTTTACTCAATATATAAAAGATCACACTTAATTTAACTACTTTTTTGATATTTTGCACTTTTGTTGCTTTCCCAATGAAATCTTCAATGGAACTTTTTATTGCACAACAATTCTCCCATAATTGCTAGTGTAACTCATATATTTTGGCATTCTTGATATGCAGACAATTGTCCTTTGTTTTCCAAGTTAGCACAGATTTTTCAACTCCATCTATAGTTTCCTTCTTGTAAACTTTACCGACATGCTTTTCTATGGTATCAATTTTAAGTTGCAAGCTCTTCTCCTTCTTTGTTATCTCTGTGCAAAACTTACATCTGCATTCTACAGGAGGCTCACCATCAATTGGATTTGGCACTGGTTCAATGAATCAGTACCTTTCCACCCATTCTAATTGAAATTTCCTTTTGGACAGATCCCAACGAGATCTTTCTTTCATCGATTCCAATTTTCTCTTCCCCTTTTGTGCATGAACACGATTTATGGAATCAGTTTTGGTTTTCTCACCTGACTGGTCTAGGATTGACTCCAAATCTATAATCTCAATTTGTGACTCCCTATTTAGGGAAAGTTCCTCCAAATCGTGTTCAAGTTCATCCTTGACTGAGAAATCAGGTTCACCAATTTGAACTTCAATACGGTCTAAGGGTCCAACTTGTGATGAATCTCTTTTTTCAATAAACACTAGAGATCTAACTTGTGAATCTTTTAGGTTGCCTACATTTCTGCCACCAAAATATGCCACTATGGTTCTGTGTTTTGGTAATGGTGGCCTCTCTTGGCTTTCAGGGATCCTACCAGAACCCTTGTTACCCCTCTTGTTTGACATGGCAAACCAATAAAGGCTGCAAAAAATATATCAACTTAGTTGTTGAACAAAAGACTCAACTACTTAGATTACATATAATAACAATAATATGATTCATTCTCAAAAAATGGGTACTACTGCTATGGTACTATAGTCTACGATACTACCTAATATAATTCACAAACCTATAGGCTATCTTAGCATGTGAGATGTCTAGTCAGTAGTGGACACTGGATAGTAAAACTAAAATAATAACCAGTACCATTGTACTAGTGGTCTAGTACCACTATTGACATAAAAAATAAATTAAAAATCACTTTCCTTTTACAAAAACTAGGGTCCATGAATCAATGACCAATGCACTCGACACTTTGAAAGTTTGACAACAATAAGAAATGCCAATCTCTAGACCAGAAAATAATGAATTGTGTAGAATAATAATATCTTATAGTCCAATCTAGGTTGGTGAATTAAGCGGGATTAACAAGTGGGAATGTCAAATGCAGGCGAAACACACCTTCCTATGCAAACCCATAGTAGGAAACAGTTGGCTAAACAGGGCTGGTGGTTGACACATGTTGGGAAAATGGTTTGCGATACCCAACCCAAGGGAAAATTATTTGTTTGTAGTAATGGCCAAAGATCGTGGGCCAATAAGAAACAACATGCAAAGGTTGGCGATATGTTTAAAATAAATGTATCCAAATTGTATATTGCATTGGCAATTGGATCGATATTTTTGACCAATCATGTGATAACTAATGGATGACTACCCCGAGCATTGGACCCAAATCTGATAAATATCTGACAACGTGGTTGACCTGCATTGCATGTACTATTCACCAAATGATGATTGACCTGTTAGACAAGATTTCCAAAAGGTGAATATCCACCACTAAAGTAATCTCTAATTTTGTTGGTATTCTTGGAACTAGATGTTTTTCATCTATGTTTCCATCAATGCCAAAGGGAGAGATTGTTACAAGCATAAATGCTGATGATATTCCTATTGGGGACTATTGCAGATATGTTACATTCATGACTAGGTTTGTCATTGATGTCAACATAGCAATTTTTTGTGGTGTCTAACAAAAGAACAACAAAAAGATCAAGTTGGTATAGATGGATAGTTGAGCATTCTTACCATCCGAGGCTATGGGAGATACTTCTAAGTATCTAGCATATGCAGTTAATGTTAGAAGAAGAAATGATAAGTCTAGAAGAAGTTATGTAAGTTTTGGTGATGTCTGTTTTGAGATAGAGTTTACATAAGCATGTTCTGGTAAACCTTTTATATCTCTTAGCAGAGTTGATGTTATGAAAATTAAGGTTGAGGACATGAGGAAGACATGTTGGTGATGACATGGTTAAGTTTTCTTGTCATAATATTGCATGTACAAAAAGTTATTCAAGATGCAAGACAAAACATTTATGTTATCGCTAAGTGTAACGTGTTATTAGTGTGGTCCTATAATAATTAGTTGAGAAGGTCTAACAGTCGACTCAGGGAATTGTTTTGAGGACTCGGTATAAAGGAAGGACATTTTCCTTTATCATTGCATGGAATGATATGATTTTTGAGTTAATAAGAAGCATCAGCAAGTGCAGAATGTGAAGTTGAACAGAGTAGTCTGGAAGTGAAGGAAACTTCATTGCTGAGGTTTTGCTAAGTGATCTAAGGTTTGATATTTGGATCCGAGGTTCATGACCTGGTCTAAAAAAGTCTGACAATGATTGATTCGGTTGACAAAACAAAGGAAAGAAGAACATAATAGTAAATTACATGTTTGAGCAATGAGCTCTTCTTGTAGTTGAAATTGCATGTTTGGGTAGTGAGCTCATCTTGCATACATTGTACTACAACTCCTAACAGGGTTGGCACAACTGCTAATAAGGTTGGAATCTCCTAATAGGGATTCAAAGTCTCCTAACAGGGACTCTATATACTAAATGTTGTAATAGACTCTTAATAGGGTCCATACTTTAGCAATGAATATTTATATTAGGACATCATCTTGTGGGCATCATTCTCACCAAGGTTTTCCCTCTGATCAAGGGTTTCCCTAGTCAACATATCTGGTGTAATTGTCTATGTGCATTTCATTATTGTTGTTGTTTACTTTGGTTGAATGGTTAAGTTTTCTTAAAGAAGATAAATGTTTTAATTATTAGATAGTTGATTATCCCTTTGGTACAAGCTGGTAAATCAAGATTGCATATGTACATTGTGATAGACTAGTGGATGTAGCTATGTATTTAGTATTTTCACAATTGTTGTGGTTGAGTTAGATTTTAAATGTTTGTTTGACTTTTTTGGGAATTTAATTTAATTTACTAGTTGATTTTCCATACTTGAATTCTATTTAATTGGAATTGATTTAATTTATTTTTGGAAGTCTATACTTTGTTCTAATTGATTTAATTTTATGTATGTTTTGGCCTTTTGAAAAAAAAAAGACTTATAATTGAGGAATAGTTAAATTTCCTCACTTTTTCTTATGGATAATTTTGATTTTGTTCTAAAATAATTTGGAGAAAATTGATTGGTTAATTGTTGTGTTTGACTCGCTTGTCAGATTGTTATGGGTAATAGATTGTTGGATTTGTGTTGCGATTGCTCTCTTTCCTATGGATCCATTTATGTTTCCATTGTGGATTCAAATTCTTTTTTTTTTTTTTTTTTTTTTGTATTTCCTTCTTGTTGTGAGTTATAGAATATCGTAACTTCTTTCAAACGCTGTCTTTTCGAATGAAGTAAAATAGTAATTTAGTGTGGGCTAAGAATTAGCATTTTGCCACATTTTCATAGCATTTCATTCTTTTGTTGGGATTGTGTGTTTAATTTTTTTTTTAGAAATTGGAAATGTATGGTTTTCTTGGTGTTATGCCATCCATTTTTATGTGTGTTCCCAAAACAATTCTTTTATTGGAATTTTGTGGTGTTCGGTGTACTTAAGAAAATGGGCTTAATTTCAAGTTTCATTTTTGTTGATTTCGTTAATTTGCATGCTTCCCCAAATTATTAGTTTCCATGATTGAAAACTTAAATGTTGATAGTAATCCATGTTTGTAACCACTATGTTGCTTTACTTTTGAAGGACTGACTACTAAGAATGATTTCTAGTTAAAGGTATTTCAAGAAATAAACCAAACAAATGTACTAGGAGAAAACCAAACTATGATGCTCGACTCTTCACATTTGTCACAAATTGGGATCCCTCTAAACTAAACTAATCAAACCAAGCACAAGAACTAAATAAAACTAAGCAATTAACACTAAACCACTTGAGTCAAATGACTCAAGGAAAAATAACCACCTAGCTCCTAAAACTAATAAACTAAGTGATAGAAAGGAAACCTATTCTAACCCTCCTAAATCAAATGGTTCAAGAAAAATATACTCTAACTATGCACAAGATTGTTAAATAAATATCACTCAAAAAAACTATATAAAACTTGAACAAACATGGTTTCTTAGGGTGTTCAAGAGCAACAAGGCTTGGGTGGTAGTTCTTAATCTTACATACTCATCCTTGCACTCTAGGAAAATTTTTGTCATCTCATTTTGAAATTCAAGAAAATTATCATGTACAAGTAATAATTGGGGTAATTCATTAAGAACATGATCAATCCACAAGAAATCTATCCTTCTTAAAGTTATATAATCAAAGTAGTAACTTTCAAAGTTTTTAATTTTAAAAATAGGGAAAGATACAAGTTGGAGTGATTCACGTTCAAACGTCACTTGTGCGTTCTCAACAACTTTAGGAGGTTGAAGTTGGTGATGGATTTTTCAACAATGTGCCAACATCCCTCATAGGATTCACAACATGGCTTAGCCACTTATATTGTTCTATAAGACTATTGGTTGTATTGGGCATTGACATGTCAATCTTTTGGTGCAATGACAACCCTATCCTTTCTAATAATTGGTATCCGATCTTCGTCATAGGTTCAATCTTGCAGGCCACAACAAGTGATGCTAGGAGGGGGATTGATGGTAGTGGGCCAACATCCCTCGTAGGATTCACAACATGGCTTAGCTGCTTATTTGGTTCTATAAGACTATAGGTTGTATTGGGCATTAACACGTCAATCTTTTGGTGAAATGACAAGCTTGGCCTTTCTAACAGGATTATCCTAGTGTATTAGCATCAAATTAATGATTGATCAAGGTGGGATTAGTTTTGAAGTCAAGGCCTTGAAATACTTCTTTTAGTGGATTTGCTCAAATGATTAGAGTTTCTTTTGCACCAAAAGATCAACATGCCAATGCTTGATACAACCAATAATCTTATAGAACCACATGAGGTGGTTAAGCCATGTTGCAAACCTTGCGAGGGACATCATCCTACTACCAAAAATCCCCTTCCCAATGTCACTTGTTGTGGCCTTTTTGATTCAAACCTATGACCAAGATCTAATACCACTTGTTAGAATGGCTAGGGTTGTCATTGCACCAAAATATTGACATGTTAGTGCTCAATACAAATAATAGTCTTATAGAACAACATGAGGTGGTTAAGCTATGTTGGGAACCCCAAGAAGGATGTTGACCTACTACTAACAAAATTGTCCTTGCGTAACACAAACCATGCATCCTTATGAAACACCTTCAGTGTATCCAAAAAATCAAGGATTCTTTGACAAGTTATTCCTCAAATATTCATTAAAATTATTCAAACACATATTCCAAATGCAACACCCTCCTAACATTTCCTTCAATCTCTTCTTCCATGGGAGTAACTCAAACATCTCTCAACTTATCTTGCATATTCCAATCAAATACATTTGAGCCCTCCATACCTAACATGAAATTACCAATTGACTCTTTTTTTAGGAGCATCTTGCAATTATTCATGTGTACACTCATCAAGCATGGTATCCTCAAAGCTAATATGAGCACCATCAAACATCTTCATTATTTGTCTATCAAATACAATCTCAAGCGACAGGTTGAAGTTGACGATGAATCATGCCACTTGCAACAACTAGCCTATCTTGAGATGCCTTGGCCAATGAATCCATTTGAATTTGTTGCATAAGATCTCTTAGAATCCCCAAAAGAATGTGGTGGTATTGAGATCTTGTGTTTCCTTTTCAAATTATTCTTCATATGAATTCTTCACTCAATCTTTCAACTTTAATATCTTCCTCTATAGTGATGTTTGAAATTTCTTTCGATGCCTCCTTAAGAACCTCTTATATTATACATGGAAGTACACCAATTATTTTCCCTTCTTCAACTTTATGACAATCTTCTTGTATTTATTCAAGAGTTTATAAATTTTGATCTTCAATTACTATAGTTTCCATTAATTGTGCAAATTCTATTGTGGTTTTGATTTTCTTCTTTGACAAATTTCTCTTGTAACGTGATGCAAAAAGTTCATCTTCCACTTGACCACTTATTCATCAAACTCAACCAAGTCACCTTGTAACATGTTGTCCTCAAATGGTTATGTAACATGCTCCTCATTTTATGTCCAATTTGAATGCTAATTAAAATCCTTATTCTCTTCCTTTGATGATTCTTCATATTGCCCCTTTTAAAACTTGATTAGGTTGATAATGTCATGGCATAATAGGCAAGTAGAATCAACACATAAGAGGTCATGTATACTACACCAAGAATGGTGCCAAGTATTTCCTTCACATTTTTTTCTTTGTTTCCTTCAAATATTTTCTTTAAATTTACAAAACTCTAATTTTGATTTGACAAATATCATTGGGTTTATATGCACATCTTAAAAAGAGACTTCCCTTGTATTGCCAACTTTACTCACAAAAGAAATAATAAGGAATGCATCTTGTCATGTTTAGTAATTCCATGTATTAGACACCACCCCAACACCACAAGCTAAGATAATCCAAGTGGATGTAGCCTCTTGTTGAAATCAAACCAAATGGGAAGAACATCCACCCATCTATCCTTCGAGAAACCTTTTTTTTTGGATTTTTTTGTTTTTCACTTTTTTGGGGGATTTTTAACTTTTAGAGAGATTTCATATATTGAATATAACTTTTAAACTTCATTATTGTTGATATGTTAATGAATAAACTTTGTTCATGCCCTCCTTCTAGCACCAATTTTTGTTGATGTGATTTTTGTTTCACTACAACATATAAAATTAAGTAATTAGTATTTCATGAGGAAAAATGAAATCTCTAACTCTCTCATGAATAAAGATAAGATGCTCATATGCTAAACAATGTATCTAAATTGTATGATCAAATGAGACAACCTCAAAGTTCATTCTTAAAGAAAAATTTCACTTAGTTATAATGTTGTGACACATAGGCTATCACAAAGGAACTTACAATATTTATTCAATTGATATCAACTACTTCAAATTCTTCAACTACTTACAACCAAATAACTTGCAAAGGAAATAAATCTACCTAATTCTAGGAATGTAAGATAATGTTGATGATGGGGTGATCCTCTAACACTTGGTTCATTGCATCAACTAGACATAGCAGGTTGCTGGTTTTTAAGGATGAGAGAATGATTTTCACACTGTCAATACTCATCCAAATACCATATGAATGTGCATTCCCAATGAGCATCTCAAATAGAAGTTAAACATTTGAAATTTAGGCCTAGACTAGCCTTAAACCTTTACTAACAATCAACAAGTAATAAAAGGTGTGGATGCTAGCTTCACCACTACACCATATAACAATATCTTTTATCCATCTATTTCTAGTTCAATCCAACATGAAATAAAAGACTAATCTAAGTGAGAGATGCAAAGAACCATGAAATACTCCAAAATGATTATATATATCCACCATGGAAGGACATTAATGATTTTTTTTTTTTTTTTGGTAGTACTTTGACAATAATTATCAAACATAATTCTCTTTAAAAATGATGTAAGTGAGCCTTTGTATAGGGACTCAATTACAATGAATGACCAAGATTAATTTGAAATCAAGCGCAAAGATTAGATCATAAAATACCTAATTAGGGTTTCCATAACCATAGCTACGCATAGATATAAAATACCCAACCAATTATAATTAAACACACCGTGTGGTCCAATAGAAAAATTATATTTCCTTCATAGACCAAAAAGAAAATAGACACGACTTAACCACTAGATACAATGCATCAACAAATGGTCCAATGAAATAATACTTTGTGGGTCAATGAGAAGAGAGGTTAGGTTAAAGCAATAGAAGAATAAGAATTTAGACAAAACCACCATGTAATTAACCAATGAGACGATGTCACTTGTATCTACACCAAGCCATCTCTGAGAATGTTCTTTTCTCTGTCCTTTTCTCTCTTTTGATAAATTCAATGAATCTAGACATAATATGATAAAGCTCTTCCACTAGGACACTTGACACATTCTCATTGATTGAGTTTATGATTGCCACTTCATCATTCCTTAACCTTCAAAGAAAATGTCTAATTATAAGTAATTGTGAAATTTAAATGACAATTTCAATATATTAAGTTAGTAAGACTTAGACAATTATCACAAAATTGCTATTTCTAATTTCCAATAACAAAATTTAATTGGGTAATACAAATTGAAATACCATCTCTCATCTTCAAATTGATTTGCAACCAATAATAATCAATACATTATTTTCCTTGTTTAATATTGATGCTAATTATTTAAATTTGATGACTCCTTGAAAATTTGGATTGATCCCCTTTAATTGAAATTGATTGATATTTTTGCAAAATCATGGGGCTTAGAATAATTCATTCAATGCATGACCCTTTATAGCTTAATATTGATTAGATATATTTAATTTCTTGTCATTTATGATTTACTTTCTATTGATTTTCATTGTCCATAGGTTAAAATCGTTGCCATTTATATAAATTCAATACCACAATGGATGAATTCACTAATTCATATTTAAAATCAATCTAATTTTGCAAAATCAGGGTAAATTTACTCCCATCTCAATTTAAAACCTATATTCATTTTGCAAAATCAAGGTAAATTTAATCTCATCTTAATGTAAAACTCATTTTCATTTTAGCAAAATTGATGCAAGCTAGGTCTTATCTTTATTTGAAATGAATTTCTATCCCAATTAATGCAAGCAAAATTGATCTCCCCTTGCTTCATCTTACTAAATACTTAATTCAATGCTTATTAAATGTCTGATCCAAATATTGATGCAAGATTTAATTACATTAAATTTTTATCTTCTAATGGAAAATTTGAAGTTAATCCCCCATGCTCAAATCAATCTCTTTCTTCCTTTATACAATCATGAGATAAGGAGGTGCTTCCTCCACCTTTAATTTAAGAAAAGAAGAGGCTTTGTCTACTCCACTTGAGGTGAGAAGAAGCTTCATCTACCCCACTTGAGATGAAGAGGCTTCATAAACACTTGAGACAAAGAGGTTTCATCTCCCTTATTTGAGATTAAGAGGCGTTTCATCATCTTTTCATACTTATTCAAATCTACTATCCCTTAGCTAATTTTTTTTTCTTTAATTTTTGACTTTTAGCCAAATTTTGCATTTTTTTCAAGTTCTACCTAAAGAAGACCATTAAACTCAATTTATTTTCTAAATTCAATATATCACCTAATCCTATTAGTAAAATAGGTGTTCCCCATTTGAAATGGAGCTATGGTGTGAAAACCTCACAACAAGATATGGTACTAGGAATTTGATACCCACATGTTGAGTTTGGTATCCGAGCTTTCTAAACTAGATCATTATGTTAATTATAACATTTATGATGGTCATTTCATATATATAGCATGATATGTTATTTATTGGATAAAGGACATGTGTGATTTCAAAACTCAAATCTCAACTTGCTACTAAATTTAAAATTAAAGGTCTTGGTGCAACTAAACACATTCTTTAGATAAAAATTAGAAGAGATATACTAAATAGAAAGCTATGACTAGGGGAAGTACGTATGTAGACTAAGTATAATAGAGGTTCAACATGCAAGATCATAGATCATCATGTGTTCCTCTTTCTAGTTAAAAAAAGTTATGTGTAGTTGGTAGTTTGATGCATACTATGATTTGTACTAGACTTGACATTGCCCACGTAGTTAGATTTCTTTCTAGATACATTTATAATCTTGGTAGAGTTAATTGGGGCGAAACCAAATGATTATTCATATATTGAAAGGGTACCTCAATGTACTCTTTATATTATGACCATAAAGAACTATAAATAATGTTAAGAGTCTATGAGCCTCATGGTCCCCAGAAATTAAATTAGGTATAGATATTCTATTTTCTCTTGAAAGGTGTTTGACAAGTAGGGGAATGTTAGGAAAATTGTGTCTCAACCTTTCTTTTACATAAGGTACCTATTTATAGTAAATTTACATTTGAGTATAGATTGACTTAATTTTTTTTCCAAACTTTCATTGCAAGGCCATCTCTAGAATTCAAGATATTAAAGGTTTCTTTTGTTAAGTTGCAAATGAAAGTTTCCAAGTCAATTTTGAAGGCTCGAGAGGCTTGGAACTTACCAAAATTTTCTATAAACAATATAGTTTTTTTTTAGCTTGATAGGGTATGTCATGAGTTTTCTAGCACTTCAAATGGTTCATTAATTAGATTATTCAAAGTCAATTGTAAAGGCCTTAGAGGATTTGGAATTGACCAAATATATTTGTAACCAATGAAGTTGTTTTTATCTTGATAAAGAATGCTATGCATTTTCTATCACTTCCAATGGTTTATCAATTAGACACATTATTAATAAAGACACAATTCACAGTGTCTTTACTGAAGGGAAAATACAATAGTACATGGGTTCATATTAGGGGTTTTAAAATGGAAAAAAGAGGAAATATATTGTCTAAATGGTGGGGGGTGGGGATTTGGGGGCTAGAGGTGGGAGTTTATATAGAAAAACAAGTAAAGGGGTACTAGAGGAGGGGTGGCAAACAAGGAGTTTAGGGAAATAGTTTTTAAAAATAGGAGGATTATTTAGTATACCATGAATGCACATGCTTATATGATTTAAGTTCATTAAGTAAATCCATTGTTGCACAAACTCCAAAGACTGGGTCTCCTAAAATAAAAATATGATTGACAATAAATGAGTTTTAAAAGGCAACTACATATGTCGATGTGTATTTTGACACATCATAGAGAGTCTTGGATTGGAGATAAGATGGGTATCACATTTTGATGGTTTTAATGCATAGTTTTATAATGTTGTTTAACCATTTCATGTATTATATTATTGTATCATAGGTGTGTGAGATGGAGGTTAGTTATAATAATCTTATAATTATTTAGTTATCTCTAGATCCATGTTTATTGATACTCATGTGAGAAGCTTTCTCTTCAAATATATTATTTTCTATTGTTGATTTTTGAATATGCATGTTATTTATGTTTATTTATATTAAGTTTCTATACCTATTTTGAAATTCTAAGAAAGTTAATGCATAATCCTCCTCTTAAGGTTAGTGTAGAAAGTCATATTGCTACCTTAACTTGCTTACATAAAGAAGGAAAGTATGAATGGATTTGAACTAAAGAGATTACAAATGGTTTTGTAGAATTTCTGATGCATTAATCTACCATCTTTCCTTTGGTTATCTAGTTTTTAGAATATATTGAACTAGCAAAGTTGTCTTATTTCTTAAGAACTCTCTCATAAGGAGGATCTTCAAGTTGAGGTTGAATATTGATGCTGTGTGGATTTGGTTCAAAATAAAATGGAGGCCTTGGTGGTATTTTTGAGATCTTTCCTATAATGAAAGGTTTCTTCCTAACCTCCTTATACCATGATGATTGTGTTTGAATCCATTATATGGTTTGTAGTTAGTGGTAATTTTTTGTATGTTCCTTATGATGTAGGATCCAAGTTTTGATCTTGAGGGGCACACTAATGAGGTTCTTAATTAGATGAAACTTATAACCTTATCCTTAGAATATTAGAAGCATGATATCTTAAATGTATAACTAGTTTGATTATCTAGTTTATTATCTTCGATCAAATTACCTTTTTAATTTATTTTTAATTATGTTCTTAATTATGTATTTATATCTGCATGGGTAAGATGCTTCTCTCTTTTATTACTCTACCTTTTAAAGTGGGGGTTTTACTGTAACATTCTTTTAATGAGGGTTCATCAATCATTTGCTAATTTTTCAATATGGGCAAGTACTCCTCCATTGTTTTCTTGGTCAAAAAATAATTAGCCTAAACTTGAAAAAGCCATATGGAGCATAATTACCCCATGGTGGTATTCTTGTAGATAATTATTTTGTGAGTGTCGACTTTATTATGCAAGTTTCCAATTTGTTAATAGTGACATAATCCCATGAAGGATGGATGCCAAAAGCTTCAACATGAAGTTTTTAACCTCCATCCATTTCTAAGTGTGATTAAGGACTCTTAAAGAAGAATGTTGAGTTTCTATATGTTCTTTGCAAGCTAGTTTGATATTTTCTTAGTGTTTGAGCTAAATATTTATCTTGTTTCTTTTTTTGTTTAAACTTATTCAATGTTCCCTTGTTAATCTCTATATTTTGATTCATAACTCCAATCTAAATAATTTGCCTCTATTAAAGTTGTCTTTGATAGAGGGACAAAGCTAACTATCAATTATGTCATTCAAATCATGTTAATTGTAGTATTATAGGAAATGTTATTTATCTTCCTTATTTATTCTTAAAAAACCTAATAAAGGGAACTTATAGTTGCCCAAAGTAGTGGGTTCAATATTAGGATAGGTGGAAGGTACATGCCATATCTTTGGTTTTGATGTAAGTAGGAGAAATAATACGACAAGTTTAGAGAAAGAAGACAAGCTGCCACTAACATTAAATAATGAGATGAACCTTGAGAAAGAAGAGCAACTAACTTCAACAAAAGAAACATTTATTTTAAACCAAAAATGTCATTGATATCAATGAGGATAGTAATAAAGCATCAAAAAACTTTAATTGTAAATATATTTAAAAGAGCATTAAAGACAACAAACATTTAAGCTAAAGGTGGTTACCTCATAACCAACATGATATATCTATATGGCATCTAAAATCAAAGCAAGACAACCAAACCAATCAACATCTTAACTTAATAAAAGACAACCACACCATTTAACATTTTAACTCTATCACAATTTTTAACATTTAGTTTTGCCTACCTCTAAGTCCCAAAAGATTCTTGATGCATGTTAGAAATCCACATTCTATATAAAGACATTAACCATTTTAGTTATATGTATTAAGAAGATTCAATAATTTTAAATTCATACTTTATATTAAATTTTTTATAATTACTTGATAGGCTTTTACATTGAGGCAACCCATCTCGGAAAAGTCTCACGTAGTCGAAATAATATGACGGAAATATTTTCTGGCCCGGTGAGATTAAAACAATTTAGTTTGCGGCAGAGAGTGTGAATGGAAACTAATCTACTTCGTGTAAGGTTCTCATTTTTTTTAATAGTTGCTAGCTAAAGCATGATCCCCCTAAGAATGATATGTGTCCTGCTCAACAATTTCCACTAATAACAGCCGTGTCATTCATTTATTGTGATATAGAAGGTGCAAGAGACGAGAGAATCATATAATATGATAGAAGAATAAGAATAATTAGTACGAAAAAAGAAGAGAAGATAAATAGTTGTGTCAAAGCAAGATGAAGCCAATAGAAGTAGAAAGCCCGTAGGGTAGACACTATTGTGCCTATTGGTAATGGCGAAAAATCTCTCAAAGCCTAGGAGCGCCTTGCTGAAGGTAATATTCATTATTTTGAGTGTGTGTCAAACTACAGATTGTAGAGTATATCCATCAAATTGGCACTTGAATTTGCAGAGTCAATTGCAAATTTTTGATGTAAATAAGGCGAAGGTGTATAAAGATGGTTTATTGTATGACAAATTAGACAAAAGATGAAGTAAGTAAGCTTTTCTTTCTATAATCTTCCCTATGGAATTCATTAGAATAAATCATCAAATCATCTTTGAATTTGTTGAAATACATAGATGCTTTGAACAAGTGAAATATTTAAAAAAGTTAGACAAAAATTTTTATTGTATAATATTTACACCTTGGACAAGCAAATTAAGCCTACCTCGTCTTTGAAAATTTTGCCGACATTAAATCATTGATAAGTAGGAGACAATTTCCATAGCAAGTCAAATTGTGATATTGCTATCAGGATTTAATTGTGTGATTTTGAGTCAAACTCATTGACCCATGTTTCATGAGTTGTGATTCAACATGAATCCATCTCTCATGAGAATAAATGGAACACTTAGCACTCATTGGATCTAGGTGACGCTCACAGGGATGATTTTGAGTCAAACTCATTGATGAGCTTAAGGGGCTTTCTAATGAATGGTTCATAAGGCAGAACACTTGGTGAAGGTTTTGCAAATGGGGTTGCAAGCTTTGGGTTTAACCATGGAGGAAACTCCGTAGTTAAGCGTGCTCAGAATGGAGTAGTACTGGGATGGGTGACCTCTCGGGACGTCCCGGTGCTTCACCCCTGTGAGCATCACCTAGATCCAATGAGTGCTAAGTGTTCCATTTATTCTCATGAGAGATAGATTCATGTTGAATCACTACTCATGAAACATGGGTCAATGAGTTTGACTCAAAATCACACAGTTAAATCCTAATAACAATATCACAATTTGACTTGCTATGGAAATTGTCTCCTACTTATCAATTGATGATCTTAAGGGGCTTTCTAATGAATGGTTCATAAGGCACAACACTTGGTGAAGGTTTTGCAAATGGGGTTGCAAGTTTTGGGTTTAACCATGGAGCAAACTCCATAGTTAAGCGCGCTCAGGTTGGAGTAGTACTGGGATGGGTGACCTCTCGGGAAGTCTTGATGCTTCACCCATGTGAGCATCACCTAGATCCAATTAGTTCAAAGTGTTCCATTTATTCTCATGAGAGATGGATTCATGTTGAATCACTACTCATGAAACATGGGTCAATGAGTTTGACTCAAAATCACACAGTTAAATCCTGATAGCAATATCACAATTGAATCTTTTCCAAAATGTTTCAGAAGTTGTAAATTAGTAGTTTTATTACTGGCAGCATACAAAAGAAAGGAAATGGTGGAGCAAGTTTATGACGTATTTACCACTTTATGGCCCATGATCATCTAGATCGGAGGGCATTCACCTGATGGAAGACTGTAGATCATAAACCAAGAATTTTTATAGATTTGTGCAATGAAATTTACAGGCTTTTGATTGCCCTGTTATTTAAGCTTCTTTTGTATTTTTTAATATTCTAAAACACTTACAATAGATTTTTAGGAGACTCTCAAAATAGAAGTAGCTTTATAGTTGACCCAGAAACATTACTAGAATAATTACCTAAAAAGAAAATTGAACAAAACAAGTTTGAGCACCAAATCTGAGGCCACAAACAGAGTGAATTAGACCAAAGCTTCAAATAATTAAAACTTTAATTTCTAAAAAGTTCCATTTCACTTGAAATTTTCAGTTCTTATGTATAATTTACCTGCCAAAACTTGAAAAAACCGAAACCAAAACATTGGAACAAAAAGTCCCTCTGCACTAAGCAACTGCTTTGGCATAGAGTTTTCGCTTTCAAAATGATGTTTACAATGGAATGGTTAACAATATGCTACGTCCTATTGATTTGGAGTTTGTTAATCAAAATATATAGTTGTGTCCGACATTTGCCTTGATATTACAATAACACTTGCCTTGATAATTACAATAACTCTTGCTGTTCTAATTAAATTAACTAGCTTTGTTCTTTTGTTTGTGGAAGGTGTGTTTTCAATTTTTCAATTCAATTAAAACCTTCCAAATCTATCAGCTTACACTTGTTCCGGGTGCAAGCGCTAGTAGATAATATTTTGTATTTAATACTTTCTCAAAAATGAATTTCTTATATTTGCTAGTATATAAGAAGTTATAATTAACATTAAATTTTAATATTCAATGTAACTTTAAAAAAAACTTTCAAATAAAAAGAGATTATTTAATTTATAATTCTTTTAAGAAGCTTTTCACTTCGAAATAACAGGAGAAGTATACCATTAGAATAAAACATCTCTCGCGATGATGAAAAAGAGGTCTCATCCAGTAAAGTGGTGTCTAAATATCAGATTTAGCCTATCATTTACCAAGATTCCGAGTAGCTTTTACTTGTTCATTTATAGCGACAGCAATCACTCTGATTAAGATAATCTAATCGCGACTGCAATCACTCTGTTTAAGATAATCTAATTGAGCCAAAGGATGGTGAAAAACTTTTGAGTTTACAGTAAATTGAACATACAAACAGACATCAGAAACACATATAGATCAAAAAAATTGGGTGTTCAATGAACTTACTGTATAATTTCCAACCTCATATTCAAATTACAGAATCCACTGGTATTAACAGTTCAACAGGCATATCTTCTAACGTCAAACACTAAGTACTATTAACATTCCCTCTACAACAAATTTGGGAGGAACCCAAACCCAAATTCAAACTTCTGGTATTCAATTACATCCTAGCACACCACCACTAATGATGATAGAGTGATAAGGTAAAATTTTAGGTCTATTTGGAGAAAGCGTAACTTCTTGCCCTAACTCGGAATTACAAACCGTTTACTTCGTTGGAAATATATCTCATATTTGAAGGCAAAAACTGGAAGGACGAAGCGAGGCAAGTCCTTCCGGTCTTGAGCACACCAGCTACTTGTTTTTTTGTATTTTTCTTCTATATGATAACCTCTCTGTTAAAAATCCAGCTGAAGGGAACACCCTGCCTGTTCTTTGTTCTTGTCTCAGCTCTGCTTTCAAGCCTTCTAATTCTAGGTGCCAACTTACACACAAACTCCCTTGCTCTGTTTCCCTTACTTGAGAGCCCTTCTAGTTTCTCCAAGTTCCACCTTTTTACAAAGAATTCCAAGATCTCTACATAGTCCCTGGCTGTATAGACCCCCAATTTCTGAGCCACGGCAGAGAAATGATCAAACAGATTGTTATCCTGGCCATCGTACATCAAGTGGGCAGGCATGGAGATCTTCTTCCTCATCATGTCTTCAAAGGCCAGCATTGCACCATCAGGATCAATCTCAAATAGCTTTTCTACAATCTTAGTGTAAGCGGCTTCGTGGCGTTTTTCGTCTGCTGCAATGGTGCCACATATTTGAGCCAGGTTTGAGTCGCCGTATTCTTTGGCCTGCCTTGCTGTATTGCCGTGTGATATGAATGTTGCTCTCTCTTGGAATGATGTGTATACAAATCCTAGATATGGGCTGTTTTCAGTGCTTGGATCCTTAACAAGCCATATAGAAAATAAGATAATTTAGATTAGAATTTATGTTTGGAGGTCTAGAAGTCTTTTGCAAGAAACAAATATGCCTTTTGCAAGAAACAAATATGCTGCTAACCAGAGTGATCAAATTTCCACAATTATTAGCAATCAAATTTCCAAATTTCCACAATTATTAGCAATCAAATTTCCACAATTCATTACAATTATACTGATTGGCTGATTGGCTTCTGAATTAGATTGTGTTAAGATTTTTACCATCAACGTTTTGAATCACACTACGTGATCCATCATCCTGATCATTTCCTGATGATGGATCACCACAATTCATTACAATTATACTGATTGGCTGATTGGCTTCTGAATTAGATTGTGTTAAGATTTTTACCATCAACGTTTTGAATTACACTACGTGATCCATCATCCTGATCATTTCCTGATGATGGATCACATAGTATGATTTGAAATGTTGATGATAAAAAACTTAACACAATCTAATACTGAAGCCAATCAGTATAAATATGCTGCTATTCAAGGTTTAACACAACATTCAATTTTACAGTTCCATCAAATATCTTTTAACAAGAATAACAGAACGAACAGAACAGAGGAGGCCTAAGAAGAGCATCCAAGAACTCAATTCTTGTAGCACTTAAAATATAGTTGCATTTAATTTCAAAGCAAAACCTAGCGGGTATTTCAGCCGCCATGTAAATTTTTGTTCTGAAATATTTATGGGCACTTTTTTGATAGGAAAGGCGGCTTGGTTCTAGGCCCAAAATCTAGTATTTTGAATTAGAAATGCAAATAAGCCATGGGAATCAGTCTAATGAGAACAGAAGATTTAACATCAACATTCTATTTTACGGATCTGTCAAATATCTTTTGACAAGGATAACAGAACAGAACAGATTAGGCCTGACACGAGCATCCAAAAACTGAAATTCCTGGAGCAGTCAAAATTATAGTTGCATTCAATTTCAAAGCAAAAACTGGTGGACATTAAAGGGATGAAATGTCGGTGTTCTGAAACCACTTATGAACACTAATTTGATACAAACAATGGCTTGGATCTAGGCCTAAGATTTTATATTAAAATTCCAGTTTACAGTAGATCTTTTAACAAGGATGACAGAACATAACAGAGATGGCCTAAGACGAGAATCAAAGATATATTAGTTGTACTCAATTTCTTGGGGCAGCCAAATTTTAGTTGCATTCAATTTCAAAGTGACACCTAGTGGGCATTTAAGTCAATGGAAGTCTCTTTCTGAAGCCATTTATGAGCACTTTTCTGATAGAAAAAATGGCTTGGATATAGGCCCAAAATCTAGTATTCTTAGTTAGAATGCAAATAAATTATGGGAAACCACCGGATCAGGGACTTAAGCTTCTCGAGCTCATATGAGTTGAACAACAAGGCACCTGTGCAGAACTGTGTTAAAAACAAAACTAAGTAATGAGCTGGGTCCATTGTTACACCGCCTTGGGGGATGGGGGATGGTGGAACATGGGGACAAGTTTTCAGGACGGGGACAGCCAGGTCTTAATTTGGGATGCAGGGGACTGTGGCGGGGAAGAGGGGTTGTATATACTATACATATGGTACTTAAAATGCTAGTTATGATAAGATGTTCCCAAGTCCCTGGTGTGTCCCACACACCTGTCTCCGAGACGTGGGGCAAAGGGGGGAGACACATCTCCATTTTACTATGGCTGGGTCAGACTTCCTTAACTCATCATCAGAATAATAGTTGGTGGGTCAGGAAGAGTGACCCTGAATATCTATCTGAAAAATTACAACACAGTTGTGTTCAGAAAGGCAATACTGGATGCACTAGACATGCAATAACAAGGAAATCCATACCGTTAAGGAAATCAGGATAAAGAAAGAACCTTGCCAGAGAAATCTATGACATGATTAAATCAATGCAAACATTTAGAGAAAAAATAGTTAACAGACCATTTTGATTTGTTTCTGAAGACGAAATATATCCAAAAACGAAAAAGAAGCTATTACCCGTCCAAATTGAAGGAGGAACAATGAAAATATCCCAAAGAAAAGTGAAAGCAATGCCAAATTAGTCACATCGGTTGAGGATTTTGTAAACTTACCATTCCCGATCCAATCAAATACTGAATAGTCCTTTCAACCTGTTTCATGTCCACTCTCCCCGTCAAATAGAGATACTTATTGAGCACATCCCCATGCCTGTTCTCCTCTGCAGTCCACATTCTTGTCCAGAGAGCCCAAGAGGTGGAACTTGCACCTGTCTCATCACGGACACCATCAAGAGTATTGAGCATTGTCTGATAAGTAGGCAACGCTTCTTCTGTAATCATATCCCCAACAAGGCAAACAAAGTAGTCATCTGGCAACTCTCTAGCTCTTCTTCGCAGTTCTCTCACTTGATCTTCAAAGCCCTCGGATGAAGCATCCGGCAAAAAATCAGAAGGCTGCCAGCATTTTTCCACAGGTTTCAAGTGGGGCAAAATATTATTCTCTGCCCATCCCTCCAGAGATTTGAATAGATCGATCTTCTCAGGTGGCATAGAATGTATCACCTGCCTTTGATTGCTCTCACGATATTTCAACGTCACAGCCTCTCTGCAGTAGCAAAAAGAATAAAAATCGAGTGAGTTCTAAATGAATATTCCATAATCATATTAAATCAGTAAAAGTTAAGACATTGACATTAGGTTTCCACAGTCTGTGTCAATGTGATTTGGTTTTTCATAATCTGTTGATGTGATTTGAGATTCTCATTTTAATCATGTCCCTTTCTTCATTCCTAATTATACTCTACACTTAATCCAACATGACTCAAAACATCAATGAGAAAAAAAATTATACAATCAACACAGTCGAATCCGATAGCTCAAATCACAACAGTAAAAATGTGTTTATCAAAGTTAGAAATTTAAGCTAATATGATTGTTTTACAAATGAGGTTCAAAGTCCAACATTAAGCGATACATAAACTGAACTGGACTAATAAAATAGGGGTGATTGATTAAAGGAATTTTTATGCACAATGTTTATCTGGGTGTGATTGTGTTGCAATATTTTGACCATCAACATTTCGGATCATGCCATCATCAAAATGAAATGAAAGATTGTTAGGATCATATTTACTTTCATTCTGATCATGGATGATTTGAGTATGATCCGAAACTTTGATAGTCAAAATATTGCAACACAATTACGCCCAGATAAACATTGTGCATATATCATGGATTTTGGGAATCTGCTTGCATTAAAGGGAAGTTTTGTTGATAAATAAACTCGATTCAGAGCAATGAAACAGGGAAAACAATCCTTTTCAACTAACTTGATTTCAGAGAATAGTTGAGCACATTTAAACTAGATTAAACAACCAATAAAAGATGGTATGAACCATTCCAAATACTGAAGCAATTAAAACAAGACGAAAAACAACATAGAATCATTGTTTTAAGACTCTCTTGTTCTGTTTTCTGTAACAGTACTTACCTGGTTAAAGTTAATATGATTGTTTCAGAAGTGACCTAAAAGATGTGTGAGCCCATCATTAAGGATCTGTAAGCCAAGGAAACTAATCCAACTTGTTTGCAGAGAGGATTAAACACATTTGAACGAGTGTAAACAACCAATAACAGATGGTATGCTATCAACCATTCCAAGTACTGAAAGCAATTATACCAAGAAGAAAAACAACATAGAATCGTTGTTTTGAGGCGAACATAACTGTTCTAATTCCTGTTGAGTTTCATCGTTAAGTGGTCTTGAATCAAAGTAAACAATCAATAAAAGATTAAATGGTCTTGATTGCAGAGAAGATTAACATTTGAACCAGACTAAACAATCTATAAAAGATGGTATGCTATGAACCATTCCAAACACTGAAAGCAATTATTATAAGAAGAAAAACAACACAAAATGCCTGTTCTATTCCTCTAACGGTAGTTGGTAGTAGGAAATATAGTTGTAGCAGCCATGAAATCTATGTTGGTCTTGATTCAGAGTAATAAAACAGGGGTAACAAGCCAAGGAAAGTAAACTGACTTGATTGAGAAGAAGATTAAGCACATTTGAACCAGACTAAACTACCTATAAAAGATGGTGCGCTGTGAAACAGAAATCAATTAGAACAATAAGAAAAACACCTTGGAATCATTGATCCTGTTTTGTACTCACTTGGTAGTAGGGAATAAAGTTGTAGCAGCCATTAAAATTCTATTGGTCTGCTTACATGATGGTGATAGCATGTTCCTCCCACCATGGCCAAAACCTTGTACAAAACATGCACCACTTGATGCGACCGCCATTGTTATTTCTTCAAGACCTTGATTCCAAGCCCTCCACAAGTAATTTTATAGTGGTGTTCAATGAAAGTCGGTGTTCATTCACAAACCCATTGGCCGTCTTGGCTTTCTGCCCATAGTATCCTAATTTCCTGTGGTCTAAGCGCAATTTTATAGAGCTGCTTGTCAAACAACACGTCCCAACTATACAATGTAAACAAATCATTCAACATTGATAATAACGACAACTTGATGTTATGTTATAAAACTTGTTCTCCATTGCTTGTGCCAGATATTTTTGTCTTAGATTTTGTGATGCAAAATTTAAGTTACAAGCTATTGCTTACTTAGAATTACAAGATATTGACTAACATTAAACTTCGTGGCTTGTGGATTCTCTGAGCAAGTAACAATATACCAACTTAATAGATTTTGGCTTCTGCTTGCTGTCAATTTGATACCAACCATAAAGATTTTGGCTTCACTTCATTCACAACATTTACCAACCCAACCCACTTCTTCCCAAATAGCTAAGCATCTTCTCTTTTGGGTTTGAACTATAGTCAAATCTTTTTTACCAATAAAATAGAATTCAATGGTACATTAGAGCATATAATCAAGTTTTATTAAGTATTGGGAATTGCATGAAACATATGTTTTATTGCCAGTTCTCCTTTGACTGACCGTTTCAGTGGCAAATTGGCAATGATGGAGGAGGAGGTGGTTACGAAATTCCATGGAGAGGCTCAGATAACTGATGTACGGTACCTTGTTTATGCACGCCCAAGATCATTGGAATGAATCCACACCATACATTGTTCGGTTATGGGTCCACTTAGGAGAAGGGCTTGTTCTCATGACTATAATATACTATCATAGTGTTATTTGATTATTAGGTGCCACCTATTCAATGTTTCTTTAGTGAATATGTTTTTTTCTTTTTCAAAATTAGAATTAGTTTAATATTATAACATGCATTTAAAAATTAAGAGGGAATTGTGTTTAAACAATAAGGCATGGGATCACGTCTACATATGGTAATATAAAATAATTGAGTAGGTAAAACAATTTTAGAGAGGATCTTTATTATAAGATTCTTCCATACATTACTAAAATTAGGAATATCAATATTTTGGAACCAAAATAATTAATTTAAATAGAATCTAAACATCTGTTTATATACACCCACTCCCTCCCACCTCTATTTTCAAACATCTTAACATGTACCTACATTGGTAAAACTTATCTCTCTATGTCATTACAATATTGTTTTGGATTCATTTTGGAAGAGTGTATTAATAAATGGCTAATTTTTAATTTTTATTTTATATATGTTGGACTAACTGTCAACATTTCCCTTCAAGATTTGTGACATAACTTAACCACCTCCTATGTTCTATAAGTCTAGTGGTTGTATCAGGCATTGACAGGTAGATCTTTTGGTGCAAGGACAGCCTTAGCTTATAGCAAGTGGTATCGAAGTTTGGTCATAGGTTCAAATCTCCTTGGGTAATGTTGACAGGGGATTGTTGGACTAACCATTAACGTTTCCCTTCAGGATTCGTGACATGGCTTAATCACCTCTTGTGTTACATAAGTCTAGTGGTTGTATCAAGCATTGATAGGTTGATCTTTTGATTTAAAGACAACCCTAGCTTATAACAATATAAAGGTTGGATTCCTTAATTTGTGCTACCTACTTATTCATTTCACATATTCCTACACATTTTTCTTTATCCTTTTCACATATTTAGTCATCAATCATTTGTTTAATGCATGCAATAATTGCACCCATTTACACACATGCTTCCATTCTCACGTTAATTTAACCCCTTTGCATATGTGCTCAAGTAAACCAATGGATCCTTCTACTCAAGCATGTGCTACCTATCTTGCACTCAAATAACTATTTTATGGAAGTTTGTTTATGCACACCCAAGCTCATAGGAATGAATCTACACCACACATTGTCAATTTATGTGTGAGAAAGGTATTTAATAATAGTATAAAGTTATTTGAGTAGGTACTATTAACTTAATATTTTTTTTAATGAATTATTTTTCTTAAAATTTTAATTAGTAGTATCATACAATTTTTAAAAAAATGGGGATAAAAAAGTTATGTTTCATGACTAAGATAGGATGACTAAACAATAATAAGTTATGTGTTCAAATCTAAACATAAAAAAGTAAAAAAATATAACAATTAAAGTAATCCCAATGATAGGGGGATTTTTTATCATCAAGATTCTTTCATACATCACCAAAGATAGCTTCCTTTGATCATATTTGGGGTAATTAATTAAAATACAATGTAAAAACTCATAATTTAAGATTGTATGCTTATAAAGCACTTATATCAATGTGATTATAATGGTAAAATTTGTATATCCATGCCATTTTAATTTTGTTTTGGATTCATTTTTAGGAGAGTGCCTTGAAAATAGATATGTTAATGAATGATATATATATTTTAAAATGTAAAGTTGGGTTCCTTGTTATGTGTTGCCTAATATTCATTATACACATTCATATGAATTTATCTCTTATCCTATTCACACATTTCACAAACATCCTTACAATATCACATTGGTTTAGCCCATTTTGTATATGTGCTAAAGTATGCAATCATAGAATTGTGCATAGATATAAGAGGATCCAAATCAACATGAGAATTGAAGTAGATGTATGTAGAACAATAACATATATAGGTAGAGTAAATAAGTGTCAGGAGTGAGTCAATATTTGAATGGTTAAGGATATCTAACCTTGTAGTTGTGCAATTGACCATTTTGAATTCAACTTTGGCCTACTCTTACCTATACCTTTCCCACCAAAAGAAATCTAAACATAAATTTATGATACATGTTATTTACCTATATCAAAAGACATTCAATGTATTCATTTTTATACATCACCCATCCATTCAAAATTAGCAAGTCTTCTCTCATTCTACTTAGTTGAACATTCAAATTTGGTACAAAATAAAGAACCAAAATTTGCACGACACTTCTACGAGCATATAAGTGTTTAAAGATTTTTTTTTATGTATGAGTTACTTAGGATAATTAGCAAAATAATTACCCTACTAAAGCAATATTAAATACATATAGTCCTTAGATATCATAAAATGATAAAAAGGGGGATGAACTTAGATAAGTCCACTGATATAAGATATTTCCAAAGTCCAATACTTGACCCTAATCCCCATATTTCACCCCACACAAGGAAAAAAAAAATGTTGAAGTTGAGGAAAGCTCAACCCCACAGCTCCTAAGAATCACATGTATGCAAACACCTATCATAGAAAGAGAGAAGCAAAGCTTTGGAGGATGGAATTCATAGACCCATAAGAGAGGAGACATTCTTGACGAGAAAAAAGAGAAATTTCTATTGATTGAAAAGTAAAAATTACAAGAGAGATCTATCCTTATAAAGGAGATCAAAATCCTAAAAGGTAAAACCTAGGTTGCATGATAATAATTGATCCTGCCTCTTGCCCTTACTTTTGCTTATGATCCCCCCCCACCCCCCAAAGAATAATAATCTACCTCAATAATTTGTTTCAGGGCACCAGAGGGGCCAGATAGTTACAACCTTTACACTGAAAGTAAAATTGGGTCATGACAACAAAGCTTGATGAGGTACCTAAGCACAACCATATATTTGTAAAGAGGAGGAATATAAAAAACCACATGGGAAAAATCCCACTAGAAGAAAAGATGCAAAAAAATGTTGAAAGAATAGTGAAGGACCGAAGAAACCTCCAAAGTAGAGAATGTCCTAGAAGATAGGAACACAAGATGATCATGAAGAACAACATTGAAGCATGTAGAAATTGCAAAACTCTATCAAAAAGTAAACGTAAATCTGAAGAACTCCATTGAAACATAACCTGACCAAGTAGAGAAGACTATAATCTGCATGAGTGCTCTTAGAAGAAACTACTCGATTCAGGAGGCACATAAAGGCAAAAAATTGAACTCGAAGATACACGTGGTGTTACGAATAAGGTGTCTCAACCTTGTATAATTCCTCTTCTTATTATTTGTTTTGTAAAATGTATTTCTTGCAAATAATGTTGATGTGCCGACATCTTGAATTGTCTGTAAGGAGATCATGACTAAAATGGTTATGACGGATTCCTATGACATGTAAGAGCTATGTTAGGAAGATTCAATGACAGGTGAAGACATGTGGCAACTAAGATATTTGAGTACTGTACACTCTACCCCAATAGTGGTAAAACCCTAATACAATTTACCTTTTGGGAGTAGCCCTAAAGTGAAGCTCATGTTATAAGCATTTTTAGGGTTGCGAAGAGATGCGTTGTGAAAAAGGTGTATTGTTGGTACTGCGAGTAGCTACCAGAGTCTTCTGTTGTTGATGTTGAACTTGCATTGCAAGTGTATTGTAGCCTCGTGTTGAAGATAATACATTGTGCAGGTTTTGAAGGGGTGGGGTTGTTTTATCAAAAGGTTTTTCCCCACTGGAAAATCCTTGTGTTATGTGTTCCTTTCTCTGTCTATTTTCTATATGCATGGTTGGCTGCAATATTGTTGTTTACATGATATTGAATCTGTAAGTGTAGAATATTTTGACAGGATTTGCATCATACTTTCCTTATGAGATTAGTGTAGGAAGCTGTTTCCGCACCTAAGTTTCCTTACATGTGGCATAAAACACCAAAGCCTAAAGAGCTAATCAATTGAACATGGAAGACTTCAACCAAAGTAGGAATGAAAAGAATAGTGTCTATATGGTAAATAGTCCATCTCACCAAAATACATAGGTACCTAGCCACTGCATCTATCTAGTACATAAAAACAAATATTGAATACATAACTCACTCCATCGAACCAAGGAAGCATAAGAACCAACAAAGGAACCCCCACTAATGCTGACCAAAAGAATTACATCTCAAGGAACCACAATCAAGATGGACAAAATAATACATATGTGTGTATAGAGGTGATCAATCTCAAACACGTTATGAAGATAATATCACATAAGGAATACTTAGTGGACAAAGGAAGATGGAAAACAAAGGAAAAATATCAACCCCCCATGGCACTTTAATCGAAGTAGTGCATGTACACTAAGGCACAAGATATGACAAATCCCAAGAAAATAGTAATCTATATGAGTGTCCTCAAATGACACTTCTCAAATCAAAAGGCAAAATAAGGTAAAACAACTGAAATGAAAATATAAATGGACTATGGCATTTTATCACAGTGTATTTGTAAAAATGCATATAAATGATGTCTACAAAGACCATAAGAGACATAAGGCTGATACAATACATAGTACAATCCATGACAAATCATTTATAGTAATGAAATCGATCTCTAGACCTGAAACAACCAAGATATCCACTACAATGCAAAAATACAAAAAACTAAATGGAATGTGCCTAGAGTAGAACTTGGAAAGACAACCAGCATCATGGGAAGAGCTCTGAAATACCTTTCTAATGATATGAAGAATTCCCAAATCGCAGATCAGATGCTAAAGATATGTCACCCAAAGTGCAAAAATAAACTTCTAACTTTGACAACAAAAAAATCATAAAAATTGAAAATGAGCTACAACAATGCCAAAAATGAAGTCTAGATGAGCAAGATATGGCCAAAAAACCACATATAGTTCCAAATTGGGCCATTAGGGTTTGTAGGTTCATTGATGCAGTGTTGATGTTAGTAGGTGATGAGTTGAAAGTTGACGATCAAAGGGTCATCGAGGCAAAAAAATGCCTAAAAAATGTCTAGTTCATTGAAAAATCACTCTGCCAAAAAAAATTGCCAGTGCTGGGAAAAGAACCTGATGGAAAAATAAGCATTTGTGGAATTTTTTTTTTTCCAAATAAGGAAAAAACTGCCACCAAAAAGCTGAAACAACCTAATAATCTCCACAAACCACCAAAAATGCCCAAAAAACTGTTGATGCAAATAAAATGCCTTTGGAAAAAGCCACCAACCTTGCATGCAAGTTCGGTAATGCCATGTGGCTATTCCCAAGGCATAGGCATCCCAAGCTATGGAAGAGGGGCTCAAGGTGCAGAAGATGATGAAGGACTACTTTGATACCACTTGATGAAGGTATGATCTGATCCCACTTAATGGAGGGTGCTCCCCTTAATAACACAAACACATAATAGAAACAAAGAAACAACACCAAATAACAAGAAAAAAAATGGGCTTCTTATTATCGCCGCAAATGTAGAATTACAAAATTTTGAAATATAATTTGTAAACTCATATGGGCACCTTCCTTACAATAATTTGTAACACAAAGCTGTGAACTATCACCTAGAGCTATCATAGACAATGTACAAGCCTTCATTAAATAGGCAATTTTACATCACTCAAGAAGTTTCTAGACATCAAATCCTAACTCCTGAGACAGACTAACTCTAAAATTACATATAGAGTCAGCTTGATACACCTTTGACACTTATTTTAGAAATTTTGGTTAGCCCAACTTTAGAAGAATATAACTTTTGAACTTTTGCTCTAATTGGCTATTATAACCACTTTTTAGAATCCTCAAAATCTAATCAACAAGGTTTAACAAGCACAAGCTCTAGTCGACCCCATTTTACAGCCCATCTAGGGCCTCTAAGATCCTCAATGGTGAGATTGAAGTTTTCATACCAAAATTGCACACCAAAAATCCATAAATACTCATGACATGACACTAAGCCTCAACTGGTAGGTTGATACATCCAAGATGAACATCCATCTCTAAAATTAGGACATTCTGAGCTCGTATGGTTGACTTACTAAGTAACAAGCCTCTAGAAACAACAAGTCTGCACTGAGACAACCCTTATTCAAGAAACAAAAGGAAATATTTTTGGGTGATGCAAGATTTCTCTTGCACCTCGGATGCTCCTACATTAGAAGAAGGGCGTGTGGTGTAGGCTGTACTAGGGGCTGTTAGGAAAAAGGCACCTCTCCAATTCAATTTGCATGTGGCCCCACCAAGACCAAAACTCAAAATCTCGCAAGAAAATTTTGGTCCTAAAAGATGTTAGGATTAATCTCAAACATAAATAACAGTTACATACAAATATAACCAATACCAAAAAATAGTAGATCACATAAGAGAGAACATAAGACACCAAGATTTAATTTGGTTCACCCAATCCCTAGGCTACATCCCCCAAAATCAAGTCCAATATTATTATTATCTAGTGATTACAATTTGTAATCCCTTATAACTCAATGCTGCCATAAGAAGCTACAATATCACCATTACATTATGAAATCCCTAACCCTAAGCCTTTTTTATACAAGCTTTTGTTGCTTACAAAATTAGGGCTAGAATAAGTCGTCTAATAGGAAAAATTTACAATATAAGGGCATTTTTAGCTTCGGGGCACTACCCCCCCAAAACCTCGTGGGGGCATTTCCCCCTGAACCTATCTTGGGGGCGCTGCCCCCAAATGCCCATAGAAATAACGTGGAAGGAAATTATGCCGAATAAACCTCCAAGTTTGATTAGGCTCCACATCACAACAATCTCCCAATTGGAGACTGATTAGACTCCACAACAATAACCTTCCACTTGGAGACTGATCATACCATTGCTAAACCTGTAGCTCCCACTGGAATATCAAACCACCGTGGACTTTGCTATTCTTTTATTCTATTTAGTCTAGAAGAAAAATTGAAACTAAAGAGGAATTCAGCTTCTCCCTAGTCACAAAGTTTGTAAACATAATTGTTGGATTATCATTTGCATGTATCTTCTCCAACTTTAATTGTTCAACATCAAAAACTAATCAAATGAAATGGTATCACAATTGTATGTGTTTTGTCTTTGAATACAAAGCTGAATTCTTTACAAGATGAATGACACTCTGGTTATCTGTGAACATGTAATTATCCCTTTGTGGGTGTCCCAATTCTTCCATAAAAAATTGAAGCCATATCACCTCCTTGGTTGCTTCTATAGCAACAACATACTATGCCTCTATAGTGGATAAAGCATTAACCTTCTATAACCTAGAAACTCAGCTCACTACTGCCCCATCAATATTCCCTGCCAAATCTGAGTCAACGTAGCCCTATAAATCAGTAGCAGAGCCCCCAAAATATAAAAACTTATTGGATGTTCCTCTCATATATTTGAGAATCCATTTAACTGTATTCCAATGTTCAAGCCTTGGATGACTCATATACCTACTAACAACACCCACTGCATGTGCAATATTTGGCCTTGTACATACCATAGCATACATCAAGCTTCCTACAACTAAAGCATAAGGTACCTTAGAAATCTTATCGTCCTCTTCTTATGTCTTGAGACACATCTTCTTAGTTAACTTCAAATGACTAGGTAAAGGTGCGCTAACATCTTTAGCATTCTCCATAGAGAAATGTTGCAACACCTTCTCAATATAATCATCTTGAGATAAAGTTAATGTCCTGTTCATCCTATCTCTGCAAATCTTCATACCAAGGATTTGTTTTGTTGCCCCCAAATCTTTCATAGAAAATGCATGTGCTAACTGGCATTTCAACCCCTTAATATAATCCATGTTAGACCAAATACAAGCATATCATCAACATATAAACATAAAATAATGTAGCTTTCATCATCCAACCTTTTAAAATAAACACAATGATCTAAATGACACCTAATATATCCATGCTCATGCATAAAAGATTCAAATTTTAGATACCATTGCCGAGGTGCTTGCTTCAAGCCATATAAACTCTTCTTCAATTTGCACACTAAGTTCTCCTTACCTTTGACCTCAAATCCCTATGGTTGAGCCATATATATCTCTTTATCCAAATCACCATGAAGGAAGGTTGTTTTAACATCAAGCTACTCCAAATGCAAATCTTCAGTAGCCACAATACTTTAAACAATGTGAATAGAAGTCATCTTAACAACGAGAGAGAATATCTCATCAAATCAATGCCTTTTTTATGTGCAAATCCTTTTACAACTAACCTAAATTTAAATCCTTTTTTACCTCCATCCTTTTCTTTTAACTTGTAAACCCATTTATTCTATAAAGCCTTTTTACCTGCAAGCAACTTGCATAAATTCCATGTCTTATTTTTTAGCAAAGAGTCCATTTCTTCTATCATTGTAGACTCCCACTAAATCTTTGTACCCCCCTACACAACTTCATCATAACATTCATGTTCACTAGCATCAGTAAGTAAAATAGAGTACAAGGAAGGAGAAAATCTTTTTGGAGGTCTACTTGGCCTTGTTGACCATCTAACATTCATTGGGGTGTGTGGTATTTGTTCTTGCGGTTGTTGTAGATCATGAAGAATTTTTGGAACATCAACGTTTGGAGTATCATCTAGCACTACATAATCATCTTCTTTCTTCTCATGTTGCTGCAACAGATCTTTGTACAATACTTTCTCATTGAATATGACATCCCCGCTTCTTACAATTTTATGATTTTCACAATCCCAAAGCCTATAACCAAATTTATTAATGCCATATCCAAAAAATACACATTTCTTTGACTTAGCTTCCATCTTGGTTCTAGTTTCATAATCTATATGAGAAAATGCTTCACAATTGAAGGTTCTGAGAAAAGAATAGCTCACCTTCTTACCAGTCCATGCTTCCTCTGGAATACCAAAACCCAAAGGAATAGAGGGATCTCTATTAATCAAATGTACAATAGTATTAACAACCTTCTCCCACAAGTTTAAGGGCAAGCCTACATGCAACCCCATGCTTCTTGCATGCTCCATTATTGTCCTATTCATGCGTTCAACTACTCCATTTTCTTGTGGAGTCCTTGGAACAATTTTTTGTCTACAAATACCATTAGCAGAGCAATAATCTTCAAATTCATGATTGCAATACTCATCACCATTATTAGATCTGAGACATTTTAATCTTTTACCAGTCTCATTTTGAACCAAGCATTTCTATTTCTTAAAAAGTTTGAAATTCATTAGATTTCTGTCTAAAGAAATAAACCCATACTTTTCTACTTGTATCATCAATAAATGTAACATAATAATGAGAGCCACCAAGGGAAGATACCTGAGCTGGTCCCCATACATCTGTATGTACAAGCTCTAATTTCTCACTTTTATTTTCCTTCTCAATCTTCACAAAACTCACTCTCTTTTGTTTTCCATACACACAACTTTCACAAAAATCCATATTAACACATTTCACACTTGGAAAAACTTGCTTTGGATGAAGTACTTTCATACCTTTTTCACTCATGTGCCTAAGTTTGTTGTGCCACAATGCTGTATCAGAATCTACAATAGCTATTTGGTCTCCCTGCCCAACTACAACAATTGTTTCTAAACATTCATTTTTCTCTGAAACAAGCAAAGCAGAAGGAACAATATGACCTATTCAAAGATATAAGGTGCCTACTTTCACACCTTTTGCTACTACAAGGGAACCTTTTGAAACCTTCCAATTTTTATCATTTAAAGTAACTACACAACCCTCATCATCGAGTTGCCCTGTTGAAATTGGATTCCTACTCAGCCTTGGAACATGTCTTACCTCATGTAGTAGCCAATGATTTCCATTCTACAACTTAATCTTAACTTTTCCCTTTCTAGCAATTTGATAGGGTTCATTATCCCTGAAATAAACAAGCCCAAAATCCATTTAGACATAATCAATGAAATAACCTCAATGAGGTGTAGCATGAAATGAAGCACCAAAATCTAAAACTCATGAATCATCAACACTTTCTAAAGATAGAAGTAAAACATCCTCTTCAGATTTGTTACTCACCACATTTGCCTCCTTTTTCCCTTCTAGTTTATCTCCTTCATTGTTCTTTCGAGTCCAATAATCTTTCTTCTTATGCCCTATTTTACCATAGTACCAAAAAATTTTCGGTCTTCTTATGCTTTGTGTGTTTAAATCACTTCTTGATGTAGATCCATCTGAGGATTTCTACGAGTTTCCTCTCTCAAAATAACATTGATTACCTCATCATATTTTAGGGTATTAGATCCAGAAACAAAATTACTCATAGCCATTACCAAGCCATTGCAACTTTCAAGCAAAGAACACAAAATCAAGAGAGCCCTAATTTCTTCATCAAAATTAATACCCACATAAGATAACTGACTAGTAACAATATTAAACTCATTTAAATGATCTACAATAGATTCACCTTCTGCTATTTTCATATTAAATAAATGCTTCACGAGAAATATCTTATTTGAAGCAGAGGGCTTTTCATACAATTTTGCTAGGGTTTCCATCAACTCTTCTATTGTCTTCACTTTTGTAATGTTAAATGTCACTGATGGTGCCAAGCATAACCGAATTCTTTTAAGTGCCTTTCTATCTAAAATCTCCCATTCTTCATTTGTCATAGTTCCCTAGATTTTAGTTTTTCCTGCCAATGACTTCCATAAATCCTTTTGATAGAGATAATCCTCCATTTGCATCTTCCATAACTGAAATTTCTACCCATTAAACATGTCAACCCTCAGCTTACCCTTGTCTACCATCCCTCCCACTTAACCATGAGACTTCCACTCAATCGTGAGACCTTCTTGTAGAGGATTGCTAAAAAAATAATGATGGTCTGGCTAAAAAATAAAAATAAAACGACAAAAGTCTGGCTCTTATACCACTTGTTAAGATTAACTTCAGACAGAAATAATAGCTACATGCAGATACAACCAATACTAGAAAATAGTAGATCACATAAAAGAGAACACAAGATACCAAGATTTAACGTGGTTCACCCAATCCCTGGGTTACGTCCACCAACAACAAGTCCAATATTATTATTATCCAGTGATTACAATCCACAATCCCTTACAACTCAATACCATTGCAAGAAGCTACAATATCACCATTACATTATTAAATCCCTAACCCTAAGCATGTTTTATACAAGCTTTTTCCACTAACAAAATTAGGGCTAGAATAAGTCATCTAATAGGAAAAATAGCAGCTAACACATTTTATAGTATAAGGGCATTTTTGGCTTCTAAAAACCCCCACGGGGGCATCGCCCTTTGACTCCATGTTGGGGGCACTGTCCCCAAACCCTCATAGAAATAATCTGGAGGGAAATCGCTAAATAAACCTTTGAGTTTGATTAGGCTTTGCAACATAACAAAAATTTGCTACATTAAACTCAAAAAGGTGTCACCAAACATAAAGATATGGGTGTAGTCAACAACGATGTTAGAGGAAGAGCCAAGAGAAATATTTTCTCATCATAAATTACGTTGTAGATGTAGGGACAAGGGTCCACATGGACAAGCACTTACCAAGGAGAGGGAGCTCAAAGTAAAAGGGCATGGGGCCATTATACTGCTTGCAGTGGTATGGACCCTCAAGGTGTTGTGTTCATGAAGAAATGATGTGCAACATTAGCAGGGGCTTGGAAAAATATGCATGCAAGTCAAGAGAAAATGACGCTTGGAAAAACATGCATTTAAAGGAGCATGCCCTCAACACGAGGTAGAGGAGCCACTTGGCGGTGGGTGACACTGTCTTGGAAAGGGCCCTCTTTGAATTACGCTAGTGGGATGTGCATAGAGGCCAAGGAGCATGCAGATCCTAAGGCAGGTATGAGCCTGCAACCTTGTCTATCAAAGCCCGAGTTTCTACATTGGGAGCTCTGGGTATTTTGGAACAACTAGAACTTTGAACTATTAAGTGTATCTTTCCAAACTTGAACTAGGTGAACTGAAACAGAACTTGAAAACTGTTACTTGAATATTTTTCATACTTCAACACTTAGTTTGAAAACTAAAAATTTTAATTGAAACCTAAACATAGGACTGAACTTAGTACCTTGTACTATTGTAGGATGGTATTTGGGACTAGGTCTTCTGCTAGAGGCCGTGGTAGAGGTCGTGGTCGTGGCAGAGCTATCAGTGTCCATGAGTCTGCCCATGAGGGATTGACTCATGTAGAGAGCAGGGAAGAGCACTCTAGTAGGCAGCAAGAAGAGAGCTGTAGAGAGGACCAAGCTGATTTTGAAGAGGTTGGTTTGAGACAGATGATGCAGACTATTCTAGAACATCTACCTCCTATTCAAGAACAGCCCAAAGTGCACCAGACAGAACATGAGCATAGACCTAGATCTAGAAGTCCTCGAAAGGATCGTCAGAGGTCCATTGTGTCCACTCAGATGAAGGATCTTTCAAGATCCAAGGTTAAGCCTTTTAATGGGCAAGGTTTTGGTTATGTGGCCGAGCAGTGGCTTATTTCCCTCGACAAGATTTTTGCCATGCAAGAGTTTGACATCAATGTTAAGGCAAGATTTGTGATCACTAATTTAGAGAATTTTGGGGTCACTTGGTGGACGATTGAGGAGAAGAAGTTGGGAATCGATATGAGTAGTGTCACGTGGGAGTTATTCTTAAAGAGTTTCCGTGAATGATTCCTACCAGAGGAATGGAAACAACAAAGGGATGATGAATTTCATAATCTCAGACAGTACACTTTGTCAGTGACCGAGTATGAGCGTAAGTTTTATGAACTCATGTCTTTTTCAGGGTTCAGTGAAAATTTAGCTCAGTTCACATAGCATTTTATTAGGGGTTTGAATAACCGTATAATTGGGGGTGTCAAGGTATTTGAGCCAAAAAATCTCAAGGATGCGGTACATTGAGCTATCCTTGTTGAGAAAAGTGTCAACCTTGGTCAAGGTGGTTTTGTAGGAGCGCTAGCAGCATCAGGATCTAAAAGCAACTACAATTCAGGTGGTAACAAGAAGTTTTCTTTCTCTAAGGGGAAATAGTATCAGTAGCAGTCTCAGTAGACACAGCAACAGAAGGGCTCAAATTCTCAAGCTCAAGGTGGTGGCAAGAGTTCTAACACCAAGAACAATCACAATGCTCAACGTAATAAATAGAATCAGTCCAATTAGTGAGCTCAGAGTAGCCAGTCTTTGTGAGCAGGAACAGTCGTCAACAATCAAATGTACCACCTATGGGAAGAGGTTCTGGCAGAAATACAAAATGTTTTTCATGTGGTCAGATTGGACATTATGCAGCTTAGTGTCCTCAACGAGCACCTCAATTTTTAGGACCTAGACCTATAGTTTTAGAGCCTACAGTTGGTGATGTAGGTAGAGCTCATAGAGTCTTTGCAGCAGTTGATAGCGTCAAGCAGATCATCAGGGAACAGTGGTTGAGACCACAGGTGCTATTAGAGGTATATCTCTTGCAGTATTGTTTGATTCAGGAGCTACAGATTCATTTATTTCACCATCTATAGTTTCTAAGTGTAAGCTGGATGCGGTGAAGCAAGATCATGATTGGCAAGTGGAACTAGCCTCAGGTTTTAAGGTCTCCACAGACTCTGTAGTTCATAAGTGTGGGCTTAGCTTAGGAAGCTTTGATACTGTAGTGGATCTTCAAGTCATACCCCTTGGTTCCTATGATGTGGTGTTGGGCATGGACTGGCTTGGATCTCATAGAGCCAGCATAGATTGCAGGAAGAAGATTATTTTGTGCCAAGATGACCATGGGAATGATGTACAGATAGTTGGGATACCAAGGCCTATATCTCTGTGGATGATTTCTACTATGCAATTGAAATGAAGTCTCCGTAAGGGATGTCAGATATTTTTTGTTATGGTAAATGATCTTGATGAGGAAGATTCCATGAGGGGGGATTTTAGATCACCCAATTTTGTAGGAGTATGTAGATGTCTTTCCAAGTGAGGTTCCAGGCATGCCTCCAAAGAGGGACATTGACTTTAGTATTGATCTAATTCCTGGAGCGGAGCCTATCTCTAAAGCTCCTTATCGCATGACTAAACAAGAATTTGGTGAGCTACATCTTCAGCTAGAGGAACTTCTGGCCAAAGGGAGCATTCGACCTAGTGTATCACCATGGGGAGCTCCAGTTCTCTTTGTGAAGAAGAAAGATGATTCTTTGTGCCTTTGTATTGACTATAGACAGTTGAATAAGGTGACTATTAAGAACAGGTATCCTCTTCCTAGGATTGATGACTTATTTGATCAGATCAAGGGAGCTACAGTATTCTCCAAGATTCATCTTAAGTTAGGATACCACCAGCTTCGCATTAAGGAAGCACATATTCACAAGACTGCTTTTTGAACTCGCTATGGGCATTATGAGTTCACAGTGGTACCTTTTGGGTTGACTAATGCTCCATCGGTTTTCATGAGTTTGATGAATGGTGTGTTCCGATCTTATCTGGATAGGTTTGTACTCATGTTTCTTGATGACATATTGATATATTCTAAGACTCAAAAGGAGCATGAGGAACACCTGCAGTTGGTATTGTAGTGTTTGAGAGACAATTAGCTTTATGCCAATGCAGCTAAGTGCAAATTCTTCAAATCGAAGATTTAGTATTTAGGGCATGTTATTTCAGGTGATGGTATTTTAGTGGATCCTACAAAGATTTAGGCGATAATAGATTGGCCTACACTGACTAATGTGTCAGAGATCCATAGTTTCATGGGTTTAGCTGGTTATTATCAAAAATTTGTCCAGAACTTCTCTAGGATAACACATCCTATCACTTCTCTTCAGAGGAAAGGAAAGAAGTTCGTGTGGACAGAGAAATGTGAGGAAGCTTTCCAGAAGCTCAAGGAGCTTTTGACTAGTGCACCCATTCTAGCTGTACCTGATCCAAAAGGTGATTTCATGGTGTGTACAGATGCTTCTCTTTAAGGGATTGGGGTAGTGTTGATGCAGAATGGATGGGTGATTGTGTATGAATCATGCAAGCTCAAGGATCATGAGTTAAATTATCCTACGCATGATCTTGAGTTAGTAGCAGTCATTCATGCTTTGACAAGATGGAGACATTTCTTGTTGGGGCACAGATTTCAGCTACATAGCGATCATCGTAGTCTACAGTACATTTTTACTCAGCCCAATTTGAATGCTCACCAGAGGCGGTGGATGGAGTTTCTATGCAAGTATGATTTTGAGGTTAAGTACATTCAGGGTAAGGAGAATATGGTGGTGGATTCTTTGAGTCACAGGAGACATGTGGTATCATCGATGACCCTTAGTGTGGATTTGAGGAGTCAGATTCTTTAGGCACTTCCTACAGATTCCTAGTATCAAGAAGTGTGCAGAGAGATAGATTCAGGAAGATCTTTGGAAGGAAAGTTTGCAGGTTATGTTCGAGAATCAGATGGTCTTTTAAGACATCTGGGGAGGATATATGTGCCATTTTTACATGAGCTTCGCACCTTGATACTGGTAGAAGCCCATCGTACACCTTACTCAGCACATCCAGGTGTCAAGAAGATGCATGCTGATTTGAGACATTTTTTCTTTTGGTTTGGGATGAAGCGAGATATTGCTGATTTTGTGGCTAGGTGCCTTGAGTGTCAGAGAGTTAAGGCAGAACATCAGCACCCAGCTGGACTTTTGCAGCCAAATCTCATTCCTTCTTGGAAATGGGATATCATCTCCATGGATTTCATTGTGGGATTACCTATGACTGTTCGACGTCATGATGCTATCATGGTCACCGTTGATCGATTGACTAAGGTGGCACATTTTTCATCGATTAGGTCTCCCTACACAGAAGCTTCTGTAGTGTGATATTGTGAGATTACATGGTATTCCTAGAAAGATCATTTCTGACAGGGATCCTGTATTCACATTTGCATTCTGGACATCGCTGCAGCATGAGCTTGGAGCGCAGTTAAACTTCAGTTCGACATATCATCCAGAGATTGATGGTCAGACAGAGAGGGTGAATCAAGTTTTGGAGGATATGTTACAGATGTATGTGATGTATAGGCAGACACATTGGGAGGATTATCTCTACGTGGTGGAGTTTGCTTACAACAATGGGTATCATAGTTCTATTGGCATGACATCATTTCAGGCATTATATGGACGTCCTTGTCGTACACCATTGAGTTGGGACAGCCTTGAGGATCACATCCAGTTGGGTCCTGAGATGCTTCGTGATATGGAGCAACAGGTAGTGTGTATCCATGAGCACTTTACTATGGCACAGGATAGGCAAAAGAAGTATGCCGATGCTCATAGGATTGATAACCAGTTTGCTGTGGGTGATAAGGTTTTCTTGAGAGTGCGGCCCCGAAAGATTTTGATCCGATACGGAAAGGGTTCTAAGCTAGCACCTCGCTTTGTGGGACCATTCAAGATTCTAGAGAGGATTGGTCCGGTTGCTTATCGCCTTGCTCTACCGCCCAACCTATCTTGCATTCATGATGTTTTCCATGTTTCAGTGCTTCGGCAGTATATACCTGATATTGTACATGTTCTTGATTGGAATGCGTTGCAGGTAGAGGATGGGTAGCTGGCCTTAGAGCCGGTTCATATTGTGGAGCAGCGGGAGTTGACCCTCAGGGGTCGAACCATCGAGTAGGTAAGGGTCCAATGGGACCCTACTGATGATTCTTCAGCTACTTGGAAGGATGTAGCTAGATTGAGGGAGTTATATCCCTACCTATTTGTAGTCTTCTAGGAGTAAGCCTAACCCAAGGGGGGGTGGATGTAGTGCCTACCCTCGTTCACATCTTTTCTGGACATTGTTGTTGTTATTATCAGACTATGATGGACTAGTTTTATGTTGATGGATTAGTGGTATTGTTTTGACACTATCAGACATTATGTTATGGATTCAGAGGTTATGTGATGAGATCATTTAGACTTTATGTTTCATGCATACATGATGATCATTATATTGTTTTCAGATATTATTGATGATTAGTTGATGGTTATTATCTTATGTATTTTATTATGGATACTTACCCCATACTTGCATGTGTATGGTGTGCGTGTTTTCTTATTGTATGGCATTTCTGATGTGGTTAAGGAAGGGAGTCGTAGTCACTTGCTTAGTCGAGATCTACATGATGCACCACTTCCTGCCATTGTCTATTTAGCTTAGCATTATATATTGTATGTGTATATGAGCAATGTTAGTATGCTAATAGAAACCAAATTTAAATAAAGCTTCTACAAACTAAACAAAATTCATAAACTTCAAGATAGACTAAGATAAACTCTCAATTGAGAATATGAGCCATTAATGGGCTCTCTCAATGAGAAGCTCTCTTGTTGAGTAGCTTTGTCTAAATAGATAGGATGTATGCTCAATATGCTTCCAAAGGCTTCAATGGATGATTGTGGATTTTTGGTGTGGATAGATGAGTTTAGTATGGATTTGGCTCTCAAAATAGCATTATAACTTTACTTCATGGATTGTGTTATTTTGCAAAGGGGAAGGATCCAATTTATAGGCAAGAGGCTTGAGGGATTGAGGGCTAAGATGCAAGGATGGAAAAAAGCTTATAGAGGGCTTAGATTGCATGAGAGGAGAGCACATGGATTGTGCTTCCTTATAGCCAATCAAGGAGTGACACATGTCACATGGTGAGAGGATGGAGGAAAGGGGAAGGATGAGTCAACAAAGGAGGCTCAAGGGATAAAATCTTCATAAAGACCCTCATAATGACTTGTAAGAGCAATAAAAGGGTTTGTAAGAGTCATTTATGACCTAGTGGACTTCATAAAGTTTTATGGTTGAGATATTTTGAGGGTGATGAGAGCAAATTCAACTTGGACTTGATTAGGAAGGTTTTAAGCTTGCTTAGGCTTGTGCAAATGATTAGAGGATGGATTAGGATGGTTTAGGATTAGCTTAGGGATAGGCAAGTGGATGGCATTTAATGAGGGTGGGTGAAGGAGGAGATATTTGTTAACTTTGGCTTGGGTTAGTAAGTCTTAACCCATGTTTAGGGAATGTGACAAGGTTAGGAGGGGATTAGGATTAGGTTTAAAGACATCTTCTAGAAGAGTCTAGATTTTGGAGGAGGATAAAGACTTTCTAGAATAGTCTAGAATTTCTTAGGATGAGGATGGAGACTTTCTAGAAGAGTCTAGAACTTCTTAGGATGAGGATAAATTAGATTTTTAGGAAATAAATAAAGTTTTATTTATTTCAAGGGTTTGGGTTGAGGAGATATTTATTAAAACTTTTTTAATAAACATGAGGATTAATATTTAATCTTTAATTAAATATTTTGAGTTGGGATTAGGGGTAGGAAATGATGGGATTAGCCTTTAATCGAAATTAAAGAAGGATTAGAAGATTTTGGAAGAGGTTATTGGTCATAAGGAAATTGGCCAACTTTTGGGAAAAAAATAAATTTTTTATTTATTTTAGGATTTTTGGTCAATTTATTAATTAAATAATTAATAAATAAGGAAATAATGTTTAAATAAGATTTAAACATTTTTGGGAGGGATTCCTTAATTAAATATTTTTAATTAAGATAAAAGGATTTAATGGCATAAAAATTAATTAATTAATTAATTAAATAATTAATTAATTAATAAATGATGATGTCATCGGGAATTTTTCAGAAAATAAAAATACTTTATTTTCTAAAGGATTTTTAGGTGTCTACATTTTGCCCCTCTTTGATGTGATGCCGCAAGTGGCATGACATCAAAGATAAGAAAATAAGATGCCCAAGGCTAGAGCAGAAGAGGAGAGAATGGACTATGAGATGCCCCCTCAAGAAGGCAGCGGGGAGAGAAAGCGAGGCTTGGTGGCTTCTTGAAAAATACAAGAATCTGGGATGAGCAAGGAGACTCAAATTGGATTAAGAGAAGAGGTTTAGATAGCTCAAACTCTTACTATGGGAGAATGATAAAGGGAGAATCAGAGGCACAAGAGGAAGCAAGCTTAAGATCTCAGGGATTGCAGAGGATGAAGGAGCGGAGCGCTATAAAAAAGAATCCAGGATAGGGAGATGGATGAGGGGATTATAAAGCTGATGCAACAGGATTTCAAAGAGTTAGATTGGCGGAAGATGGGTTTCGGAGATCCCTAGGACTAGGATTGTGGATCTCGAAAGATGAGGCTTGGTGGGTTGATTTGGATTGGTGGATCCCTAAGACTAGGATTGTGGATCAATAAAGCTAAGAGTGATGAGTGATTCAAAGAGATACTGATGCATCAGCTGGGGTAGGAGAGACGGATGCTGGATATGGATGGGGGATAATGGAGATGAAGGAAAACCATTGAAGCTTTTTGAGCGGGGGGATACTTCAAAGAGAAGTACCACCATGTAGTTGAGCTCTAGATTTGCTATAGGACTATTGGTTAATTGCCAAGGTTACCAAGAACATCAAGGCCTTTTCACCAACCGTCCAAAGGATTGACAAACTAACTCAAAAAAAACACACAAGGATTGCCCCAACATCACACATGAATCCTAGAGGAAGCAGCGTGGAAACGACACTGGAGAACCCACAAGAAGAAAAGAAAAACAAACGAAAGACCTGATCAAGACCTTACGCTCTAATTGCCCCATTCACAGCATACCATGATATGGAAGATCGTGGCAACCTTGAGGAGGGAACAAGGAGATTGCTTGGAAAAGATACTTCAAGACCCAAAAGGGAAGATCCCAAATCAAAAGAAAGTGAAAATCCAAAAGAGAACCGTTTGCCAACGAGATGGGTAGGACGAGGTACTAACGGACCAAGATCAGACATGAGGAAAGCTATATCCTGCAAGGACCTATCGAAGAGCACCTAAGCTGGTGGATTTGGATGAGTGATGCGTCTGGCAAGCTAAACTAAGAAAGATAACACTTTGGTGATAGGAAATCTAGCTAAAGGATGCATTGGAATAGCTAACCAAGATGTGTTATGGGTGCAAGATGCTGATCAAGGACGAACTGACACGAACGTTGGATAAATGCAATGGTACTAAGCTAAAGAGGATGTACAAGCTAACAGACCAAGATATTTACAAGTGAGCTAATCAAGATATGGTACAAGCTAACGAACCAAGATAGTTACAAGCAGGCAAAAGCTCAGGATGATAGGATAGTGGGATGGTTCGATGTTGTGCAAGATGTGAAAGCTAAGGGTGGGGTGATAGCGAAAGATATGGATTTGGCAGGATGCATCCAATGATGATGAGAGATTTTGTGACCAAGGATAGCTAGAGGAGCAGGATGAGATGGCTGGATAGGATGGTAGATAGCTAGGATTATGATGGATATAAAGAGATGACATTGGGTTTGCATGAGGATAGCCTAGAGCTAGATACCAATGACAAGGGAGGATGGACAAGACAAGATCTCCAAGGAATATAGTGCCCCCAATCAGAAGATAACATGCGGAAGGAGGTCTTATGATGGATGTGATAGGATTGAAGTTAGGATGGAAAAAGCTGAAGGGGCTAGGGAGATGGATGATAGCTGGGATGGTTAGCTGAAGCTGTAGGAGATAAGTGGATGGTGTGAGATGGAAGATGGAGGGTGGAGGATAGGTGGATAGATTGGAAGATGGAGTTGGATGTCAAGAGATTACCAAAAGCATGAGGGTGATAGGCTAAGCTGGGGATGGCAGGATTACACATGACGCTTGTTTGCCAAGTTTTCATCATGGTACTTGTCCAAGGCGCTTGAATTGCCAAGTTTTCACCAGTGGACGCTTTATTTTTCTTTACTTTTTTGACTTTTTGACTTTGGACTTAGCTGGAATGATTTTGGCTTTCTTCAGCTATTTTGGCTTTTTTGGGATTTTTCACTAGCTATTGGAATGTTCAATTTTGTTGCTAGTTGTTGGTACACCAGATGTGTGATTTATGCAATAGATTGGATTAGATGGGATTGATGGTAAGAGATGGAGGGATGAAAAGGTTGGAAAGGAGGAAGAGATGGGGATGCTTGCAAGAGCAACATTGGCACATGTTGGGACGGGTGTGAAAAGAGCATATGGGGGATAGATGGTAGATGCGGGCGTGATGGATGATTTGTGGAAGCGTGCTTGGGGATATAGGCACCCAAGATGGAGTTAGGAGATAGGGGACATGAGTCACTAGATGGGGGATTAGCAATGGTGGATGCCATTATGCATTGGGTTTCAACTTTTTTCTTGGGGATCCACATGGTTTTGGATTTTCTTTTCATAGGCGGTTGCATTGTTTTGCATTCTTTGATTGGATTTTGCCTTTTTGGAGTATGTCTTTTAGAATAGACATATGATTTCCTAGGATGTGGATTTTTAGCTTTATGCATTTTGAAGTTGGCATTTACATTGTTGTGGTAAGCTTTGAGAAGATGGTTAGGAGAAGCTTTGTGAGATGGAGAGGATATGAAAGTGCATGTAGGGGGATGATGATGGATGATGTGCCTTGATATGTGCCTTTGTTGATCTTGCATAGGAATGGATGGAATAGGATTTTTATGATGGCTAATAGGAGGATGGAGGATGGTAGATTTTGGGACATAGGGACCCAAAATGGATTTAGCGGATGAAGGGGGGATATGGTAGGTTTTTTTGGGTTGCAAAGATGGTGGAGGGGGGATGACATAAGATTTCTTGAAGGAGTGATGGGAGGCTGGCATGGTGGGCTTGGAGATAGGCTTGGTTTGGGGGTGTGGTGTACCAACACCTTTAGATGGTGAGCCTTTGGATACATATCCAAGACCATGAAATCCTAGATTTTTTTGTGCAATAATAGGCTCTCTGATTCCTTGCTCTTGTGGTCCTAAACCTTGACCTTGATAATGCCATTGATTGAGCATTTGAACAAGCTGAGGAAACTTTTTGCTTGCAAAAAATGGTAGAAGTGATTTATTAGGTGTATTGCAATGGGGAGATACTGTTCTTAATTCTTCTGCTGAGAGAGGGCCACCATGGATGAATGTAAGTGAACCAAGAGGGTAGATTATAGATGGTAGAATAGCTTGGATAGGTGGTAAGATGGAAGCATGGAGCGGGGGAGATGGAAGGATAGGATCTTGATGTAGCTGGTGGGATGACAAGATATCTTGTAGTGGAGGAGATATGGCTCGAGGTTTTGGAGATGGAGGAGATGGTGACTGCACTATGGATGGAAGACATGGTACGATGATATCTTCATTTATGCTTTGGGGGATGTCAACATGCTTTTGGGCAGGATCCTGATAGGATTGGTTTGGAGTGGATGGTGCGATAAGAGGTGAAGGGATGGATTCTTCAAAGGCAGCAGATGGATAGATGGGAGATTCAGTAGTGGAGATGGGTGAGTAGAAGATGGATGCATAAGGGTCATTACGAGAGATTTGGGAAATTCTTGGAGGCGATGTGGATAGGATTTGGAGGGATTTGACAGGTGGTGGGATTTTGATGCTTGCGGGAAGTGGAAGGATTTTAAGCAATTTGATGGATGGTATGGGGATGATAGCTATGGGAGGTGGAGGTGATATTATAGACGAGGAAGCTTCATCACTGACTACTTCACATGGTTGGATTAGATGACATGGCTTATCGATTGTTGGAGGCAATTTTTCTTGTATTTCCTCTAGGAGATTCCTTGGAGACTCGTGTGTCGAAGGTGGAGGTGGATTGACAGGAATAGCTAGTGTGATGGGGGTGGAAGATTGGAAGCTTGGTTGATGGGGTGATGGAGGGGAAGCTGGAATATCAGATGGCATGACTAGATAGTTTGGAATAACTCTTGGATTTTGGGGGATGCTTGGGGGAATGTTTCTAAGGCTTTCAATATACCCGTCATAGTCAACAAGATTTTCATCATCATTGGAATAGGAGGTGGCGGAAGCAAGGACAATGCGACCAAACACATCATGATAGGATTGGTACTTCATGCTTTGATGATGAGTTTGATGGGGATGGGGTCTTGCGTATGGATGAACACGAAAGCTCATGGTTGGATTTGGGTTAAGTACAGATTTTGGATTGGCTGATGAAAGATTTCCTAGGGAGAGTCAAAGCTGTATGACAGACCTAAGGAGGATTGGATGGAGATTTTTGGCTTTCCTGTGGATGGAAGACTTTAAGGGCATGCTGTCAAAAAGTGAGAGTTTTGCTTTCCTATGCGCTGGATTGGTGGAGATTGTGTCAACCTAAGAATAGACTAATGATCCTATGGGCATGACACGAGATTGATCACTTGTGGATCCCAACCTTTAGCTCAAGGTGATGAGGGATAACAGGTGACAAAGCTGGATTACCCTAGACAATGCTCTGTCAAAGGGATAACCTTGGTGAGATTGGTTGATTGGTAGGATTGATTGGATAGCAAACTCTGGCAGAGTAACAACAACTCTTTAAAGGCTTGGGTGATTTTGGATTGGGTTGCTAGCTGGCTAGGGGGATGATTTGGATGGACTTTGGATTTGGGATTGTTCTAAGGCAAAGAACTAGATAGATTTGGTTGCATCGGGGGAGCTTGGATGATTTTTTGATAAGGCAGTGACTACGCTAAGTATGCCTTGAGTTGGGAGATTTTTTCTTTTTTGGGATTTCGACCAAAATTGGCAAACATTCATTCAAAATCTATGAACAAACAAGCAGACAAAATTTTGGAGCAAGCACGTCAAACACACCAACATCCTAGGAAGCTTTCTACAAGGATGAAATTTGTTATAGCTAGGGAGTCCTCGATATACACAAGGTACGTGAGGCCCAAATCCGTAGATGAAACCAAAAAGATGTCACACAGCCGAGAGGAGCGGTAACCCACTTCTCCTCTTTCACTTCTCAAGGGTATAAAGTTCCTTGAGGCTTAGCTCGAGTGACAAAATTTTGATCCCAAGAGAGGTGTCTTTGGATTCACCTCCCGATCTTTATACTCCGCCGGAACGCTGGAGTTGAGGTCGTCCCAAGGGGTGATGAAATCCCCAAGAAGGCCTCCTAAAACTAAAAACAAGGTTTTGGATCCTAGTCTTATGCACCCAAGATGGCCTGCAAAGGCGACAAGGGGAGAGAAGATTCAGATGACCTTGGGCTAAAAAACACGCTTGTTCTTTTACCAATTGACGCTTAAGTTTTCTTCGGTGATTTGGAATGTTACGCATGGAGGGATGGCTAGGATCCACGATGGTCTAATGATGCTATTAACAGTTGGGAAGATCCGTGCACTTAGTTTATTATGTTTGATCTTTATAATGGATGTATCATGTGTATCGTGTGATTATCTTTACTTTGATGTATCATGGATTAGAATAGGATGATGTACCTCATTCTATGTATGTGTATTCTTTTGAGCTTGTCATACCTTGTGACATGTACATTGGATGATTGAGTATTTGAAATGTAATTTATAAACATTGGACTTATCATTTCATGTGGATGTTGTACTAGATGAATTCATGTATGTTAAATGTTTGTAGATATAATCCAACGTTAAGGGATCTTTAAAGAATGTAATCTGATTATGTATGTTATGTTTATTTTTAGATGGACATTACTATTGCTTCCGTCATTTTGCATAAGTTATATGTGGTATTTACTTTCATGAAAAAAAAAAATGCTACCAAACTTAATGGAATTCTAGGTTAATTCTTTGGATCCCTTGGCGGGGCATTACAGTGTCAGTAGGTCTGTGGGACCCAAAAAGTGGTTCCCAACCTTATTATCACTTTCCTTTGTAAATAAAGGATCATGCACTTGATTTTTTTATTAGAAAAAAAAAGGGCCATCCCTCACAATAAATAATTTCTTTATTAGAAAAATATTACTATCTGATATTGCATACCTAGGTCACACGACTTGAGTTCAATTTTTATTTACCTCATACTATTACTTTGTCCAAATGTGATAAATTGTATGTGGAAAAGGGGTTTTTGGGCACACTGAGAGAAAAAATGATGTTTGTTTGGGCTCAAAGTGACTTGAAATGAAGAACCCTTAGACCCAATACAAAATCCTCTATAGAAACTAGATCTAAAAACCAACTTGAAAACTCTCATGAAAAGAATAGGTGCATGTAATTTTGAAGCTCTGATACCATGTTGAAGTTGAGGGAAACTCAACCCCATAGCTCCCAAGAATCACTTGCATGCAAACATTTGTTACTGAAAGAGTGTAGCAAATCTATGGAGGATAGAATTCATAGATCCATAAGAGAGGAGACATTCTTGATGAGCAAAAAGAGAAATTGTTAATAATCCAAAAGTGAAAATTACAAGAGAGATCTATCCTTATAAAGGAGATCAAAATTCTAAAAGGTAAAACCTAAGTTGCAATTATTATATGCCTAAAGTTTAGCTTAAGTAAAATAGGGTTAATAAGAAAACACCTTATTACTCTAACAATACATATAATATATTTTAGACCACATCTTATTCTTAATATTGTTATATTTTGAATTCCCTAATCTTCATTTAGATCATTTTTTAAAGTTATAGAACTAAGTATTGACATTTATCACATTTAGGATTTGTAAAATAGTTATACAAAATAATTAGATTTATTAATACCAACAATCATAGAATCAATCTAGGATAATGTGTGTTTAAATGATTGCATTCTTAATTTATCTAATTTAATAATTACACAAAGTATATGTATGCATATGTGTAATAACTATAGGTACAAAAAATAAGAATTTGGAGTGAGTGAATGTGCAAATGGTGTAAGGGATATGTAACCTTGAAGTATGAATTTAGACCATTTTGAATTTAGCTTTGAGCTACTTCCACTTATACCCACCAAAAGTAAAGCAATCTTAAATTCATCATATACATTGTATTGTCCTATGTTTAAATACATTAAATGCATTCAATTTCATTCATCTCTTATCCACTCAAAATTAGAAAAACCTCTCATTGTAACAAGTTGAACATCTTGATTTCATATGATATAAATAATATAGATTTGCATGATAATTATAGGAGCATGCAAGAGTCTAAAGAATGCTGTTTTTTTATATTACACAAATGTTTATATGTGTTGCTTAGGAAAGTGTGTCCCTTAGCCAAGGAATATCTTTCTAAAAGTGTTATTAAATACAAATAGTCCATAGATATCATAAATGGATAAAAAAATAGAGATGGATTTCATCGTGTGAAAAATAGAAGTCTATATTTCACTAGATAAAATCATAGATACATAACATTTCCACAACTGGAGACCTGACCCTAAACCCCATATTTCACCCTGCACACAACATAATATACATTTCAACAACATAATATACATTTCAATCTCAAGATGAATAGAATATTGTATCTTGTTCCTAATCTTGATACATTCTAAATTACACAATCTTCTTTTGGATCATTTTTTTAATTATAAAATATTTTCACTTTTTAAATTCAAGTTTTATAAATAGTTTTGCAAATTATTAGACGGATTCAAAGATATATTTTGAGATCTTGTGACATCTCACTAGTCTTTATACAAGCTAAGACTTGGAATGTAAGAAATAGACTAGGGATATTATCTAAGGGTCACATACAATTTGTTAGATATATTTATATTATAAGATCCATTCACTAGAAGAACATTGAGCATAGAAAGTAATAAAGAGAATATGAAAAGGGTGTATAAGGAAAACATATGCAAAGATATGGAGTTATAAGGATATGTAATATACACCAATTGAATATAATGAGTAAGAATACATTTTGAGTCCAAATCTATCATTCCTTGTTTGGTTTTCCTATTTTGATTTACAAGTCATCTTGAGTCTATATATTCTCTTGACAAGATTGAGTCTAGTGTACAAAGACCATAGTAGTAAGAGATTACTACAACATAATTTTGATTTAAATGTCCCTCAAATTTATTACTAATATTGATTTTTTTGATGGGATCCTAGTTAGGGATGTTGATTTTTATCAAAAAGTCTCTCAAATTCAAACATGGTATATCATGTCAACAAATAAAGATAATAGTTAAATATATATGGTCTACTACATGAATGTCTTCTTGACCTCAACCTTGTGAGAAGGGATTGTGTGCCAAAGGGGTTAGAAAAAGAAAGGGGGAAGAGGTCTCAATAGACCTATTAAAATATTTTACTATTAAGAAAGTTACTAGATAAAGACTATGAGAAATAATAAAGGGTCAGTTTAATTCCAAAACAAAATATGCATTGCCAATTGAGACAAGAAAAATTTGAAGGATTTGAGCAATACAAATCCACAAAGCCCAAAGAATACTTGCATGCGAGAACCTTTTATAGAGAAGAAAAATGAAAGAAGAGGTAAGGGTTTTGCTTTGAAAATATGTAAATTATATTCTTAGAAATGAAAAAGATAAGAGATAATTAAAAAAGATCAATCCTTATAGAAGGAGATCGAAACCCAAAAAAGGGTAACATAAAAGAGAAAAACCATTTAATAATTACTAATTACTTATTAAATGTAAATGCATAAGTGCATAAAATGAAATCTTAAGAAAGGGGTAAAGGTAATTTAATAAATGAAATTAAATTAACACTTTACTCTCTAACATCCCCTTTTAAGATGAGCAACAATGCAAAAAGAGCAAGAAAACTACAATGCAATGCAAAAAGAAAACTTGGGTCCCGACAACAAGGTCTAATGAGGTACTCAATCACAACCAAATCTCTATGAAATAGAGAAATAGAGAAAACCAAATGGGAAAAACTCTACCCCAAAAAGAGATAGCAAGAAAAGAAGGAAGGAAGGACTCATCATTAAGACCCCCCAAGGACAACTTCCTTAACCCCTAGGATAGAATGCAACTAAAGACACTGTGGGGATGCAAAAAGTTTAGTGAAGATATCTACAACCTGCTTAGTAGTAGGAATGTAATCCAAGCTCAAAGCGCCATCTTAAATAAAAATCATGATGAAGTGCATGCGAACCTCAATGTGCTTGGTCTATTGATGCTCAACTAGGTTGCAGGAAATGTGTATAGCCCTCTGATTGTCACACCAAAAAAAATGTGGGACTATCAGGAGGAAATCCAAACTTTGTCATCAACTGTTGAAGCCACAAAACCTCCTGAATAGCCAATACAACTTCCCTATACTCTACCTCTATAGATGATAATGCATGAGCATGCTACTTCTTAAGGGACCATGTGATAGGACTAGAACCAAGACAAATGACAAATCTAGAAGTGGACTTGCGATCATCAATATCACCCACCCAATTTGAGTCTATGTAACCAACAATGTGAGGATCCCCTGATATGTAGTGAAGTCCATAACATGTTGTACCCCAAATGTACCTCAAGATACGTTTGGGAGCTTTTCGATGACTCTCATGTTGATTATGAGAGATTGAGAGACAAGTCCAACCATAAAGGAAATATCAGGTACAAAAAACTACCCACAAGCTATTTGTATAAAATGGGATCTACTGTAGGAGTAGAGAAAGTGATAGATAAAATAACACTTGATTGAAAAGGTGTGGGATCAAGCTTGCAATCAAGCATGATGAACCTTTAAAGCATATCAAGAGCATACTTCTACTGGAGTATGGCTATCCCATCCGAAGAATGAACAACCTGTAGGCCCAAAAAATAGTGCAAAAGTCCAAGGTCTATCATCTCAAATTCTCTCTCAATGCTTGCTAAACACTGTGTATCATGGAGACTAAGCTACTTGTAATGATGAGATCATCTACATAAAGCACAAGTATCAATAAGTCAGTCCCATGACATTGAATGTAAACTGTAGGATCAAAATGACATCGAGTGAACTATGAAGCAAGAAAGAAGGAATCCATCTTCTCATACCAAGCCCAAGGGGCCTGTTTGAGACCATATCAAGACATCTAAAGCCTACATACTAATGAAGCATCCTACACAAAACTATGAGGCTATTCCATATAGATCTCCTCATGAAGATCTCCACACAAAAAGGAACTCTTCATGTCCATTTTATAAACTATCCATCCCTATGAAGTTGCAAGAGAGAGTACAAGGCAAATAAAATTCACCTTGGAAATAGGGGTACAGGTCTTGGAGTAATCAATACCCTCAAGTTGTGAAAAACCCTTTGCAAGAAGATGTTCCCTATACCTATTAATAAAACCATGTGCATCATACTTGGTATAGTACACCCACTGACATCAAACCAAATTTCTTCCTTTTGGAAGAGGACAATGATGCCATGTGTGGTTCCTCATCAAAGAAGAATACTCCTTATCCATAGCCCTATCTCACTCTAAGTGTTCTATCACCTATGAAAAATTTGTGGATCATCTGAAATGGTATGATTCAAAAGGCCAATACCTATAGTCTAAGCATGTGTATGATGAGCATTAGTAGGATCACCTACCATAGGTCCAACTACATCAACAGTATCACAAGCCCACTTCGCCAGTTGTTGAAAAACTAGTGGAGGTGGTGAAGGAGGATCAATATCAAGATCTTCCTCAAAGGATGTATAATCCTATGGAAGAGTAGAGGAAGTACTGGGTAGTGAGGAAGAAGCTAGTGATGGTGGGTCCATCTGAGGATAACACTCATCAAACTGAACATCTCACTGAAACAAGACATCTCTAGAATAAGATCAAACAAACTGTATGCCTTGACATCCTCATAGTAGCCAAAAAAGATGAGTGGTTGGATCTTCTTCTCCATGGATTTCTACTGAGCATCTAGTATAAATGCCTAAGAATCACTACCAAAAATGCATAAAGTAGAAACATTAGGCTTGACATGAGTCCAAGCCTCCTAAGAAGTCAAGTGTCACAATGCCTTGTGAGGCATGTAATTATAAATATAGTTGGCACAATTGATGGCTTTAGCCCAAAATGAAAACTCATTTCTTGTGATTGAATCATATAATTGGCCATCTCTTGTAATTTTCTATTCTTTGTCTCTACAACCCCATTCTGTTGAGGGTTGTGGGAAACTGTGAATTGATTTTGTAAACCATGCTCAATGTAAAAATATTTGAAAGTGTAATTCACATATTCCCCCCCATTATCAGTGTGTACATGCTTGAAAAAAAGACAAGGCTACTTCTCCACAAATATCTTAAAGATTCGAATGAATTAAAGACATCAGACTTGTACTTCAAAAACTACACCCATGTGCATCTAGAGAAGTCTTCTATGAAGGTGAACACATATTGAGCACCTTGAAAAGATAGAGTGGGAAACAACATAAGATCATTATGTATCAACTCCAATGGTACCTTAGCATGTGTAGATCTACCTGCTAGAAAGGGATCTTGATGATGTTTGCCAAGTGCACAACCTTCACAAACTATCAATATAAGAGATCTGAGGTAACCCAATCACTAGCTCGTATGTAATCATCTTATGTAGATATTTGTAGTTGACATAACCAAAATGCTCATGCCAATGCTTTTTCACTATGTTTGCATGAGCAATGAGAGAAAGATTTGTATAATCAGAGCTCCCAAAGCCATTGAATGAGAGAAAGATTTGTAGAATCAGAGCTCCCAAAGCCATTGAACTAATTTAAGTAAAATTGAAGATCAATAATCCCTTAGTAATAAACATGCTAGGATCATGGAGGTCTTGAATAACCACATCATGTGGTGAGAACTCAACTGTCTTTCCAAAGACAGAATGAAAAATCTATAATACAGACAAGAGGTTCGTAGAAATGGCCGAAACCAAGAGAACATACTATAGTGAACCACCTTCTAAAGAGATAGCTACTAATCTTGTAATTGAAAGCTATGTAGAATCACCAACTACAATTTGTGTACTAACACTTTAATCAAGTGAGGTAACCAAATCAGGTGAGTGTGTCATATGGTGTGAAGCTTTGGAATCAAGAATCCAAGTAGATGTAGAAGACAATGCTCATGCAAAAAGAGTATATGCTTTCCCTAGGGGAGGAGGTGGTGGCTTTGGAGAAGAAATACTATGCTACTGCAAGGATCACCTGTGAACTTCTTAGTCTTGAAGGAAGACTCACAAGACTTAGAAGATTTACCCTTATGAGAGGGTTTTTGAGAATCTAATTCAGGAGTAGGCTTGGAGGAAATCTCATTGCCTTTTGAATCTGTCTTAGGCTTTAGTTTCTTCTTATGCTTCCTTGTAGATGTTTGAGCAACCAATGAGTGTGTCTCTAAATCAGTGATAGTATCCAATTGTGTAAGCTTGGATTTCTCTCTAGTAAATTAATCAAAAAAGACCTCAAAAGTGCGCATGATAAATTTGGGACCCAAGGCATCCATAGTGGAATGGAAGGTAGAAGAGAAAAAATGAAAGTTTCCTCAAAGCTTGGAGAGAATTAGGTAGATGCACTCCTTATCTATCTTCTCTTTCTGGCATCCTTGTAATAAAGTCCTTTGCTATTTGGACCTCATAGGAAAGTCCTCAATAGAGGGGAAAGCATCAAGTATTTAAGAGAAGTAAGATTTGCCTCAATCTAAAGTGCTCTAAACTTGTTGATGGTGCTAAACAAGTCTTTAAACTTGTTCCACATTTCTTGAGGAGTGGAATACTCTTCAAGATGAAACTATAAGCTTTCTAAAACAATTAAAGAAATCAAACCCACATCTTCATCCATCTTATTCCTGTACTGTAAAGTCTGGTATTGACTCTAAAAAACTGGTTGCACTGTATCTATACAAGACCACAAACCTTTTGAATGGAGAAGCCAATGCATATTGGTTTTACATGTATCATAGTTGTGTTGGTTTAGAAGTACTAGACAAGAAAAGGTCTCAACCATTGTTTTAGAAGTTTTTTGATATGTTGAAATAATAATAGAAATTAATATAAAACCACCTCCCACAATGTGAATAACTGAACCCCATCTTACAAAAGGAATGCCTAATCAAGAAAAGAGAAAAAAAATTCAAATGTGAATCACAAACATCTAGTACAAAACAATGGTGAAATGACAAAGAATTTAGAAATTTCTTAAGAAGAGCTTTTTGATGCATTTTTTAGATCAAAAAATAGAGCTATAACGAAGAAGTTGCACCCCTAAAAGATAGAAGTCATCAACAAAATTCAAGTGCAAAAATGGTATCAAACTAGGAGAAAATCCAAAAAATACCTACTCCATTGTCTCCGTATTGGAACCACCTTTTTGATACTTCTTTTGGATTGAAAAAAGACCCTTGTATGCTCAAGATATCAAAAAAAAAATGACAGGGCTACCCTATGAGAAAAGAAAAAAATATTTTAATAAAAAATAAAAAATAAATAAAAACTCCACCACTTGGACGGTGCACTGGTGGCACGCTAGTGGTATTGGCTGGTGGAATGATAAGCAAGTGGGTCACTGGCAGCAGTGGTCAGTGGGCGGAGCCACTGGTGGTGGTTGCTATCGGAGTGGCTGATGGGCATTGGTAGCCACAATAGTCAGGGAGACTACTGGCACTTACCGGGACCGCCTACTGGCTAGTTCTGCTAACCACGTTAATAAAAAATCAATAATTTTACAATTCTTTTGGTATTTTTTGCATCTTGGATTATGTGTAGAGGTCGTACGACCCTGTTATGCAATTTTTTTTTCCTTCCAAATCAATGTTGTCTAAAATTGACAAATTTGATATGAAAATGGGGGTTTTGACACCTTCTCAATCCAATCACGAGGTCTATTTGGCCTCAAAGTGCTTTGGAAATTAGAGACCTCCCTATTTTCACAAAAAATACTTGAAAAAAACCAAATTTGTTTTGTCAAACCTTCGTTCTTCTTTTTGTCCAAATATTGAACAAGCTACAATAGATCTAGCTCTGATACCATTAAGGATTTGAGCAATACAAATCCACAAAGCCCAAAGAATACCTACATGCAAGAATGTGTCATACAGAATAAAAAGACAAGAAGAGGCAAGGATTTTTCTCTGAGAATATGAAAGTTGTATTCTCAAAAATGAAAAAGATAAGAGATAATCACAAAAGATCAATCCTTATAGAAGGAGATCGAAACTCAAAAAAGGGTAATCTAAAGGGAAAATATATTTGATAATTACTAATTAATTATCAAATGTGAATGCATAAGTGCATAAAGTGAAATATTAAGAAGGGAGTAAAGGTAATTTAATAAATTAAATTAAATAAACACTTTACTCTAACAAAATTTAGGAGAGATCAAAGTGAAAAATGACCTATAAAGAAAAACAATCTCAAGACCAAATAAGAAGAGAGAAGAAAGACAATAAAAATGGATTGAGATTGAAACAAAATTGATATTGGAGTGTGTCAAAGGTAGTGGTGTTGAGCACATTGATATGAGTGTCATAAGAAATTAGAAATGAAGTATGAAAGAGAAAGAGAAGATCTTATAAAAGATGAACCTATTATTCAAAATATCTTGAAGAATTTGAAATAGAGATGAAAATATTATTAACAATAAAGAATCCAAAAGATTGTTGATGAGGAAAAGTAGTAGCATAGAGGCTCCTATGTTTCTTCAATCTTGCAACCCCCCACCCCCCCAAATTAAAAAAAAAACAAAAAAACAAAAAAAAAACAAAAACAAACAAACTAGATCCAGTTAATACACTAGTTAAATTGGATGAAATATATAAATAATTTCTACAAACTTAGGATAAGGTCCTACTCCTAAGTGGTGATTATGTAGATAATAATGAATAAAAATATAAGAAATATTTTTTTTTTTAAAGAAAAGAAGAAAAGGAAGTTGCTAAAAAGTAGGATGAATTTAAAGTTGTTTGTGAAGATTTGAGCAATACAAATCCACAAAGCCTGAAGAATGCCTACATGTAAAAAACTCATCATAGAAGAAAAAGATGAGAGGAGGCAAGGATTTTGCTCTAAAAATATGCAAATTGTGTTCTTAAAAATGAAAAAGATCCAAGATAATTGCAAAAGATCAATCCTTATAGAAGGAGATCGAAACTGAAAAAGGATAACCTAAAAGGTACAAAGGGTAACATAAAAGGTAAATGCTATTTAATAATTACTAATTAATTATTAAATATGAATGCAAAAGGTGCATAAAGAGAAATATTAAGAAATGAATAAAGTGAATTTGATAAATGAAATGAAATTAATGCTTTACTCTAACAACCACCCTTAAGATGAGAAACAATCCAGCTACAAACAAGACAGAAAGAGCAAGGAAACTACAATGCAATGTTGAAAGAAAACTTGGGTCCTGGAAACAAGGCCTGTTGAGGTACCCAATCACAACCAAATCTCTATGAAATAGAGAAATAGAGAACACCCAATGGGAAAAACTGTACTCTAAAAAGAGATAGCATGAAAAAGAAGGAAGGAAGGACTCATCACTGAGACCCCCAAGGACAACTTCACCCCAAGTATAGAACATAATTGAAGATACTGTGGGGATGCAAAAGTTTTAGTGAAGATGTTTGCAACCTGCTCACCAGTAGGAATGTACTTCAAGCTCAAGGTGCCATCTTGAATGAGATGTTTAATGAAGTGCATGTGAAGCTCAATGTGCTTGGTCTGCTGATGCTCAACTGGGTTGCATGAAATGTGTATAGCACTCTGATTGTCACACCAAAGAAAGGAGGAACTATCAGGAGAAAATTCAAACTCTGTCATCAACTGTTGAAGCCACAAAAGCTCCTGAATAGTCAATACAACTTCCCAACACTCTGCCTCTATAGATGATAATGAGTGAGAATGTTGCTTCTTGAAATACCATGTGATAGGATATAAGATAGAATACAAAACCATACGTAGACTTGCGATCGTCAATATCACCAACCCAATCTGAATCTATGAAACCAACAATGTGAAGATCCCCTAATGTATAGTGAATTCCATAACATGTTGTACCTCTAATATATCTCAAGATACATTTGGAAGCTTGCCAATGACTCTCACGAGGATCATGGAAGAATCGAGAGACAAGTCCGACTGCAAAGGAAATATAAAGATGTGTATGTGTTAGGTACAAAAAACTACCCACAAGCTATCTGTATAGAGTGTAATCCATTGTAGGAGTAGAGCAAGTGGTAGATAAAAAAACACCTAATTGAAAAGGTGTGGGAGTAGGCTTGCAATCAAGTATACTGAATCTCTAAAGCATATCAAGAGCATACTTCTGTTGGAGTAAGGCTATTCCATCTCAAGACTGAACAAACTATAGGCCCAAAAAATAGTGCAGAAGTCCAAGATCTGTCATCTCAAACTACTCTCTCAATGCTTGCTGAACACCTTGTATCATGGAGATTTAGCTTCTTGTGATGATGAGATCATCAAAATAAAACACAAGTATCAATAAGTTAGCCCCATGATGCTGAATGTAAACAAAAGGATAAGAATGACACCAAGTGAAATGTGAAGCAAGCAAGAAGGAATCCATCTTCTCATACCAAGCGCTAGGGGCGTATTTGAGACCATATAAAGACATCTGAAGATGACATAACAATGAAGAGTCCTGTACAAAATCATGAGGCTACTCCATATAGATCTCCTCATGAAGGTCTCCATACAAAAAAACACTCTTCATATGCATCTAAAAAGCTATCCATCCTTGTGAAGCTACTAAAGAGAGTATAAGAAAATAAGAATTTATCTTGGCAATAGGGGCAATGGTCTTTGAGTAATCAGTACCCTCAACCTAACAAGACATGCCTTGTACCTATCAATAGAACCATCTGCATCATACTTGGTATGGTACACCCAATGACACCACACCAACTTTCTTCCTTTTGGAAGAGGACAAAGATCCCATGTGTGGTTCTTCATCAAAGAAGAGTAATCCTCATCCATAGACCTATCCCACTTCAAGTGTCCTTTTGCCTATGAAAAAATCTAAAAATCATATGAAATTACATGACTCAAAAGGCCACTATTAGCAGTCTAAGCATGAGCGTGAGGTGCATCTGTAGGATCACTTGCCAAAGGTCCAACTACATCAACAATATCATGAGCCCACTTGGGCACTCACAGAACATCTAGTGGAGGTGGTGGAGGGAGATCAATATCAAAATTTTCCTCAAAGGATGCATAATTTGGTGGAGTAGAGGAAGTACTAGGTAGTGAGGAAGAACCTAGAGATATAGGATAACACTCATCAAACTAAACATCTCACTAAAATATGACATCTCTGGAATTAGGATCAAACAACATGTATGCCTTCACATCCTCACAATAGACAACAAAGATGAGTGGTCAAGTCTTCTTCTCCATGGCTTTTTGCTGAGCATTTGGAATAAATGCCCAAGCCTCACTACCACAAATGCAAAAAGTAAAAACATCAGGCTTGACATGAGTCCATGCCTCCTCAGGAGTCAAGTGTGACAATACTTTGTGAGGCATTTGATTCTGAATATATTTGGTACAATTGATAGCCTTAGTCCAAAATGAAGAACTCATAGCTTGAGACTATATCATACAATTGGCCATCTCCTATAATGTTCCATTCTTTCTCTCTGCAACTCCATTTTTCTGTGGGGTGTGGGGAACTGTGAATTGATGTTGTAAACCATGCTCAGTACAATTTTTTTTGAAAGAATAATTCACATATTCCCCCCATTATCGGTGTGTATATGCTTGACTAGAAGTTTAGACTACTTCTCCAAAAATGTATTAAAGAGTCTAAATGAATCAAAGACATCAAACTTGTACTTTGAAAAGTACACCCATATGTGTCTAGAGAAGTCATCAGTGAAGGTGAACACACATTGAGCACCTAAAAAAGATGGAGTGGAAAATGACATAAGATCACTATGTATCAACTCCAATGGTGCCTTAGCATGTGTGGATCTACCTGCCAAAAAAGGATCTCTGTGATTTTTGCCAAGTGCACAACCTTGACATACACCATCAATACAAGAGATCTGAGGTAACCCAATCACTAGCTCCTGTGTACTTATCTGCTATAGATATATGTAGTTGACATGGCCAAAATGCTCATGCCAAAGCTTTCTCACTATGTTTGTATGAGAAATGAGAGAAATACCTATAGAATCAGAGCTCTCAAAGCCATCAAATTGATATAAGTGACACTAAAGATCAACACTCCTTGTAGCAATAACCAAGTTAGGATCATGGAGGTCTCAAATAACCAAATAATGTGGTGAGAGCTCAACTATCTTTCAAGAGCCTTAATGAAAAATCTGGAAGATAGATAAGAGGTTTGTAGAAATGGTTAGAACCAAGAGAACATTCTATAGTGAACCACCTTATAAAGACATGGTTCCTAAACCTGTGACTGAAAGTTGAGAAGAATCACCAACTACAATTTGTGTAGTAACACTTTGAGCAAGTGAGGTAACCAAATTAGGTGAGTGTGTCATATGATGTAAAGCTCTAGAACCAAAAACCCAAATAGCTATAGAGGATAATGCTTTGTAGAAAGAGCATGTCCTTTCCCTGAGGGAGGAGGTGGTGGCTTCAGAGAAGCAATACTGTGCTACTACATGGCCTCCTCTAAAGCCTCAAGACATTTCCAACACTTGGAAACTGGATGTCCTTCATTGCCACAAAAATTGCAAGGATCACTTGTAAACATCTTTGTCTTGGGAGAAATACTCACTAGAGTTAGAATAATTATCCTTCTGAGAGGATTTACAAGCATCTGATTTGGGAGTAGGCTTGGAGGAACTCTCAATGCCTATTGAATCTATCTTGGGCTTCAGTTTCTTCTTCTATTTCCCTGTAGATGTCTAAGAAACCAATTCCCAAGTCTTTGAACTGATGATAGTATCCAACTATGTAAGTTTAGATTTCTCTCTAGTCAATTGATCACAAAAGACCTCAAGAGTGGGCATGGTAAACCTAGGATCCAAGGCATCCATAGTGGAATGGAAGGTAGAAGAGAAAATTTGAAAGTTTCCTTGAAGCTTTAAGAGAATCAAGTAGATGCACTCCTTATCTATCTTCTCTTTCCTGCATCCCTGTAATAAAGTCCTCTTCTATTTGAACCTAATAAGAAAGTCCTCAATAGAGATGAAAGCATCAAGTACAAGAGAAGTAAGCTCTACCTCAATCTAAAGTGCTCTGAACTTGTTGATGGTGCCAAACAAGTCTTTAAACTTGTCCCATATTTCTTGAGGAGTGGAACACTCTTCAAGATGAAACTAGAAGTTGTCTAAAACACTCAAAAAAATTAGACCCATGGCTTTATTCATCTTATTTCTATGTTGTAAAGTTTGGTATTGACTTTGAAAAATGGGCTGCACTGTGTCTAGAAGAGACCACAAACCCTTTGAATGAGGAAGCCATTGCACATGGGATTTTCATGTATGATAGTTGTGTGGGCTTAGAAGTACTAGATTAGAAGAGGTCTCAGGCATTATTTTAGAAAAGGTTTTTAAAGTTTTTTGATAGGCTGATATAATAACAAAAAATAATATAAAACAACCCCTACAATGCAAATAATCGATCCCTAGCTTACAGAAGGAAAGCGTAAACAAGAAAAGACAAAAATAGATTTAGATATGAATCATAAACACTTGGTACAAAATACTAGTGAAATGATAGAGAATCAGGAAAGTTCTTGAGAAGAGCTTTCCAATGCTTTTTTTGGAATGGAAAACAAAGCTATAATGAAGAAGTTATGCTCCCTGGAAGATAGAAGTCATCATTAGACTTCAAGCACTAAAATAGGTACCAAACCAAAAAAAATTACAAAAATACTTGATCCATTATCTCCATCTCGGAAACAACTTTTTGATACTTCTTTCGAATTGAAAAAATACCACCATATGCTCATGATATCACAAAAAAAATGATAGCGCCCCTAGAAATGCATCAAAAAAGAAATTTATTTAAAAAAAAAAAAAAAAAAAAACAACACCTCGAGTAGAGTGATAGTGGTTGCTCGGTGGTGGGAGGGTGGTGCTTTGGAGGAGTGGAGTATGGAAACACATGGAAGAGGCAACATTGGTGGAGTGGGGGCCACAATGGTAGGCAGGAGGCAGAGTTGCTTGCAGGATGTGACAGAGAAGATTGGCAGTCACCAAGGCACAATAGTCTGTGGGACCGCTAGTGATTTTGGTGATCGTTGATAGTTTTTCTAACTGTGGTGGCAACAAAAATGTAGATTTTTCCATTTTTAAAATTCTTTTTTGCTTCTTAGATTGTGTGCAAAGTAAAAATATTTGTCTCTTGGATCAAAGTTGTCCAAAATGGATGAGCTTTATATGAAAATGGGGGTTTTGATGCCTTCTAAATCCAACCATGAGGTTTATTTGGCTTCAAACTACTTCAAAAATTAGTGCCCCCCCCCCGCCTTTCTCAAGAGATACCCAAAAAATTATAGATCTATTCTATCAAACCCTCATTCTTCTTTTTCTCCAAATAATGAACATGCTACATCAAATCTAGCTCTGATACCATGAAGAATGTGAGAAATAAAAATAACAAAGCCTGAAGAATACTTGCATGTAAAAAACTTGTCATAGAAGAAACAAATGAGAGGAGGCAAGGGCTTTGCTCGGAAAATATGCAAATTGTATTCTCAAAAATGAAAAAGATCCAAGATAATTACAAAAGATCAATCCTTATAGAAGGAGATCAAAACCTGAAAAAGGGTAAGCTAAAAGGTACAAAGGGTAACCTAAAAGATAAATGCTATTACTAATTAATAATTAAATATGAATGCAAAAGATGCATAAAGAGAAATATTAAGAAGGGAATAAATCAAATTTAATAAATGAAATTAAATTAATGCTTTACTCTAACAGTTTGATAATAAATCATATGTCATTTACAAGTCAAAGGTTGAAAGTTTTTTTGAAGAGTTGCAACCCTCAAACCAAAACCCATCCCCATTATAGTCTAATTTTGAAGAGATTTTAGTATAAACATTACCACAATAAATAAAATAAAAGAAGAACTTGAGAAGGAAGAAAAGAGAATAGATACAAATGAGAAGGATATCACATGGAATAAAATATTGGGTAAAGAATAATTTGACATCAAACTACAAAGTGACAAAGGAAGAGAAAAATAATCTTAGATCGTTATTAAGATTGATGTAAAACTAAGAACACAAAAATGAACTAGAAACCTAAACCTAATATCTACAAAAGTAGCATAGTATTTTGAGTGGAATCATTATAGGAGAGAGTAGGTAATATTGAAGATTGACACAAGTCATTAGACTTTGTGGATCTTTGAGAAAAAGGGAATTATAATCTTATATGAAGCACTATTTGCTACATCAGAGAAATGTGGATGATGTTAAGTGTTGGAAACATAAGAGGATTAATTGAGAGGGGAGGGGTGAATCAGTTACTACAAAAATAATTCTTGATCCCTTAGATATCGATATAAATCCAAACATAAACTCTAGTTAAATTGTATTATGATGTTACTCGACAAACACATAGGAACTCGGTTTACACTAGCAAATGTTGTAACTTGGTAAATACTGACAATCAACTTTAACTTGGAAATAACTAAATATACTGATCTTAATGTGATTAACCTTAAATTTAACTTAGTTGCATACACATAAAATAAATAACATGAACACAAGTGACACCAAGATTTAACGTGGAAACCCAATTTGGGAAAAACTACCAGTTGCAACTAGTTATTTTTTTTCACTCTTTTGAAGTGAGCTTTGTTAGGAGCCAACCCTATTAAAGGTTATAAAAAACACTGTTAGGTGTGACCCTATTAGAGGATTTGATCATGACGTTAGGAGTGGCCTTGTTTGAGGTCTTTAAGACACTTCAAATAGAAATGCCACCTTGTTAGAGGATTTATAGATAGTTGTTAAGCCAACTCTGTTAAGAGATTTAGATCACTGCTATAATGGTTAGAGAGTAACAATGAGATGAATTGATTTATGATGTAATTGAATTGCTGATTATAGATCTCAATTTTGGCTTGTATACTTAATCCTTTCGGATCGAATGTATCTTTTCAACTCAACAAGGATACTTTGTTTATCCTTCTAATTTTCTTCCTCTAAGCATCCTCATATCTTTTATTATGTTTCAAAGATCCAATCCTTAGCTTGACCTTATATTTATATCTTACACATTGTCAAGCCAAATTGAATACAACTTAAAATACATAGTATTCATCTCCTCAGTTAGCTAGAACTAACAAATAAATCAATTGAACTCAATATGCCAAAACAAGAAAATCCTTCATTAGCTAACCCTAGTCGGTAGACACTAACTTAGAAATGATTTTCCTATATTAACTAAGTGAGCTTGGTTAACACTACATATTCAAAAATTTCCTTTGATAACCAAGTGATCTTGGTTAACACTAGTTCTATCCAACATTTTCTTCATTAACCGGGTGAGCTCAGTTAACACTCAACTTTTGCAAACTTTTCTTTGAGACCTGAGTGAACTTAGTAGACACAAAATTTTGAACTTGGAAAACTCTAAAACACTTGATAGACAAAGGAAACTGTCTTCATTTCCTGAGTGAGGTTGACATAAACTGTCTGGAAATGATATGACATTTTGTGTAACATCAAAGACAATACATAATTAACCAATTGTTTTCAATAGTTAAGTTGGGATTTAAGGCATCTTACCTTTCAATAACACTTTATTTTTCTATCATCTTCTCTCACATCTATTGTGAAGTAGGTATCTTATTTTTTTTATGGGTTTCCCACCGTTCATCATTAATTAGGAGGGATTCTTGAGCTATCTCTATGGGATAATGAGAGTTGCTTGGGTTTTTCACAATAAGGCTATAGTTCCATTGTTCACAAGGGTGAAACCATATGAAAAATGAGTAATAGGGTATTTAGAGGTCACAAAGATAATTTTACCTTCCTCCAAATACTCTTAGATAGTGAAATAATAAAAATTAGAATATAAGTAAAGGATAAAGGGGAATCAAATTCTAGGAGTTGAACAATTGATAAATGGAAACAAGAGGGGATGTATGAGCTTGATCTAATTGTAGAACATGGGGGATCTTATCATTGTTAGTTTGAAGTGTCAGTTTTGTATGAGAGAATTGATGATTAGGATGTATTTGTTGAATAGGTAGTCTACTATCTAATCTATTTGTGGAACAAGATGCCCTTTAATATCTTGGGGTTTCTTTAGGGATTTGACAATCAAATATTAGAATTTTGGCAAAAAATGCTAGCATATTCATACAAAATAAGTTGGATCCACTTTCCTAATTTTAACTATAGAATAATAAAATTAGGAGAGGTTGGTTTCATGAATATCAATATTAACATAAATTTGGTAAAGACTACCCTAGATTGAGCATTTTTGACAATGTTGATGGAGACAAAGTGCTGAAAAGAGTTTTCGATCCATTTGAAAATCGTATCATCTCAAAACTTGAGGGGAAGTCTTGGTAGTTTGATAGATACATGGGACATCTTTCTAATAACTACAATGTGATTGAATCTCAATTTCCAATGATAGAGGGGAATGTTATGCTTTTTATAGATCCAATGATCAACGAGGATGAAAATAAGATTATCTTTAAAAGTAATTGAAGAGAAAGAGGTCATTAACTATAACACTTTTAACCATGTTTATTTTTAATTTTCATTTTTTTGAGACAAAACATAGAACCATGTTCAATGGTGAGAAAAATAAGATCATCCTAACTGAAAGGTTATATATTAAGGAGAGTATTTTTACCATATTGGATTGGTGAACCTCTATTGTTATCCATTTCTTAGAGCTTAAGAAGTCATTTGAGGCCTCACAATCAAGAAGGCCAAATGATTTGTTCACGATAAAACTTTTCTAATCCTTGAGATTTAAGTCCTTTGAAGGATTGAAAAATATAATAGGCTCCTTAAAAGATTTGTAAAAAACATTTGTGGACCTAATTTGAATTGCTAAGTGTAGTGCCTGCCCCTAGTTTACATTTTGTTATTATTGCCAAACTCTTTTAGGTCTATTTATGCTTGTTCATTAGTACCACTATCTTTCAAATTATTAGATATTGTTTCATGTTCAGTTGATTTTATGATGAGACTACTTGGTACTATTTACTTCATGTATGCATGATGATGATTATTATAGTAATTTCAATTATTTGATGATGATTAGATAGATGGATTATTATACGTGTTTTCTTATGGATACTTACATCATACTGTATGTGTATGGTGTGCGTGTATATTTTCTTTATGTATGACATTTCTAATGTGGCTAAGGAAGGGAGTCGTAGTCACCTGCTAGTCAAGATCTACACAATGCACCACTTCCTACCATTGCCTATTTAGTTTAGTATATATGTGTTTGTACATGTGTAGATTTTATTCAAATTGCAGGTACTGGGTATGGACTCCCTAAATTGCCAAGATGAGCGTACCCTATCACATTATCTCAATGGTAAGAGAGGGGAGATAAATTCTTAAGTCCAAATCCTAACCTTTAAACCCATTTGTCCTAGAAAATTAGGACAAGTATCTGAGATGTTTACCTTCCGAATGCATCGTATGATGTAAATTCATGATTATAACCCTATAGTTTGATCTTGTATGTGGTATTTCATGATGGGTTTTTCGTATTTTGTCTTATAGGTCTTTGGTGATTTTTCTATTAATTAAGTCAAATTAAATAATTAAATTAATGATTTAATTTAATGGAAAATTGTTTTGATATTTTTAATATTTAATTAATTGGAAAATTAATTAAATAAAAAGAATTAAATTTAAAGAGAAAATTATAGTTTAATTTTAGAGTGTAATAATATTTATTTAATTTAGTAATAATATATTTAGGAGATCATTTTTAAATAAATGCTAAATATTATTATTACTTGAGCTGATAAATATTTTATTAATTAAATGCTTCAACAGTAAATTAAAGAGTCGAAAAGATATTAAGTTATTAAAGTTATTTAAAATTGCATAAAATATGCATGAGATTAAATTATAAGAAATTAATTAAAAAGATAAAAAAAAGTAAATTTAATAAAAATATTTTAATTGCATAAAGCATGCATAAAAACGTAAAAGAAAAGTTAATAAAGAGTTAAAGAGTGGTGAACAAGGAGTCCTCTTGGGTGATCACACAATTAGTGCCCGAAATTTAGGAGAGAACTCCTTATCAACATTTGAGGGTTCATTTTCGAGGGACCAGAAATTTTGGAGAAGGAATTTTCAGAGAGAAGGTTTCGAGAGAAGAATTTTCTCTCGCAATCTTTTGGGCATTTACGATTTTAGCATCAGAACTAGGTAGATTCTTGTGCTTTGATTCACCCAGTTAATTACATTATTTAAATGTTTTCGTCTTCTTCATGATTGTGGATTGTTTACATGGGATTCATTGTGGCAAATTCTTAATTATTGTATTTTAGAATTACTGGTATGCATGTGGGATTCTTCTGTATACATGAAGATTAGAATATCATAGAACCCTGGTTTAGTAATTTTACAAATTGGAATTTAAACCAAGAAGGGTTTTGAATTGAAAATTTGACTGGTAGGCCACATTTTCCCTATTAGGGTATTGCTAGAACTTTTATTAATAAAATTATTTAAAAAAAAAATTATAATAAATGGGAGGGTTGCTTATAAAAATTAATTATAAAATAAAATTAAAAAATAAAATATTTTGGGATGGGGTGGGGAATCCCCACACCTCACCCTAGTACCCACCTGTCATTAAGTTGCAACAGTAGGCTGAACTGTCAGCCACAACAGTAGTCAAACTTGTTGCTGTGGGTCAAAGGCCAATGGGCCTCTTAAAAATAAACACATGTATTATATGTGATTTGTTATTAAATTAATTTTTTAAAAAAAAAATCTTTGTTAATAATTATTAATATTAAATTCTTCTCTGTTCTTTCCTACCAGTGCTTGTTTGAACGAAGGTACTCTATTATAAGTTATTTATTTTTTATTAATCAATATAATCAAGACTTTGGCCATTTACCGATATAAAAAAAATATTAATATTGAATCAATTTTTTTAATTATTATTAATTATTAGTAATGATTTTGTTAATATTTATAAACTTAATAGATAATACATAGATGAATAAATATAGTTAATTTATGTAATTATTAATTAATTATAATTTAATTAAGTTTAATTAATAATAGAAGTTGTTCAACAAAGCTTTAAATTTATTTAATTATTATTAGTAATAATACTGATTTTAATAAAATTGTAAATTATTTTATTGGTATTATTTTAACAATTTAAATCAATAATTACATGTAGATTATTATGGAATAATGGACCTAAAATCAAATAGGGGTAATTGTATTTTTTATTCAAATATAAGAATGGGTTAAATTGTAGGAGTAAATGGTGAATCTTATCTACTTGAAAACATACATTGAAATAATTTTTTTACCTTAATGTTAACTCAAAACTATTTGCTTTGAAAATCAATCCAAACTATGAACTACACTGTTATCTGTGTTTTGGGTTTTGGGTTGACTAGAGTGTTGATCAATTTAGGATGTCTACTAGAGGCTTGGGAGTTTTGTGTTTGTGATGTTGTGATGAATTGATTGTGATCTTTTAAACTCAACCATGGTAATGTGTCTAGTATGCTCTATGATGAGTTTGGATTCGTTGTTCATTATTGTGTTCCAGTGATCTTGTGTGAAGTTGAGGTGAATGTTATGACATATTTGACTTAACCTTTTTGAGTCTTCGATCAATATCTTTGGGATGCTTTCCAGTTGTTCATAGAGAACTGATGTGTTATTATGAATTATCTTTTGATGTTTTCCATCCACTTGTATAGGGCTAAGGTGAAATTTGTGATTTTTTGATTTATAATTTTATGAGCTTAGGATAGGTTATCTATACGTAATGTTGAGAAGTGGCTTGCAATGGAGGTCAGGGCCCAAAGTGGCTACTAGGGTAACCCATTGTAAGTTGTTTAATAAGTGAAAACACTACACTAAATGAGAGAAAAATGAACCTAATACAAGTCTTTGTATGTTCTCGCCCATGCCTCGAGTGCTACTACAAACTAGGATGAGAGTAGAGAGAACACTTGGTTGTGGCCATGCATCATTAGTATGCCTTGTCAGCACAAAAAGGATGCTAGTACTACATAGAGTCACTAGGGGGTCAGGGTCAAGTTAGGCTGCCAGGGTAATTCTAGCATTGATTCATGCGATGACACTTGCTCGCTTACATAGTAGATTCCCTACACGTCTTTGTGTGCCTATGGATCTAGATGTTGATTTGTCTTGGAAGTCGAGTTAGATTACTTTTAGGGTTTCCTTGACATAGAGACTACTTTTGATTTTGGGATTGATATCTTGTTTGGTAGTTGAGACTATATCCTCAACACGGTGGGAGTGGGCCTTTTTGGGTTACCACATAGTTGGGTGGTAGTGCTTTTTACTTTTACCATTAAGATCCGTCCATTGATGCCATGGCTAGAGTTCCTTGTCTGCATTTCCTTTCATTCTATCTTTGTGTATTATGATGGATGGTTATATCTTTACGATGGATGATTTCACTTATTGTATTGTACTTTGTTTCATGAATTTGAAAGGGATGATGTAATCTATTCTTATAAATGTATATTATTTTAGCCTTTCATACCCTATGACTTGTACAATGGATGATTGAGCATTATGAATTTTATTGCCAAGTGGCATTCATAAAAAATGTATATTATTTAAGTGGATTGGACTTGTAGTTGTACTTTCATGTGGATGTGCTATTTACTAGACTTAGTATTATTTAATTTAAAATGTGATTCAATGTCATGGGATCCTTAGGGAATGTAATTTGTTATGTTTTCTTATGTATGATTGTATGTTATTGCTTCTTCTTTTTTATGATTGATGTAAATGTTATCCTTTCTTTGAAAAAAAAATGTTTGGCACAATTAGTAAAACTTTATGTTAATTCTTTTGTATCCCTTGGCAGGGCATTACACTAAGACCTAAGGTTCTTCTAAATGGAGGATTACTCTAACAATTATAGATACAATATGATAATCAAAAGTAGAGGCTACATGCAATTAAGAGTTCTATGGAATCATGGTGTGAGTGTGTTGAGATGGGGGAAAGACCCTTATAGACACCATGTTCAAGAAGGATTCAAACTAGAAAGGGATAGGGAAGTTATAAAGAAAATATTGATATACTACTAATGTAATTAGTGAAACTTATGACATACCTTAACAATTATCCATGTGTAACATAAAAATTTACAGGTGTGTTATGGTATATAATTTCGTATGCCAGATTAGAAAAGTGAGAGGACTTTTATAGAAAAATCTTTTGAAGGGGTTCGAACTAGATTGACACAATCTAAAGAAGGGTGCCAATATTAAATCAAAGTAAATAATCAAGATCTATAATTAGGTTACATTTTATAACAAAGTACATTCCATTATTATAATGATGTAAATTGATTTGAATTAAGTGATTATGAAGTGCAAGTAAATTGACCAAATGTGTTGCAAATAATGAAAAAACTTGTATGAAAGCAAAGAGACATGTAGTGATCAAATATAATGAATCAATGTAGAATTTTTTGGGTGGATATTTTGCAACAAATATTTTTGGATATAAATCTAGTTGTAAAATAGGATGACTTGGCACAACGTGTGAGACAGAGTCTCTCCTACCCTAAAGGGAAGGCTCCCTTTTCTCATCGTTCCTTGGATCAACTCAAGCTAAGCAAGAATTCAAGAGATTTTGTAAAAAGGTGTTACTAATATCCTTTCTTCTTATCTTTCAAGAAAGAATCCACTTACTTGTGGAGCGAGTAATGAGCATAGTGAATCTCTAACTATAATTCTATCTAAAGCTAGAAACAATGATACCAATAAACTAAAACTAACTCAAAGGCTAGTTGAAATTGTACCAATTTGGCTCTAAGTCTAGTCGTACTTCTGTATTTTATAAAAAAAATTATAATTAGTGCACAAAGACTCCTGAAAGTAAAAATAACTTATCTATTTTATGAATTAAGAAAGAATTATAAGCTACAGACAAATCTTCTAGCTATATATTTCCACAGTTACTCCTAATCAAAGCTTTGGCTCCAATTGCTTCTTAACTCTTTTATTTTCAGTTAGCAAGAACACAAGATAACATGAATCAAAGATAACATATGTGAATTATAGACAAAGCTTCTAACTCACAAAAATAACAATCTAATTCAATCAAAGTTAAGTCTAAATTGCTCCTTTGTATTCACTTTTCCCTCAAAATAGCGCTACACAAACAAAGTTATGCTGAAACAATTTCTCCATAGCTCTCTTGGATACAATAAAAGATGATTTTTACAATGAGAGGGAACTCCTTTATGTAGGGACAAGAGTTGAGAAAAAGATGGAGGAAAAAGTTGGAGCAACTCAACCAACTTTGACCTAGTCTAACAAGAAGAGAAATTATAGGGTTACATGCAACTGTACATGCAACTCACATTACATCTTTTCATGCACACATAACTCACATTACACGTAAGTACATTTTTTATTAATTTAATGCATCCTCTTAGACCTATAAACAAAAACAAAAACAAAAACAACACTCTTTAAGCTGATAGGCTTATATGTGGGAGCTTTGCTCCCAAATTTTACAATTTCCTATTGGCAAATTGTCAGCCTTTCTCAAATTTCATATTTTATGACAATAGATCTTCCCTTTAGCAATTTCTATTTTCTACTCCTAAAAACTATCACTTTTATTTCTAATTTAGTCTCTAATTTTTATTTTTTATTCACCTCCCCATTTAATAGATTTTATTTAACATTTTTTTATCAAACAAACTTTTTAATCAAAGTGGAATAGTGAAATTTTGTATATGAAGGATTGAAGAATTTTCTATGCTGTGAAGAGGGTTTCATAATCTTCTTTGCATGCTCTATCCATTTTCCTACTTGTTTTCAAATGTTTAGATTTATAGTTGCAATAATATTCACAAATCTTCAGAGTCTCATTTATTAGTTTCACAATGCATTCTTTAATAATTTTTAAAATTTTTTTAGTGTGACAAATTTTGTGGCTTAGTTTATTATTATTTTTACACCATTTAAAAAAAATCTATAGGACTTACAAATTAGTGAATCATTGAATGATAGGTTTTGAAAAGAAGGTAAAAGAAAATTTGAGAGTTGTATACTATTTTTGTGATAGATTATTCATTTTGAATTAGGCAAGAAAAGCTTTTATGTTCATTATTAAAATCAAGACAATTATGTTTCCAAACTTTATTCTATTTAGATATTATCATTTTATTCAATTGTGTAGAATCTACATTTGTTAATTATTTGTGATTTCATATATAACAGTAACTAAAATTGAAGTTTATTACTTATATATGCAGCAATAAGATTTAACAATAAGAGCTCTAATGAAAATAATATTACTAGATTTGATACTAAAGACTTTGAATAGAAAAATTATTTATGCATCTTAACAAGAGACAAAAGTTAAAAAATAAAATGATAAATATAGAAAATGGAAAAAATGAAAAATGAAAATGAAAGGGCCCTTGGTCAACTAGTGAAGTTAAAAGGCTCACAAAGAGCCCACCAGGGATAAAGTCTTGTTGAGTGCAAGACCCAAGACATCTAAAAGGGATGAGGCATGGATTGTGCCCCGAATGGATACCCCTCAGTCCTTAGTTCTTAACCAAAGAGGCTAGGTGAAAACAGATGACCTCCATCAAAAAAATAAAAATAAAGAATGATTTGGGTCAAAATTGAAAAAATATATAAGGTATTTGTGCATCTAAATTTTCATTTAATATTTCTCGAAATAAAAATTTAATTTAATTTTAGAATATAAATAATTTGCATGAGGTTTATATGGACATTTTAGTAACAATTTAATTTAGATTAACTTTCTAATATGAAATGTTTTAAAGTTAAAAAGACGAATAAAATAGGAAGATTGTTGATATTGTCCATATATCTAGATATTAGATTCTTATTTATTTTAAAATTATAATTACTAATTAGAATCTATTGTAAAATAAGTTTATAAATTTAATATATTGTAATTAAATTAATTATTTAACATCACATGATTAATATTTTATAAATTTATAAATTTTGAATTTAATTTGATGAAGTTTCACCTTAGATACTAGGTTGTGATTGAATTAGAATTAGATTAAATGAACATTATACACTAACAATTTATAATAGAACAAATGATTTAAAAAGAAAAATGTAAAATATTTTTAATTATACTTTAGTAAAAATAAATATATAGAAATGTTTAAAATCTAAAATAATTTGCATTCAAAAACAAAGAAAAAAATAGGTTCCACATATATCTACAATAGTAAGTGTGGATTTTTTTAAAAAAAAACTAAGTGTAAATTTTTCATGTCATTATAAAATATGAATTTTAAAAAATTGTCCCTCTCTAATTCAATTAATTTCTTTGATTGCTTAAATCTTTATTAAAAAAAAATCTTAAATTAGATAATTTGTATTAATCTTTCTTAAAAATCTTAGGTTACATTATTTCTATTTAGACGACCAACTTTAGATATTTTAAATATCTTGTATAATAGATTCTTTCTATTTTTTATGTGATTCTTTTTATTTTTTCCGTGTTTCCCTCACAAACTTAATTAATTTTGTAATTTTAATTTTTATACATTTAGCAAAGCTAGATTGTTACTATGGAGAATAAATATGGACAAGGTACATAATGAAATGGTTAGATATAAATTAACTCATGATTTTAAAAATAAAAAATTGAACTTTGATTTAATGTTACAAGGTACCTTATAACATTCATTTTATTGTATTTAAATGTAATTATTTATAGAAAAAATAATTAGCTATAATTTTTTTATTTATTACATTTTTTCATATTATTATAGTGTTCAAAAAAGGAATTTACAATGAAAATGAGAGGTTAAGCCTCACAATGAATTTAATTAGTACATTTTAGATTTCATCTAATTAGTTATAAAAATGTGATATTTTCGATCGGTGCATCGTTGTATGCACAAAAACATGTGGCTACTAGTAAAGATTGTTTCTCAGTGCCTTGAACTTGATGATGACATCACACATTATAGGAAGATCAACAATTTCCATTGTCTTTGATATGGTTTCAATCCTCATTGCATCTGCATATGCTGATTGTACAACCTTGGAATTTGTTGCCAGAGAATCTAACCAGTGCTTTGTCGATGATTTATACAAGACAAACTTGTTCATTGTTTGCGAACCAAAATCTTCAAAATCCACATTTGCATTGATCTTGATTGTATATTTAGAGCTTTCCCTTTTAACTGCAATAAGATTACCATGTTTATCAAGAACTTGGCATCCCATTTGTTCCAAATCACAAGTAACACCTGTTTCAACTACTTGAGAATCTCTAAGGGCTGCCTACAACTTTGTAATCATGTTCCTCAATGTCTCCTCTTTGTAGCCAATAAGTCCTTGAAATTTGAAGAACATTGCACATGACAGAATAATGTCACATGAGACCAAGGCATCTAGTTCAAATTTTGCAATTTCATCCCAATCATTGAGGATTTCCTTCAAATCATCTACTTCTTGAGTCAAAGAAGAGATCAAGTTTTGATCCATTTTATTAATCTCTTTGACATGCCTAAGAACTGTAAATGTCTTTGCAATGGATCGAACTCCTTCAAAGATGTTTTCTCCTATCCAAGACTTGGCAGCTTCAATCGACTTCCTTTCCTTGAATGTCTGAGACATAACAACATCACTTTGAAAAGATTGTTGCTAAATGACCTCGTTTAGGTGAGGAACCTCCTGTTTGAGTTGATTTTTCTTCTCCCATAGCTCATCATTTATTTTTGATACATTAGCTAATGCATCTTGATCATCTTGTAAACAACTCAAACATGATTGTTTCCTGATTTCAACCTTAGTGAACTTCTAATCAGAACAAGTAAGTTCTTCAATAGGTTTGTCCATAAGACTCAATAAATTCTACAAATTTGATTTTATCCGAATCAACCAAAATCCTCAAAACAATCTTATCTTTCAAAGATTTGGACTTGATTTTCTTGACAGGAAGATTATCTAGAGGTACAACCACTTTTCTTCTCCTTGTTGTTATTCTTCTCAACCATGTAGGTACGATGAAACTTTTATCGCAAAAGCAGCTATAGTGGAGACCATTGACATTGATCTAGAATGTATCTCTATCATGACTAAACAACATTTAGTTTGCATAGTTGAATGCATAGGAGCATGACGAGAAGATTCCATCATGAAAAGTTCAAAACTTGTCAAAGAGATATCAAGTTGGGAAACTTGACCACTTGTAAGAGTTGGAAAATCCTCAAACACATTTCCCAAATGCTCATATTGTTTATTTTCCAGGATGAGAGGAGCAACAAAAGAAATAGGAAGAGCCATTGTATTGACTTCCAAGATTAGAATAGAAGGTGTAAAAAAAGTGGAGAATGAATCCACATCATCATCCACTTCATCCAGAAAGGGTGCCTCATGTATGGATGGTGCATGAGTTTGTGCAGGCCTTGTGGGAGATATAATCACGACTTCCCCTTCTTCCTCCTCATCTTATTCATTTGATTCTATCTCTAGTTCCTCCTCTAATTCTTCCTCTGATTCTTGAACTAGTTCAGAGATCTAAGATGAATTGGACCCCTTTCTACCCTTTAACTTGAATTCGAGGGCCAAGTCTACTGGAAAGTGGTCAAAGGGGACATTGTGAAGGCTGTGCATGAATTTTTTGGGGCTAGAAACCTTTTGAAAGAACTCAATGCTACTTTTTTGGTCCTCATTCTAAAATCCTCAAGGGCAGATTCAACAGACAAGTTTAGGCCCATTAGCCTTTGTAACTTCTACAAAATCATTTCCAAGGTTCTTACTACTGAGCTTCTTAGAGTCCTTCACCTAATTATCTCCCCTCAACAAACTAGCTTTGTCCTAGGGAGATAGATTTTAGATTCTATTATCATGGTGCACGAGGTGATTCACTCTCTTGAAGCTGGGAAGAGGGAAGGTTTCCTGCTCAAGCTTGATATGTCCAAAGCTTATGACAGGGTGGATTGGAATTTCTTTTTGGTGGTCCTCAAAGCTTTTGGTTTTGACTCCCAAGTTTATAAACTCATCTCTCAGCTCATTTCTTCCCCTTCCTTATTTTTTTTGATTAATGGCTCCCCATCAAATTTCTTTTTCCCCTCAAGAGGGTTGAGATAGGGAGATCCTCTATCCCCTGTTCTCTTCATCATTTTGGCTAATTTTTTGGGAAGACTTATTTTAAGAAAAAGACAAGACCGGAGCTTGCAAGGTCTCAAGCCTTCATCTAATCATCTTTCTTTCACCCACCAACAATTTGTGGATGACATTATTTTGGGGGGCGAGGCCATTGTCTAGGAGGATAGATAGTTCAGGGGCTTGTTCAATACTTATACTAGGGGATCTGGCCAGGCTATCAACTAGGACAAGAGTTCTATTTACTTCATCAACACTCTGCTGGAGAGACAAAGGAAAATTGCTTGTATATTAGGAAGTGGTATTGGCACCCTTCCTACAAGCTATCTTGGCATGCCTCTAGGTTCCAAACCCCTAGAATCTTTTTGGAATGGCATCATAGATAGATTCAACAAGAAACTTGCAGGTTGGAAAGGTGTGTCTCTTAGCTAGACATGCAAATGTACTTTAGTGAAATCTATTTTCCAAAACCTCCCACTTATGCCTTAAGTCTCTTTGGGATCCTGACAAAGCAAACTAACAAAATGGAGAAGATTTAGAGGGATTTTCTATGGATAGGGGTTGAAGAGCATACAAGATATCATTTAGTTTCCTAGGACCATGTTTGCCTTCCCAAATGTTATGGAGGCCTTGGTATTAGAAAAATCAGACATCTCAACAATGCCCTTCTAGCCAAACAAATTTGGCACATCTTTCAGTGTACAGGAGAATGGAAGGAAATAATGACTAAAAAGTATTTGAGAAGATAGTTGCTAAGTATTTTTCTTCATGAGGTTGATATCCCTCAAGGATCTTACATATGGAATGGGGTCCTAAAGGCTATGACTTTGGCTAAGTCCAAGGTGAAATGGAAAGTTGGAAAAAGCAAGAAAATATTGTTTTGGCAGGATGACTAGACTAGCCAGGGACCTCTTATTGACCACCCTAATTATTGTAGATGGGTAGAGAAATGCATAAGAAGATATGGTCTGAAAGTTAGTGATTACAGAACCAATAATGGATGACAAGACTTATCTTTGATATCCATAGGTCTTAATCCCATAATGATTACTCTGAATGCTATTCCAATAAATAATAAGGAGGATGAAGTCATTTGGGGAGGTAACTTGAATGGCCATTACTCTATCACCTCTGGATACTTTTCTTTGTGGGATAGAATGGAGAAACCCATCTAGGAAAAAGCATGGATCCTTGATCTTACCCTTAAAATAAATATATTTTTCTAGCTTTTGCTCCAAGACAAGATCCTTACTCTAGACAATCTTGCTAAGCATGCTCAAATTATCCCCAATAGATGTAGTTTATGCAAGCTGGATCTGGAAATAATCAATCATTTATTTATCCATTGTCCCTATTCCTCTAATGTTTTGAACCTCCTCACTAGGAACTTTGGGATCAGCTGGTGTCCTCTGGCCAACATTCAAGATTTCTTCACCCAATGGAGGAGCTCACATAATGGGTTAATCTCTCATTTAATTAGCTCCTGGTCCCTTTCACATTTCTGTTGGGGCATCAGGAAAGAGCAAAATAATCGAATCTTCAGACATAGGGAAGCCCCTAAGTTTTTCATTGTCGATAAAATTAAAGGTCTAATGAAGGAGAACTTCTCCACCACCAAGGATGGTAACATTGAGGAAGGAGGGAATAAAAGAAAGAGGAAAATGGAAAGGTATAGGAAAAGATAGGAGGCTAGGTGGTCTTTCCCCCCTGAAAATTGGTTCAAGGCCAATTTTGATGGGGTTGCTAAAGGGAACCCAGGGCCTGCGGGTAGTGGAGGCATCATCAGGAACAACCATGGGGGAGGAGTTGCAGCCTTTTCCTGCCCACTTGGACATCAAACAAATAATTATGTTGAAGCTAGTGCTACTAGTCACATTGTCAAGCTAGCCCTAGCTTCTGGGATTAAGAACCTATGGCTGGAGGGGGGCTCATTAAATATCATTAACTGTCTCAATGGTCATACTAAGCCCTCTTGGACCATTGCAAATATAATAGAGGAATTGAAGTTTGACCTAAGAAAGTTCAACAAGACCTATATCAGTCACATGTATAGGGAGGCTAATTCGGCTGTTGACTAGTTTGCTAATGAAGCGGTCACCAATAATGTGGAGAGGACATGGCATGTTGACGACAACTTTTTCGTGGCAATAAATAATTTCCTATTGCAAGATCAAATTTAGGGAAGTACCAAAAATATCCAAAATAAATGATGGAAAGATTTGCAATATTTCATGTAGGAGGGGGAGTTATTAAAAATCATGCGAAACTCTATTATCATAATAGCATGTATGTACGACACGTTTTATGGGCTATTTTGAATACTACCATTAATAATGGTATTTTCAAAAACATTTAAGAGTTTCACAATTTGAAGAAGGATAAGGTTTGGAAGAAATTTGTGAGTAGGTGGGAGCTTTCAGTTGCAAACAAAACCATGGTGGGAGAGAGAAACAAGAGGGAGCTGTCGGGAGAGGCGAGGAATTGCAAGGAGAAATCGAAGGTTTGGTGCAAATTGGAAAAGGGTAGGATTTCTCGATTCCTGGAGAAGCTCCATGGTTTTGATGCAAGGATAACAAAGGTTATGGTGGATTCCTAGAAAAATGGGAGAGTCAAAATTGATGGGGTCCCCCACCAAGTCAATGTGGAATTAATAGCCCAAGTTGCTAAAATTCCCCTAGAAGGGACCAATTTTTTTAGAGATAAGAAAATGTCAACAAATGCCATCAAAGTTTTTGTGAAGGATGAAAAGGAGCTGAATAAGCTTGTCAAGGTGGAGATGGACTATGATATGGAGTCAATAAAAAAGCTACAGAGGTATATTCTCAGGATCATCATTGAGTATATTTCCCTGGACCCTAGATTTGATAGAATAAGAACGCAACATTTTGTCTTGCTTAATCACTTTAGGCATAAAATCAAAATTTCTTTTCCTTTCTATCTTTTTACCTCCATGAGCAAGGGTATTGAGGATTTTAAGAGAAAACCTACTGCTAATCTAGCCCTTCATGAGGGATTACTCCTCCTAGTTTATGAGCATTTGAAGGCTCAAACCAGGGGAAAATCCCTTGGTGAAGCTGGGTGTGCATCCGAGGAAACTGGGAGCTCAGACTTAGAGAAGTGTAGAGCATAAAATCAAAGGAAGAGGAGTCCAAATCCAAAGAAGAAAGGAAACCCTTTGCCCACGCCCCCTACAGAAAGAGCCCAAGAGGTTTACCCCTCATTCCCCCCAAGCTTGAGCCTCAAGAGGTCGAGGAGGATAGTAAGGATGAAGTGGACATAGATTTAGAGGAAGAGGAGAAGGAATATGGTGATGAGAAGGAGGAGAAAAAGGGGAGGGATAGTGAAAAGGAGGAGGAGGATTCTGTCGATGTGTTGAGGAATCCTAAGAAAAGGAAAGCTGAAGAGGCCTTTGACACTAAAGACCAGATTCTTAAGATTCCTGGACCTAGCCCCACTTCTTCCTTGATTGTAGACATTCTAGGAAAAGAGAGTGGGGAGGTGGTAACAAAAAATAGGAGGAGGTCTTGGAGGAATTTTAATTCGAATAAAGCCAAACTGGGGATAGTCAGGGAGCCTTTGAATATTCAAGTGATGGAAGATATTGATGGTAAAACTCATTATGAGGATCTCATTGATCCTACCCTGGTTGTGATTTTAGATAACACTAGGGAAACTGGGCTTAACCTTTTGAACAATGCTAGGAACAACATGATAGACAATTTTTGATCTATCTAGTGGTTGTTCCATGAAATTGAAGAACTCAAGGGGAGAAAAAGCCAGGAAGGTGACCAAAACAGAGGCAACAACCATGGGAACACTGAGGAGGATAGAATCCAGGATGGAAGCCAACAACAAATCTATGTACAGGATCACATGGCCAACCAAGAGGATAGAATCACAAAGGTGGAAAAAAAAGTCCAAAGGATGGAGTTCTTCCACCACAACCTAGTGAATTAGGTGATCGCCACCTTGAATACCCTAAATGAAAATATTAATAGCCTGGGTGAATCACTAATTAGTGCTAGATTTGGTGGGGAAATTTTGGAGAAGGCCAACTTGGACAATGGGCAGGCTAAGGATTATCCGAAAGAGACTAGGGACTAGGTGGATACTTAGAACTAGGACCAGGTGGATGCTCAGAACTAGGACCAGGAGGACTCAAACAACATGAAGACTATTGGAGCTACAGAATCCCTACAAGTTCTTGACAAAGATAATTGATAGTTAGGTTTTTTTTTTTCCTAGTGTTGTTGGGCCTTTTTTGATCTAGTTTTATTGGTTTTTTTTTCCTGGCTGCGGGCCAGTTTTATGGTTGGCTTTTGTTTAGCTGTTACATTTACGCTAGACTCTATTGAATACTTCTATTTTTGATATGCTATAATACTTTTAGGTTTCAGGATCCCTATAAAACCTATTTTACTTAATCAAAAACTTGAATTCAAGGGAATCCTTAGCATTAGAAGAGGAAGCACCACCTTTCCCTATAATTTCTAGTTGTGACTTCCTTTGAGGAGGGCCAAAGCTTCCACAATCCAAACTCAACTTAGGATTAACTCTTTTTAGGACTTTAATTTTCAGCCACTTGTTGATATTTGCTAAAATGGATTGAAATCCATCCAAGATAGATGTACCGTATTTTTGCTGCCACTGAATAGGAATATGGCACCTCTTATCAAAACTAGATTGAAGAAATTCTGGTTCAGGAGTGTTGTCATCATCTTCCACTTGGAAATCTCAAGGAATCTCCAGCATGTTAAGATTGATTATATGATGCAAAGTTAATCTACAGTAGTCCATCTTCATTATATCTAGCTCTGTTCTCATATCAATCTAGATATCCTTGATGTGATGAACATGCATGTTAAGATCTCTTGATTTGAGAATTCATTTCTTGGTAATCAAAGTCGAATATGACTTTGAACTTCTTCAAGGTGATCAAGTTCAAATTTTCTTCCATATTATTTTCTTTGTGCACAGAGTTGATTAATAGTTACCAATTGCCAAGGGTTTAGCAGAAGTGATACTGAAACTAGGCCTATGCAAAGTATGATGATCACTCTGCACTTCCACTAGTTGTCTAGCTAACTCCATCAGGATGATTCTATCTATAGAATATCTAGGTAAGATATACAGTTTGCCTTTAAAATACCCAACTCTAAAGTATGTAAAAGTTGGAAACTAAATGAAAATACAGCTGTATTGATTCACTTTTTCCCATGCTACATCAAATACCCTCTTTATGGATAATTTTTTATCAAATAAGCACCAAAAATGCCCAAAGAAAGCATTTTTGACTCTTCTATAATGAAATTTACTATTAGCTAGAGTGATATGGTCATAGTAATCCCAAACTAAAATATGAAGATGACCTCTTTTAGTTAAGAGACCAGAGAAAGATCCCATAGCAATAGCAATGTAGATGAGGTAAAAGTTCATGAAAAAGGGCACTGAAGTTCCCATGTTGAGAAACTACTAGCAAAGTGCAGTGCTAATAAACTCTCCCCAAAAGTTGTGTTCTCTATATTCCATGATTTGGAAGATGAACTTGTACATCCATGGATTGAAATAAGTAGAATCTTTGAGGCAACAAAATTCGTTGAGTAGAATAATGAGATTTTTGTATTCTTTTTTTAAATTAGACAAATGAACAGGCTTTGGTCATCTTGAGAAGTTATTCCTTTTATTGTCTAACTATTATTGGTTAACATACTTTTGATAATCACCTTTCTTCTTTTTCCAACTTGCCAAAGGTATTTCTTTGGTTAGATCTGCACATTCTAGATTATGTGGTACCTTGAAGATCCATTAAATGACCTTTGGGTCAAGACTAATGAAAACCTTGTTGTCAGCATCCTTGATTGTCTTTGATTTGGGGATGAAATGTCTTGTACATCCAAGAACAAAATTAGGTTCCATGCTAGCCATAAAAAATGCAGACACCAAGTGAATGTGACTTCTTTTGATGCACTCCATCTCATAGCCAATGAGAGTTTCTACTCGTGACATAAAATCAGCCACATCCACATGATCAATCTTTGTGTCCATCACGTTATCAAGAACATATGCAACTAATGATGGAGTTGCATGAGCCAACTCTTAATCAAACTGATATTTCATCTTCCCTTTGGATTTTGATTTTGATGGTGAGGTCATCTCTAGCACTTATGCTGCAACACAAGAATCTCAAATTTGGATTTGGATTTTGATGGTGAGGGCATCTCTTGCACTTACACTTCAACACAACAATCCAAAAATATAAACACATCATCATAAAAAATCACCATACAAGTTGATTATTGATTAGCAAAAAAGATTTGAAAATGGATTGGAGACTTTGTAGATCCAATGAAATGATCTCAGAAAGAAATCATATACATGTGCAGTGAATGGAGATGAAATGTGAAAGAAAATGGAATGCAGAATGAGGTGTTATGAAGGTGGAAAATGGAAGATGAAAATAAATATATGTGAAGGCGAAACACATGGGAATGCATGCGAATAAAGATTGGATATTTTAAAATATGACTTAGGGTTTTCAAGATGTTATTGCATGAAAAATAACTACATATAAGTGTAACATATAACAAGGGATGAAAGATGAGATATAATGTGAATGCAAATAGAGGATGAGATTTTACATGCAAGTGCAAGTGACAGATGAGATGTGAAGCATGGAAAGATGCAGAAAATGGAAAAAACATGTATTTGCTCATGAAGGTGTGAGTGCATATGGAGAGATAGAAATGGAAAATAGAAGAGGGAAAATGAACTTTATAGTCATATTTGGTGAAAAGGTGAAGTCAAAGTACATGAAAAAAACATTTTTGTGACTTTTCAAAAAGTGACTTTCAGTCAAAAATGAGGTTTTGAGATGCAATTACATGTAAGGCATTTTGTATAATTGTATCATGCGAGTGAGTATGGAAAGTGAGATGAGTGAAAATAGAAGTAGAAAATGAGATTGCGTGCATATGCAGATGGTGAATGAGATGGAAAACATGTAATCACATTTGTTAGATGAGATGTGAAGTTTTGTGACATGGAAGATGGAAATGGATTGTGATTATGCTTTTGCATCAAATGAAACAAGAACAAGTTCTTGGGAAGGAACTTGTAACTTCTTCAAAGTGGAGAAAACCAGAAAGCAAGCGCACAAAACACAAAAAATTCAAAAGAAAAAGTACCTTTCGTAAATGACTCAAACATGTCAACAAACAAAACACTTCAAAATGCAAATTCGAATTCGAAGATTGGGGAAAAACCAAAAACATGAAAATGAACAAATTATTCATTTTAAAAGGTTCCATGGTGTTAATTTCAAAAAATGGCAATCATCAAGAAATAATGTGTATAAAATCAACAAGATAAGCACAAATTAGATAACAAGAAATAAAATGTCCACTTACATGAGATTTAGATGCCAAAAATGATGGAAGAAAATGCTCCAAAGTTGAAAATTTCTTTAAAAACACTTGGACTCTTTCAACCTTGCAAATTCAAAATGGAGAAGGCAACAAATAAGGCATTTTTAATAGTAGATGCCAAAAATGTGCCCTATTCTTCCTCTAAAATTCAACATTTTTAGTTGCAAATGCCATGGGACATTTTTGGTCAAAAACGTGATTCTTCAAGGAATGGAAATAAAATGTTTTGGCCTTCAAAGTTGAAAATGTATACCAAGATGCCATGTAAACACCACAAGATATAAAATTGATTCCTCTAGGGGTAAAAACGTGAGCTAAAAATGATGTATTTTGAAGATTTCTCAAAAAATGTAGCCTTGGAAGGAATTTGGAAAAACATTTTTTAGCAAGATAAATCAATTTCCATTGCTTAAAAACCCATGGCTAAGAAAAAACTACCATAGTAGAGAAGATTTCATGAAAAACCATAAGTAAATCTCCCACAATCTTCAAAATCATATTCGTGGAGGCTCTTTGCATGTGTTCTTCCAAAAAAGGGTTTCTTGAGGGCAAGAACATGAACTTTTAGTAAACTCACCTTTTAGTGTCCATAGTATGTTTTAAAATATGTATAAGGTGAAAATTGCACCTTTTGGTGTCCATTGCATGTTTAAAAATCCCTCCATAGTGCAAAACACACCTTTTGAGAGGCATGACATGTTTTAAAATATGCATTTGGTTTAAAAACTCACCTTTTTGGGTTGATTGCATATTTAAAGTGAAAGCTCATGTTTTAGATGCAATAGCATATTTAAGTTATAAAGTTCACCTTTTTGATGTCATTGCACATTTCAAGTGAGTTATATGCAATGGCATAAAAAAGGTCCACTTTTGATGACTCAAATATGCAATGGCATGTAAAAGGTCAACTTTTGATGGATTTTACATGTAATGACATATTAAATGTCCACTTTTGATAACTTTTAAGTGATGTAATAAGCTAATGTCAATTTAAATTTATTAAAATATTACTTAAGTGAGACATAAATTATATTTACATATCATATTAATAATATAACATGTAAATACCATTTAAAAATTAATATTTACTAGAGCCTTTGATTTAAATATTAAAAATTAAATTGAACTATATAGTTAATATGGTCACTTAAGTGAAAAATAAAAAAGTAACTCAACTTAAAATTATGACATAAAGTGAATTTAAGTTATATTTATCAAAAGTGAATGCCAAATTAAAAATATAACATTATATTTTTAATTCGTGTTGTTGCATCAAAAAGGTCCACTTTTTGGGCACTAAGACAACCATATCTCTTGATTGATAACTCTGATTACGCTATAGGTTAGAAGGGAAATTGAAAGCCATGACTTGAGCAAGACCAAAGGACTAAAAACCAACAAACTCACACTCAAAAATAAAGAAAAAGAAGATGAAGGACTAAACAATCAAGCATAGGCTTGACAAAAAGAAAAATGAAAAGCACTTCATGAAAACCTTCAGTAAAGCAATTTGATATATGAATTGGAGTTGATTGATCGATCAACATTAAGAAATTTAATATTAAATTCAACTTAAAGAGATGTGAAACTAGTTTGAAAAAGTTTTGTATTGTTACTTGCATTTTGTGTTGACAAAATGTAGGACAGCAACTGGCTCTATCTGGGGAATGTTGCTCATTTGTTCTTGGAAAAAAAGAGTGAAATAGAATCTATTTCCCTAAGTGCCTTTATCCACTCCATTGGGTAATAGAGTTAGGAGACAAAAGAAAACAAACACTAAACTATGAATAAAAAACCAAAACTATTTACAAAGGGTACTTATCTCAAAATTACTAAAGATAATGTTTCATATGCCGTCTAATGTAGGGTAGTGGCATTGGTGTTCCATCATGGTATGCAAGCCAAAAACTATTCTTTCCCTCAATTTGATGAATTGTAAAAGGGTATCACCAAAGAGAATCAAACTTGCCATGCATTTCTTTTTGCTTTCGCCTCTTGTCCCATAGTAGAACAAGATCACCAATTTGAAATTCTTGATACTTGGTCTTTTTATCAAAAGAACTTCTACTTGTTGTTGATGAGAAACAAGCATGTCAACCACTTCTTTCCTTCATTCCTCCAACTATTGGAGAAACATAATCCTCTTATCTAGTGTACCTGAATAAGTTTCATCTTCGATGGTGCGTACCAACTTTAGAGTTGGAAGCTCTAAAGTTATTGGAATCTCAACATTGATCCCATATAGAAATTGAAAAGGTGACATTCTAATTGCTCGCTGCAGAGTAATCTAACCCCCCCAAAAAAGCATCAAACAAAGCCTTGTTCCAAGTTCTCTGATTTGAATCAACCAACTACTTTATGATATTCACCAAATTTTTGTTGCTTGATTTTGCTTGATCATTACCTTGTGGGTAATAATCAAATGCATGTGCCAAAGTAATCCCATTATTGAAACATAATTCAATGACCTCCCTAGAAGATAAATCAATTGCATTATCTACAAAAATCTTATTTGGAACACCGAAACATGAAAATGATGTTCTGCTTTAGAAAGTCACAAATTATCTCAAATATAGATCCTATCACTAGAATTGCTTCGACCCACTTGGTGAAGTAATCTATCATTGTTAAGATATGAGTATGACCTTTTCTTGAAGATGGATTAATAGTATGAATAAAATACATTCACCATTGAAGGGCAACAAGTTTCTGCTTACCAACAAACTGTTGGCATAATTCACATTTCTTTACCCACTGATAGGAATCCTGAAAAAGCATGGGCCAATAATATTGTTCTCTTAGAATATTATGTGTAGTGATAGGTGTTGAGAAATATCCACCCCATACTTGATAATGGAAGGAATCCAAGAGTCATATTTGTTAACTTTTATCAACACATCTAAGGAATGTTCCATCCATTGCTCACGTGTACAGACCATTCTGCCAAAGAAAAAAACTTGAAGCTTTTAATTTGAGAATCCTTTGTTCTTTGTATGTCAAGTGTGGAGGACATTCACCATAGCTCAAATAATTAGCCATATAAAAAAACCAATCATCTGTAGTGCTAATAAACAAGATAGTAGGAAGTGAGGAATAATTCTCATCTTCTACCTACAATGATTCATTTTCAGACATAAACTGGCAAAGTCCCTTACCATGAACTAACTTGGTAGGTCATATCTCCATATCATACTCTTGAATCTTGGCTATCTAGTTTACTATTTTAGTACCAAAATCCTACTGAGTCAAGATAGTCTTGATAGTTGTATCTGAAACTAGAGCAATGATATGAGAATTCAAAATGTAGAACCTGAAATGCTTCATTGCTTTAACAACAACATAAGCATATTTCTTGATTTGACTATATTTCAATTCACGAGCCTTCAAAGGAAAACTCACAAATGAAGTAGGTGATTCAATACCTTCATTATTTCTCTACATCAGAATAGTAGAAAGAGTATGCTCTGAAGTATTACTGTACATAATGATGTTTTTTTTAATAACTAGGACATACCAACATAGGAGCATGTGCTATAGTGTTCTTGATTTATGCAAATGATTTCCTTCCTTCTTGGTTCCAATGAAAAGCATTCTTTCATTTCATCATTTCAACAATATGACAAGCCTATTTAAATTTTTTGGGTACAAACCTTCTTAGAAAATTCACCTTTCTGAAGAAAGAATGAATTTTTGTTTTACTTGATGCTAGAGAAAAACTTTGTATTGCTAGTACCCCTTTAGGAGCAATTTTAATACCTTCCTTCAACACAATGTGTCCTAGAAGTTTTCCCTCCATCATACCAAAAACTATTTTTTTGGTATTCAAAGACACACCATGTTGTTTGCATATTTATAGAACTTGTTGAAGATGAAAGAAATGATCTTGACATTTTTTTGGAATTAACATTCAAGTTATCCAAGTATACAACAATACTATGATTGATCAAACCATAAAAAGTGAGATTCATTGCTCATTGAAAAGTTGCTCCAGTATTGATAAGACCAAAAGACATTTTCCTATATGAAAAAGTTCCCCATGGGGTAGTAAATGTCATCTTATACTGATCATCTTCACAAATCTCAATTTAATTGCAACTAGAAAAGCCATCTAACATAGACAACATTTCAGAGCCAGTAACAACTTGTAAATCTTGGTCCATGACCAACAATGGATAATTATCCTTGAGAGATGCCTAATTGAGATTGCAAAAATCCACACATGTGAATTTCTCCATTTTTATTTCTAACAAGAACTATATTAGCCACCCAAGAAGAATGATGAATAAAAAAATAATACCTACTTCAAGCATCTTTTGAATTTCAACCAAAATGGTACCTGAGATCTTGGGATTATATTGCCTCTACTTTTGGTGAAAATGAGATGCACTAAACTTCAAAGGAATATCACGTTGTACTTCTTTTTTTCAAATGGAAAGACTTGAGATCCTCATAACAATAGGCCAAAACATCTTTGTATTCATGAAGCAAGGTGATGAAAAATTCCTTCTCTTCCTCTATTCACCAATTACCAATGTTAACCATATTTGGGTCTTCATCAGTTTCAATATTGTATTTCTTATACTATTCTATAGATCTTGTCCTTGTCTTTTGCTACTCCTTAACATACCTATCATGTTTGTCAAAAAGCTTTTCCAAGGAAACTAAACCCTTCATAATATTATTCCCTTTAAGCTTAACAAATTCATGATCAGTTTCAAGATCTATCTTAGAAAAAACTTTATTTGAGGCATGCTCACCATCTTCAAAGTACATCTTATCAAATCCCTCCTTTTTTCAAGAAAATTGATGATCCAAGTATCATCATTGAACACTTTCCAATGTTCACATTTATCAAGAATACTTGGTTGATAGACCAATTGTATTTTATATATTGCCTAAAAAATCTTGATGTGGAAGTAGTAGAGTGGCTAAAGTAGCCAGTGAATCAACTTTATCATTAAATTCTCTAGTAATCACTGAAATATTGAAAGCATCAAACAACTTGATGTAATCCCAAGCTAGATCATGGTAGTGTCTGAGTCAATAATTTCTTGCTTGATATTGACCTTTGACTTGACATACTACCAACTCAACATCTCCTTTTACATGAAAATTTTGAATTCCTCTAGATTGCGCCATGTTCAACCCCAATATCAAGGCTTCAAATTCATTCATGTTATTAGTGTTAGGAAATTAAAACTTGTAAGGAAAAGGGAAAAAATTCACCATAAGGAGAAATGAACACAACTCTAGCACTAGATCCCATAGAAGCACAACTACTATCAAATACCATAATCCAAACAATAGTAGAACTAATTTTACTTGCTCTAGAATCATTTAGAATGATTTTCCCTTCAAGAGAATCAGTGGAATTATTCATATTTAAAACAATCCATAGGATCATCTTCAAGATTATCATTTTCCTTAGGAATGACATCTTCCTCTATGGCTTCAACAACATCAGCAAATCTTTTAGTGTCTGATAATAGGGAGGAAATTTCAAAATCAGTCCAATCTTTGGAAAATTTAGACACTTCATCAACATGTAGATAATAATTACCCATTCTTGCTGATTCAAAAAGAATCTGAGCATGTGGATCATTGAACTTGACTACCATATACTTCATTTCTCTTTTAGGATACAACTTTTGCATAACTCCTTTAATAGGTATTCTGGCTTCAAACATATCCATATTGAGTTTTCCTCCTACATATTTGCATAAATTATGACCAAGTAACATACCATAGGAGGTTGGTACATCGACATATAAGACAATCATTTTGATCTTTTTTTCTGGGAAAGACACAAAGGAAAATTGAGCATCTTTGATTTGTCCTTTCAAAGGCACTAGTTTGTTTTCCATAGAATAACAACTACTGAAAGACTTAGTTAAAGTCAAACCTAAAGCATCTGCAACCTTATTTGGCATAACATTATCTAAGGTGCCATAATCTATGACACAATTGCTTAATTTGAAACCATTGATCAAAAGAGAAAGATAGAAAGGCTCAATCTTCCCTAGAACTGAGGATAAAATGGTTACTAAGTTATTCAACATATTTTTGACTTCAGGGGCAATCAAATGAGTTTGGGTAGGCTGGGATTCTTTGAAAAATTTAGTAAGTCTATCTAGCTGATTCAAATAGGATTGTAGGTATTCTACTTCAAACCTGAATTTTAGTCTTCTTAGCATGGTCTATGATATAAAAATCTTGGAAAGAATTTACTAAAGAAAAATTGAAATTTTCAGCCTGAGTTTTAGGCATACTAGGCTTTGAAACACTAGATGCAGGAGCAGTTTGATCAAAACTTACTTTGTTTTTAGCTAGATCATTAGGTAGGTTGGGTAATGTTGTTCTACTCTTTACACTAGTCACATGCATTTGAGTAATGTCCAACTTCTTCTCATCCTCCTCTTATTGTTGAGCCATTTTGGTTTGTGAACGTGTCATAATCGATAAGCTTGTGCAAAATCAATTTCATGATCTACATCATTATATTGTATGTCACCACTAGTAGATTCAACAACTGCTTGAGGATCATCATGATATAGAGAAGAAATATGCTCGAAAGGATAATAATCTTGATTATCATTCATTGGATTGACATCAAAGTAACCAATAGCTATGTTACTTAGTGGTGCTTTAAGCACAAGCCTCTCTGGAGGAGGAGGAAGCTTATTCTGATTCTTAGTTGCATAATTATTTGTAGTATTAGGATAGGGTTGCCTTAGAATATCCTTGTATGGTGCTACATATGAACCTTGAGATATATGCTTCTTGAGATAAAGAAGTTCAGTTGCTAGCTTTTGAACTAGTGAATCAAATGTACTTGATGAAGAAGATTCAAGAAAGGAATTATTCTTAAATTAGTTAGCATATTTGTGAATCTTCCCTGCAAGTATCAGGTCATCTTCAATCTCAATTGCCAAAGATTGTGTGAGATCCAATGTTGCAGGAGAAACTCTTCTCAACAATAAGATGACTTCAAAAAGTTGATTGTTGATGAAGAAACACTTCAAATTCATGGAAATGGCTAGAGAAGTAGTAGGAATTCTATTAGCTAATTCATTGAACTTAGCAATAAACACCTACATTCCATCATTTTATTCCTTCTTCATTTATGTGAGCTATGCTAGGAGAGCATGCTCATCTTTTGCAGGCTTGAATCTTTCAAGAAACTTAGTATGTAGAGATGCCCAATCTATGATGGAATTAGGTTCTAGATTATAGAACTAATCAGCTATTATACCTTGTAAAATATCAATAAATATCCTTACAATTATGTCTTCTATTGAAAAAAAAAACTCCTACAACAATGTATAAAGCTTTAATGTGTTCATTTGGGCATTGCATACCATCTCTGTAGAATTTGGAAAAATTCTTACGAGACTCTTGAAGTAATGCATGAAATTGTGCTACAAGATTTAACGGACCAAAAGATGCTTTAGATAGACTAGAAACCATATTGATGACTAGAGGATTAGTAGTAGTAAGATGTAATTGTGTAATAGATACAAGGGGTTTGAGGACAAATTGGGAATCTTCATTGGGTATAACATTCTTCCTTTTAGAAGGAGAGTAGCTTGTAGTACGTGATAGAGAAGGAATTTTGGTAAGTAAATCAAAATGAGCCCGTTGTGCCCAAAATGATCTGGTAGAACTTGAAAAACTACTACCCTTCTTTCTCTAGGAATACACTACTCAAAACTTGCAAGTGTGATAACTTGTAATGCCAATTAGAACAAGGAACTCAAATTCAAATGAAAGCAAGAAGTTTCCAAATATGTTCGTAATCCCCAACGGAGTCACCAAAAACTTGTTTGGTGGATATTTTGCAACCACCAATTTTGGATAAAAATTTAGTCACAAAATAGGATGACTAGCCATAGCGTGTGAGACAAAGTCTCTCCTATCTTAAAGGGAAGCCTCCCCCTTCTCATTGTTCTTTGGATCAACTCAAGGTAAGCAAGAAGTTGAGATATTTTTAAAAATATCCTTTCTTCTTATCTTTCATGAAAGAATTCACTTACTCATTGAGCAAATAATGGGCAGAGTGAATCTCTAAGTACACTTCTATCTAAAGTTGGAAACAATGATACCATTAAACTAACACTAACTCAAAAGCTAGCTGAAAGTGTACCAGTTTGTCTCTAAGTCTGATTGTGAGGCCTCGCCTCGACCCTTCGTAGCCTTAGTTGTTACATTATCATTTTGATACTCACGACTCGAGATGTCGAGACATTATCTGATACTTGAACATATCATATTATTTCATGTTGTGTGATGTTATTTTCAGATATTTGATGTTCGTCATTTAATGTTTTATGTATATGTATGTTGATGAATTAAGAAAAAGGTAGGATTAACATTTTTGTTTAAGATATTTTAAATGGTTAAGAATTGAATAGGATGAGAGGAACCTTGATTTTTATTATAGATGGATGTTTTAATTTATGTGATTCTTGATACATATATATACATATGTACATGTGATTTTTGGGACTACTGATGTGTGTAATGAGTGTGCAGATATTTTAGCCAAAGAAATTGACGGAGGAACATAACTGATCCCTATTAGCTAATTTTGGAAACTTTGTTGTTCGTAATTCAAGTATTGTATTGTGAGATGTATGTACGTATTTTTCTGTGATCAGTCAATGTTAATGTTCGTAACTATGTTCTTGTTGTGTCGCTTGACACTCGTGATTTTTTTATGTTCCTCAGTGTGTTGATTAGGGTCAGCTGTGTAACCTCTAGACCTAAGTCAGATTAACTTAATGTCTTTTTGCTAATTTGGTTCTTAATCGAGTTTAGTCATCCTTAATCCGAATTAGTGCTTAATCTGCATTTTAGAGTTGTTAGTTGGTCCTAATTTAATTCCTAGCTTTTTTTTGGCTCTAAACCTATTCCTAAGGCTTTAAAACATGAAATATTTATACCCAAGGGGTATGGGTATGGGTTGGGGGTCTTTTCCAACCCCTAAGGCCCTTTTATTGACTTTTGAGGTCACTCAAAAAGTCTCTTTTTGCGTTTGTGCGAAAATTGACTATGGCTACCATGAGTTGTCTCACCTTACCTCCACTTAGTGTTTAACCATAGTATGGATTGAGTTAGGAGATTCTAGATATTGTAGGTGGGTAGGAGAAGTTATTGATCCCTTTGGTGGTTGAGTTTGAGGCTTATTTAGAGGCCCTTCTTGGACTAGTTGAGTTTGTTACCCAATCTCTACATTTAGAGAGGAGTCTTGGAAGATTGAAGGAAGGAAGGGAAAAGCTCTACTCAAGCTTGTTCTTTGCCATTACCTCTTTGTGAAGGTAGAAATTCTCATCTCCCTTGTTCAAATTTTCATGTTTGTTTCATGCTTATGCTACCTTGTTGTTGTTTGAATGCTTGTATGTTTGTGGGTATGTTGGGTTGATTTGAAAACCATGTTATTTTGAATGATTTCTTTTCATGTTTATGTTTGCAATTTTGAAGCTTTCTTGTATGGGTGTTTTGGTATTACTCATCCTTGGATAGGGTAGAAGTGACCAATTTTGGGAAAGGTCTTTTTAGTTGGACTCCAACCAGTGCAGAGTCTCTTCTCAAGACGAGAAGAGGGAGAGAGGGTAGGGTGTTATGGGCCCCTACCTGTCAGCACAGACCACGCATGAGTTTTGGCATGTAAGAATGGAAGAACGAAAGTTCTTAATTTATAGCCCTGATTGTGCACCTGGTTTGGTGTTGTGTCTGACATCTCCTATTGGAAAAATTCACCTTTCCCTAGTTTTGATTCATTGTGAATCCTATTGTGAAAACCTTGTATGAATATGCATGGTTGAATTGTTTTTGGTCATGCTTGTTGTCACTTGATCAGATTTTGTTCCCTCCACGGTTCTTAGAAATGTGTTGCAGAAATTGATATGGAACCCTTGATGAGGGTCATGAAGGAAATTTAATTTAAGTGTTGTAATTCAGGATTGAAATCCTATGTAATTTGTATCTCAAAACCTTATTGTAATGGCAACGACATCGGGTTTTCTTCCTGGTTCTTTCTCGGCTGAGCCTTTCAATCAAGTATGCCAATAAAAATGGTGATTGAGTATAATGGTTTATCGTGTGATTCAATTGTAATTTTAAATTAGATGGATGCACATCAGAAATAAAATGTTATGATGATGGATTAATTAAGCAAAATTTTTATGTTTTCCTTATATGTTAAATATGAAAACTATGTTAAGGAAAGAAAATAATGGCTATGGTTGATATATTGCAATTCAAGTTGTATAGGAGATCAAATAAATAGGGTGTTAAGGTGACACAAACTATTGTATCCATGTTTTAATTCTATTCAAAATATAGACCAAAAAAAATATATATATATATATATACTTTGCCTTGTAATTCTATACTTAGAAAATATTTCAAAAAAAAAAATGTTGCAAGAGAGTAAAAACTCTCTGTCTTTTGTATGGGATAAGAATTGTTACCATTTTGGTAACAGAGAATCTAAAAGATTCCCTCATGATCCTTTTTGCTTTATTGAAATTTACATTTAAAATTAAAAAACAATAATAAAATCTATTTAAAAGAAAGAAAATATAACTAAATATCCTAAACTTACCTAATAAACTTTATGACTTAAATGTGTCACCATCTCCCCTTGGGCATTCCTCTTGAAATGAATTTTTAAAAAAAAGGTTTTATTAGAAAGTGTTTTGCAAGTCTTTGGTCATCACATGGGATGATGTCACTCTGCCCCATGTCCCATCCCCCATCTTCCCCTCTTCATTCTGAGTGCTCACTTCAAGTTGCATGGGAGTTATATTGTTTTTAAAAATTAAGCTTATTAAATATTTTTGAAGATCCTTGTTTTCCTTGCATTTTTTCTGGTTGCCCACATTTCTAGGGAGGTCTGCGCAAGTTTTGTTTGGGGCAGAGCGCTATGCCAAGGACATCACTTGGGAAGCGCTCCTTGGGAAGCGCTGCCGATGGAGTAGGGGTGGGGGGGGGGGTGTAGGGGGGTGTAGGGTGGGTAGTTTGGAATATAGGTTAAGGTTAGGGGTTTAGTTAGTTAGTATTTATTTATTTATTTTTAATTTTGTGATATATTTAAATGATTAAATTAAGTTAGAGTGTTAAGGGAGTTAGTTTAGATTAAGTTAATTTTAGTTATTTTTTATATATTTATGTTAATTTAGTTTGTTTTTAATATTATTTAGTTTTAATATTAAGTAAAGCTAGTTAGATAAGTTTTAAGTTGTGAGTGTATAATGTTTAGTTAGTTTTTAAGATAGTTGAATTTGGTGTAAGTTAGTTAGTTTTATATAATTTAAAATATTTTGTCAATTATAATAGTTTTATTTTAAATTATAGTTAGTGCAATGTTATATTAAATTATAAGTTCCTTTCTATTTCTTATGTTCTCTGAAATATTTAGATTAGTTTAGGTTAGTTAAGTTAATTTAGTTAGTGTTCTAAATATATATTTAAATATAATTTTTTTTAGTTTTGTAAACATTTTCTTTTAAATTAAAGTTAGTTTAGTTTAAATCTTAGTTTAGTTTAAAAATATGTGTGTTTTAAACTAAGTATTAGATTTAAATAGTATATTCAAGTTTTATGTATGCTCAATATTAGTTAGTAATTACAATAAATTTACAATGCTTAGTAGATTCAATCGATAGAAAGTTAATTAGTTACTTAGTTCAGTTTTAGTTAATAGATATTAAATAGTTTTGATTAGATTAGTAACGTAGTTAGTGATGTTCTTTTGCATCGATACATGTTACACGTTTAAATAATGGTTAGTAAAACTTTGGTTAAATGTAAATTTAGTTTACATGTTAAGAAAGTTAATCATTATGTTTGTGTACATAACAAGTTATGTTAGACTACTGAGATAAGGTAATTTTGTTCTACATAATTACCTTTAAGACTTATATATATTGTTGTTCAAATTATTTTAATCTATCATTGTAAAGTTAAAATGTAACTATTGTCAATATCAACTTAATAATGAGAGTATTAGTTTTACAATGTAGAGAACCTATACTTAAGCTGTGATTGCAAACTTATCTACTTAATGCATTTTAATTATTGTTTAAAAAAAAAAAAATTGTGTTTTTGCCCCATAGTTTGAGCATGACACCGATCGTACTTCTATACTATAAAAGCTTTACAATTAGAGTACAAAGACTCCTAAAAGTAAAAATAACTTAACTATTTTACAAATTAAGAAAGAAGTATAAGCTATAGGCAAAGCTTCTAGCTATATATTTCCATAATTGCTTCTAGTCAAAGGTCCAACTCCAATTGCTTCTTAACTCTTTTATATTTAATTACCAAGAATGCAAGATAACATGAATCAAAGATAACACATGTGAATTATAGAAAAAGCTTCTAATTCACACAAGTAACAATCTAATTCAATCAAAGTTAAGTCTAAATTGCTCCTTTGTATTCACTTTTCTCTCAAATAGTACTACACAAACAAAGTTTTGCTAGCACAATTTCTCCAGAGCTCTCTTGCATACAATAAAAGATGATTTTTACAATGAGGGGGCAGTCCTTTATATAGGAACATGATTTGAGAAAAAGATGGAGAGAAAAGTGGGAGCAACTCAATCAACTTTGACCTAGTCTAACTGGAAAAGAAATTATAGGGTTACATGAAACTGCACATGCAACTCGCATTACATGTATTTTTTTTTAATGTAGTGCATCCTCTTAGACCTACAAAAAAACCAAAAAAAAAAAACAAAAATCTTAAAGATTGTTTCTCAGTGCCTTGAACTTGACGATGACATTACGCACTGTAAGAAGATTAATAATTTCCATTGTCTTTGATATGGATTCAATCCTCGTTGCATCTGCATATGCTGATTATACTACCTTGGAATTTGTTTCCAGAAAATCCAACAAGTTCTTTGTCAAGGATTTATACATGACAAACTTGTTCATTGTGTGCTAACTAAAATCTTTAGAATTCACATCAGTATTGATCCTAATTGTATATTCTGAGCTTTCCCTTTCAACTACAATAAGATTACCATGTTCATTAAGAACCTAGCATCCCATTTGTTCCAAATCACAAGTAACACTTGTTTCAACTACTTGAGAATCTCTAATGGTTGCTTGCAACTTTGTAATCATCTTCCTCAATGTTTCCTCTTTTTAGCCAATAAGTCCTTAAAATATGAATAACATTTCACATGATGGAAGAATGTCACATGAGACCAAGGTATCTAGATCAAATTTTGCAATTTTACCCCAATCATTGAGGATTTCCTTCAAATCATCTGCTTCTCGAGTCAAATAAGAGATCAAGTTTCAATCTATTTCATTCATCTCTTTGACACACCTAAGAACTATGAATGTCTCTATGACATCTCGAACTCCTTCAAAGATGATTTTTCCTATCCAAGACTTGACGGCTTCAATCAAATTCCTTTCCTTGGATGTTTGAGACATAACAATGACACTCAAAGAAGATTGTTGCCAAATGACCTTGTTTAGGTGAGAAACCTCTTGTTTGAGTTTTTTTTCCTTGTCCCATAGCTCATGATTGATTTTTGACACATTAGCTAATGCATCTTGAGCATCTTGTAAACAACTCAGACATGATTGTTTCTTGATTTCAACCTTGGTGAACTTGTAATCAGAACAAGTAAGTTCTTCAACAGGTTTGTCAATCAAGGGCTCAACAACTTCTACAAATTTGGTTTTATCTCAATCAACCAAAATCCTTGAAACAATCTTATCTTTTAAAGATTTGGATATGATTTTCTTGACAAGGAGATTATCTAAAGGTACAACTAATTTTCTTCTCTTGTTTGTTATTCTGCCCAATTATGTAGGAAAGATGAAACTTTTATCTGCAAAAGTAGACTTAGTAGAGACCATTGGCATTGATGTAGATTATATCGCTGTTGTGACTAAAAAAAATTCATTCTACACAACTAAATGCATAGGAGCATGATGAGAAGGTTCTATCATAAAAAGCTCAAAAATCATCAAAGATATATCAAGTTGGGAAACTTGACCACTTGTAAGAGTTCGAAAATCCTAAAAAATATTTCCCAAATGTTCATATTGTTCATTTTCTAAGATGAGAGGAGAAATAGAAGAAATAGGAAGATCCATTGATTGACTTCTAAGATAGGAATAAAAAGTGTGAAAATAGTGGAGAATGAATCCACCTCATCATCTACTTCATCCAAAAAGGGTGCCTCATTTATGGATGGTGCACAAGTTTGTGTAGGCCTTGGGGGAGATATAATCATGAATTTCCTTTCTTCCTCCTCATCTTCTTCATCTGATTCTATCCTTGATCTACTATCTGATTCTTCCTCTGATTCTTGAACTAGTTCAGAGATTTGAGATGACTTAGACCCCTTTCCACCCTTTAACTTGAATTTGAAGGAATCCTTAGCATCAAAAGAGGAAGCACCATCTTTTCTTGTAATTTCCACCTACGACTGGCGTCTAGGATGGACAAAGCTTCCACAATCCAAACCTCACTTAGGATTAACTCTTTTTAGGCCTTTAATTTTTAGCTACTTATTGGTGTTTGCCAAAATAGATTGAAATCTATCCAAGATAAATGTACCTTCTCTCTACTGCCATTGAATAGGAAAAGGGCACCTCTTATCAAAACTAACTTGAAGAAATTCTAGATCAAGAATGTTGCTATCATCTTCAACTTGGAAATTTGAAAGAATATTCAACATGTAAGGATCGATTATCTACTGCAAAGTTAATTTGTAGTAGCCCATCTTCATTATATCTAGCTCTGTTGTCATATCAATCCATTGTCCTGGATGCGATGAACATGTGTATAAGCTCTCTTGATTTATGAATTTATTTCTTGGCAATCAAAGCTGAATCTAGCTTTAAACTTATTCAAGGTGATCAACTACAACTCTTCTTCCATGAGTTTCTAAAAGTTGGAAATTGAATGAAAATACAACCATATTGATTTACCTTTACCCATGCTACATCATATACCTCTTGATGGATAACTATTCATCAAAAAAGCACTAGAAATGCCTAAAGAAAGTATCTTGAATCTTTTGTAATGAAATTTACCATTATCCAGAGTGATTTGGTCATAGTAATTCCAAATTGGAATCTAAAAATGATCTCCTTTAGTTGATAAGCTAGAGAAAGATCCCATAGCAACAACAATGTAGATGAGGGAAGCACTCATATAAAAAAGCACTAAAGTTTCTACATTGAGAAATTACTGGAAAAGTACAGTGCTAATCAATTCTCCCCAAAAGATGTTTTGAAGATGAACTTGTACATGCATGACTCAAAATTAATAGAATCTTTGATACTACAAACTGTACTAAGTAGAATGATGAGATCTTTGTATTCTTGTTTGAAGTTAGACTGATGAATAGTCTTTTTCCATCTTGAGAGGTTATTCCTTTTATTATCTAACCAATATTGGTTAACATACTTTTGATAATCACCATTCTTCTCATTCTAGCTTGCGAAAGATGATTCTTGAGTTAGATCTACACACTCTGCATTATGTAGTACCTTGCAGATTAGCTCAATGACCTCTAGGTCAAGACTAATGACAACCTTTCAGTCAACATCCTTGACTGTCATTGATTTGGGGCTAAAAAATCTTGCACATCAAAGAACAAAATCAAGTTCCATGCTAGCCATAGGAAATGCAGACACCAAGTTAATGTGACTTCTTTTGATGTGCTTTATCACTTGGCCAACAAGAGTTTCTACTCTTTACAAAAAATCAGCCATGTCTACATGACTAATCTTTGTGTCTAGCATTTTATCAAGAACATATACAATTGATGATGGAGTTGCATGTGCCAACTCTTTATCAAATTGATATTTCATCTTGCCTTTGGATTTGGATTTTGATGGTGAAGGCATCTCTTGCACTTGCACTGCAACATAAAAATCCCAAAAAATAAACACATCATTATAGGGAATCACCATACAATTTAACTCTCAATTAGCAACAAAGATTCAAAAATAGATTGGAGAGATTGTAGATCCAATGAAATGATCTCAAAAAGAAATCATATACAAATTTAGTGAATGCAGATGAAATGTGAATGGAAACAAAATGCAGAATGAAGTGTTATGAAGGTGGAAAATAAAGTATTGAAATGAATATGTGTGAAGGTGAAATGCATGGGAATGCATGCGAATGGAGATTGCCAATTTTCAAATGTGACTTAGGGTTTTCAAGATGTTATTGCATAAAAAATAACTACATGTAAGTGTAACATGTAACAAGGGACGATGGATGAGATGTGATGCGAATGTAGATGGAGGATGATCTTTTACATGTAAGTGTGGGTAATCGATGAAATGCAAAGGGTGGAAAGATGCAGAAAATGGAAAAAAATGTATTTTCTCATGAAGGCATGAGTGCATATGGAGAGATGGAAATAGAAAATGGAAGAGGGACAATGGAATTTATAGTCATCTTTGGTGAAAAAGTGAAGTTGAAGTACATGAAAATGACATTTCTTGACTTTTCAAAAAGTGACTTTAAGTCAAAAGATGGGGTTTTGAGATGCAATTACACGTAAGGCATTTCATGTAATTGTGTTGTGCGAGTGAATAAAAAAAGTGAGATGAGTGAAAATAGAAGTGGAAAATGAGATTACATGTATGTGCAGATGGTGAATGAGATGGGAAACATGTAATTGCATTTTTTTAGATGGGATGCAAAGTGTTGTGATATGGAAGATGGAAATGGAATGTGATGATGCTTTCACATGAAATGAAACAAGAACAAGTTCTTGGGAAGGAACTTGTAACTTCTCCAAAGTGTAGAAAACTAGAAAGTAAGCACACAAAACACAAAAACTTCAAAAGAAAAATGTACCTTTGGTAAATGACTCAAACATGTCAACAAACTAAGCACTTCAACATGCAAATTCGAATTTGGAGATTGGGAAAAAACTAAAGACATGAAAATGAACAATTTCTTTGTTTTTAAAGAAAAAATGCACTTTCCATGGTATTGATTTCAAAAAGTGGCAATCATCAAGCAATAATGCGCATTAAATTAGTAAGATAAGAAAAAATTAAATAGAAAGAAAGAAAATGTCCACTTACATTAGATTTAGATGCCAAAAATAATGTAAAAAATGCTACAAAGATGAAAGTTTCTTCAAAAACACTTCGAATCTTTCAAACCTTGCAAATTCAAAATGGAGAAGGCATCAAATAAGGCATTTTTAATGGTAGATTCAAAAAACATGCCCTATTCTTTCTCTAAAATCCAACATTCTTAGTTGCAAATGCCATGGGACATTTTTGGTCAAAAAAGTGATTCTTCAAGGTATGCAAATAAACTGTTTTGGCTTCCAAAGTTGAAAACGTATACCAATATATAATGTAAACACCACAACATGTAAAATTTATTCCTCTTGGGGCAAAAACGTGAGCTAAAAATGATGTATTTTGAAGATCTCTCCAAAAACGTGCCCTTGGAAGGAACTTGGAAAAGTATTTTTTAGCAAGATAAATCAATTTCCATTGCTTGAGAACCCATGGCTAAGAAAAAAAAGACTGTAGTAGAGAAGATTTCATGAAAAACCATGAAGTAAATCTCCCACAATCTTCAGAACTGGGTTCTTGGATGCTCTTTACATTTGTTCTTCTAAAAATGGGTGTCTAGAGGGCAAGAATGCAAACTTTTAGTGCAAAATGCACCTTTTAGTGTCCATAACATGTTTTAAAAGATGCATAAGGTGAAAATCACACCTTTTGGTGTCCATTGCATGTTTAAAAATCCCTCCATAGTGTAAAACACACCTTTTGGGAGGCATGGCATGTTTTAAAATACGCATTTGGTTTAAAAACCCACCTTTTGGGTTGATTGCATATTTTAAGTGAAAGCTCATGTTTTAGATGTAATAGCATATTTAAGTTATAAAACTCACCTTTTTGATGTCATTGCACATTTCAATTGAGTTATATGCAATGAAATAAAAAATGTGCACTTTTGATGACCTAGATATGCAATGGCATGTAAAAGGTCCACTTTTGATGGACTTAAGTTTCTAAGTTGAAAATTATATGCAATGGCATGTAAAAGGTCCACTTTTGATGGACTTATGTTTCTAAGTTGAAAATTATATACTGTGTCATATAAAAGGTCCACTTTTGATGGATTTTACATGTAATGACATACAAAATGTCCACTTTTGATAAATTTTAAGTTATTTAATAAGTACAAGCCAATTTAAATTTGTTAAAATATTACTTAAGCGGGACATAAATTATATTTTCATATCATGTTAATAATATAATATGTTAATACCATTTGAAAAGTAATATTTATTAGAGCATTTAATTTAAATACTAAAAAATAAATAGAACTATATAGTTAATATAGTCACTTAAGCGAAAAATAAAAAAGTAACTCAACTTAAAATTATAACATAAAGTGCACTATAGTTACTTTAAGTGAAAATTTAAATGATAAAGTAACTTAAAAACATAACATAAAGTGAATTTAAGTTATATTTTTCAAAAAGTGAATGTCAAATAAAAAATATAACATGATATTTTTAATTCGTGCTTTTACATTTAAAAAGGTCCATGTTTTGGGCACTAAAACAACCATACGTCTTGACTAATAACTTCAATTACATTCTAGGTTAGATCAAATCGAAGAGAAACCAAAAGTCATGACTTGCACAAGACCAAATGACTAAAAACCAACAAACACACACTCGAAAGAAAAGAAAAGGATGATGAAGGCCTAAAAAATCAAGCATAGGCTTGATAGAAAGAAAAATGAAAAGGACTTGATGAAAGCCTTTAGTAAAACAATTTGATATACGAATTGGATTTGATTGATTGAGAAACATTAAGCAATTTAATATCAAATTCAACTTAGAGAGATGTGAAACTAGTTTGAAAAAGTTTTGTATTGTTACCTACATTTTGTGTTGACAAAATGTAGGACAAAAAAATTAATAAAATGAAAAGAAGGCACAAAAATTACCTTGAAAATAAAATATGAGGATCCACTCAGATTCAAAAAATGACAATAAGAAACTAGAACTATTCTAGATTCAATAACTATGGAGGTCAAAGGATAGGGAAAAATCCCATGGTCCATGTCAAGATAGGTTTAGGTATGACCTTGGTAAGGGATGAGGTTGTCTCTTCTATGCATGAAATTTGAGGCTCTGTATAAGATTGTGTAACATAAAACCCAGGTCTACAATTTTAAGTTTTGTAGTTCCAAAATCTATTAGTCTACACCTTCAAGAAAGAAAAAGGTATTTTGTTTGGGTAAGGGGATTTTATTAGTCAAGACCCTATTAAGGAATTGACCTTAAAGAGATAAATAATGTAAAAAAAGACAAATATAAGTATTTACCTTGCTTATAAAATTTTTTGTTGAAGAATTTATATTTGTTCTCAACAAAGATTTATCAATGCTTGTAAGATGTCAATGGTGAATGATGTAGGATGTCTCCAAAAATTACAAGACCCATTAATACCAAATCATAGATCAATAAATGAAGATATTATCTTGAAATGATCCTTGGAAACTTTCTTGAATGGATGATTCTTTGAGTCTTTCTTGCAAAAGAGTGCTCAGTGATAGCTTGCACATGTAATGTATGGGTTTCTTTTATAAATCATATATTTGTATATATGGAAAAATTAAGTGAGTAAGCCTCTTTTTATGGTGATTTTAGAATCAAAATTGAAAGGGCCGAATGCACTGGACAAGAAAACAAATTTAAAAAGCTAAAAATAGGTCTGGGATTGAAGCAAAACCCGTTGGGCAAGGAATGACCTTATCTATTTCCTGGGAGTGAGGAATGGCTTCATACCTTACCTTAGGGTGAGGGATGAAATTGGACATTACCTTTAGCTTTTTGACCCCAAAATAACCTTGAGCTCTCAAGGATGCAAAAATGGTCATCGAAAATGGGGCAAAAACTCAAGAATGATAGAAATTATAACATAAGTACATGCATGAATCAAGGAGATAATTAAACGGGGTAGTAAAAGGTCTTACAAAGTAAGTGATTCCATTTTAAGACAATATAGTGGTAATAGAAATGTTAGGATGGTGCAAACCAATTGGGTTAAGGGTAGGGTTTTTGAACTTACGGGGCTAGACAGGGATTGGTAGCAGTGAAATGAGGTTTTATGTGCTTAGATTCCCCTCTAATTTAAAGGATTTTGACGATGATAATATATTTTATTCCTTTTTTCTAATTTTTGGATCTTTCAACTTTCTTGTCTACCATTTTTGGCTCTTAGGTTCCCTATTCTTATGAGGTTCTTACTTAGGCGAGTTAGAAAGGAGATGAAACTAGAGGTTAAATGTATTCTCTCAATTTTTAAATTGTTGTAGTCTTGATTCTTTGTAGTAAAGTAATTTATTTATATGTTCAATTTTTTGGGTCAAACTTTATTGTTATTTTTATATATTACTTTCATATAGTTCCTAATGCATGTTTTGTGTGGTTTTTGATCCTCCATGGGGTCCTCTAGGGATTATTTCTTGAGTTTAGGGGCTTAGTGGGAGCTTCATTTTCTCATTCCATTATTAGGAGTTAGGTCATTCTATTTTTTGTGAGTACATTGGTTGTGTGATCATTCCCTATTAACCTTAGTTTGGATGACTTTCTCATTCAAGGATCTAATGGATATTTATTTATACTTAGCTTTGTTAAGGAGGATGGATTGTTTTTTGGTGGGATGTTGTCTACTCAAGTGCTAGGTGGAGGGGAGTCTTTGTGGGAAGATGAATTTATTTTTATTCTACCCTTGCCCCTCTTTGTATAGGCTACTTCCCCTATTCTATAGAGCTAGTCACTTGTTTGGGGTTTCTTTTGATCTTGGTCAAACAACTCCATCTATCACATTTTGGGGGTTTAGTGTTTTTCTATTTTTGGGCTGCAATGACTATTTTTTGTTTGTTTCTTGTAATCTCGGATTTGGACCATTATCTTGTGGTTATTAAATATTTTTATGGGTTTGAAACATATGTGGCTTTTTAACTTTCCACAAACTACTTCTATTGCTCTTGTTATTTTTTTTGTTGGTGGGTGAAGTTCTTCATGGAACTTTGAGTGCCTTTGGGCCTACTATTGGATATAGATGATTAGAGAGGTGGATTGGTGCTTTTAATGGGAGAGTTTTTTTAACCTTTATTTTATTGGAAGTTTTATATTTGAGGCACTCATGTTGGTTTTTAAGATAGTTGTATTTAGATGCACACGTGATTCTTATGGCTCTTCCTTTGGCATAGACTTCTTGAATGCTTGCAAGGATTGAACGGTAAATGTATAGGGTGAAGGAATGAATTTACTTGGTTTCTTGGTCTCACATTTTTTGGCATGATTTTGTTGGATTTAAATAAATTTTATTTTTGGAGTATGATTTTTATTTTATTTTTCATTTATCATTACCCATTTTGAGTTTGTGTGGCTTTGGTCTAAATCAAAAATCTCAATCTTGTCTATGCAATAGGTAGAGTTATTTTTTTGGGTAAAGGCCTATTCTAATAATTTTGGATATATTTTTTCTCAAAGTTTGTTGAAAGGGATCTTGTTCTTATTCTTGATTTTTTTAAAAAAATATAAGATTCTTTGTTTTCTTCTATAATGACTTCTTTTTTAGTATCTCCTATTGAGGTAGAGAGTTCACATATGGAGGTAAATATATTATTTTTGAGGTGAACTAAGGATTTATTTCTTTAGATATTATCTTTGTCTCATGTATATCCTATTGAGATGGGTGTTTTTCCTATTTAGGTTGAGAATGTTATGCAAAATAGGTGGTTTTCTTCTATAAGTGGACAATTATTTATCTTTCTCGATTTATTAGTTGTAAAAATTTTAATGTATATATTCTTCCTATTTTCTTTACTCTTTTTCCTACTGAGGTGAAGGCTTTGGAAGGAGAAAAGAGCTCATAAACACATTGTTGGAAGATTTTGGGATCCTTTTCAATACCTATTGATAAGGTAGTGGGAGCTTATCAAAACTCTTTGTGAGTTATGCAGAGCAATGGGTTTAGTGTTGTTGCACCTTGGGGTTATCTTTCTTATCCTTTTTAATTTTTTGGTTGATTATCTAATTATGGGATTGTTGGTGTTGTGCATTCTATTCTTTGAGTGAACTATAATTAAATTTTAGATCCTATCAAAATTTGTATATACATGGTTTTACAACCCATTCACAACCTATTTTACCTTTGATAAAAAAAAAAAGTTATAAGAATTTAACATTCATAGAACATGTAATTTATAATATAATTTCATATTATCATCTAATAAAAAAAAAAAAAAAAAAATAAAAAAAAAAAAAAAAAAAATATATATATATATATATATATATATATATATATATATATATATATATATATATATATATATATATATATATATAATAATAATAATAATAATAATAATAATAATATATTATAAGAGGTATTTGTGTACACATCTAAACTAAAAATCATCACTAAGAAAGAGCCCACAACAAAGTGTGATGCAAGAGAATCCTTTGTTTCCTTGCTATCTAGCTCATCTTTGTTCATTTTTCCTATTAGTGCCAAGTTCTAGTGGTTGCCGAGCTATAATTACTACCGAGTTGTCTAGTGTTGGCCAAACATTTTTGTATGTGTTGAGTTGTCTAGTATTGAGTGAGCATTTATTTGCGTGATGAGTGAACTTGATGTCTATTGATGTTTGGTTCCTTCTTTGATTGATTTTGTATGTGATTGGTTCTTAATTTTAGATGACTTACATATTTAATTTGAATCATGAATTTAATGTTAGGATCTTATCTTGGGATGTGTATAGACCATTTTGAGTTTGACCTTTCTATTACATAAAGATATAGAATCTTATATAAGTCATTTTGGAAAGAATAAAAGGTGTGTTTAGGTTTAGGTTAGGTATCACTTATAGAGTTTCGAAGGGAATGCAAAGTAGAAGAACTGGAAATTTGAATTAAGGACCTGTAAAAGCTCTAAGTCTAGGATTTCATAATCTCTTATTGGCCGTAACTCATAAGGCCTTATAAATGGGCATGCATGATAATAATTTGATGAATTAATAAAGTGTTTACTATTATTTCTCTCCTTGGTGTTGTTCTTTGTGTTATTTTCTTCTATTGTGTTACTCAACAAGGTGATTGGATGGTTAGGAGTACCTTTGGCCCTAGCTTTTTGATTCCCCTTACATCAGTTGGTATCAATGCTCGAGGTTCATCCTTGTGGAGATTGCATCATGTAGAACCCTAAGTTAGATTTGGTTGTAGGGTGGAAAATCTATAGATTTGACCTATAACTTTGTGAGGGTAACAATCTTGCAAGACATTGTTTGTAAAGATGATTTGAGGTAGAAATGTTAACACTACTATTATGGACATGTTGAGAAAAATTGCATCCACATTAGATGTTGTGGAGAAAACCCAGAGGAGAGGAGCACATATTGATTATGTGAGTGATGATGAAGCAATGACAAAAAATGCTAATCCAAAACCTAAGGAAGATCAAGATGAAGAAAGATTGTTGAGAGTATTGTCTAGGGCACATTCAAAGCATGTTGTGGAAGTTGTTCCTTATGATGGAAAATTGGAAACCAATGTTGTATTGGATTGGATCTATGATATAGAGTAGTTATTTGAGTTTGAAGGCACTCCTGATAATAGGAAGGTAAAGATTTTAGTCACTAGGTTGAAAGGTCATGCCTCACTATGATGGGAGAATTTGCAAACTAATAGATAGAGAAGAGAAAAAGAGAAGATTAGGACCTGGTTGAAAAAGGTGAACAAGGTGAAGAAGAAGTTGATTCCTTCTAATTACTAAGTTAGATTATTGAGGAAAATGCAAAATTTGAGAAAAGAAGACATGATTGTGAAAGAGTACACTAAGGAATCCTATAGATTGGATATCAAATCTGGATGTGTGGATGATGAGGTTGAGAAAATGCAAGATATCTACATGAATTGAGATATGGAATTCAAGATGAGATAAATTTTGTGAAGTTGAAAATTGTGGAAGAAGCATACCAATATGCCTTGAATAATGAGGAGATATTGATAAAGAAGCATGAAAAAAGATAGAGAGATAGAGGTGGTAGATCTGTAAGAGGAAAATGTAGATCCTATGGAGAAGGTGGCAGATTTAACAATTCTAAACAAGATAAGGAAAAATCTAAATGGAAAGTTGATTAGAAGGATACGATCAAGTGGAAAGGTGGTAATTTCTACCAAGGAGGTACTAGTTCTCACTCAGGAAGAGGTAATTCTTATTCTAGAGGAGGTTTTCATGGTAATTGTTTTAGATGTGGCAAAGAAGTGAATAGATCCTTTGAGTGTAGATACTCTAGTAAGAATGAAAAAGGTAATAGAAATGATGTGATTCAAGGAGACCTTGAGGGTTGACCAAGTGGATGTAAGGTTGGAGAAATATGATGGTGAGGAGAAATTTGTGTAATAAGGGAATTGATGAGGAACCAGTCCTCAAGAGAAGTCTTTTTAAAACCAGATGTAAGATGATTGGAAAATGTTACAAAGTGATCAAATAGTGGAAGCTTAAAAAAATGGCATCAGATGAGCTGGTTACAAAGTTGTAGTTATAGTGGTTGAGACACCATAAAACCTATCATGGGTCATGGATCAAGGATGAGCATAAATTTTTGGTAAGTGAGCAATGTGTTGTGAAATTCAAGATTGGAAACTATTTTATGAAGTTCTGTGTGATATTATGCCTATGGATTTTTGCCACATTCTGTTGGGTAGACCTTGGCAATATGTTAGATATGCTATGCATGATGGAAGATTAAACCAATGTACTCTTTGGGTAAATGGATAAAATAAAATATTGTTACCTTTGATTGACTCTCATGATAAGGTCAATTGTACTATTGTGATAATTTTAATGGCTAATGGAAAGAAATTTGAAAAAAGAGATGAAAAGGAACCAAGTTCGGTTTTCTATAGTTCCTAGAGGGCCAAGTTGTGGTAGTAATGGCCAAGTGATAGATATACTTCGAGCAATAGAAGATAGTAGATACTGAGTGACAACAGGAATTGATAGTGTAAGATTCGTGCTAGTCAAAATTGAAAGTTTGTTGAATGAGTACAAGGATATTGTTGTATTTCCACTAAGAAGTATAAGTCATTGTATGGATCTAATTCCTACAGCTAGATTTTCAAATAAAGTACCATATATATTGACACCTACTGAGAATGAAGAACTTAATAGACAAGTGCAAGAGTTGTTATAGAAATTTTTGATTAGAGAAAACTTGAGTCCATGTAATGTACCTATTGCATTGGTACCTAGGAAGAATGGAGAATAGATGATGTGTATTGATTCTAGAGGTATTAAAAAGATCACAGTGAAATATAGGGTTCTTATGTCGATGATGGATGATATAATGGATTGTTTGATGGAGCAAAGTATTTTACCAAAATTAATTTGAAGAGTGGTTATCATTAGATCAAAATAAGAGAAGGTGATGAATGGAAGAATGCTTTCAAGACAAAATATGGTTTATATGAATGGTTGGTTATGCCTTTTGGTTTGACTAATGCACCTAGTATTTTCAAGAGGTTGACTAATGCACATTTCTATACATATTCCAAAATCCAAATAAAAATAAAATAAAACTCACTCAACTTGTGCTAAGTGACTTACCTCAAGATCCTTCACAAAAATAATACAGACCATGAAAAATGGGTAGAGTTAGCAAGAAATTTTACAAAAAAACATATCATAGAAGACATTTTCAAAAAGAAACTAGCCATAACTAGTTAAATGGATCTAGTTGTTGATTAGCTAGGTTGATTATAAATTCCTATAGAAATGTCATCACATTAGGTACAATAAAATGAACAATCAGTTTTTCCCAACTAATAGGATCAAATACAATTTTCCAAGGTGATAAAATTGCATATGCAAGGAATTGAAGAATAACATCAGTGAAGAGTTGAGTGTAAGGAGTTGAAGAAGAAAGTTATGCTTCTATGTAAATGCCATAATAACAAGGCTCATTCCCTTGTAGAAGCCTCTTCCACAATGATATTACCTCTAAACCATACAAATGATGTTGAAGTGGTTCCCAACCTTGAAACACTCTTATAAGCTTTTGATACTTGGGGTCATCACAAGGAGATTGTGCAAACACTTGAAACACTCTAATAAGCATTTGATATTTGGACTATAAATTCTCAAAGACACTTGCAAGTGATTCCAATGTCATAGTACCTACTACAACACTTTCTTGGATTCTATCCACTAGCTCCCATAATATCCTCTATGTTGTCTAGCTATTATTTCTATCATGCATTCTCTTTCTAAAGCCACTTCTTCTTCTTCCTTCCTAAAGATGCTCCTCCTTTTCTCTCATGCCTTAAAGTTTTGATTATCAAGATTCTAAATATCCGCCTCTACCTTATCTAAAATCAACTTCACATTATGTGTAACTCTAGCATAGGTGTTTGATCATCAATATCTTTCATTTCAACATTCAAGTTTTCAAGATTGGTCAACACCCTCACTTGCAAACCTCTCATGTCAAACACTTTTTGTACTATTTCAACACCATGTTCTTTCTTTTGAGCTAAAAGTTCTTCAAGTGCATTTTCTTGTAAAACATTATTTTTTTTTAACAATTATAAACTCTTAGAAAGTGCATTGTTGTTTTCATGTATGCATGTATATATACTAATGAATAATAATAATGTTTTCATGTATTGTAAAATAATAACTAACATTACCATTGGATCATATAATAATGAAGTAATCAACCCAATTAATCAATAGCTGCACCAATTTAACTTCTATTTCCAATGTCATAGTACCTATCACAATAGTGGCTCCCATAATATCCTCTATGTTGTCTAGCTATTGTTTCTATTGTGCAATCTATTTCTAAAGCCACTCCTTCTCATTCTCTTTCTAAAGCCACTCCTTATCCTTTGCTCTCATGCCTTCAATTTTGATTGTCAAACTTCTGAATATCTTCCTCTACCTTATTTAAAATCAACTTTACAATGTGTTGTAACTCTGGCATAGGTACTTTGTTATTAATAGCTTTGATTTCAGCATTCAATATTTCAAGATTGGTCAACACCCTCACTTGCAGACCATTTTTGTACTGTTTCAACACCATGTTCTTGCTTCTAAGCTAATAGTTCTTCAGATGCATTTTCTTGTAAAATATTAATTTTGTTGAATAATTATAAACTCTTAGAAAGTGCATTGTTATTTTCATGTCTGTATGTATGTATGTATGTATATATGTATGTATGTATACATATGTATGTATGCATATATATATATATATATATATATATATATATATATATATATATATATATATATATGTATGTATGTATGTATGTATGTATGTATGTATGTATGTATGTATGTATGTATGTATATAGATCTTGTGGATTGTGGATTATGGATTATAAAAAAGAAAGAAAAAAAGAACACAATATTAATCATTCTCCATTTGTTTTAATTGATTATGGAGAGTTGCACATGAAAGAGGGTGGAGAGCTTTGAACAAGGGTGGAGAGCTCTGAACGTTGGTGGAGATCAATGGAGATCTAGGATTTTGTTGGCATTCCCTTGTGATCTCAATGCCCTTTCATATATAATTTTCTTCAAGGGGAGAAGATGTACCTATATAAATGTTCTTTTCTTTTCCTTCTAAATGTTGGCTCCTGATTTAACAATTTTGAAAATAACCAAGAAATCAGACCAATACATCTAAGATTAGAAAATTCCTATGATAGATGCACTTGACTACAATCTTGGGCCAACTATAAGGATAATTTCTTCTTCTTCTTCAGGCTTTGTAAGACCTAGGTGGGTGGACCTCAGATTCTTTATATGGTACTAGTGTAAAGGCATACAATTGAATCTCAATAACAGATAAAATCCCTTAATCTTCTATGTTTATGCAAGCATTCATGGATGAAATAGCTAATAAAAGAGCACATGAACCTAATAAACCAAGTGAGGGAAAACCTTTTAGCTCCTTAAACATAAAGGGAAAGATATTCAATTATGATTTGTAACTCAACATAACCTAGGTATGCAACAATAGAGGACATGCACTCTCAAAGGTGACCAATCCTTTATCCATCAGGCATCAACTAAACCTTCACATATAGATAGACATCTTAATATACTCATATACTCAGATATCTGATCTCTCTACTTGACTTGCAAACATACATCAATCTTCATAAAAACTCTCATACTTATGGTAATATCCTCTTGGTGTAACTTACAACCCTATCAATGTAAATAAGCATTTACATGGATCTTTGTTCCACTAGCAAATTTATCTAGACATACAACCTTATAGGAATGCAAACAAATTTAAGCTCTTCATTCTTAAACACAAAACATTGCAAGTAACATAAGTAGGAGATGAGAATTAGAATGAAACTAAAAGAGATGAAGCTCTTGTATTAATTTCCTTGAGAACAATACATCATCTTTATGCCAAAATTCAAAAAAGAACACCAAGAGATGACTGTGTAATATAACAATGCTTCAAAAGAGATACAATACTATTATTCACAACAGAGGAACACTGAGAAAAATGGTATCACAACTCTAAAAATTGGAGCCAACCTTGTGGTCTCACAAGCCATACAAATTGGAACCCTTTCAATGAGCAGACAAGGAAGATATATAGGAGAAAAGATATTTCAAGAATTGCCATCTGAAACTGACATGTGTCCCCCTTGAAATGTCTTCAATCTAAAGTTGCTGAAACTGAACTTCCTTCAACTGCCTGGAATTAAAACCATCAAATATGCAACACAAATATTTGATATATCTCACCTACATAATCTACAAAATATCTCATGGAGAAAATATCAAGAATACATCATAAAATGTGCTGAATCTTGAAATTTGATTTGGCATGTCATATCTACTTTTTGTTGGCAAAAACTTGATTGCTTCCAACTGCATTTAAAAACATCAAATCTCCCTCAAAATTTTTGATGAAGTCAAAACTGATATAATATGGTCAAAATCTAATTGCAATTCAAATTGGAAACACAATTCTACAATTTTGACTGAGAAGCCCCCAAAATTACAAAATCCTCATATAGCCACTTTCAACAAACACCTACACAAAATCTAATCATGGAAATGGAAAATTCACTTCTTCCCAGTTCCAATGGTATATTATACTGCATATTTTGGAAAAAAAATGGTGCCCCTAAGACCAAATCAAAATTCTGGCTCCCGGGCTGTGAACAGTCATATAAAATTGAAATTTAAAAAATTACATAGTCGAAACTATACAAAATCTGAAAATTATTAAAATCTTTCAATTTTATGAACTTTTGCGTTGAAAAATTTCAATCATAATTTTTAATATAATTTCAATTTTATATCTTCTTTATTCCTCCCATGCCAAGTGTTGAATACCTATTTGTTGAAATGCCCAAGCAGGCCCCACCTCCTAATGTGCATTTGAAATATTTCAATTTTTCATTTACCATCCTTCCTCAATGTCGCAACATCTCTTCATTCAAATTTGACCCCTTTGATCTTACGACAACACCATATTAATATTTCAAATCTTTAAAAATTCCCCCTATTATCTCCCATTGTAGCATCACATATGATGAGTTTCACTCCCACCACCTTAAAATTTTTGTAAGATCGCGGGCCTCTAAATTTAACCCCTTGACCTTACAAAATTTGTAAGGTCGTGAACACTTTCCTTCCATCCTCCAATTTCATGCAAAAATTGTGACATCACACACCTTTAGTTTTAACCCTCCGATGCTACGAATTGGCCGCCTCCCTTGAAGGTCAAGACACATGCCCTGGTGGCTGGATGGGCCCCTCCATGCAAGCAGCAATATCCAAGAGCTAGATTTCTTTCAATACACCCTACAATTGACTGCCTGGGTATTAAAAAAGTGAATATCTTTCCCACCTTGCAAATGTGGGATATTGGCGATAGATCTTTCTGCTATATTCCTGCTTTGGACATGGGTCTCTTTTTTTCCCCATGCTATTGCCATGGATTCTTTGTTAGTTGCCTCCTAGATGGAATCCTAATTCAGAATGTGGGTGCCGCTCTATGTTGTGGCATGAGACTGAAAAGAAAACCACCTGTCAAACCATGGGTGACACTATCTGCAGGTGGTGCGATGTTGACCTCAAACATTGGTTGACTTCTCTAAAACATGGATGAACACTCCTTTAGAAGTCATGGGTGACCTTGTCTTTGATGCGTGAGTTGCCCCCTACCTCATTTGTCTCTCATTTTTCCTACAATTTCTAGATGTGGGATGTTGTTTGTAGTAGTCTACAAGTCACACGAAATGCACCTTCATTGTTGTGGCTTGCATTGGATCAAAGTACCCTCACATTTGATGTGGATTGCAACTTTGTCTATCATGAATGCTCATTTGGCACCCCTGCTAACTCTGCTAGGCGTGGTTTCATCATTTATGTATATTGAGTTTTCCCCTCAGGCACATGGATGAGTTAAACTTATGGGTAGTGGTTTCAAATGTTGACTATAATCTCCTTCAATGTCATGGCACCCAATATTTTTTTTAAACATGCCATGGATGCTGATAAACACATATTAGATATTATCCCTCTTCATCCTTTTCAAACAAGATGATAAATATATAAAAAGAATTATAGTGATTGACACCATTATATTCTTTCCTCTAAAACATCTTTAAATTCCCTCGAGCTCTATCAGTCTTGATGGATTTAGTCTGTGTAAGATTCCTCCTCGTAGGTACTTGTTAAATATGAATTTCCTTGTTAATTTTGTTTTAGGTGATTAGAATGGATATGAAATAATGTTTTATGGTTAGATGTCTTAATAAGAATTGAGATCCTATTACATTCATGTTTTAAATAATTAAGTAATTCAAGAACCAACTACATTATCTCGACTGTTTAAACATTAAAATTTTACTAACAATGATACAAGGCATTTTCACCTAATGATAAGGGTGTTGGTTTTCATATCTTGATGATAAATTTTTATGTCGCAATAGTTCTATATTCCTTAAGTGGCAATGTTTATGATGTTAGGTATATGCATGCCTAATGATGATTTTTCTAGCATTATAATCTAAATTAATGAATAAGTTATGTTTAATTGATTATGTGATTTTTTGATGATTAAATGTGAGTAGAAAATAATTAAATAGTTAATTATGTGAGAGATTCATGTTTTGATTTATGTAACGATCCAAATAAGCTTTGAATATATGTGCATGTGATTTTATGGGGCTACTGATGTGTGCAATGAGTGTGCAGGATATTTTAGTCGAGAAACTCGACGGAGGAACAAAACTAATCCCTATGTGCCATTGGTGGAAACCTTGTTGTTGGTATCTTAATTGTATTGTGAGATGTATGAATGTATCTTTTTGTAATTTAGTAAATGTTAACGTGTTGTAATAGTATTTTTATAGTGTCGCTTGACACTCGTGAATTGTTTATGCATTCCAACATGTTAGTAAGGGTTATCTATGTAACCTTTGGACCTAAGTCGAACTAATTTAGTGACCTTTTCGCTAATCTATTTTTTAATCCAGTTTAGTTACCCTAATCTGGATTAGTGCTTAATCTGCATTTTGGAGTTGTTAGATGGTCTTAAATTATTCCTAGCATTTGTTTGGTTCCAAATCAATTCCTAAGGCCTTAAAAAATGAAATATTTATACCCAAGGGGTATGGGTATGGGTTGGAGGCATTTTCCAACCCCTAAGCCCCTTTTGTTGACTTTTGAGGTCACTCAAAAGTCTATTTTTTCCTTAGTGTGAAAATTGAAAGTTGTTACCATAGGTTGAATAACCTCAAATCCACTTAGAGGATAACCTTAGGTTAGGTTGAGTTAGAAACCTCTAGATCTTTAGGCAAGTGGGGGAAGTTATTGCCCTTTTTGGTGGTTGAGTTTGGATGTTATTTAGAGACCCTTTTTGGAGTAGTTTTGATTGTTACTGAATCTATACATTTAGAGAGGAGTCTTGGAAGATTGAAGCAAGGAAGGGAAAAGCTCTACTCAAACTTGTTCATTTGCCATTACCTCTTTGTGCAGGTAGGAATTCTTATCTCCCTTGTTCGGATTTTCATGTTGTTTCATGCTTATGCTACCTTGTTGTTGTTTGAATGTTTGTATGTTTGTGGGTATGTTGAGAAGCTTTGAAAACCATGTTATTTTGAATGATTTCCTTTCATGTTTTTGTTTGAATTTTTGAGATGTTCTTGCATGGGTGTTTTGGCATTACTCACCCTTAGAGAGGGCAGAAGTGGCCAATTTTGGGAAATGGCATTTTAGCTGGACTCCAATAGTGTAGAGTCTCTTCTCAAGATGAGAAGAGGGAGAGAGGGTAGGGTGTTATGAGCCCCTACCTGTCAGCACAAACCACGCATGAGTTTTGGCATGTAAGAATGGAAGAACGGAAGTTCTTGCTTTATAGCCTGGATTGGGCACCTAGTTTGGTGTTGTGTTTGATGTCTCCTGTTGGAAAAATCCACCTTTCCCTAGTTTTGATTCAATGTTGAATCCTGATGTGAAAACCTAGTATGCACATGAATGTCTGATTTAGTTCTAGTTATGTTGTTTTGTCACTTGGTCAGTTTTTGTTCCCTCCACGATCTTAGCAATGTATTGCAGAAAATAATATGGATCCCTTGATAAGGGTCATGAAGGAAATTTAATTTTATTGTTGTAATTTTTGGATTGGAATCCTATGAAAATTGTATTTAAAACCTTTGTTGTAATGGCAACGATGCCGAGTTTTCTTCCTAGTTCTTTCCCAGCTGAGCCTTTGAATCAGGTCGTCAATAAAATAATTATTGAGTAATATCACTTCTCTTGAGATTTTCGTATTTTTCTTTTTAGTTATAAGAATGAATATCAAAATGAGATAAATAATTATGTTCAATTATGCAAAAATTCACTTTTCAAAAATGTTAAAGACAAAATTTTTGTTATGTTGGGAACTTGATTTGGATTCATGCTTATTAGGAGATAAAACAAATCTTACATTGTTGTTAAAACACATTATTCTATCCCTTGGTATAATTAGGTATTTTAGCAAATTAGACTGGGAAGGAGTAAGATCATATAAGCCTTGGAAAATTATGCAAGTTTGAAAATGAAATTCATACTTAGAAGAAATATATATATATATATATATATATATATATATATATATATATATATATATATATATATATATATATATATATATATATAATCTCCTTGTTTTCTATGTAATTGGCAAATCTAATTTTAAAAAATAATATTAAAATCCTTTGCTATATAAATAATTTGATAAGAAAATTTTACACTTAGTAAAAAAAAAAATGTCTCCAAGAGCAAAAATAGTCTCTCGTTTTTGTATGGCAAAAGATTTAAATGCCTTATCACAAACAGAGAATATTCCCTAATTATTTAAGAAAATTAATTTAAGAAAAAGAGAAATCATTTAAGAAAGTAAATATATTTAAATGACTAAAAAAAAATCTTAAATGCATCTACTTTTCTTTTAAACATAACTCCCAATATTAATTCTCACCCCTCTTCCCTAAATCTTATCTATCCATATGCATGATTTGACATGGGACCATTAATTCTCCATCTCCTTGGTTGCAAATTTCTTCCTGCCAGCAAATTTATTTTCCTTGGACCATGTGAAAGGAGGGACATGTTGACCAATTAAATGAAGGGAGATTTTGGGGTATGAAGGTTTGGTTATAAATGGAGATTTAAAACTCCTTTCATTACCTTTTTATCTTCCCTTCTACTAGGCATACTTCTTCATGATCCCTTGAGCTGTGTTCTTCCTTAACCTTGGTCAGTGTGTGTAGGGTGGGGAAAACTTTGGACAGAGAGCCACGTGTGGTGCTTGGCGGCTATACTTCCTTTTTAGCGCCATGGGTTGATGTGGGGCTATGTGTTAAAGTTTTATAGAGTTGGGATTAGATTATAATGTTAGGAGGTGTAGGGGGTTAAGTTGGGAAGAACTTAAGTTAGTAATATTATTTGTTAAGTAACTTTATTATTTATTTATTGTTTAGTTGAGTTTATATTTGGTTTTGCTTAGTTAATTGTTAGTTGTTAGTTTTATAATGTAGTTTGGTGATAGATGTAATTTATAAAAAATTTAATTAGTTTTAAATTGTATATTTTTAATTATTGATCAATAAGTATTTTTATATAAAATGTTTTTTTGTTTTTAAGAAAAAGTGGGTGTTAGTTGAGATTTATGTTTTGCAAGTAAATTGATATATATATTTTTTAGAATTATGGTTAGTGCTAATGTAGACTAATTTAGTGTTAGTTTTAGATGTTAAGTTTAAGAATATTAGATAGTTCATTTTTTTTGGTAATTTAATTTTTATGTTTTAAATTTTACTTAATTAATATAATTATGATATTGGCTATTATAAATTTGTTTATATAGATTTAATTGTAGTTTGGTGTTCGCTTTTAATTAAGTTGTAATTAGTATAAGTTAATATTGGAAATCATTTTAAGTTTGTGTTAGAATAGTATTTGACTAATAATCATTTTTAATAATTGAATAATATCATATTAGAATTGATTTAATATGGGAATGAAATTAGAAAAGTTAATTTTCCATGTTTAAGTTAAGTTAGTGGGTTTATTTAATTCATTTAAAGAATTAATGTAGAATCCTTATGGCAGTAAAAAGTGTTTGTTAAGTTTAATTTTAATATTAATTAAAGTTAATTGTAGAGATTAGTAATTAGTTATTTTAATGTTAGCAGTTATATAGTTCTTAAATTGAATGATAGTGTTGCTATGATTCCGATTAGCACGGGTAATAAAATTGAGATAGACTATTAGATGTAAACTTTAAATGTTGAATATATAAACTAAATTTAATTAGTCTGCTTTAAGGGCAAAAAATATTGTTTCAAAATATGGTAGTAACGAAGAAAACATCAAAATCAATCCAATAACGAATGTTCAAATTGATTGGTCTACTTGTACACATTGACTTTTGAACTTGTAATGGAATGTAAAGTTATCCATAGGAGAGCATATTCTATCTTACTTTATTCTTGTATTTTTAAATTGTGTAAATGAACTTATCGAACTTGGTGAACTTAATTATTATATTTTTAAAAAAAAATTGTGTGTTTTTACCCTTGTATTTTGGGCATGTAGTCTAGCCCAAAGTGGGTCCGGCTAATTTTTGTTTTGTTTTTGAACAACTGATATTGCAAACTAATCCATCGATCACCTTGAACTATCTAGAATCAAACTTGATCACAAATTGATCATTAACAACTCCTCTTACCTTGTTCTTTAAACTATGACTTGCTGACAGGAGGGCCTGATAGTCGGCTTTAAAAATTGACATAAACACCTGGTCGTGCTCTAAAACTTTGGATATCCTACCTCTCAGACATAGTCAATAGGCTTTCCAAATCTTGTCACATGAAGACATCAGGGTCAAAAGATATCAACCTCTAAACATGCCTACTTAAAATTGCCTACAGATAAACATGTCAGAAAATTGGAAAATGTATTTGGTTTGAGCTTCAAAAACTGGGCAAACGAGCACTTGAAGTTCTAGAAATTGGGACAATAGCAGATACTAATATAGAGAGTATAAACCTCCAATCTAGGCTCATGACAAATGACTGGACAAATTTGGAAAAGGTTTGAAGTTGGCTACTTGGATTTGTAGGACTGGGGACATTACTAGAAAAGTATTTTTTGCAAATGGAATGGCCCTGGGAAAGTGTGTGGATGGATTCATCAAGGTTTAAAAATTGACACACTTGTAGTATTTTTGGAGTAGAATGTAGGGGAACAAACCATTTGATCCAGGAAAACACAAATTTAAAGTTATAACATCCTGAATAGGGCTATGAATCAATCTACATTTTTGATTACCAGTGAAACTTTATAAATTGCAAATGAAATCACGTTTGAGAATTGATCAAACGAATTTTTCATAAGTTGGAAATTGGAGCATAAAAATTCTTTGACCCCTAGAATATGATGCGAAAGGAAATTTATGATTTGGGTCAACTGGTCAAAAGTTATAACTTGTCAAACAAGGCTACCTAGAATTATGAACAATATGCAGATTTACAATAGAGGCAGCTGACCAAGTTTGAGACATTCAAAACCTAGTCAAGACATGCCAAAATGACTTGAAACTTGGACCGTTCTTTGGTAATAAATATCCTCAAATTGGTGAGACATGAACCTTAACCGGGTAAAAGATATTCAAAGGCAATCTGGGCCCTTTATTGTTGTTTGACATAGGTAGAAAATGCATAACTGAAGACTACTCAAAAAGGGACTTCATAGAATGATTCAGAAAGATAGTTTATCATTATAAAAAACATGGATAGGCTGAATTTAAGGTGTTAGAAACATAAAACACCTTTTAAGTATTAATACAACAGTTAGGTATTCAAGCAAGAAAATGCATTTATAGGACTTAAAACTTGGAATGGACACTCAAAACGGGAATGCAATTTTTAGCACCAACACTAAACATTTATCTCTTGTTCATATATAAAAGCTTTTGTCAAATTCAAGGATAACTGATTATGATGATTGCATGCATATGTGCATGTATGTATGTAAATTAGTTCACTATGTGAATGGCTTTACATGTATACATACACACTTACATAGTACTTGTGCTAAATTAAATTAATCATTCATGTCTTGAATTCACACAATAAATTATCCTTGCATTTAATTGAATTTATTCATACCAAACTAAGTATGCAGAAATTTGTACTTGCAAATTATATTATCTCTTGTTGATTGAGTAAAGATCTTGTGCATAATGTCATCTAGGTAATGATCAGATGCATTCACATTAAGTCATAATACGATCAAGTAAATGATCAATTTATGTTACTTCATACTTGTTTTATTGAGCATTTTGTTTAACATAATCAGTAATACTAGAATTATACAACTATAATTAGTACTCTTGTTTATTTTATTTAATCATATACATTTAAGACTATTATTTTTCTTAAAATTAGATTGTATATTTGTTATCACTAAAACATAAATATAAATCTCTGATAGTTATCTTTTTTAATTTCAAGATCTTCATATTTAACACGAAGAGTTTCCACTATTAGATAGTGGAATAGCCACAATGTGGAGCGACATAGCTCATGGCTTTTTCCACTAGATTATATTTTTATATATTTTTGTCCTTCAAAAATATTATAGGTGAATGTTCTTCTTATTTTCTATATATTTAATAATCTGTTGCTTGTCGTTTGAGGTAATTTTCTATTATGAGATAGAGATGTCTATCATAAGGATGGATATCTCAATTTTGATCATCTAGCTTTCAAAGTTGATTCCCTTGTCAAATTAATGAAACGACTTACAACTAACACCCTAATTTTTTGTAACTTTCCCAATTGGCCTTTCACACACCCATCTAGAGGAGGATATATTGGCATCACAAATTAATCATCCAATATCCATAAACAACATCTAATCTTTTGTAGGTCTCTCTCCTCTAAAGACCCAATATATGGAGCCATTATCATCATGAGTAGATTCACTCTCCTCAGACGAATCCAATAAAAAATATTCATACCAAACTAACTATGCAGAAATTTATACTTACAAATTATATTATCTCTTAGTGATTGAGTAAAGATCAAATACAATTTTCCAAGGTGATAAAATTGCATAAGTAGATGTATGTATATATGTATGTATCTTTGCATCTCATTTCTATGTCCTTGTGCTCTTTTTATATGTATGTTTATATGTATGTATATACATATATACATGTATATCTGTGTGTGTGTGTGTGTGTGTGTGTGTGTGTGTGTGTGTGTGTGTGTGTGTGTATGTATATAAACGAGAGATCTCTATATATATACATACATACATATACATAAAGAGAAGCTTCACTATATATACATACATATATAGACACATACATATGTGTTGTATGTATGTATATATACACATGTTGGAATTCTTTATAACACAATAACACATTTGACACAAGGATTTTATGTAGAAACCCAATTTGGAAAAAACCACGAGTAACATCCTACTAATTCTCACTCTTTTGAAGCAATGCCCTGTAAAGGCCAACCCTGTTAAAGGTTACAATACACACTATTAAATGTGACCTAGTTAGGGGATTTTAATCACCCTATTAAGAATGATCCTTGTTGGAGGACTTTATATCATTCACTTGGAATGTCAACTAGTTAAAGGGTTTACAAATGACTATTAGGTCAACCTTAATCTAAAGGATTCACCCTAGACTGATACAATGATTAGAAAGTAATAGTAAGGCTTGATATAATAACAAATTACCACTCACTTGCATATTACATATCTTTGTTTCAATCCTCCATTCTTCTTGGCTTTCATACACTTCAACTCTAATAGCTTGTTCACCCTTCAAGCATTCATACTCTTAAGCCTTCTTATTTTGCATGCCAAATGCAGTCTCTACTATTCGACCACTAAATGAAGCAATACCCTATACTCCTTGTCTTCCTAAGGTTCTCACACATGACAACCTTTTTTTCTAACCAACTCACTCTATATATAGAGATTTAAGATCATTTATCACTTAACCACAATCATCCATTTTAGGGTTAGGTAGGATTAGGAAGGATACAATGAATCTACCAACTTTTCCATTTGGTTCCTCTAGAAACTTATTCCTCAATATTCCTTAAATTTACCACAAAATAGTTTACCTTGAATTTTGTGCCACTAGCTCATAATAGTTATCTTCCACACACTTCACACAATGAAGGAAAATAAAATAGTTAGCTCAGATTCATCAAATCTATGATTTAACATGAATACTAGCACTTGACTTCCATATTATTTTTTCACTTAGTCAACACTAGTTAATTCTTCATACACTAAAGTTTACTGATGCTCAACACCAACTAAAATTTATTCAATTTACACTATCTTCACTTGACATACACAAAATGTTCACTTTGCTTGACTCCAATTGATTTTTTGCTTGGCTTGCACTAAAATCATAATACTAAAATCAACTAAGTAGTTGTCTTACCAAAAAGTAGCAAGTTTGACATTAGTGACAAAATAATGATTGTTCTATTACTAGTTCTTCACTTCAAAACAATCTCATATCAACAATCTCCCTCTTTGACATTGATGAAAAACCAATAACAATAAGAATACCAAAAATAAAATAATTCCTTGTATTGACATCTCTCCCTCTATCAACAACTTTCATCTTCTATATAGGCTACAAAATTTTATATTCATCTATCTCTATCTACTCTATTCTTATATCTCCCTTAGTACTTTCTCCCTCTTACTAGGTAGATGTATTTCTTTTAGTTATTTCTCCCTCAATAGGTTATTTCTCCCTCTTTGGTAAACATCAGGTACACTATCTCCTTCTAAATAGATATTTCATATTTCTTTATCCTTCTAAAGTATTTCTCCCTATTTGACAACAATTCCAAAGACTTGTCATCTCAACATGTAGATTTTAACAATTTCAGTTTCTCCCTCTATCGCCTAACTTGTGACTGATCTTCTATTCCATCTCTTTGATTACTTTAGGTAGCTCCTAAAGTAATATCCATTGCATCAATTTTTAAGATACAACATTCAACTTGGTTAATGCATGATAGTACTCATGCTTCTTATGTAGATTTAGATAGGGGTATCACCCCTAGTTTACCTCTTAGATACTAATGAGCATCCTTAGGTAAAGCTTTTATGAAGATATAAACTATCTGTTCTTTTTTATTCACATATTCCATCTTCACTTCTTTATCTTGAACTAAATATTTGAAGTAATGATACTTAATTGCAATGTTCTTAGTCTTTGTGTACATCACAAGGTTATTTGATATATTTATTACACTTGTATTATCACAGTAAAGTACCACAGGTTCAGTGATGTTGTTACAGCTAGAGTTGTCATTGCACCAAAAGATTGACTTGTTAATACCTAATATAACCACTAGACTTATAAAACATAGGAGGTGGTTAAACCATATCACAAATCCTGAAGGGGAAGGCTGGTAGTTAGTCCAACAATTCCCCCCTCAGCGTTACCAAGGAGATTTGGACCTATGACCAAGGCCTGATACCACTTGTTACAAGCTAGAGTTGTTGTTGTACAAAAAGGTTGACGTTTACCACCTGATAAAACCACTAGACTTATAGAACACAAAAGGTGGTTAAACCATGTCATGAATCCCAAAGGGGAAGGTTGGTAGTTAGTCCAACAAATGTCCTCCTTCATATCTTTGAGTAGTTGTTTGATCCATACAATGTTGTACAATTTAGTACAATAGCCACATATTTAGCTTCAATAGTAGATTGAGATATGCAATTTTGTTTCTTGTTGGTCCAAGTGACCAACCTCTTTCCTAAGAAAAATGCTCCTCCACTAGTGCTACTATTTCTTTCATCAATGTTATTAACCCAATCAGCATTAGTGTAGGCTCTCAACTCGAACTTCTCATTTTTCTTATAGCATAAACTATAGTCTTCTATTCCTTTCAGATATCTCATTGTTATCTTAACAACCATCAAATGATTCTCCTTATGATTATTAGAGAATATTGCAAGTATCCCAACAAATAATATAATGTTAGGTCTTCTATGTACTACATATTGCAATTTTCCAATCATAGACCTATATAATGTTTGATTCACATCATCTGAATCATCATTCTTTGATAACTTGTGTCCTATCACCACAGGTGTGCTAACTAGTTTGGAGTCTTTTAATCCAATATTTTTTAATTTTTATTTCACATACTTAGATTGAGTGATGTATATACCATATTTCATCTGATATACTTGCAAACCAACTAAAAAATTGATCTCTCCAAACATAGACATCTCAAATTCTTGCTTCATTTTGTTTACAAATGTCTTACATAATCCATCTTGACCTCCAAATATGATATCATCAACAAAATTTGTAGCTATTAAAATACCTTTACCTCCTTCTATCTTTAAGCACAGATTGTTGTTATCATCATTCCTATCAAATCCAATCTTCACAAGATAATTGCGAAGCATTTCATACCATTCTCTTTGGGCTTTCTTTAAAGCATATAAATCTTTGTGTAGTATACATAACATGTTCTTGTTGTTGGCATCAAAAAATCCTTCTAGTTGTTCTATATAGACCTCTTCTTCTAATATACCATTCAAAAATGGCAGATCCATTTGATAAACTTTGAAACCTTTGTATGTAGAGTAAGCTAGTAGAGTTCTTACTCCTTCCAATCTTGTAGTAGGGGAAATTTTTTCTCCATAGTCTATCCCTTCTTCTTGTGCATACCCCTTGAAAATGAATCTTTTCTTATTCCTTGTGACTTCACCATTTTTATCTAACATATTTCTGTACACCCACTTGGTTCCTATCACATTCTTGTCCTCTGGTCTAGAAACTAAAGTCCATGTCTTGTTCTTCTCAATCTGTTCAAATTCTTCTTTCATGGCTTACTCCAGTCCACATTTTCTAAGGCATATTTTACTATCTTAGTTTCATGCATGCTTAGTAAATGTGTATCACTTCTCAACCTATTTCTTTTCATTGGTCTAACATCTCTATCTCCAATAATTTGTTCAATAGGGTAATGTATTTTGACATACTTTGATAATCTTGGTTTTGCTCTACCTTCCTCATTAGGTCTATCAACTTTTGAATCACTATGTACTTCTCTATTAGGTATTTCAACATCCCTTTCATGTACACTAATCTTAGAATCTAAATGTGCCTTAGCTTTAGTCTGCAACTTGATTTCTAATTGTGGCTTGGTTTCTGAATGAAACTAAACATTCATTGTATGTGATTCGATAGTCATGGAAACTTGCTATTGATTTACAACTTGGTATACAACATCTTCATCAATAGGCATACCTTCATAAAAGGATACAAAAGATTTGTATTCCTATGGTTTCTTCATATTTTCAGCCTCATGTACCTCTATATATTCATCAAACTTAACATTTGCACTTTCCACAACTTTATTAGTGTTAGTATTTAAACACTTATACTATTTACTTTTTGTGGAATAGCCAAGGAATATACCTTCTTCACTTTTAGCATCTAATTTACCATTCCTAAAATCTTTAAAAATGTAGCACTTGCATCCAAATACCTTAAAATATTTTACATTGGGTGAGTATCCATACCATAATTCAAAAGGTGTTAAATGAGTACCTTTCTTGACTTGCACATGGTTCAAGGTACAAACAATTGTACTTAAATCCTCTCTCCAGTATTTCAAAGTATCATTCTTCTCCATCATGAGTGTTCTAGCACAGTCCATTAAATTTTTTTCCTCCTTTCAACAATTTCATTTTGTGGAGGGGTTCTAGGTGTAGACGTATGTCTTTTGATTCCTTTGTCATTACAAAACATCTCAAAATCATTTGATGTAAACTCTCCACCTCTGTCAAATCTCAAACATTTCATGCCTTGACCTGTCTCCTTCTCAACTCTTGCTACGTACCACTTATATATTTGAAAAGCATCATATTTTTGTTTCATAAACATAACTATCATCATCCTAGAATAATCATCAAAAAATAAGATAATGTACTTGTCACTCTTGTAGCATTGTACATTAATTGGTCCACACAAGTCAATACGAACAATATCCATAATTTATTTATAGGTGTGAGTCTTACTTTTAAAACTAGGATTTTGTCATCTTGCTCAACAAACATCATTTTCAAATTGTATTGTGAAGTTTCTTCAATTTAGGCAAACCTCTCACTCTTTTCATTTTACTAATACTCACTAAGTTATCAAAATTAACATGACATAACCTCTTGTGTCATAACCAAACATCATCAAATTATACAACAAGACAAGTAGCATCATTTGTATCAAGATAAAATAGATTACCTCTAGTTTGATCACCTTTTCAATTAGTTTCCCATCAATGCCATATATCTTTAGCTATCTTGTTCTCAAACTCCACCTTGAAACCTAAACTATTTAGTTGTGACACACTCAACAAATTATAGTTAAGTCCTTCAACATAATAAGCATTGTCACACAAAATCTTTTCTATGAGTTTGATAGATCCTTTTCCTTTTATCATACATGGTGCATCATTACCAAACCTTACACTATTTCCATCATAATAATTTAGGGTAATGAACTTACTTTTATCTCCAGTCATGTGATGTAAACACCCACTATTAATGATTCATTTGTCACTCTTGTTCACATAAGATACTAGTGCAGTTGCCTCGTCATTATCAAATTCATCCTTCATTGCAACATACACCACTTCATCATCATGGTCATCAAATCCATCTCTAGTTTCCTCTTCTGCAATGTAGCAAGAATTTTTGGCTTTGTCTTTGTAATATTTTCTTTCCTTATCTCTTTTACTTCTGTATTTGTCTCCACTTCTATTATTCTTCTTCTATGGACATCTAGCAACAATATGACAAACCTCATTTCAATTAAAACACTGATAATTAACTTACCTTTGAATTCTCCTTTGCCTTTGTGAAATCTCCTGTCTGGCAGTGCTTCAAGCTATTCTACATCTTCCTCATCCATATCACCTCCACTAGAAACATATTTGACCTTTTTCTTTCTCTTTAGGTTCTTTATATGACAACTTAGCTTTGAAAGCATATGTAACATTGTTAGATTTGAAGTTACCAAAATTAGAGACCTTAAAGACAATGAGCCTACCTACCAAACCTTTAAGAGTCAAATTAGAACTTGGTATACATCATAATTATTGTATTGGAGAAACTCTAATAGCGTAGATGGGAAATAGTGTTCTCAATACTTTGCTTAATACAATATCATCATCTATCTTACCAGTAGTCCCTCTTATAGAATTAACAACATATTTTATCCTGAATCCTTTTAGATTTGGTTCTCAAAACATTTGCATCTCCTCTGTAAATGGTGTGAAGAGCATCTCACATCTTCTTTGCACTATCACAACCCTTGATGTAATCAAACTTAGCATAACTTAGGGCAGAGACAATCTCCAACATTACCTAATGTGTTCTTTTTTTTTTAGATCATCAATAATTGAGTCTCTAGTAGGATTGACATGCTCAATGATCATGATACATTGTGCATGATCTCGATGGCCTCCTAGTATAGCTTCATCAGACTTTTCCATGTAGAGAAGTTCTCCTTGTTAAGCTTGGGTACCTCTTTTTTTTGACATCTTCACCTTTTTCTTTTAGTACCTTCAAACTCATCCTCTTAAGCATTATGGTTCTAATACCAATTGTTAGAATTCTTTAGAATAACTGGGGGGGTGTGTGAATCAGTTATCTAAGGTCCAAATGTGCAAATAAAACTTTTTGTTATGCATGCATCCATTAGATCATACAATACTTAAACTTTGTAGATTATTGTCCTAGGTCAAAACAACTTTGCAAAAATGTAAACATGAAACATAACAAATTCAATACCACATTTGATGCAAGGATTTTATGTGGAAACTCAATTTGGAAAAAACCACCAATATTATGCTACTAACTCTCACTCTTCTGAAGTGATGCCCTATGAAAGGCCAACCCTGTTAAAGGTTACAATACACAATGTTAAATTTGACCTAGTTAAAGGATTTCAATCACCCTGTTAGAAGTGAGACTTGTTAAAGGACTTTAGATCATTCACTTGGAATGTCCCCCAGTTAAAGGATTTACAAATGATTGTTAGGTCAACCTTAATCCAAAGGATTTACCCTAGACTAATACAATGATTAGAAGTAACAATAAGGCTTGATCTAATAAAAAATTACAACACACTTATAGATTGGAGATCTCTATTTCAGTCCTCCATTCTGCTTGGCTTTCACACACTTCAGCTCTGATAGCTTGTTCACCCTTCAAGCATTCATACTCTTAAGTCTTCTTGCTTTGTATGCCAATTGCAGTCTCTATTATTTAGCCACTGAATGAAGCAATGCCTTAGAATCCTTTTCTTCCTTAGGTTCTTGCACATGAAAATATTTCCTTCTGACAGACTCTCTCTGTATATAGAGATTTAAGATCTTTTGTCACTTAACCACAATCATCCATTAAAGGAGTTAGGTAGGATTAGGTAGGATACAATGAATCTACCCACTTTTCCATTTGGTTTCTCAAGAAACTTCTTCCTCAATCTTCCTTGAATTTTTCACAAAATGATTTACCTTGAATTCTGTCCCACTAGATCATCATAGTTATCTTCCACACACTTCACACAATTCAAGAAAAAAAATAGTCAATTCAAATTTGTCAAATCAATGATTTAACATGAATAATGGCACTCGACATTAATATGTTGCCACTTGGCTTCCATACTATTCTTCCACTCAGTCAATACTAGTTAACTTAGCAAACACTAAAGTTTACTGACACTAGGCACCAACTAAAATTTACTTGACGTATACTATGTTCATCTGACATACACTGAATCTTCACTTTTCTTGGCTCCAACTAATTTTTTGCTTGGCTTGCACCAACTTTTCTTGGCACCTATTGTGCACTCGATCAAGATTGGTAGGCACATTTTTTCTTACTTGTTCTTCTAGACTTAATCAATGTATCCAACCTTTGCATCCTTAAGTAGATAAACAATACACTATATCATCACTATCTTAACTAATCTTTGTACTCCTATTTCATACCATAACTCAACCTTTCCTCTAGGTTCTCTTGTTATTTCATTTGATCAAATCCTCTTCATCAATCAATAAAATGATAGTACTCAAATCAACTAAGTAGTTTTCTTACCACCAAGTAGCAAGTTTGACATTAGTGAGAAAATAATGATTGTCTCATTATAGGTTCTTCACTTCAAAATAATCTCATATCAACAACACATACATATAAATAAAAAGGAGCTTCTCTAATCACCTATTGGGGGAAATATAAAGAGATACATGTTTAGAAGGAAAACAAAAGAACATTTACATACATACATCTTCTCCCTTTAAAGAAAATCATAGAGACAACACTACTACATTTGGGCCCATACACCAAAAATTACACCATTGTCAAAAATTGTCGTCAAAATTTGACCCCAAATGCTGTAGTGCTACAAAGGGCATAGAGATCACAAGGGTATGAGACAAAAATGAAATCATAGAGAAAGGGCATACAGATTATAAGGGCATGCCAATAAAATGTAGAGATCACAAGGTCATGACAACATAATCCTAGAGCTCCACTGATCTCTAGCAAGGGCATGACAACAAAATGCAGAGATCATAAGGGCACAAGAATGAAATGTAATGATCACAAGGGAACAACAATGAAATCTCCACCAATGTTTAGATCTCTCCACCCTCTTTCGTACACAACTCTCCACAATCAAAACAAATGGGGAATGATTTATGTCATTTTTTTTTTTGGTTTATATCTAAAATCAACTTCACATTGTGTTGTAACTCTTTCATAGGTGTTTGATCCTTAATAGCTTTCATTTCAACATTTAAACATTCAAGTTTTCAAGTTTCATCTTCATTATATAGTCATTTCCACCCTAAAAACCACTTTGTTGCTTCATTAACATTAGGACTTGAATAAAGAAAATGATAAAACAAAGCCCATATTCCAGAATCCAAATAATAAAACAATAAAACTCACTCAACCCATGCTAAGTGACTTAGCTCAAGATCCTGCAAAAAAATAATGTAGACCGGGAAAAATTAGCAATAAATTTTAGAAAAATATATGACAATAGATATTTTTAGAAAGAAACAAGCCATAACCTAGTTAAATTGGTCTAGTTGCTAATTAGTTGGGTTGATTACACATTCCTGTAGAACTATCGTCAAATTAGGTACAATAAAATGAACAATCATCTATTCCCAGCTAGTAGGATCAAATACAATTTTTCAACATGATAAAATTGCATATGTAAATGTATGTATGTATGTATATGTATGTATGTATGTATGTATATGTATGTATGGATATATATTGAGATCTTGTGGATTGTGGAGATCTGTGGAGATCTAGGATTTTGTTGTCATGCCCTTATGATCATTGCATTTCATTGTCATGCCCTTGTGATATTTGCATCTCATTGCCATGCCCTTGTGATATTTGTATAAGTATGTATTTATATACATATATATACATTTGTATATGTATATATATGTGTATTTGTATGTATGTATATAAACAAAGAAATCTTGGCACAATGGAAAAATAATAAGAGTCACTCAATAGATAGCATGTCCATGGGTATTGTCACAAGATTTTAATCATAACTATATAAGGAGTGAGTTAGGACGTATATAGGTTAACCTTACATAAAATGTAAAGTACAACACAAAGGTTGCACCAGGGTATTACAGTATTATATTTTAGAAAACTAGTTGATTTGCTTGAGTGGTTATATGATGGCGAAGACCTGTATTAGGTGAGTAAATCTCACCAATGGTTATATGAATACAAATACATCAAACTAATTATAAACTAGAATTATATATTTGTTAGAGTGAGTAGTTCAAGGGTCTTGATCTTGTGAATATGGGTGTGTAGGCAACCTGGTAGGTAGTGTATGCCTCTAGTGTGCAGACACCTTGGACATAGTTAGGTAGCACTTAACTATTTTAAGACATTATATGTTAACTCACAAGGCTTATATTTTAAGACATTATAAGTACCTAGCATACTTGGCTTTTGAAAATAGAAGGCTATACTCTGCATTTCAGCATTAACTTGACTAGTCTATTTAGACCCATTGATTATTGTCACAAGCTTTTAAACACAACTATACAAGGAGTGAGTTAGGATGTATATTGGTTAACCTTGCATTAACTGTAAACTACAACAAAAAATTTGGACCAAAGTATTATAGTATTACAATTATAGAAAACCATATGATTTTCTTGAGTGGGTGTATTATGGTGAAGAGTTGTATTAGGTGAGTAAAGCTCTCCAGTGGTTATAGGAATACAACTACATCAAAATAATTAGAAACTAAAACTACATAATCATTAGAATGAGTAGTTCAAGGGTCTTGATCTTGTGGGTATGGGTATATATGTACTTTGGTAGGCAGAGTATGCCTCCAATGTATAGATGCCTTGGACATAGTTAGGTAGCACTTAACCATGTATGTATGTATGTATGTATGGATATAACTATTCTATACTTAATAGTGCCATCCACATGGGGGGGTGTGGGGGGTAGTTGAGCTTACACCTTCTACAATACTTCATTTTCATTATTTGTGCTCTCTGAATCAAAGGTATATAACTTTATCACTTGTAACTTTAATTTTCAAATAGTACAAATGATGAAGGGTGCTCCCCTTAATACCATAAACCCATTACAGGAATAAAGAAACAATTGCAAATGCGAGAACAAAATATGGAATTCTCAGTATGATCACAAATGTGAAATTATAGAATTCACAAGTACAATACACTAACCCACATGGGTGCCTTTATTATAGTAATTTGTAAGACTATGCTGCGAACTATCACCAACAATTGTTCTAGACAATGTTCGGGCCTTTCTTAAATAGGCAATTTTATGCTACCCAGGAAGGTTCTAAAAATTAAAACTCAATGCCTAGGGCTGACAGACCCTAACGATACATATAGAGTTAGCCAAATACATCTTTGACAATTATTTTAGAAATTTTGGGTAGCCCAACTTTGGAAATGCCATAACTCTCGAATTGTTGCTCCAATTGCCTATTATAACACTTTTCAAAAATGGTAGCTCCTGATCTACAAGCTCAAAATGGTGCAGGCACCTTTCCATCAAGTTTTTGGACCTCATCTAGGCACTCTAAGGCCTTCAATAATGAGCCTGTAGATTTTTCTCCTAAACTTTCCATCAAAAACCCGTAATAACTTCTTTGATACTTAACCTAGAGAAATGCAATTTTTATGGTAGGTTTATAATGCTAAAATGAACCCCCATGTAGAAAATGAGAACATTATGAGCTTGTTAAAAAAAAATTACTAAAAATAGAAAGTTTTTAAAAATAGCAACCCCTTACCTACTAGTCCTTATTAAAATAGAAAATCAAAAATAAAAATATTTTTGGGTGATGCAAGATTGCTCTTACACCCAGGATTCTCCTACATCAGACACCTAGGGTAATTTGAGAAGTGACTCCATCACATCTCAAGTTTTTTTAAGAGAAAAACCAAGATAGTGAACCTTCTCCCTTGCTAGCCATGATGAATCCTCTACTGACTCCCCTTTCCATTTGAAAAGGTATTCTTCATAAGTTTTATTACTTGTACTTTTGCTAACACGACTGTCCAGTATCTCCTCAATATCCTTTGTAGTTGAACTAGTTGTTCGAATACTCCTCTATGCTTCTACAACTTCTTCTCCATCAGCTCCTTCATAATGCTCTATCAAATCTGAAATCTAAAATATTGGTGAAATATTTTATTCAGCAAATAAATCCACTTCATAAGCATTTCCAAAATCATGCCTTTTCACTATCTTGTATAGTCCAAATTTCTTCATCTTTAGCTTATTATATGTATCCACTATAAAATGTTCCTTTCTTAAATGAATCATGACTTCATCTCCAATATGAAATTTTTTATACCTCTTTTTCACATCTACCTTAGCCTTGTACTGTGTATTCATTTTTCTGATGTGTTTCCTCAGCTCCTCATGCATGTTCTTCAAATGTTCAACAAATTCTATTTTAGCACTACTTATCTCTCCTTTATCCAATTGCCTCAATTCAAAAGCATTTCAAGGACTACTCCCATATATAATCTAGAATGGTGATTTACCAGTATTCCTATTGACATAATTATTATATGCAAATTTTACCTGTGGTAAAATTAGATCCCATCCTTTTGGTTTGTCTCCAACCAAACATCTCAACAAAGTTCCCAAACTCATATTCACCACTTCTATTTTTCCATTAGTTCGTGGATGATGCGATGAAAAAAACTTCAAATTTGTCTTCAATTTCTTCCACAATGTATGCCAGAAATACCCAACAAATTTGGTAGCTCAATCTGAAACTATACTCTTTGGCAAACCATGTAGTCTCACAACTTCTCCAAAAAACATCTCTGCCACATGAACATCATCGCTAGTCTTCTTGCAAGGAATAAAATGCCCCATCTTTGAAAACCTATCCACCACCACAAAATAAAATCATGCCCACACTACATCCTTGGTAATACAAGAAAAAATTCCATATTGACATCCTCCCATGACTTCTCTGGTATAGGTAATGGCTGATAGAACCCTGTATTTTGCTTCACTCCTTTCGCCATCTGATATAATCTACAACTCTATACAAACTTCTTGACATTTTGTTGCAACTGTGGCCAACAATAATTCTTGGCAACCAAAGCTATGGTTTTATGTCTACCAAAATTTCCAAGCCAATCCTCTACTATGCTTCTCCTTGATGAGATTCTCACTCATTGAACTTCTGGGAATGCACATTTGACTTACTTTGAAAACCATATTATCCTAGATTTTGAAATCCAACCACTTTGTCCTGTCAAGTGTAATAGATTATGTACAAGCCTCCTACACTTCACCAAAATTAGGATCATCTGCATACAAAGTACTGAGTTCCTTGAACTCAACCACTTCTATTTGCATTTATGTCAGTAAAAATTTTCTTCTACTAAGAGTATCTGCAACTTTGATAGACTTCCCACTTCTATGTTTCAAAATAAATGTATAACTTTGCAAAAACTCAACCCACTTCAAATGCCTTTGGTTCAATTTTCCTTGACTATTCAAATATTGCAAATCTTGATGATCAGTATACAAAACAAACTCCTTAGGAAGAAGATAGTGTCTCCATTTCTTCAATTCTTGAACTATAGTATAAAATTCCAGATCATAAAAAAAATAAAAATTTCTTTTTGCATCATTCAATTTCTCACTAAAATAAGCAATAGGTCTACCTTCCTCACTTAAAAAAACTCCTATTGTAGTACCACTAGCATCACAGTCTACTTGAAACATCTTGTAAAAATCAGGAAGTGTTCAAACAAGCTTCCTAGTAAATTCTTTTTGCAATAGATTAAAACTCTTATATGCTCCTATAGTCCACTTGAATTCTTTCATATTCCCTCTCATTGTTTCAGTCAAGGATCCACAAATACTACTAAAACCTTTTATGAACTTTTTGTAAAAACTATCCAATCCATGAAAAGATCTTACCTTTGTCATACTCTTTAGAATATGCCATTCAAGGATAGCCTTCACTTTCTCAAGGTCCATTTTTAGACCTTATCCTGAGACTAAAAATCCTAGGTACACTAACTCCTTTACAAAAATGCACTTTTTCAGGTTTATCAGTAACTTTTCTTCACTCAACTTATCAAAAACCTTGTAAATATGGATCAAATTCTCCTCCAATGTATTACTAAAGATCAAAATATCATATAGGTAAACAATACAAACTTACCTAGAAACTCTTTCAGTACCTCATTCATGAGCCACATGAAAGTGCTCAATGCATTGGTTAGTCCAAAAAGCATGATGAACCACTTGTATAGTCCTTATTTTTTCTTGAAATCAGTCTTCCACTCATCACCTTTTCTTATATGAATCTAATTGTACCCACTCTTTAGATCTATCTTGGTGAAATACTTCCACTCAAACAGTCCATAATATCATCCATCCTTGGTAATGGAAATATGTACTTGATTGTGATCTTGTTGATAGTGTGAGAATCTATGAAAATTCTCCATTCTCCTTTATTATTTGGTGCTAATACAACTAGTACAACACATGGAATTATACTCTCTCAAATCAACCCCTTCTACAACAAATCATGAACTTGTTTGTTCAACTCTTCTTTTTTTGTTAGTGTCATTTTGTGCACTGCCTTGTTTGGAAAATTGACACTAGAAGTAAATCCATCTACCTCCTCTACTTCTTCTTTAATATCTTTTTGAATTATAGAAAAACACATATGCTCATACTTCATACCTTTGAGAAACCCTTTTCCATTAACAAAACATATTCTGGTAGCACTACATATCTTTTCTTCTTTCAACTTCAATGGCTTCAACTTATGCTTCACTCCATCCTTGGTCAGAGTGTAGGTATTTGCTTGCCCATCATGTACAACATGCCTATGAAATTTCCATGACCTACCCAACAAAATATGACATAGGTATGATATCACATAGTACCTCATCCTAGTAGCTTCCAATCTTGAACTTCATTGAGCACTACTCATTGAGTACTTCCACCATCAAAGGTCACATCATAACACTTATCTTCACATCTACACCTTGTGTGAAACAACCTCCTTCTTTGATTAGTTCATTCTCACCACTTAGTAGGACTCTTCTATTCACTATTAGTTCTCCTCTTTTAACATCTTTAGAATGTGAGGATCTAGCATCTTTATCAAAATGTACAACTCTAGCCTAGCTTTGCGTTCTTTGATTTGTCCTTCATTTGGGCTAGGAAAATTCAAATGCCCTGTGCCCTTTTTTTCTATAGTGAAAACATTTCCCATGGAAGCCTCCTCTTCCAAATCCTTATCTTCTACCTCTTCCTCTTTGATCTCCATTGTTATGATCATTTCCCTCTATTCTCTAACTGCTACTCTTAGCCTCATCCTTATTCTTCTTACCATTATTACGGCCTCCATAAGATTGTTTGCAAAAATTTTCACTATGACCTCTTCCACTATTCTTGTTGTCAAACTTCTTGCTCAGCTTCTCCTCGACTCTTAGGGAAAATTGGTATGCCTCCTCAATATTGTTCATTCGAACTAGACTCAACTCTTTTTGAATGCTTGACCTTAACCCATTAAGATATCAGACAACTTTCTCCTTATTAACTTTTGCATGGCTAGTAATGAGCTGTCACTTTAGTTTAGCTATCATTCGATCCCATTTGGTGATTTTGTCATTTCCCTTTCTATTTTGCTCCAAGTGAACCTCCTACCACTAGATCTTTGCATGTCCCTTTAGTTATGCCTTCCCAAACTTGACTCTATCAGGATCCTCAATATCTTCATACTCAAAGTACTCCTCCAGTTCATTGATCCAATCGATCAACTCCTTTGGGTTAAGACTTCCCAAAAATGTGGGAACCTCAAGCTTAGGTATTTTTCCAATCTTTGAGATGCCTTAAAAATCCTTTCTTCCTTTGGGTTTAGAACTACCTCTTCTTCTACTTCTTCCTCATCCTTTCTTTCATCTCTTATAGGAATATTTATTCCTCTACGCATTTTTTCTTCCAATGCTTGTATTTTTCTTTAGAGGGCTCTAAAACCTTTAGGTATAACACCTGCAGATCTTCTACCATGCTCTTTTCATGAAGGCATTTTTGCACTTTCACTAAAAACCTAGTGTAAACTACCTCCCAATCAGCAATTTTTTTACACACTCAACCCAAACCATGATCTTGGTGCAAACTACCTCACAATTGGTGATCTATCTTCACACTCAAGAACTCTTGCTCTAATACCACTTGATGAAAGGCGTTCCCCTTAATACCATAAACCCATAACAAAAACAAAGAAACACCAAAAAATGTGAGGACACAATATGAACTTCTTATTATTTCTACAAATGCAAAGCTACATAACTCACAAGTACAATATGCTAACCCACATGGGTGTCTTTATTACAATATTCTGCAAGACTATGTTGCAAACTATCACCCAAAGTTGTTCTAGACAATGTTTGGGCCTTTCTTAAATAGGAAACTTTATACTATTCAGGAAGGTTCCAAACGTTGAAACTTAATACCTAGGGGCAATAGGCCTTAACAATACATATATAGTTGGCCAAATACATCTTTGACAAATATTTTTGAAATTTTGGGTAGCCTAACTTTGGAAGGCCATAACTCTTGAACCATTGCTCCAATTGGCTATTATACCACTTTTAAGAAATGCTAGCTCATGATCTGCAAGCTTGGAATGGCACAAGTGCCCTTCTATCAACTTTTTAGACCTCATCCGAGCACTCTAAGGTCTCCAACAGTGAGCTTGGAGATTTTTTCCTTAAATTTTCCACCAAAAGTCCATAATAACTTCTTTGACACTTACCCTGGGGCAATGAGATTTTTATGGTAGGCTTATAATTCTAAAATCAACCTTCATGTAGAAAATAAGAACATTTTGAGCTTGTATTAAAAACTTACTAAAAATAACAACTTCCTAGAAATAGCAACCCCCCTATGTACTAGTCCTTATTAAAATAGAAAACTAAAAATAATTTTTTTTTTGGGTGATGCAAGATTTCTCTTACACCCAGGATGCTCTTGCATCAACAAGCCACAATAGTTTCTTATAATTCTATGGTTCTCTTTATAGGTTTGTAAAATTGAAATTTTAAAATTAATTGTATTTATGATGGGTACACAACCCAAGAACAGAATAGACACAACAGAAAAGGGAAATTGTATTAACTGAGAAAATAAGCTAGTACAAATAGTACAGAGAAAATAAACTTCAAAACATGTCCTAAGGGCTTACAATAGCATAAATCTGGAGATAATTTCTCCTTTCAGTACCTCCTCTCAAACTCCACTCCGAACTGCCTTTTACAATGCCAGAAATCTCCTTAAATAGACCCCAAAGGGTTAAGGACTAGGAGTACATTCTAGAAAGTACTAGTAGGCATCCACCGACCAAATAGAAGGTTCCAGAAGCTACGTTAGAAGTCGGTGCAAACCTAGAAGAATCCAAAAATGGTAATCAAACTTTTGGGAGGCATAACTTTTGAATCGTAGCTCCGATTGACGAACCGTTTACATTTTTGAAAAGCTCTCGAAGTGCTCTATAGCCCTATGGACAAGATTTGCTTGTCCCCCATTTTTTGGCCCTTTTCAAGGTCATTTAATGCCCCTAACCTGACTTTGAAGCATTCTTAGGAGGTCTCCAAAACTCAAAAAACTGCAATACCTTTCAAACCGTGGGGCCTTTTGACTTGATTCTTTTTCTGGAATGCTCTAAATCACAATTACATTCATTTGGCCAATTCACACCTTCTAGGTCACCAAAATGATGGCCAAATTGCATGCTCCTATTTTTTTGAGATTTTCTAGCACACTGATAGTTGAACTGTGAGAGTTGGAACCTTTATTTGACCCAAATGGGTATCCAAATATGTAAAGACATGAAATAGAAACTAAGTCTAAGTACATTTTTTATGGGTGACACAGGATTGCCCTTATACCTCTGGATGCTCCTGCATCAGACACCCAAGGTAGATTGAAAAGTGACCCTGTCACTTTATGGATGGTAGAGGAAATCCCAAATGGGAAACCTCAGCTGCTGAAATCGAAGTTGAGTCCTCGATCAGCCATCCTTTCCATTTGACAAAATACTCTTCATACTGCCTATTTTTGGTACTCCTGCCCATACGATGATCTAGAATGTCTTCTATCTCCTCCTTCTTAGAAATAGGAATTGGTCATGGCTCTAACACTAGCTCCTCATCTGCACCATCATCATGATACTCTGTTAAATTTGAAATGTTGAAAATGGGAGAAATCTGAATACCATCTGGCAGCTCCACTTCATATGCATTTCCTGAGTCATGTTTTTTCAAAATTTTGCAGGGGCCAAATTTCTTCATTTTCAGCTTGTTGTAAGTACCAGCTAGAAATTTTTCTTTTCGTAAGTGCACCATGACAAAATCTCCTACTTGGAATTCCTTATGTCTTCTCCTTTGATCAGCCCTAGCTTTATACTCTTGATTCATCTTGGTAATGTGTGCTTGAACCTGCTCATGTAGATGCTTGATATGTTTAGCAAATTCGTCAGCTTCAGCACTTGTCCTCTCCCCTTGTTCTATCTTCCTCAACTCTGGTGCAGTCCTTGGGCTATTCCCATATACAATTTGGAATGGTGATTTTCCAGTACTCCTATTTATAGAGTTATTGTAAGCAAACTCTGCTTGTGGTAGAATCAAATCCCATCCCTTGGGCTTATCCCCAACTAAACATCTTAGCAAATTGCCCAGACTTTTGTTTACCACTTCCATTTGGCCATCAGTTTGTGGGTGATGCGTGGAACTAAATTTCAAGTTTGTTCTCAACTTTTTCCACAATTCCCTCAAGAAATACCCCACAAATTTAGTATCTCTATCAGAAACTATACTCCTTGGAAGACCATGTAGTCTTACCACCTCTTTGAAAAACAAGTCTGCAATATGGACAGCATCATGAGTTTTGTGGCATGGAATGAAATGTACCATTTTGGAGAACCTATCAACCACCATGAATACTGAGTCATTACCCCTTTGTGTCCTTGGCAATCCAAGAACAAAATCCATACTTATGTCCTCCCATGGCCTTGATGGAATAGGCAATGGCTGATATAGGCCAGTATTGTGACTAAACCCCTTGGCAACTTGACAAACCTGGCAACTCTATACAAACTTCTTCACATCCTATGAAATTTGAGGCCAAAAATAATGTTCTCTAAGAATATCAATGGTCTTATCTCGACCAAAATGTCCTACCATCCCTCCATTGTGTTTCTCCTTAATCAAATTTTTCCTCATGGAACTCCTTGGAATGCACAATTGACTACCTTTGAACAACATGCCATCCTGAATCAAATAGTCTAACCACTTGGTTCTATCTACAGCAACAGGTTCTTTACAAGCTTTCCATGCTTCAGCAAAATCAGGATCCTTAGGATACAAATTCTTGAGTTCATCAAACCCAACTACTTCAACCTGCATTGTTGTAAGCAACAACTGTCTCCTACTTAGTGCATCTGCAACCCTGTTAGATTTTCCACTTCTATGCTTCAACACAAATGTATAACTCTGCAAGAATTCTACCCACTTCATATGCCTCTGATTCAATTTACCTTGGCTATTTAGGTACTGTAATGCCTGATGATCAATATACAAAACACATTCTTTTGGCAATAAATAATGCCTCCATTTCTTTAAGGCCTAAACTATTGCATAGAACTCTTGATCATAAATAGAATACTTCTTCTTTGCATCATTCAATTTTTCACTAAAATATGCAATAGGCTTACCTTCTTGGCTTAATATAGCCCCAATAGCACTACCACTAGCATCATAATCCACTTGAAACACTTTTCTAAAATCTGGAAGTGCCAACACGGGCTGTTCTGTTACCTTCTTCTTCAGCAATTCAAAACTTCTCGCAGCTGCTACAGTCCATTTGAACTCTTTTCTATCCCCTCTTATTGTATCAGTTAGGGGTGCACATATGCCATTGAAATTCTTAATAAACTTCCTGTAAAAACTAACTAGACCATTAAATGATCTTACCTCAGTAGCAAACCTTGGAGTAGGCCATTCGAAGATGGATTTTACCTTCTCCAGATCCATTTTGAGACCTTTAGGTGATATAACAAACCCCAAATAGACTAACTCCCTTTTTGCAAAGTTACACTTCTTCAGATTAATTAACAGTTTCTCTTCCCTTAGCCTTTCAAGGAAACTACGAATATGCAATAAAGTTTCTTCCAAAGTCTTGCTGAAAATTAAAATATCATCCAAATAGACAATAACAAATTTTCCCAAGAAGTTCTTAAGTACCTCATTCATGAGCCGCATGAAGGTGCTTGGGGCGTTCGTTAGTCCAAAGGGCATGACTAACCACTCATAAAGACCCTCCTTGGTCTTGAAGGCTATTTTCCACTCATCTCCTTCTCGAATCCATATCTGGTGATAACCACTCTTCAGATCTATCTTTGTGAGGTACTGAGCTCCACTCAAGTAGTCCATAATATCATCCATCCTTGGCAAAGGGAACTGGTACTTGATGGTGATCCTATTTATAGCTCAAGAATCTGTACACATCCTCCACTCTCCTTCCTTCTTTGGTGTGAGTACTGCAAGTACTCAACATGGACTCAGGCTCTCTCGAATCAAGCCCTTCCTCAACAACTCTTGAACCTGTCTATTTAGCTCCTCTGTTTCAGTAGGAGTCATCCTGTGAGCAGCCTTGTTAGGCAAACTAGCTCCTGGAATCAAATCTATCTGATGACTGATTTGCCTTACTGGTGGCAATCCATCTGGAACATTATCAGAGATAATATCTCCAAACTCTCCTAGTAAATTTGAAACTTCAAGTGGCATTTCACTACTACCTTCTTTATCTTTCCTAGGAATCAAAGCATAGCACATATGCTGATGTTTCATGCCATCTAAAAACTTCCTTTCATCAACAAGACAAATCCTAGCACTGCTACATACCTTTTCACCTTCCTTTTTCATGGGCTTCAATTTGTGGCGAACTCCATCCTTTGTCAGAGAGTATGTGTTTGGATGTCCATCATGTACTGCATGTCTATCAAACTGCCATGGTCTACCCAACAATAGATGGCAAACATCCATTGAAATAACATCACAGAGAACTTCATCATGGTAACTCCCAATTTTGAATTTTACTAAACATTGTTCACTTACCAGGACCTTATGATCATCTTTTACCCAGGAAATCCGATAGGGCTGGGGGTGTTTCTCCCTCTTGAGCTTCATCTTAGAGACCATCTCTTCTGATACCAAGTTATCAGTGCTACCACCATCAATGATCACGTCACAACATTTATCCTCACACTTGCATCTGGTAGGGAACAAACTCCTCCATTGTCCTGGTTCAATCTCACCACTTAGTAGGACTCTTTCATTTACCAAGGTCTCTCCTCTTTTTGCATCCTCTGAATGTGATGATTGTGCATCCTCATCCACATGAGCAACCCTAGCTTGGCCCGCAGCTCTCCTATCTATCCTTCCTTGTCGTTGAGGGCATTCAAAGGCACGATGACCTTCTACATTGCAATGGAAACAGGTACCATGGAAGCCTCCTCTTCCTTGTCCACGTCCTCTACCTCTTCCTCTCTGATTTCCAAAGTCTTGGTCATGGGAGCGGTTGAAACCCTCATTCCTCTGGTTCCTGCTAGTACCCTCATCTTCATTTTTATTTTGGGTTTCATTGCGGCCTCCAGATGATCTACCGCTTCCCCTTCCTCCTTGATTGCGCCCTCTTTGTCTTCCTTCAAACCTTTTATTCAGCTTCTCTTCAACTCGTAGGGAAAAGTAGTATGCCTCTTCAACGCTGGTCATTCTTACCAGACTTAATTCCTCCTAGATGCTAGGTCGCAACCCACTGATATAACGAGCAACTTTCTCCTTATTTGCTTCTGCATGCCCCGATCTAATCAAGAGTCGATAAAATTCCTCTGTATATTCTTGGACTGATCTTCCTGCTTGCTTTAATCCATGCATCTTCTTAAACAAATCAAGCTCGTAGTCCACAGGAATGAACTGCTTCTTCAATTTGTCCACCATGCGATCCCATCTTGTGATCTTCTCCTTTCCTCTTCTATTTCTTTCTAATTGAACCTCTTGCCACCAAATTTTGGCATGGCCTTTCAGTTTGGCCTTTGCAAACTTAACCCCATCTGGGTCCCTGATATCTTCATACTCAAAGTATTCTTCCAGTTCATTGATCCAATCAATCAACTCATCTGGTTTCAGATTTCTTGAAAATACACCCACTTCAATTGTGGGTCTTTTCCCAAACTTAGTAATGGCCCTAAAAAGCCTTTCCTCTGCATGATTCAAAACTTCCCTGTCAAATTTCTCTTTTGGTCCCATTACTTCTTCTTCATTTTCATCCTCACTGTTGTCACTTGCGGCAACATTTGCTCCTCTACGGAGCTCCTCTTGCAATGCCTGTACTTGCCTTTGGAGGGCTCTAACCTCCTCAAGATTAATAGCTCTGGCCCTTCTGCCACGCTCTCTTCATGGAGGCATCTTCTAACTCGAACCCACAACCACACAGTCCTGGTGCAAACTGCCTCACAGTCGGCGCTCTATCTACACACTTAGGAAAACCAGCTCTGATACCACTTAATGGGTACACAACCCAAGAATAGAATAGACACAACAGAAAAGGGAAATTGTATTAACTGAGAAAATAAGCTAGTACAAATAGTACAGAGAGAATAAACTTCATAACATGCCCTAAGGGCTTACAATAGCATAAATTTGGAGATAATTTCTCCTTTCAGTACCTCCTCTCAAACTCCACTCCGAACTGCCTTTTACAATGCCAAAAATCTCCTTAAATAGACCCCAAAGGGTTAAGGACTAGGAGTACATTCTAGAAAGTTCTAGTAGGCATCCATCGACCAAATAGAAGGTTCCAGAAGCTGCGTTAGAAGTCGGTGCAAATCTAGAAGAATTCAGAAACGGTAATCGAACTTCTGGGAAGCATAACTTTTGAACCGTAGCTCTGATTGACGAACCGTTTACATTTTCGAAAAGCTCTTGAAGCGCTCTATAGCCCTATGGAAAAGATTTGATCATCCCCCATTTTCAGCCCTTTTTGAGGTCATTTAATGCCCCTAACCTGACTTTGAAGCATTCTTAGGAGGTCTCCAAAACTCGAAAAACTGCAATAACTTTCAAACCGTGGGGCCTTTTGACCTGATTCTTTTTTTGGAATGCTCTAAATCACAATTACATTCATATGGCCAATTCACACCTTCTAGGTCACCAAAATGATGGCCAAATTGCATGCTCCTATTTTTTCAAGATTTTCTAGCACACTGATAGTTGAACTGTGAGAGTTGGAACCTTTATTTGACCCAAATGGGTATCCAAAAATGTAAAGACATGAAATAGAAACTAAGTCTAAGTACATTTTTTATGGGTGACACAGGATTGCCCTTATACCTTTGGATGCTCCTGCATCAATTTATGTGCATCTTTTTCAAGTTTGATATTTCTCTTTTTCCTTACAGTCAAAGAATGATTTTTGAAAACACATATAGACCAGTTGGAGATTGAGTCAAAAAATTGTAAGAACAATTGTGCCAAAAGAGTTAAAAAAATATGATTTGTGCATGATAATCGTCTTATTACACTCTTTTTGGCATAGTTGTTCTTACATTTTATGATTTTTGGTGAGAACAAAATTCCAAACTAATTAGGTAGGTGATCCAAAATTAAATCATAATTGGTTGAGGCATGTTTAAATACCTTATTTCACATGTTATTGAATGTTATGTATTTATATGCTATTTTTAATAAATTTTAAAGGATGAATTAATGTTAGATGTTAGCTTTGGACATTATGAGATTATTTTATGGATGCTCATAATTGTGTTTTACTTCATGTGATAATGAATGAATGTTATATTTTATTAATGAATAAATGTGAGATCCATCTCTTCTTAGGTACTCTTTCTAGGCTATTGTACTAGTTCTTAAGCCCAAAATAGACAAATCATGATTTTAAATGCAAACTTGGGTGCTTAATGAATGAGCACACCAAGAGAAAGACCTTGTGTGATGAAGGATTATATGTTTTTCTACATATTTCACCACATAACAGTGCATTGTAGGTTCACATACATTCTTAAGTAAACATTTGTAAGCACTACATGTTGATCCAATAAATAAGATTGACAAATGAGTGTCAACACACTTAACCATTTTCACCATACATGCCAAGTACACAATGGGAGCTGAGCCAAAATTTCTTTATGTGTTGAGTAAACTACAGTTGATGCCAAGCATAACACATTTCAATATATGTCGAGCTACATAGAATTCAACATGTGTCTAGTAGATCAGAAGACAGTGTGTGCCGAGCATTGTGAAATTAATAGGAGCCGAGTGATTCTGGAATCAGTAGGAGCCGAGTGACGCAAGAATTCTATAGGAGCCGAGTAACACAGGAAACACAGTGGATGCCGAGCAATCCAGAATAGATGGTGCCAAGCATCAGTATTACTTTATGAGCTAAGCAATGCAGGATTAGCATAAGAGACTGTGCCAATACAAACCAAGATGTAAAATGATTATGCATGAATCATGATAGGATAAGGAGATAAGATCGAATCCTTTCATTTACCTATGCGATCCTCATGCAGCCAATCAAAAAATTTGAATTGGATGCAGCCAATGGATGAATTTCTAGGGTTTGAGCGAGAATATTTTATCCAAGGATGCATAACGATCCACTTATCTTTATAAGGGAGTTTTGACGCCATTCAAAAAGAGTTGAAGAGTAGAAGGAATAGCAGAGCCTTTTATTAAGGTCATTGCAGAGCTTTGGTGTTAAAAAGATTAAGTGGAAAGGACAACAGTTAGACATTCAGTTGATCAGAACAAAGCAAGGGATATGAACAAATATTAGATCTCAGGAGAACAAGATTAGGGAAAGTAGATCAAGTGCCTGTATTCAGCAATCAAAGATTGTAAGCTATCAGGTTTATTATACCTAATACTCTTTAGCCATTGTATTAGAAAGGAAACCCTATGTTGATAGGTTAGCTTAGTAGCTATCTTGTAGATCCTTTAAAAAAGGTGATTAAATCCTTTAACAGGGTAACACTTCATGTAAAGTGTTTGTAAATCCTTTAACCAAGTCACTATTGACACAGTGTAAAGTCTTTAATAGGGTAGGCCTTTAACAGGGCAAACCATCAAAATTGGTTGAAATTAATTGCTGAAATAATTTCATTGGTATCATCCCAACCCCAATTTTACCTTCTTATTCCTAGAGGGTTTCTGGGTCACCAAAATCTTAAGTGTTATGTGGTGATGCATGATTGTTTCACATGATTGTTTAATGTTTATATGCATGCATGTCAATTTTAGTTATATGTTATTAAGGATATAAAAAGTGGATAAAAGACCAGTACTTTTGATTCACCCCCCCTCTCAGAAGATCTCTTTCCATTAAGACATTCCAACAATAGGTATTAGAGCCAAGTTCTCTCAAGTTGAAGCCTAACAACTTGGAGGAAAAGATCTGAAGATTGAAGTTTTCAAACTTGAGAAGATCATTGAGAACTAGGTGATAGATGTGAATCTCACTCTACACAAGGTAGAGGAAGCTAGAGAGAAATTAAGTAAATCCTTAAAAAGAAGGAAGGAATTAGCTATAGCCAAAAATGATATTCACTACAAGGAGATTGACACCACACAAGTATTTGCTGAAGGAGATTCCAAATAATTTGATACAACAATAGCAAAACTGATGGAGAAAAATAGAGCTCAAGCAGAAGAGATAAGAACTCTTAAGCTAGAGCATGAATCACAGGCCATGATGCTATGTGAAATCAATGCACAAAAGAAAAGAGCAGTTGAGGATAGAGTTATGATGGAAGATGACAAAATAAATCTTGCAAACAAACTTGAAGAAAAGTGTACTGAATTAACAAGGACCTCAAACATGTAGATGGAAACACTTGCCCAAATGATGAACCTTCATCATGAACTCAATATGAAAGATATTGAGATCTATACTTTGAGGATAAAGAATAAACAACTACATAATGAATTGAACAGAGAAAAATAAATAGTAGATAATCTCAACAATTTAAGTGAAGCCATCAAGTACTTTGAACAGTTGCTAAAATCCCCAAGATCAGCCCATGATACATTAGGACTTGGATACAATAGCACTAAAGTTGGTGAATCATCAAAGAGTGCTGAGCAAAGAAGTGACAAAGATAAATATTCTAAACCCACTTGTCATTACTATAATAAAAAGGCACATACTGCTAATGTTTGCAGGAGTAGAAGGATCAAGCAGCCAAACACACCCAAAAGCAAGGGTTACTATCACAAGTGCAACATGCAAGGACATATGACACAAGATTGCAGGTCCAAAGTCACAAGGACACAAAGATTTGATGGAAATTGCCATAATTTCAAAAAGTATGGACATAGAGTCTTTGAATGTAGATCAAAGCCTATGTGGACACCAAATCACATGTAAGAAGGGACAACTATGAATACCATTACAATTGGGACTACAATACAAGAAAAAACTTGTCACTATTGTCAAGAGTATGGACATATATGAAATGTCCCTTTTCTGATTTTGTATGATATTTCCAACCTTTAATCAGATCTTTAAGATCAAACAACTGATATCACAAAGATCCACCAAATTTCTTAAGAAACCCCAAATCGGGTATGTCGAAAATAGTGCCAAAAAGCTTCACAGCTTCACCTGTTATTAATAAATCTGAAAGTAGACATTTTTACAGAAATTTGAGCAACATAACAGCCTATAAAATGTCATTTCCAGATCTATATAGCCTTTACAAAAAAACTCACAAATGTAGGACAAAAACTATGCTCATCGGGCTTCCGAAATTAACACAAAAATGCCCGGAAACACCACAAAAACACTAATAAACTATCTCAGAAGTTTAATCACATCCCAATACATATATTCAGCTCTATTTTAATATCTTAAAGTTTGAAATACAGCAGCAACCAAAACTGATATGAAATGCTCAATTGAAAACACCAAACTCATGCAAAAAACCACACCCAAAAACCCACAAATCTACACTGTTCAGCACAAAGGAAAACTCTGTATGAGCATGCACATGGAATGGCTTCAAACTCTCGTCCTTAGCCTTCCTAGAAACCTGAAAAATCCCATTCTTGGGTCTCCCTGGAAACCTGCAAACTCTCGTTCTTGGGTCTCCTTCTCCACAAGTTTGGCAGCCTTTGAAGAATAACAAAGAATGAGCAAAAATCAAGTTCTGGAATGAGCCCAAAATGCCTCCAAACCCCTTAAAAGAGGGCATAATTGTAACTCACAGCCAAGAGAGGTTAATGAAACTTATTTTAATAATAATTTTCATTTATTAGTCCAACGGTTTCCAAAGATTAACCCCCTTTTTTCGAAACTTCACTTTCTTGGGCCTGCCTACCTTAGCAAAGATTTTATTTTTTTAATTATTTGAAAAGGGGACATGACAAGTCCTCCCCTCCCAATCATTGCTTGTCCTCAAGCAATGGCTGAACAATAAACCAATCAATCCACCTGGATCCCAAATGTAGTCATGAACTATACTACTACCAATTAACACAGGCTCCTGCAATATCCTCTGCAATATGACCAAGAGGAATCCATAATCAAATTGAAAATTATAGCTCAACCAAACTCCGAAATCACCACTACCACAATCAAAAACCCATGAGGCACAAACTCTTAGAACATCAGAACCCAAGTAAAGTGGACAAATCAAACTACCAACACAGTAAATACCATCAACGCATCCCACTGGCCTATATGGAATATACAATCCAACTCTGCAACAATGGTGAACCCTCTCAAATGAAACTATACCAAGTATGGAGAATCCACACACTATACAACTCCTGCAGTCAACACAACTCTGCAAATCATTGGCCACTATCTCATAACCATAACTCCCATACACTGCTGATGGTGAAAAGACATTACAAGATAAAGAGTAAGAAATGGAATCCAAACCAAATTTGTCTGCCATCAACTCCTCAACACAAGGATCAAATGCTAACTGATTTACATACCCTACAATATAATGTTGATAAAAAAAACCAACCTCAGTCAACAGCTCACCATGAAGAAGTGATACAACCCACTGTGACTGATCACCAGCTAAGTCAAGAGATGTCATAGCCAAAGGAGTAGAATCAATAACAACACCTGCTAAAGCATCACTCCAAAACTCCTTCTCTAAGTCATGTATTATCAACCTATCAATTGCAGGACCTATCACCATGTCATGCCCATCACAACTCTCATCCTGAGGCATCAAACTATCCCATAATTGATGATAAGCACTAGGAACTAAAGTACATCTCTGTATCATCATCTCATCAACATGGTCATCAAAGGTAGATAGATGAGCATACCTCACAGTGTAATGCTGATAGAATGCACCAATCTTAGTCAGTGGCTCAGACTGCAATCCAGATGTAACTAACTGCAATCGATCATTAACCAAGTTGGAACTGACTACTACCTCTGAAGACATTGCGAAGGGAGTAGTATTACTAATAGGAACCATGCCAACTATCAGCTCACCAACATCACACATGGTCTTTGATACAACATCTCTAGTCTTCGTGCCATTAGTACTAGAGGTCACCACCATGTCAGGCACACCACAAAAATTTGCTACAGCACCCAACTCAATTGAACCTGACTCTAGTGGGAATGAACCTGATATGCCAATGTTAGTATCAAGGATGGATGCATCCCCATCTCCGCTGTCTCTAACAATCTCGACCATGGACATCCTCGAATCACCAAACACCACAGCTTGTGACTGTATAGAATTAGGTAAAGACTGTAGTCGCTCTAACTCCATGGTCACCTTAGCCAAATGAAACTGTGACTCCTTGAGAGCCAACTATGTACTCTCAAGAATCTCAGAAGTCACCTCAAGCTGCTCAGTAAGCTCACTCACCTCATCTTCCTTGGCCAAAAATGCATCATATGTTGTACTGCCCCACTCCATAAGATAATCTCTGTTGGCTACCAACTGCGTATAATTCTGTCTCAAAATCTGAATAGCCTCCCATAAAGAGTGGATCTCTGTAAAGGAAAGATAACTTCCTCCCTGCTCATCACTAGTAGGAGAACCCCATCCATAAACTGCTAACAACTGACAAGCAGCATCGAAATGTTGGCAAGTGATAGCAATGTCTTGGTCACTAACTCTCAACTGATTAGACACATGATGGCACTGGTTTGACTGTCTCCTACAAACCTCCTCTGATGCACTGTCTGAAGGAGTGTCCTCAAAGTTACTAGTCTCTAGAGTATTACCATCCATATCCTGTGAATCAAATCTAAAGCTCATATCAACATACAGAGTATCAAAAACATTAGCATTGCTGTCCAACTCCTCTATACCCAAGGAAACTAAGTCTTCAAAATTGCCCACTGCATCCTTTTGGATGTCATCAATGCCAATATGATCCTGGGACTCATCTATACACACTGCCAAATATGAAATATCATCAACACATTCCAGCAAGTATGGCCGACTAGATATATGAACAAAGCCCAACATTGGTGTATAAAAACTAATACCAACATCAGACAAGATACTGGCACAAGAAAAGACAACACCGTGTAATCTGCTAATCAAATCCATGATAGCACCCAAACAAACACTGCTACCAAAAAGTGTTAAAGATCTCCAGTCAATTGAATCCCAAATGCCAATATAACAATCTCAAGTCCATATCCATAAACTAGAATCAACTAGTAACTCAAGCAAACTCCTCACCTGAGTAATATGACCAATACCAACTAACTTCACATACCTGTCATGATGAGATAATGAAGTCACACTACTATCTTTGTTCACCTTCAGCTGGCTGGACAAATCATGTGAAGTACTACCAGCCTCAACCTCATGTGATGAAGCATCTAACTGTGTCTGGTACTCTTTCTTAGCAAAGTCATGAATGCTCAAGGTCTGCTCATCTCTACCAGGTATCTCACCATCCTGCACAACAACATCCTCATAATCATCATCTGAACCCACTACACTGTAGTCACTGCCTGTTGTAACTATACCATCTTGAATACCTGTGGCATCACCCTTTGACGACCTGTAAACAATTGTCTCAATTTGAGTATCAAGTTGACCGTTACTATCAATCTGTGTAATATCCTTTCCCACCACCTCCTGTGGCAGAGTAGAATCTGAGACCTCTACCTGGCTATCAGCTAGTTTCTCAAACTCCTCATGCAAGTTCTTGGGAATTGTGTCATCTGTCCTGCGAGAAAATATACCAAATAGAAATCCAGTCAACTTATCCACCTTAGCTAGGTTAGATAACATGTCATTTATACGGTGGTGCTCAACCAACTGTTTAGACATGTCATGGCTTATTTTCATAAGTTTATCTCGAATGTCTAAATAACCATCCTTTCTATTATTTTGACTCTGGCTATCAATTGTCCAAGATTGTTCCCTCTGAGACTCTGTACTATACCTGTCCATTCTGGATAAAGTAGAGTGTAACCCCAATAGGATATAACTTCTTCAAACACCAAGAACTAACATGCAAATGATTAGAAGTAGCATGCAACCATAGATTTGGACATGCAACTAATTAGAAGCAACATGCAACCACCAAATTATGACATGCAAGATCTGGGTAGTTGTCAAAACTGACATGCAAACTTCTACAACCACCAAATTCACCAAGAACTAACATGAAAATGATTAGAAGTAGCATGAAACCATAGATTTGGACATGCAACTAATTAGAAGCATGCAACCACCAAATTATGACATGCAAGATCTGGGTAGTTGTCAAAACTGATATGCAAGATCTGGGTACTTGTCAAAACTGAAATGCAAACTTTTACAACCACCAAATTCACCAAGAACTAACATGAAAATGATTAGAAGTAGCATGAAACCATAAATTTTGACATGCAACTTATTAGAAGCAACATGCAATCATAAATTATGACATGCAAGATTTGGGTAGTTCTCAAAACTGAAATGCAAGATCTGGGTAGTTGTCAAAACTGACCTGCAAACTTCTACAAACCCTTAGGCTGGCAAGATCATGGCTCTGATACCACTGAAATGTCCCTTTTCTGATTTTTCATGATATTTCCAACCTTTAATCAGATCTTTAAGATCAAACAATTGATATCACGAAGATCCACCAAATTTCTTAAGAAACCCCAAATCGGGTATGTCGAAAATAGTGCCAAAAAGCTTCACAGCTTCACCTGTTATTAATAAATCTGAAAGTAGAAATTTTTACAGAAATTTGAGCAGCATAACAGCCTATAAAATGTAATTTCTAGATCTATATAGCCTTTACAAAATAGCTGACAAATGTAGGACAAAAACTATGCTCATCGGGCTCCCGAAATTAACACAAAAATGCCCGGAAACACCACAAAAACACTAATAAACTATCTCAGAAGTTTAATCACTTCCCAATAAATATATTCAGCTCTATTTTAATAGCTTAAAGTCTGAAATACAGCAGCAACCAAAACTGATATGAAATGCTCAACTGAAAACACCAAACTCATGCAAAAAACCACACCCAAAAACCCACAAATCTACACTGTTCAGCACAAAGGCAAACTCTGTATGAGCATGCACATGGAATGGCTTCAAACTCCTATCCTTAGCCTTCCTGGAAACCTACAAACTCCCATTCTTGGGTCTCCCTGGAAACCTGCAAACTCCCGTTCTTGGGTCTCCTTCTCCACAGGTTTGGCAGCCTTTGAAGAATAACAAAGAATGAGCAAAAATCAAGTTCTGGAATGAGCCCAAAATGCCTCCAAACCCCTTAAAAGAGGGCATTACTGTAACTCATGTCCAAGAGAGGTTAATGAAACTTATTTTAATAATAATTTTCATTTATTAGTCCAACGGTTTCCAAAGATTAACCCACTTTTTCCGAAACTTCACTTTCTTGGGCCTGCCTACCTTAGCAAAGATTTTCTTTTTTAATTATTTGAAAAGGGGACATGACAATATACCCCACAATTGCATAAGGACATATTTCAAGGGGAACTATAAAAGATAGTTGAACCAAACTACTTGCTTTAGTTGCTTGAAAACTGGACATGTCAGTAGGAATTGTCCAACAAAATCCAAGGCACCGAAGATTGAAGTAAATAAGGGCAAAGAAAAGATTGATGTGGAACAAATCAGAGCAAACATGAAGAAGACATGGTAGAAAAATAATGGATCATGTACATCCAATGAAAGGGTCACTTCACCCATAAGGTCAAGTGATCATTTCTCATCCAACTAATCACAAGATAAGCCTATAGGGCTGATATATATAAGGAAGTATCATACATCAGCCCTAAACCATGAAGAAGCACTACAGAGTATAAATCTGCATGAGATAAGATGCTAAGACTAAACTTGAATAATGATGCCGAGCTATCTTTGGATGTCAAGCTAAGAAGTCAAGAGGAGGCCAAGTTATTAACAAAGTAAGTAGATGCTGAGTAAGTATAGCTGTTGAGTGGATGCCGAGTTGAAAAACCTTTAGAAGTTGAGTGACAGGTGTAGGTACAAAAATGCATTGAATGCAAGGTTTTTGTGTTGCTTTAAGGTGAAAATTGATCCATTTTTGAGCCATTCAAATGAAGAGCGATTACCAAGAGCACGACTAAGCAATTTTCAAGCTTTCAACCAGTGTTTTGCAGTGATTCAACATCTACCCAAGTGATTTAAGCATTTATCCAGGTATTTCCTTCAGGTGCTGAGTTTTATAGTTTGTGAAGTTTTCTTTAATTGTTAAACCCTAGTTTTGTTATAAATGGTGTCTAGTTCAAAGATGACCCAAGGGAAAATGAGCCATGAGATTCAAATTGTCAACAATGAGGTTAAGCAACTTGAGTTTAGACCTATACCAGAAGTTGCATATAAAAGAAATCCCACTGGTGCCCTATCCGCCATTCCTAATAAATTTTTTATGGTTCAGGATGTGCGAAAGTGTTATAACTATAAAATAGGAGCCATAGGAGACTCAGGAAATCTTTAATGCCTTTGAAAAACTCTGTGATAATGGTATCTTGAAAGATGAGTTTTCTATCATAGAGAAGAAGGGCTTAACCAAAGCCCTAGTTTTTCCAATCGTATTCAAAATTGAGTGGATACGCATAATACTCAGTAGAATCCATGATGGAGCATTCTGGTTAGAACAAGGATCAGTCAAGATTACCAAGAAAATGGTTCATAGGGTTACAGGATTTCCAACCCTAGATCGGCCCAAGACATTAAGAAGTGAAAAGAAGGAAACAATAGAGAAGAACACAGGAGCAAACTGGAACAATAGAGCCATGACCATAGACACCATAATCGATCCCCTTCTAGACTTTTCTATAAGGATCATATCACATAAGTTTTATCAATCTAGCAAGCTGAATAGTGTACCCTACATAGTAGTGGATGTGGCATATAAGATTGTAAAGAAAGACCACACCTATGACCTTGCAGAGCTCATGTTGCAATAGATCAATGAAAATCTTGGAGCTATTAGAAAGTCCAAGGGAGCACAATGTAAATTTGGTTCAGTGTTGGTTTATATGTTCTTTTATTCGATGAAGGAATTCCCTTCATTTGGAAAAGTCAATTGAAGTTAGAATAAAACCATTGTTGATCAAATAAATGATTTCATTGCACAAATGGGAGATAGCTTTGATGATCAAATGACTATCTATTTTGATGATTTCAAAAATGCAATGAGGAAAAGAATGAGGATACCAGTTTCACTGATGGAAAAACATGTAAATAACATATGCTTTCTGATTGACATTGATTATAGTTACATTCAAGTAGTCCTTCCAAGAGAAAAATGGCTTAGACCATTGGGATATGAGCTTGATGTTGACCAAGCTTCTGCAGCCATCACATCATTACTTGGTGAGGAAATGGACAAATCTACAAAGGCATTTGGAACATTTGACACTGTCAAATCAAGAGTTGTTACAGAACTCAAGACAGCCTCAGCAATAAAGAAGAAGGACAAGCTGGTGAGGAAGATAAAGAAGAAATTTGGTGTTAAAGAAACAAGTGCAGTAGGTGAAGCAAAGGAAATTTGTGAAGGAGAAGAAGAAGATGATGAAGAGAAAGATGAGGATGAGCCAGAACAAGGGCCATTTGAATTGTCACAAGGCTAAGGTGAAGACAAAAATGAGAGTGCCAAGGAAGAAAAAACCAAGGAAGCACCCATCAAAGGCAGAGTCATCAAAAGGAAGGCAAAGACCCAAGAAGCCAACAACTAGAGCTACAACAAGGGCCTCTACACAAAAGCCCAAAGAGGAAGCGACAAAGAAAAAGAAGTTAGTTAAGAAGGAACAAGAAGAGCCAAGGAAAAGGAAAAGATATGTGGCTCAACTTGATACTGATGAAGAAGATTAGACTGAAAAGGTAGGTCATCCTCCTAAGTCTTCAATTGATATATTATGTGAGAAGATTAGGAATGGAGATTTAAGTGAAATAAAAGGGATTGATTTCAATAAGTTCAGTAGAGAGGAACAAAATAGCATTGAAGAATCAGTCTATGCATTAATGTCAGAGTTCAAGTATACACCTCTTGAACTACATGGACAATTACCAAAGGAATTGTCTAAAATTGTAGAAGACAGATGGAATTTCTATCTAATGATGGAGAAAGAGCTGAGGTATTCAACCCTACCAAACATACTACCTAATTTGGCAAAGGAATAGGTAACTCAAGTAGTCAAACGACATAATAAAAGGTTTACACCTAAATATAGGGCGTTCTCCATCTTACAAAAAAAACTTGAAGAATTTGTACAAAGAACTACAAGAGCGTGGAAGAATTTATATAAGAAGACTGAAGATGTCCTTGAAGAGGAGTACAAAGAAGAAGCTACTACTAAACCTGAGGAAAGAAGGAAGAGGAGAGAAGAGAAGATAGAAGAAGACAAAAAGGTTGAATAAGAGGAAAACAAGAAAGAAAGAGAGGAGGAAGGAAAAGATGAAGACAAAGGTACTAATGAACAACAAAGTGTGCAAGACACACAACTTTCACCTCCTAGTCCTCCTCACTCTACTACCACACCTGCAAAAACCATAAAGATTAAGGATGTTGTTGACACCTCATGTCAAAACATCAATCCATTAACTACAGAGGATCTTACTAAGATCCTTGACCAAAAAACTCTACAAGCACAATTATGTACAAGTCCCATATTGGTCAGTGTGGATGATCTCCAAAAGTCAGTAGAGAAACTCAAAGAAGCCAAGGTGTCACCACAAGAAGCACCTCAAATCATTCAAACTACTGGGCTTACATTTCTACCACCTCCATCACCACCAAGAGTAGCCATTCAAGCTCATCAAGAGCCGAGTGCAACAACATAGGAAGTCATAGGTATAATAGTACAGATAGCAAGTACACCTCCAACAATAGTGACACAAGAAGAGGATAAGGAAGAAACACAAGATAAGGAGGAGTCTACAATACAAACTTTGGTTGAATTTCCAAAAATAGGAACTCCTACCAAACCTATTCAGAAGCCGAGTACTAAAATGATGACCTTACATGTCAGTACACCAAGCTCAAGTTCTACTAGGATAGCCAGGACCATTCATTATGGCATTCGTGAGCTTGATGAAGAAATTAAAATACCCTATTATGATTCAAGCACTCTAAATGATGAAAAGATGAATGAAATATAGAGTGAATTGGATAAGAGAAGGAGGCAAGAGGCAATCAGAAAAGACTAAAAATACAAGTAGGCAATGAATAAGATCAAAGATATATTCATGGATGCCTTCAACCTACAACCTCTAGATGCAAACAGGCCAATTCTTGATCAACTATCTAATATAGTTGACCAAGTAAATAATGAAGACCATGATACTAATGTAAAACTAATGGAATGGTCAGAAAAGAAGTTTGTAGGTAAGGTCAACTAGAAGATAGCTAATAACATAATTTTGGGACAGGTTGACCTAGCTAAGAAATTGGATAATGTAAAGATTGTATTAGGGAACATCTTTTCCCTTTATAGAAAATTGTGTGATTTTTCCAGGTTCACACAAGAAATAAATCCAAAAATTTTGAACCTTGAGAGTAAACTAAAGCTCTCCAGCATGCAACTACCCTCAGATCCTACATAGAGTGAAAATCAATTTGCTCAAACACTTCACACTCATAGGTAATTAGCTGCATTATTAGCAGAAGAGGCCACTATTAAAGAAAAGCTAATGTAAATACAAGCCTCTATCACTCCTCACTTGGAATTATTACACAAGGAGCAAATGTATGTAGAAACAATCCTGAAGAAGGATCCAAATATTTCTACACATGAAGGACTTGTTAATCTAGCAGCAAAGCTGGCAATCCAAAAAAGTCATTGGATATTACCTTGAATAACTAGGATGCAGCTCTCAAAATATTCCTTGAGGTAAATAAGACATTTTTGGCCAAGCATGGCATTACCATTTAGGACCCTTTGACATCAGTGTCAAAAAGGGGGAGATAATATTCTAAGGGGGAGATCATATTGGAGAGATATATTAAAGAGAACATTAGGCACAATGGCACAAGACATCATAATTCATGACATGACAAGGCATAATCAACTCAGGGAGAGTCATAAGGTATAATATCTTTTTTGATATTTTGTAAGTGAAGAATGTACATATAAATTTTAGATCATGAATGATCATTTAAGTATTTTTTGATACTCATGTCAAAGGGGGAGATTGTTGATACAATAAATAAGATTGACAAATGAGTGTCAACACACTTAACCATTTTCACCATACATGTTGAGTACACAATGGGAGCCGAGCTAGAATTTCTTTATGTGTCGAGTCACAGATAGTGGTAAGTAAACTATAGTTGATGCTGAGCAGAACACATTTCAGTATATGCCAAGCTATATAGAATTCAATATGTGCTGAGTAGATCAGAAGATAGTGTGTGCCAAGTATTGTGAAGTTAATAGGAGATAAGTGATTTAGGAATCAGTAGGAGCCAAGTGGCATAGGAATTCTATAGGAGCAGAGTAACACAAGAAACACAGTGGATGCTGAGCAATCCAGAATAGATGGTGTTGAGCATCAGTATTACTTTATGAGTTGAGAAATGTAGAATTAGCATAAGAGTTTGTGCCAATACAAACCAAGATGTAAAATGATTATGCATGACTCATGACAGGATAAGGAGATAAGATCGAATCCTTTCATTTACCTATGCAATACTCATGCAGCCAATCAAAAAATCAAAATTGGATGCAGCCAATGGGTGAATTTCTAGGGTTTGAGCGGGGACATTTTATCCAAGGATGCATAACGATCCACTTATCTTTATAAGGGAGTCCTGATGCCATTCAAAAAGAGTTGAAGAGTAGAAGGAATAGCAGAGCCTTTTATTAAGGTCGTTGCAAAGCTTTTGTGTTAAAAAGATTAAGTGGAAAGGATAGTAGTTAGACATTCAGTTGATCAGAACAAAGTAAGGGATACGAACAAATATCAGATCTTAGGAGAACAAGATTAGGGAAAGTAGATCAAGTGCCTGTATTCAGCAATCAAGGATTGTAAGCTATTAGGTTTATTATACCTAATACTCTTTAACCATTGTATTAGAAAGGAAACCCTATGTTGATAGGTTAGCTTAACAACTATCTTGTAGATCCTTTAAAAAAGGTGATTAAATCCTTTAATAGGGTAACACTTCATATAAAGTGTTTGTAAATCCTTTAACAAGGTCACTATTGACATAGTGTAAAGTCTTTAACAAGGTAGGCCTTTAATAGGGAAAACCATCAGAAGTGGTTGAAATTAATTGCTGCAGTAATTTCATGGGTATCATCCCCATCCCAGTTTTACCTTCTTATTCTTGGAGGGTTTTTGGGTCACCAAAATCTTAAGTGTTATGTGGTGATGCATGATTTTTTCACATGATTTTTTAATGTTTATATGCATGCATGACAATTTCAATTATATGTTATTAAGGGTATAAAAAGTGGATAAAAGGCCAGTACTTCTGATTCACCCCCCCCTCTCAGAAGATCTCTTCCCATTAAGACATTCCAACAATAGGTGTATGAAGGCTCCATGCAAAAACATGTAGAAGAAAAAAAATGAACATTTTCAATGACATGTTTTCCAAGAGCATACACAAGTTCCTCAAGGTCACTTCGCATTATTAAATTTTCATTTTTGCCAACACCTTTACTCTTCCTCCATATCTTGCACAAATAAAAAAATATTACTTCTAACATTGTAATAATACGATAAATGTGAATAGCACATGCCCAAGCCATAATCTAGTTAAATTGGTCTAGTTGTTGATTAGCTGGGTTGATTACAAATTCCTATAGAACTTTCATTAGATTAGGTATAATAAAATGAACAATCAATTGTTCCCAACTAGCAGGATCAAATGTAGTTTTTGAAGGTGATAAAATTGCATATGCAGATGCATCACTTGAATGCCAAGCATGAAACACATTCCCCAATTTATAACGAATGATTGGATATAAAGGCTCTGTATGTTGGACCAACAATGGAAGCCAAGGATGTAACCATGCATGTACTCGCACACTATCCCTATGAGAATCCCAAGTATCTACTTTTGTTGTTAATTTGGGCATCACTATATGATCTAGAATGTAATGAAGTACTAAAGCTAGTAGTAACTTTTCCCATGTCTCTAGAAAACATAGCATAGGTTCAGGGTCCCTTGGCTCCCAAGAATTTGTAGTAGCTATTCTCACTGCTAGAAGAATAACTTTAGTTAAAATTTGAATGTAAGGAGTTGAAGAAGTGAGTTATTCTTATGTGTAAATGTCATAATCATGAGGTCTATTCCCTTGCAGAATCCATAACCTAGTTAAATGGGTCTAGTTTCTGATTAGTTAGGTTGATTACAAATTCCTATAGAATTGTCATCAGATTAGGTATAATAAAAGTAACAATTAGTTGTTCCCAACTAGCAGGATAAAATACAGTTTTCCAAGGTGATAGATTTACATATGTAGATGTATCACTTGAATGCCAAGCATGAAGCACATTCCCCAATTTATAAAAAATGGTTTCATATAAAGGCTCCATATGTTGGCCCAACAATGGAAGCCAAGGATGTAACCATGTGTTGGCACGCTCTCCCTACAAAGATCTCAAGTATCTATTGTGATTGTTAATTTGGACATCACTATATGATCCATAATGTAATGAAGTAATGAAGCCAGTAGTAACTTCTCCCATATCTCCAAAAAATGCAGCATAGGTTTAGGGTCCCTCAGCTCCCAAGAATTCATAGTGGCTATTCTCACTGCTAGAAGAATAACTACAGTTAAGATTTGAGTGTAAGGAGTTAACGAAGTAAGTTTTGCTTATGTGTAAATCCTATAATCATGAGGCTCATTTTCTTGCAGAAGCCATAACCCAATTAAATATATGTATATATACAATCCATACACTAGTTATATGAGTCTAGTTGCTGATTAGTTGGGTTGACTACATATTCTTGTAGAATTGTCATCAGATTAGGTATAATAAAAGGAACAATCAATTCTTCCCAACTAGCAGGATCAAATATAGTTT